>CM074734.1:61944731-62619731 GCA_037367245.1 Phrynocephalus guinanensis | reverse complement strand
ATCATCTGAACCCATTTAAAAAAACACTCTTTTCTCCTCCAGAGGAAAAAATATATATGCAAAATTTCAAGTTCAGTGTGCAAACACAAATCACAACATGATTTACACTGCATCACCAACTTAGAACAAGACCATGAAGAGAGAACTCCTCCTGGTTTTTAAAATAGGAAGAAAGCAATTTGCAGATGGCATTATTTCTCATGAAGGAAGGCAAGAGTTCAGAGAACAGAGAGTGGCCAGAGCATTTGAGTGCATCAGAACATTTGGAGAAAGTGAGAATATGATGAAGTTGTTGGATTTGGATGGCGCTTAAGAAGCCCTAGAGAACATCGTAGCAGAACTCAAGTTTTAGGACAACAATTAAGGGAAGGAAGCAGGAACCTAGGTAAACATGTTGAAGATTCTGAGAAAGTAAAGGAAGAAGGTGAAATGCCTATCTAAAAAGTGGAAACATCAAGAGAGCTCTTTAAGAGACCAAAGGAAAACATGCCTATCTTAAAGAAGAGGCAGGGTGTCAGGATCAGTTCTCTTTGCTTAAAATATTTTGGCATGTTTTCTTACTTTGCAATCATGTATTTCTAACCAAAAGTAAACCCCATTATGTTCATTGAGGATTGCATCTACATAAATAGGTACAAGATATAGTAAGTACTGAAGGGACTTGACAATGGAGGAGATGATCCAAGTGGATCTGGGTACAAACTATTCCTTACTTCGAAATTTTAAAAAAATAGCAAAGAGTTTATGGGGAACAAGTAAGGAAATGTGATAGGCTATAGAAGGTGAATTCAGTTCAGTGCATAGATAATATAGAGAATACTAAAACACTTGAAAAGATGGCCATTGTATCAGTATCTGAAAGAATGATGTATGTTCTGTATAAAAATTCAGTGTGCATTTTCTAGCGTCCAACTGACTTGATTTTCTTGGGAAGTATCACTGAGTCCTGCTCTGCTCCTTGCCCAGTTGAATTCCCAAAGATAATAAACATTCCCTTTTCTCTTTTTTTTTCTGATAAGAAACAAACTTGCTTATAATGTTTAATAAACCTAGCCAATGAAAGAAACCTTTGGCAATTTGACAGGATCACAGACATAGAGTAAAGTGTTCTTCATCTCCCTGCTCTTGGATAAGTATTGCAGTGCATTGAAAGCAATGGATCCACAAGAATAGAGCATGAGATATAACAAAACCAAGTCCCCATGCAAAAAGGGGTAAAATCTCCTATTGCCATGATAAAATTATTTGTATTTAAGGCAGTAGTACAATCCAGCTCTGAATCTTGATGTCAGTAACTTGGATTCTTTGTAAAAATCTTGCAGTTTCATAGCATGCACATCTGATGTGAACTGATACAAACAGGAAAGAAATGTACTGCATGCTAAGATACATCAACAGTTTGAAATCCCCATTCCACTTTTCTTGCCTTTCTGTTAACACAGTTAATTTTGGGGGCCATTGAATAGGTAAAATCACCAGATGATGGCAGGAAAACAGAAAACTTGTTCAGCCATACTCTAGTTGAAAGTTCTGATCCAGGAAAAAACTTCATTTGTTCTCTTCTTTTCTAGCAATCTGGATTATTTTAATGCATGCTTTCCATCCATCTTTTCAGGCTGTTTGGTCTTTCTTCTCTCTCCCCCCTCCCACCCACAGAAACAGACAGCAATTTCCATGCCAGTCTAACCCAATGTATCTCTTCTTGCTGAAAAAAAATCAGGACAAAGCTGCATGGTCCTCAAAACCACCCAAGTGCAAGAACAGGTGAAACCTTCATTGGAACACCAAGAAAATAAAATGCAAAAAATAAAGGAAGCTTTCAATGATAATTCATCTTCTTTGTGCTGTGCACCAAGTTCTCATGGGTGGCATCAAAATTATATGTTTAAGTCTCAAAGCCTCAGGGCTACTGCTGGGGGGGGGCAGGTATAGCTTCTTAGGCTGCTTTCATACGACCCCTAAAATCTGCTGCAAAATGCTTGCAGATGTGGAGCATAAAATTGTTTTCCCACCAGCAGCAGACTTAAAAAAATAAAGTAAAACTACACCCACTTAAGCACGCCCCAGCACATTTTACAACTACCTGGGCTCAAGGAGCTAAAGATTTTTTCAATGCGGATTTTAAAGCTGTGAATGCCTGGCTCTCCTCCACCTCGTGTTTGTTTTTGCTGCCCCCCCTAACAGACAGGAATCCCTAACGGGCTTCCTGTCCTACTACAACTAGCTGCTGCTGACGATAGGCGGAGGTGACCCTGCATTTTTTTCTCCCTCCCCTCACAGCAGACAGAAGCAGTAGAATCAGAGTGCAGGAGGGTGGGAATACAGGAAGCAGAACAAAAACCATGATCTCTGGTTGGGGGATCCGAATTTAAGTTGCCAGCGGATTTTAGGGGTTGTGTGAAAGGAGACTTAAATGGTGATAACTGCAGTTACAAGGTGCTTCTGGAGGAAAGGTATGGTTTCAGTCCCATCTTCAGCCAGTGGTTTGGAATTCACTGCCCGTCTCTCTAAATAAAAAGTGGACAATCAATCAGAGCAATGGTTATAAATTCCAAAGGAAGGAAGGAATTATCATTGGAAGCTCACTTTATTTTTTGTTTGTTCTATTTGCTTAATAGTCCAAGAATGGTACCACCTCTTCCTGCATTTGTACTGTTCTTTTCGTTATCTTTCCCTCCTCATTTTTCTCTCCAACTCAGTTGTCAAACTGTGACCAGAACATCCTTCTCCTTCCCCTCAAGTTGCATTGAAAGGGTTCACCACCACTACCCCTTATCTTGTGTGCTAGTCCATCTTCAGTGTACTAGAAGTAATCATCTTGTACAGTAACCCTGAGACAACCACTGAGGGCTACAACCCCAGACTCTTGTTCGCAGCATTAGAGCCTATATGGAAGAAATGAGAAGGGAGAAGGTCTACCAGTCTCTCTCTCTCTTTCTTCTAATAATAATCAATCATCCGCCAAGGGCCATTGAGAGACTTGATTGTGATTCAATGGCTGGCAGTAATATTAAGATGTGATTGCTGTACATGCTGCCAAATCAGTTCAGACTAATGAACTGATTCAAGGTGCAGAGGACTCAGGCATAGTTTGCCATTGCCCCTTCTGACAACTGTGCAGCTTGCCCAAGGCTACACAGGCCAGCTTTTCTTCTGAGAGGCACAGGGCGCTTTTACATGACCCTTAAGATCCGCTGGTCCCTTAAATTCAGACCAGAGATCTTAGGGGCTTGTCGCTCTTCCTGTGTTCCCACCCTGGCTGCTGGCTGCGTGAGGGGAGGGAGAAAAAAAAGGAAGAAAGACTGTGGCTCACCTCCCGTTCTGCCTCTCCCCCCGCAACATTCCAGTAGCTCTTAAGTAACTCTTAAGTAGCTCTTAAAGGGGCGGGAGCCAAAAAACAGCAAACAGAAGCGAGGAGAGCCCCGCACTCACTATCGTTGCACCGCATCAAAGAATTTTCACCTCCAGAGAGAAGGTACAAGAAAAGTGCGCTGGGTCGCGCTAAAGTGGGCGGGATCGCACTTAATTGCCTGTAAACTCCGGAGCTGGTGGGGAAACATTTTTAAGCTCCGGAGCTGGGAGCCATTTGCGGCGGAGTTTAGGGGTTGTGTATAAATGCCCACAGTGTAGAACTGAACTCCCAGCATCTGGATCCACAGCCAGACGCCAAACTCCTTCAGTTCTCTGGGCCTTTCAACCATCCAAGTTTCATTTCCCATTTTTCAAAGAAAAACCGGTTTGCACTTATCTTTTTCAAACAACTTTAACACTCGAAAGGGGGGAGGGGAGGCTTCCTTGTTCTTCAAGGAGATCTAATTGCCTACTCCAGCTAAATCATTTTGTAACATAAGATAAGGCATTGTGAGGATGAAAGTTCCTGGTAGAAAAATCAAATTCTATTTTTTTTTCTCTTCCCCCTGCTATTTATATTTTAATAACCCTCCTGGTAGGTGCTAAATGCTTTTCTCCTGATCCTAGTCAAACAAAAGACCCATTTACACAGAAAAAAAGCATTGTATCCCATCAAGTTACAAAAAGAATTAGTTGTTACCATGTAAACGATGAGTAACCATTGAAATGTGTGGTTTGAGGGCTTTCTTGGTGCCTTCATTCACTGGCTGTATTTATTAAAAAATCATGCAGCTGTTAAATCCCAAATAGAAAGGTCATATTTGCTAGCATCAATAGTAGTTCTCAAGTGTCAGTGTAATATTGTAGCCACTTTGAATATCTGATGTTGCAGTTCACACAATAGGATATAGAAGAAGGTCAGAGGAGGGACTCATGAATCCTGAGGCCTCAGTTTGGATCACATTAATTGATTGTCATTGTAGAGTACAAATCAAATATATGAATTGCATGTCATAGTTGTTGCTCATCATAAGGCTGTGGCAGCTTCATGGCATTCCATATATAAAATCTGCATGCATGGCCTCCCGGAAAAATGGGTGTGTAATAAGATTACCAGTCATCTAGCACTGGAAGTTCTGAATACTTAAGAATTATACAAATCCTACAGTTAGACTGACTATTCATAAGAACCATAAATTCACTGCCATTTCAATAGATTAAAATGAAAAAGTTCTTCAAATTGTGACCTACTTTGTTGGGGGAGGGGATGAACAGAGATCTGGAGGACCAGAACTTATATGCTCTACATAATCGTGTGAGCAGGTTCAACTTACCAATTAGAGAGCCCATATAGGCATCTAGTGCTCAGCTGCAATGTGCCTGATGTATCACCCTTTCTTGCTTGAGCTCCATGGCACTCTTAGAATCTCACACATGAGGCTGTGGAACCTGGCAAAGAAGTCAGATTACCTGTGCAGTAGGTAATTGGGATGAATAAACCAACTGATTCATTTTCTACAACTTGTACTAGATGCGGCTACTTGAATGCCAGAATGGCACATCCATTTGTATGCTGCTGTGTGCGGGTCAGCTAAACAGTACATGATATTGTGGGAATAGGCTAATGAGAAAAGAATAATGTGAACCCAAGATTACATATAGAGTTACCTGGCATAAATAACAGTACACATGCAATCTTTCTGCTGCTATATGTCTGAAGAAGTGGGCATGTCCACGAAATGATATATTAACATATGAAAGTTAGTCTTTAAGGTGCCCCATGTTTTATGTCTTTTGTTTTGTTTTGTTTTGTTTTGACTTTTGCCTGAAAAATCTTTTTTAAAAAGAGATAGAGATAGGAACACATATCCTGAATGGAAAACAGCAAGACCCCATATCTGTGGGATCAGTATACACCATTTTAGTTAATCCATGGGTCTGAAAATATTAAAAATATTGAAACAAAAAACCCCTAGAAATGCATAATGTATCTTACCAATGTATTTACCAGAAATAGCCACTTGAGGCAGCCAGAGATTATATTCTTGTTGGTGAATAACTATCTTCACCTCATGGATTCTGCATTTAATGGTTTACTTAATCCTATTTAAATTCACAGTATATTACAAATGGATCAAATTAGTGTCTCCACAATCCTAAATACTGATAGGATGGCAAAGCAGTCAGGAATCTCTTTTGGCAGTCATAAATCCTGATATTTGACTAATAATAACCTAAAAGACTCCCTTATCTAGACTATAAGGGTGTTCCTGCTTATGGCTAGCACAACCAGACAGACTCCTATAGGGGAAAAAAACTGAACCAGGAACAGAACTCTATACTCCATTTACAAAAAGAGAGAAGAAAAATACATAGCTGAGTAGCTCTTGTATCAATATGTTAGTATTGTGCATATACAGACCATTCCTCTCAGTACTGATACCATTCAGATAAAGCATGTGCCATGTATCACAGAAGTGTTTATGAAAACAATGATACCAAAATTGTAAGAAGAGGCTGGAATATATTTTGCATCTTGAACTGCAAAGTGCATCTGATGAAATGTACTACAATCCACATTAACCTTGTGCCAAATAAAACTCCTTAGTTTTCAAGGGCAACAGGAATCTTTGTATGTTTGGCTGTGATAAGCTACATACATGCAATTTATAGAAAAAATAATTTCCATAATTTGTAGATCTACTCTCTATATTTATAAGTAAAAGAAAATTAGGCAGTAGAGCAGTGTACTGCTGTGAGTTAGAAACATCAAGTCCCTAAATGACTGGTGAACATTAATATGCTGGAGGTGAATTCAGGGCCTCTCCTACTGACTTTAAATATTAACTTGTTCTCCAAAGACCATCAAAACCTCCACCATGTGGGTTACTGCTGCCCTCCTTTTCTTCCTCAAGGTGAAGGAAGGGTAGGGGGAGTCATAACACTTGAACCTGAAAGAGTTTCCATCCGAGTGGAATGAAACAGAGGAGAGAGAGACTGCCACCAGTTTAAAAGGAGCAAACCAAGAAGGAGTCATGTTACCATGGCAACCATGCTGAAGCATTTCAGAAAGAGGGGCCTTTTGCTTGCATCCCACCTGCCAATCTTCCTATTCCTTCCTTTTCTTCCTTGCAAATGTAACTCTCCCACCGCAGGAGACAAGCTGTGACATTTACACTCCCACTAATAAGCCAGCTGCATGATGGGCGAACACCTTAGGAGAACGTCTGTCACAAAGCCCAAATGGCATGGCTCTGCATCTCAGCTAAAGAGGCTGTTTTTTCCTCAGCCATTTAGTGTGGGATGGTGCTTTTCTTCCCAGTCTATTATTATTAGGACGATTAACAGTTGCCTATATAAAAACAGCAGGTGAGGCCTTTCAGAGCCAAGAAGCTAAGGCAGAAATGGTCAGTCTTCTCTTTTTTCTTTTATACCTTTTTTTGGGGGGGGGGGTCTGTTTTGTTTTTGTTTTTTCCTTTCTCAAATGTGGGCATGACATCCATGTCCAACTGGGGAAAGAATGGTTGATTGTAAGACAACGGCCACTCACTGGAAAACTTTGACTTTGCAATTGGAAATGACATCCTTCGAGCAAAAAATATGTGGATGCCAACAAGCTACAAGTTGTGTGCAGGGCAGTTAAAAGCTCTACATCGATACTGTGACAACAACATTTTTGGCTGTTTTTTTTAAGAAAATAAATAAATTCCATCAAGATTTGTGAAGTTCTTCTGCAGCCAAGCATTAGTTAGTGTTACATATTGTATATTTCAAACCTTTTTGCTTTGTGGCTGGTGTCCTCTGTGGTACCATTGGGAAGATTAGCCTTGCTATCTTGAGCTCCAAAGTTTTTTTCCCCATATGTAGACATGCAGCCTTTAGGGCCTTTTTACACGACCCCTAAGATCCGCTGGCCACTTAAATTCGGACCAGAGATCTTAGGGGTTCCTCGCTCTTCCTCTGTCCCCACCCTTCTCCGCACTTCCTGGTTTCTGGCTGCCCGAGGGAGGGAGAAAAAAGGGAAAAAAGCATGCCGGTTACCTCCGTTTTGTTCCGGGCAGCATTCAGATCTCTTAAAGGAGCGGGGCGCAAAAAAAGAACAAACAGAAGCCAGGAGAGCCCCGCACTCACTATCCTTACACCGGATCAAAATTTTGTCACATCCAAAAAGCAGGTACAAGAAAACTGCTGTTTGGGCGGGGTCGCACTTAATTGTCTGCAAAGTCCGGAGCTGGTGGGTAAACATTTTTAAGGTCCGGACCTTGCAGCCATTTGCGGCGGAGCTTAGGAGTCGTGTATAAACGCCCTTAGATGCTGCCCAGATGTGCACATGACAAGCTTCTTACTTCCATTTCGAGAGTCATATAGACATAGATCTATTTAAATCCTTTGACCTCTTTTATTTCCTCACTAGCCCCATGTGTTGGCCTTCAAACAAACCACTAATATTTGAATAAGCTTCCTCCAGTCGTTCTTTGGAAATGCAGAGGAAACAAACTTGAAATCACTACTTATACACCTAATCTCGAACGTGTCTCTCACTGATCTCATTTCTCTCCACATTTGTGTTTGTCAGGTGCAAAAGACATGGGCTAATCTAAACACTTCTAAATAGTCTTATGAACAGGAGATGATCAAATCTTTAAAATAAAAATATGGAGGCAGACAGTAAAATATCCCCATTCTACAGATGGCATGGACTTTTGTCATCAGAATTGTGACTAGCTAGATATTTGAAGATGGCTGAAATATTTTCATTTATAAAATGCAATGCTAAATGCAACATGTAAACAAGAGCACTAAATTGCCATCTTCCTTTGGAAAGAGATACATAAGGTCCCATCACAGCTTTCTCTTGCCCTTATTTCAGCATACATTGAAACAGCAGTGGAGGAAGCTGAAGAAATATTACATTTCAAATAAGCATACCAGGAGATGTATGCAACTGTATAAATAGATAAATGTTATGCAACCAGTAAAGTGCAATTAATGGAAGAATGGCAATATTCTTCTCACTGAACTGGAAAATAATGAGCCAGAACTTACTGGGATAAGATGGGGGGGTAAGCAATCATTCCCACTCACAAGGGTTATTATTGCTAATGAAGGCAAGTAAAAAATTCTATATGGTAGAGATATATTGACACAATTTTGTTGCATTCCAAGACATTTGTTTTCACTATTTGCTCCCACTTTTCCACTCAAGACTCTTAGAACATATCTTCATATACATTTAAGAACCTATCTTTTTCATTTTTTACAATGTTATTTTGCAAGCACATCAAAGAGGTGAATGTTCTGTTTATGTCAACATTTGCTCCCACTTCCTCAAGACTTTAGAACATATCTTCATTTTACAATGAACCTATCTTCATTTTACAATGTTATTTGCAAAGCACATCAAAGAGGTGAATGTTCTGTTATGTCAAGTCACACAACAATGTCACCCTTTCATTCCTAGGTTGGAAGACACAGAAGTCAAGGGGGAAGGTAGAAGCGGAAGCAATAGGCAAACTCAGGACAAAAATGCTCATGCACACATGGCCATGCACACAAAGGCAGGACATTGGAGTGGGCTTCACAAGGACACTGTCCTCTTCTCAACCCATCCTCACCCCATCCACTGAATAATTCAGCTGAGGGGCAGGAAAAAATACCAAATTAAAATATTCTCACATGCAGCTGCTTCTCTCTCCTTCACCTCTGTCACACATACACACTCAAACAAAGAAAAAGGTTGTGAGTTAAAGAGAAGGAGAAAGGTACAAACAGGGCCATGACCTCTGGTTAAGGAGGCAAGATGGAGTGCCCTGGATAGAAGTTACCTGAGTGTGAGCAAGGGAGTGTCCTATTTATTCTAATGGACTGGTCTCAACTGCCTTATGTCAATGTGTACATGAGAATAAACCCTTTATATTATCTTTTAAGACACATGCATTTTTTTTACAAAGAATTGAAACTATATAATGTAGGTTTCAGCCTCTTCAATATCTTATGGTAAATCTCTAGGGTGAATTCCAGCAGTGTTTATTTTACTGCTAGAATATTTGTAAAATTTTAACAGTATTTCCAATTTTAATATTACTCTCTGTATATTGAAGAAGAAGACTACCTACCAATTTAACATGTCAGATTAATTACTGGATGCTTAGGAAAAATAGTAAATGCTAAAATCAAGTAAAATATTATTAATTGGGCTCTAATAACCCTAATTATCAATAAAATAATGGATTTTAAGTGCAACACTACAACACAGAAACAAAATAATAGCTTTATTACAGACAGATTTAGTGCTCCTCTAAAGACAGAACCTTTTCAGTGTCATTGCAACCTGAATATCATATAAAGGGGATGGACATGGTAAAGGCGGGCAAAATAGGTGTTTTGTCGTGCTGAGCAACAGATGTCGCAGGGAAAACAATCAAAGATGAAAAGAACAAGCACATTCAAGACAGTGGGTTATTTTAGAAGAGGAAAAGACAGAAGTCTAGCAAATGTTGATTCAGAGGGGATAACTATTAACTTGATTAGTGAAACATACTAGGTTTTTGTGGGGAGGGGAAAACAGCCATTAGGGTAATGGCTAAAACCTCTAGCTCAACCCTTTCCCAAAGAGTTGCAAAGCCACTGAAATATAGTAAAGGAAGGATGTTGAAATGTCTTATGTGTATTTAAAAGTGGTGGTTCTCCAGTGGTGTTTGTTGTTGTCATATTAAGTAGCTTTGTGTCATGTTCCCAAAGACCGATAGTGTGCTAACAGTTTGTTTCTTCCCCTTCCCCCAACTTCCACCTTCCTCGTCCCTTCTCCTTTTTCTCCTAGGACAAAACGAGCGCGCTGAGTCTCAGCAACGTGGCTGGCGTTTTCTACATCCTCATTGGTGGCCTTGGATTAGCCATGCTGGTTGCCTTAATCGAATTTTGTTACAAGTCCAGAAGTGAATCAAAACGGATGAAGGTGGCAACACACATTCATAGGCCTTTCACACATCCTTTCCAATGCCAGATTCCTAATATTCTTTCAGAAATGGGTCTAAACTTCAGATAATCATTAGAGTAGGATGACATTGTCCTCCCACCAGGGACAAAAATGCTGTTGACAAGTGAGGGGGTCTCAAAAATGGTGATATCCATTGTGTGCAGTAAAGGGCAGGGAGGAAGTTAGTCAAACTAAGAACAAGCATGGGAGACTTGAATTTTATATACAGTAAAAATGTGACATCTCACATCTATATGCCATAAGATGGACTGCACACTTCTCTTAAAAATAGCTGGGGTAGCCAGATGGGCCTGGCTAAGGTTGGTGCTGCTACTGTTGACTAAGGTTGGTGCTGTTATTTGAAACTGGCAGAAATGAAAAAAAAATCACAATAGTCATCTGTAATTGCCAATTTGTCAAAAATTGTATTAGTTCAATTCAAAGATCCTGAGGAATATGAACCAATTTCCACCCTTTTTAATTTGTTGATTCATCAACTCTTTCTGGGGGCCCTTGCCATCTTTTTTTGGGGGGGGGTGCCTTTGGTGGTTCATAACTCAGACCTCCTTAGCCCAATCTTCACCAAACCTTTCAGAATTGTAGAAGAGAATCAGATGAAAATTCCCTGCAGTTTTGGTGTTTCTAGGTGCTGGGGGGGCATTTTATCGAGTTCTTTTAAAAAAAAGGTTGATGAACCAATAAATCAATCCATCAGTTCATAGAAAAAAATCATAAATTCTACCTGCCCAGAGAGACCAACTAGGCAGCAAAATTATCCCAGGAGAGAGAAGACTCAACAGACTCAAAAGAGTCACTTGGAGGTACACTACCAAGTGTTGCAGAGGGTGAAACTGGAGGATAAGGTACCTTGGGTCTGGGGGATAAGTTACCTTGAGCCTAAGAAATAGAGATAACTTGGTGGCAGAAGTGGCAGTTAAGGAAAATCTGGGGCAAAGTGACCAAAGCTCTACTTGAGTTCTTGATTTCAAAGGAGACCAAATCTGAGTGTGGCTCCATGTGTATGCTGGAATTTAGTAAAAAAAAAAACCAATCTTAATGAATTCAGAGCAATTCTGTCATGTGGCAGATCCTTACAAGACAAGGAGTTCATGTTGGGTGGGAGGGAATTTTAAAGGTGCAATTACAAACAATTTGGACCAAGAAAAATATATGAGAACAGCAAAAACAAAAGATTGATGTGAAACAAACCCTGATAGATGTTGGTAATACTATAGACATAATATATCTTGACTTTAGCAAAGGCTTTGATAAAGCGCTCCATGATATTCTGGGCAGAATAAGTGTCAGGTAGATACACAGTTGGCTACTGAATCATACTCAAAGAGTCCTTATCAATGGCTCCTGCTC
This sequence comes from Phrynocephalus guinanensis, assembly GCA_037367245.1. NCBI lineage: Eukaryota > Metazoa > Chordata > Lepidosauria > Squamata > Agamidae > Phrynocephalus > Phrynocephalus guinanensis. Next base: position 62,608,036 of record CM074734.1, on the reverse strand, counting down.
AACCTGAGAGCACAAGGCAAGTCCTGGTCTCAGTGGTTTTCAACATTTTTATTAATAATTTGGATGAACCAGTTCAAGAAAGGCCTGTCAAATTTGCTTGTGACACAAAATTGTGTGGAATAGCTAATACGTTGGAAAACAGGAACAAAAATTAAAAAATCTTGATAGGCATAACCACTGGGCTAACAGGAATGAGTGCAAAGTTCTACACTGATGGAGAAAGCACCAAATGTACAGTTACAATATGAGGAAAACATGTCTTCCAATATTACAAGTAGAGATGGGCACGACTTGAAAAAAAAAATTTCGAGTTGTCGTTAGTCGGGCCGGTCCCGTTTCAGGTCGTCTCCGTTTTTCGCGAAAATTCGCAAATATTAGTCGGTTCGTTTTTTGTTTTCGTTAGTACTGGTTTTTTGGGGGGCGAGCGGGCTCCTGGAGGCACCTCTCTGGGGTGGGTGCCTCCTCTGGCCCGCTATAAGGGAAAGTGGGCTCCTGGAGGCACCCGTGGGTGCCTCCTATCCTCACCCACTAGGAAAGGGGAAGCAGGCTCCAAGAGACCCCTCAACATGGGGGTCTCCCCTCCTCACCTGCTGCTGCTGCAAAATGCTATGCAATAGCCATATGGATATTGCATAACAGAATGTGCAGACAGTGACTGTGAAGACTAGTGGATGGCACTGAACCCATAGCCATAGTGAGATGCCTAACTAAGGCTCTCGCACCACCATGTCTCACACAGAAGGGAATTGTACTTGCTGCGTGTAGTGCAATGCAAGCAAGTAGATCTGGCTTCAAGGTGGCTTAGTGCAAGGGCTAGGGTTAGGCTAGTGACGGGTAAGGTTACGGTGGGCTAGTGGGTTGCACCTCTGGGTGCCTCTCTGACCCACTAAGAAGACAGTCTGTGACGTATGGGTACGGAGTCAAGGGTTAGGGTTAGGGTTAGGGGGGCTAGGGCAGGTTTTAGGGGGCTTTTTGGCACATCCCAGAAGTCCCCATGGCCAAGTGGCCATACGATTGGTGGGATGGCTCCAAAAATTTGCATGGTCGTCCACTCCCACATGGCTGGCCACTCGGCCAGCCCATCATTGCGCAGGTGTAAAAAAAAAAAAAAATCAATGGAGGACAGAGGAGGAGAGGAGAGACATTTTGTTGCAAGAAAAAACCCACTGCTACTGTGAAAAATCTGGCAGTTTATAAATTTTCGCGTGTTTCTGTTGTGCTTGTGTGTTTTTGGACCACGATTTCAAAAACAATATTGCGTTCGCCGCCCCATTTTGGATCCCCCGCCCGCACCGCATGGCATGGCGATGGCGACTCGCGAGTCCGGCTGCCCAGGACGGGGGGGAGGCGGGACCCCCCCTCCAGAAACCACCCCTCCGGTAGGTGCCCTGCGCCCTTAGTCAAGCAGGCATTTTTCCGCCTGCTTTTTTGGCCCGGGAATGGGTGGGGGGGAGAGTTTAAAAGTTTTTTCCTGTGCCGTCCGTGCCGCTTGCTTGCACTTTAATTGCGGCGGCCGGCGGCCGGCGAGACTGGGCTTTTTGCTGGCTGGCTGCGAGCCTGCGGCGAGTCCCACAGAGCAGCCCACAAGGACGGGGGATGGGGGGGGAGGCCGGGGACCTCCAGAAACAACCCCTCTGGTAGGTGCCCTGAGGCACGGCAGGCATTTTTCCGCCTGCTTTTCGGCCGGGAACCGGGTTTTTTTAACTTTTAAAAACTTTTTTTCTGTGCCGCGTGGCATCGCGCGATTGCGCGATGCAAGTAACGAGCACGACAAATCAGACCAAAATTGTTCGTTCGTCGGTTCGAGCTCGAAGTCTGGCGGAGTAATTCCCGTTACCGTTTCCGTAGAGTAACGGAACCGAGTAACGGAAACGGAAACGGGAATACCGCTAAGTCGTGCCCATCTCTAATTACAAGCGATACAGATATTGCAATTATAGGTCACAAGCTGAATATGAGCCCTCAGTGCAAAATGGTTGCAAAAAGGCCAATGTTATTTTGGGATCAATAACAGATGAGTTGTCTCCAAATCCTGTGAAAACACCAGTTTCCTAGTACTGTATCCAGTACTGGTTAGGCCTCGTCCTGTTCTGGGCACTGTGTATGACAAGGGATGTCAACAAACTTGAACAAGTTCAGAGGAGGATGACAAGGATGATCAAGGGGACTTGAAACCAAGACCTAGGAGGAAAGATTAAAATACTGTATATACTCGAGTATAAGTCTAGTTTTTCAGCCCTTATTTTTGGCTGGAAAAAACCACCCTCGACTTATACTGGAGTCAATAAGTTTCCCAGGTTTTGGGGGTAAAATTAGGTGCTCGGAGGGCTTGGGGAGGATGGTGGAGGGCAAGTCCCTAGGGGGGGAAATCTACTTCGAAGCTGATCAGGCGGGAGATAAGGCTGCTGCAGCTTCCCATACGTTTCCAATGAGAATGTTTAGGGGAACTCCTTTTGGAGCTTCATCACTCAGCCCCCTTATCCCCCCAATGTTTCCAAATTTCAGGGGGTTCCCTAAAATCACTTTCTTAAGGTACCCCTGCTACTTTAGTGCCCCAAATGTAAGTAATTTTGAGTGCATATTTTTAAATTATTTTTTTAAAATATGTAATCAAAATTTACTTCCCTTAGGACTCCAAAGTAGCAGGGGTACCTTCCTGAAGCAATTTTAGTGAACCCCCTGGAATATGGAAAGATTAGGGGCCAAGGAGACTTAGTTATGAAGCTCTAAAGGGGCTGGGGGTAGTAATTGGCAAAGTGTGTTGGGGGCCTGGAGGCAATCAGGGAGTTTACTCTATGGTATTAACTCCTTAATTGCAACCACAATCGCAGCACAGGTTGACAGTTACTACCCCCAGCCTCTTTAGAGCTCGGCCGGTATACCATATATACTCAAGCATAATGAAAAAAAGCCCTAGACTTATACTTGATTCAATAAGTTTCCCAAGTTTTGGGGGGGGGGTTTCATTATGGGCCTCGGCTTATACTCAGGTTGACTTATACTCGAGTATATACAGGTAACTGTGGCATATTTAGGTTTGAGAAAGGAAGGCCAAGGGGCAGTATGGCAGCCCTCTTCAAATACTTGAAAAACTGTCATACAGAGGAGGGGCAGAATCTTTTCTCAATTATCCCTGAGTGCAGAATACAAAACAATAAGCTCAAGTTATAGGAAGTGAGTATCAGGAGGAAAAAAAAAGTCTTGTTAGAGTAGTACACCAATGGAACTACTTACCTCAGAAGACGATGAGAGCCCCAGCACTGGAGACATTCATAAAAATGATAACCATACAGACATACTTTAACTTGGATTTCTGCATTGAGCAGGAGATTGGACTTGATGGCCTCAGAGCCTCCTACCAACTCCACTGTTCTATGCCTCTCTGATTGTACAATGAAGCACTTAAAGAAATCCTTCCATTCACACAGAAAACTGGAAGAGAAAGGGTTAACTCTTCCACAAATCATCAGATGACTAAGTCTGTATTTTTAACTCCGCCTTAGGAGTGTATAGTCTTTCTCCCTCTTTCTTTCCCTTCATCCTTCTCTCTTTCTCCTCTGGAAGGAGAAATAAGAAAAATGAAGAGGTTGAATCAGTCAGGATAGAAAAAGAGGAGACATTTGCTCTGATACTTTCCCCAAAAAGTAGAGGAAAAGAGAGAGAGAGAGAGAGAGAGAGAGAGAGAGAGAGAGAGAGAGAGAGAGAGAGAGAGAGAGAGAGAGAGAGTTGAGGAAGGGAGAAAGATCTTCCCTCCCCACCTCCTTTGAAATTGGGGGTGAGGAGAAGAACAGGTAGATTGGGCTTTTTCACTCTCCTTTTCTTTCCCTTCCCTTTCACACAAGTCTATCACTGAACTGGCATTTAATGTATCTTAAAACCTACTTTAAAAGAACTGCTTCATAGCATGCCATGCTTCCCCATCCCTCCAACCCAAGCTGGCTGCCCCACTCACAAGCTGGAGCACACTGCCAAGGTTGTCCTACTCAGCCAGCTGCCCACTCTAGCCAGGAGCAGGGACTCCCTGTCACCACCTCCTCCGGCAGCCAGCCACTCAGAAGAGAAGGCAGGACACCTGTTGTGCTGCACATATGTTTGATGAAAAGGCATGAAGCACTTTCATGCCCATCTCTGGAAACAACCATTGAGGATGGGGTGTACCATTGTATGCCAAAGTGACATAATATAGGTCACCTTGGGCACACATCACACTCCCCTCTTTTCACTAGAAAAAAAAATCTCAAAGCTGCTGATGCTTCCCCCCCCCCCAGGAGGCTATCTCATTGTATCTAGCCACCCTTGGTCTTCGAGGAGATTTATCAATATCCTTGGGATGAAGGAACGAGCACCAAGTAAAACCACACCTCCCTAAAGCACTCCTATTGCAAATATACTTTCTTAGTCATCGAGCATGCAGGCAATATCTAGACACACATCTCAAGATGAACACAGGGAAGAGGAAAGCAATTTTAAATATCCAAGGAGTGGGTAAACTCAAAACTGTCCTATAATATACTTGAGACTGAGGTGTATTGCTGTTTTCCCAAGGCTCCCATTCACAGCAGATCAAAGTAGAAATATGATTTCTCATATCTATGTCCAGACTCCAGATCTCATCCCATAGCACCATGGAGCATGATCAACAGTGCTTACATATTTCCAAAACTCCTGCATTGATATTAATGATATGACGCATCCAGCAATGTCACTACTTATGTGCTTAGGGCAGAACCACTCTTGACCTCAGTGAATGTATGGTCTCAGTCTAACATTTTCCAGGGTCATAAGAATTGGTGGGCAATGTGCTTTTTCAAGAAAAAAAAATCAGCACAAGTAAGGAAGAGGTGGCTGACCCACACTCTCCTTCCTGCCAATTATTGCCTCCAAATGTCCTTTCAAAGGTAATTTTCTCAAAGAAAGATGATCAAAGTGCTGGAATTATGAGTCTCTTTTCACACAAAGGATGCAGTTCATATAATTTTGAAGTTTGGAAGGGGTCTTTAAGGCCATCAAGTCCAATCCTCCATGCAGGAATACAGTGCACCTTGTTAGGGTGAAAAGAAACAAGACTGGATGTTATAGCTTCTGTTCTTCCACCACTGAAATGTAGCAACATACATAACTGAGCTGTGTAACCCATGGAAAGGTTCAGTGCAGAAATACCACTGTGACCTTCCCAGATTGCATTGCCCACTGCTGATATAGAGTAACTCCTAGGAAACCTAGCAAAATTTCTACAACTGCAATGACAAAACATCCATCCATGCTACTCATTGTGGTGGTGTCAAGACTGAATGCTGAAGTACAGAAAGTTCAACATGAAATTTTGATTGAATTGGGTAGAGGAGGTGCCATGGAATTGGGAGGGAAAGAGAATGTAATGTACTAGTTAACTAAAGAAAAGAGAATTATACAATGCTGTACATTATGATTGTCTGGCCATTTCTAAGGACAGGGGAGACCCCCCTTGTATCTCTCAAAAAGGGTTTTTGTTTGATCCCACAGCAATCAATCAATGAAGCCATACGGACATCAACCCTCCCCAGAGCATCTGCAGCAGGAACCAGCAGTGGAGAAAACGGACGGGTGGTGAGCCACGATTTTCCCCAAACCATGCAGGAGGTTCCATGCATGGGTTACAACTCTGGGATGCCCCTGGGAACAACGGGGTTCTAACTGACCTTGACGGATCTTCTGGCTGAGAGCGGGGTCTCTCTCGGCCCAGCCTCTCCAGCTTTGCCAAATCAAACCATGCAAAGAAAAGGGGCAATGCAGTGGATCTTACAGAGGAAATCAGATCTGTTTTTCCCTTCTTTTTTTCTTTTTGTGTATCTGTGTGTGTTTATTTTTCAGTAAATCCATAGGCAGAAGAAAGTACATCCTGTACTGCAATAAGGAGAGGGCAACTGGACTGAACAGAATTTGGAGACATCCCTGAGTACACGGTTACAGGAACCCTGAGGAAGACAGCGCCATTTTGTTTTTAACTTGGTTGTTAATAAGTTCTTAGTGTGTGCAATATACATTTTTCTTACTAATTCCCTGTGATGTCAGGGTAAATATCAGCCCTGCCCTGCTCAAAAGTTTAAAATCAGGTTTAGTTTGGGATGCAAACCATAAATGTCTACACTACTAACAAGGACAGGAAAGCAAACAAACCAATCCTTTGAGACAACAGGACTCTACTGTGTTTAAAGTTGCTGCCACCAGGCTGGCTATACCCTTGAACAAGTTCTCCATTCCGTTGTCAAAGGAAGGACTTTCAGCACTGTTGAAAGAGGTATTTAAATGGAGAAAGAAATAGGAAGCAATCCAGAAAGGAGGCCAGTGGCTGTATCTGGATGTAAGGACAGCCCAGGTTAATGAAGCTTGGAAGTGGTTATCTGAAGCAATTATTTGAGCTACAAGTGTCAAAAGTGTGGGAAATTTATCCCTTCCCAGGAGGTGTGGGCTGACACGCTACCACAACGGACAGGTTAACAGTCACCTAAGACCATATCTTCTTCCTATATGCAGGGGGAGGGCAAGAAAATATAAATTATAGAGGTAGATTACATAGCCTCCCTGCCTGTCTTTTCAAAAGGGAAGAGGCAGTTTACCAGCCATTTCCTCATCCCTGCACTTCTGTAAGGTTTCCTTTACATGGTGGTTCTTGAGTAGAAACCCATAAGACATCAGGCATTGAAGCTGTTTTTTGTACATCTACATCTGGTGTGTGTGTGTGGGGGGGGAGATGACTTTGTGAGCCATATCTGATGGCCACTCCATGGAGTAAGGTGGGCCACAACAAGAAAATAAATTAAAGTTGGAGTGAATGATAACAACTAGGAAGAGCATTCACCTGTATACAGCCTTTCACAGTAGTTGCTTGCAGCTGGTCCCGGTTTTTAAAAAAGTTTCAGGAATTAAGCCTTGGCCAGCAGCATCATTTGCAGAAAAGCCAAAAGACATGGTTGTTTCTCATTCATCTTCATGAGGGGAAGTGAAACACAGAGGACAAACCAGCTGGTGCCCAGCTTGCTACTGAAAACTGTCTTTCATCCAAGTTTGCAATGAAACACTGAAATCCACAGAGCTGCCCAAGAAAGCACAAGAAAATGGACTTACTAGCAGTCCCCCCCCAGTCATGTGTGAATTAGCATCTACATGGAAACAAAAGTTTCATTTCTATGTGTGTGTATGAGAGAGACTTCACCACCATGAATAGTAAGGAAGTTGAACAGAGTAGAAAGCATTCTCCCTCAAGAAAACTTTATTAAAGGGGAAGTATCTCCTACTCCATCAGAGGTCTAGAAGAGGCCCAACCCTTCCACTACAGTCTCCATCCTCATTTATGCATTTGCCCATGAACAGATGGTAAAATCAGACTTTATAAGAGGCTAAAGCTTCCTCCAAGTGCCAGGCAAACCCAGTGGTATAGTAGAAACGGGCATCCAGTTTCTGGAACTTGTGTGCATCTTAATGTGGAAAGCAAGAGGCTCTAATAGAGAGGGGAAAGAAAGAAAGAAAGAAAGAAAGAAAGAAAGAAAGAAAGAAAGAAAGAAAGAAAGAAAGAAAGAAAGAAAGAAAGAAAGAAAGAAAGAAAGAAAGAAAGAAAGAAGAGAATGCACCACAGGCTTCAAAGTGGCATGGCTTTGTTGAGTGGACCATCAGGATGTAGCACACACGTGTGCTTTTGTTTTGTTTTCTTCCAACAAGTGTAACTGGCAACTGGCTAACAAACAAATAAACTTTCATTCACTCGCTGTGCTTATACAGTGTTGATAAACGCAAAAGGCTGGGCTCTAAGAACTGGTTTTATCATTCCTCCTCCACTCCCCTAGAGATGGCACCTTTGTCATACTGACAACAGAGGAACTGTAGCTCCTTTTAAAGAGGGCACAGCATGTCTAGTGCCCATTTGTGCTCTCACTCCCATTGGAGACCTTTTTCCATTTTCATTCTTCATGAAGCTATCTGTCAAGGCTTGGAGCTCAGCTTCTGACAATAAGTCTCCATGGTCTTGTATTCTCAGCCAGTAGGTGATGATATTTTCTTTTTAGTTTTATGTCTGCACTTGGTTATCTCTTGAGTTTAGTTCTGTGTGTGTTTTACAGCGCACAGGGCTCACAAACAGAGCCTGCTTTTTATGGAGAGATCTTTCGGCTATTTGTGAAGATTTGGTATTTCTTTCAGTCTGAAGAACATTAATATCTCCCAACAACTGTTTCCCCCCCCATTAAAATACAACAGAAGCAAAATACAAGGATGTTGTTTGATATGGAGCAACAAAAATAAAAAATAAGTGCCACAGGACTTCAGCAAACTCTGCTGCTTTTGTGGCAAAAGAATCCAAGAGAACTATCTGACAATTGAGCCAGCCAGTTTCGACGAGTATGTGGGAAGCAAACAAATGCCTGTGACAATAGGAAATGAGACTCATCTTTTAAAAGCTTTTGACAAATGGAAGGGTGGGAGGAGGAAAAGAAGAATGATGCAGCAGAAGAGGGGAAAATGTTAACCTGTAATATGTATTTTTACTACACTTTTCTTAAATATAAAGTAATGGGGGTGGGAGGGAACCCTGAAGGACATTGACATTTTTCTCAACAAATTCCATATTTAACAGTTTTTGGCTTTCATTAAATTTTGCTCTTTGGTATCTGGACTTTTTTACTTAAGAGTTATGTTTGTTTTCTTTCTCCACCTTTGGGTCACTTGAAATATATTTCAGATTTGTGAACTGTCTCTTTAATGGTATTGAGAAATAGGACATATTGCCTGGACCTTAGATGATATGGTCCTTGCTCCATTTCAATCCCATATCCATGAGCAAAAGCACTAGAGTAAGCCCATTGAATCAGTGGAAATTTCATGAATCCTCCATACATTCTCAGTGGGCATCATAGTCAAAGGTAACATAGTAAGACTCAACTAGTGAAGATTCATTTGAAACAATGAAAGTTGCAAAGCAGTTGACTTATCCAATGGGACTATTCCTCAAAGCAGTTGACTCATCCAATGGGACTATTCTAGTCTAATTTCCTATGCCGAGTGACAGGACTTTTGCCCAAATTATTTTGCAGCAGAACTGGATGAAGGAAAGTTTAAAGAAAACCCTATTAACACTTACTCATATATATTACTTTTTAACTTTGTAACAGTATGGGGGAACTATGATTTCTAGAGATGGTCACCAAATGAAAAATGAAATGCTGTTTCATCATTTCAATACATAACAAATTGATTTGTTACAAAATGAAACAGTAGAACATGTTTCATGATGAAATGAAATGAACCAACAATTTGGTGGGTAGCTTCCTTGAACTCTTCCCTTTAAGCCATCCAAATTTGGAGAGCTTTAGGGTTCAGTGGGCTGAGTTACTCAACTCCAAAATGGGTCCCTCCAGGAATCAATTTGTAATTGGAGAAGTTTTTTTTATTTTATTTTTAAGGAGAGGAACCTCTCCTTTAAGAAATTAACAGTTGTCTCTCTCACTAGAAACAGTCAATAGAATTTGGGACAGTAGGGAGTAGACTATAATATTATAGCATCATAAAGAATCCAGTCACCCCCCGCCATTTCGCAGTTCAGGTACTACTGTCCCACTACATTGCGGGATCGCAGTACCTGCACCTCAGAGCCGCATGGGGGGTGGCGGGGGATGATCGGGTCACTCCATGCTGCCCCCTGTGCTCCTCCGAGAAGCCTCGGACAGGAGCGTGATCCCCCCGCCCCCAGGCCCCGCCCCCACTTCCGCATATTGCGGATTTCCATGCATCGCGGGTGGGATTGGTCCCTAACCCCCACAATTGGCAGGGGGTGACTGTACTACAAACGTTGTAGTATAGTCAACTTGTGTCTTATTCACAATAAGCCCCAGTAGAAAAGGGATTATTGACTTTAAATCAAAAACAGGCTACATAAAGGAAGAGAAATCTATACAGTTCAGATTTGAAAAAGTAGAAAAACAACCACAACACCAAGCAGCTGTGCATTTGAGACAGTACCTGGCACCTTATAAATTAGCCACAATTAACCAAAGGAAACTTACTTAAGCCTTACATGAATACCAATACATATCTGGCAGCAATTACTTATCCTTCCATCCAGCTTCCAATTTTATAACAGAATCCTGTTGAGATGTTTGTCTGAATATGAAATATCATACACCATTGAATTGCACCTTTTGCTGTACACCCATGAATAGGAGACATGATCTGTTACGAAACTGCCCTCAACACAAGACATATTTGAGGGCTACAATCCTTCCTAATCATGTTTACCACTGAGCTGGTTCCACAAAAAAGCAAGATTTAAAGGTCAGCCACATCAGGCTTTTTGACAAACCTCAGGCATGTCTTTTTGGCCCTGGCCAAACAATCCATGTCAGAGCCAAGCTTACTGGATGGAGGTATGAGATTGGTATCAGATTTTAACCATTATCCGCACTTTTAGAATAAATATTCCCTATTTCCAGAGGGAGCAAATAATCTGGCTGAATGGTGAGCATATTGTTTTATGCAACTAATGATATTAAAACTTTTCAACGGTATGTACCATTCACTTGTAACTGCTGTTTTAAGCTTGTACCCGTCTCCCATGAGGTATGGCTTCCCAACTCCCTCACTGCATCTATTCTTTGCAAGAATTAAAAAACAATAGTCAGATAGCAGGGCTGACAGAATTAGGGTCAAAGCATGATCATCTTAAGCAACTGACTTGTTGTCGCTCATGGGATCATGTGCACAGTAGCCCCTGCAGTGGAAATGACTGTCTTGACTTGATTGGGACAGTCAACCAAAGTTATCCAATTCCATAAACAGTGCTGCCGTTTTTATCATGGCATTGTTCTTCCACTAACAATTGGCCATCCCATCATTCCATCATGACTAGAATAGCAATCAGAATCTGTGACACACAGAAAGGAGCCATACACTCTAATACTCATTCCTTCTGAAGCATTGCAGAATAGGCCCACTCACCATAAGACTGCTGTGGAATCCAAAACACCCTCCCAGAGAGAGTCTGAAAGTGTGTCCACATGGAAGGAGTAAGTTAAAATGGTGACAGAGCAGCTCGTAAAAACTTTCTATTCCACAGAAATTTGACAACCAGATGCTACCATTATTGATTTTTTCCCCTACTATACAGTGGTCCCCCGCCGTTTCGCGGTTCATATACAGTCACCCCCTGCCATTTTGCGGTTCAGGTACTGCGGTCCCACTACATCGCGGGATCGCAGTACCTGCACCTCGGAGCCGTGCAGGGGGGCAATCAGGTCACTCCGCTCCGCCCCCGTGCTCCTCCGAGAGGCCTCGGAGCTGCATGGGGGGTGGCGGGGGCGATCCGGTCACTCCGCGCTGCTCCCCTGCGCTCCTCCGAGAAGCCTCAGACAGGCACATGATCGCCCCCCCGACCCCAGGCCCCACCCCACCTGCTTCTGCATATCGCGGATTTTCATGCATTGCGGGTGGGGTGGGTCCCTAACCCCCGCGATCGGCGGGGGGTGACTGTACTGCGGTCCTGCTATACTGCAGGACCATTGTATACGTAAAAGCCCCCCCCCCCGGGGTAAGGGGCAAAGGCTGCTTCTGGCCTCCCATACTTACCCCAGGACTGGCACTGCCCTGAACGGGCCTGCGAGGGCCTTCCCAGGGGCCTCCAGAATGCCTGGGGAGGCCCTCGCATGCCCGTTCAGGGCAGCACCAGGCTGGGGGTAAGTACAAGAGCCCCCAGTTAGGTCCCCCAGGCCTGACCTGACCTGCATCTGCATATCACGGAATTTCAATTATCGTGGGTTGGGTCGGGTCGGGTCCCTAACCCCCGCGACAGGCAGGGGATCACTGTAGATCAATTTTTGTATATCCTCCAAATTCATTGGATGAATCACTTGTCATGTCTTAGCAATAATAGTTTCTATACACGAACAGATTCTACATTGCAGCATTCTAGCCAATCCTAGATTATCATGTGCCCTGTGGTAAATGATCAGGTAAGAAGTCTGTGCGGATGCTCATGCAGGTGAGGTTATTGGGAAGTTGAGTCATGGCAACTGGACTTTAGATATAAAACTGAAACTTGGGATTTGAAAACAGAAATTCTAAGTCAATGCTTTCATATTTGTCTTCTTTAATTTGCACTTTCATCTCTGATCAGGTTGTTTAGGTTCTCATTTCCACACAACTGAGCTTGGGTGCAGACAGTCAGAGAGATGTCAAGAAGAGTGTGTGTCTGCATGTATGTCTAGACAAACCTTTGCTTAAGAATTACCATGAACACTTTCAAATCATTTTGAAATTAAATTGCATTTAATTCTAATACAATTTCCAATCTCTGCCATATAGTCAACCATACCATATGAAAGTATATTACAATAACTCAACATTAAATGCATTTGCTACTTTTTGGAACCATGGCCCAGAAAAAGGCTTTCAAGATTTAATAAATACAGCATATGAAAGATAGCATTAACAGGCATTTACTCAAAACATTAAATCTGATCTGTCATCACTGGGTCGCATGTGCATACGTATTCTGACTGAAGGACAACCACATACCATTCACTTCCACAACTAGATTTACACCAGGTAGCCCAAGGTTAGTAGGACAACTTCTGTTTCAACTACAAAATCCAGGACTTCTGATTAGTATTTACAGGAAGCTGTGACATTTCTTACAGGGAGTTAGAAACTAAGCTTCAGGTTCGAAAACCATTGCTTTATGTATATAAAAAAAACCCAAGTACTTTCTTCTACCTATACTATTGTTTAGTAAACCATAAAACACCTTTGATCAACTGGAGGAAGAGAAAATTGCACTTGGAAACTGCTCAAATCATCCAAGGCATCATAGTGACTAATACCTATTGTATGCAATTATCCAAAGTTCAACAAGTGGGGGGGATACCGGCTTCACTTCCCCATATATAATTTGTGGAAAGATAATGTAATTGGAACAAAGCCAGGAGCCAGATGCCACTGTACAAGATGGTGAGGAGGTTAGCAAGTGGAATACAGCAAGACCCAGACCGGGACCTGATGCTTTTCAACATTCTTATTAATGATTTGGATCAGGGAGCTCATGGTGAGCAGTAAGATGACAACAACTGAATGAAATTTAACAGGGATAAATGCAACGTTCTACACTGGTGGTGGGAAAGGAGGGAGAAGTGCCCAGTTACATGATGGGGGGAATATTTGGCTTAGTAACATTACACACAAGAAGGGTCTTGGAATGGTTGTAGATCGTAAGCTGAATATGAGACAGTGTGATGGGGGGAAAAGAGGCATGAAGGCACATTTTAGGCTGTGTTAACTGATGTAATCCAGTGAAATACTAGTCCCTCTCTTTTTCACACTGGCTAGACTTCATCCTGAGTACTGGACACCGGCACATTAAGAAGGATGCCAACAAACTGGAACAAGTTCCAAGGAAAGCCACGAGGATGATTAGGGAACTGGAAGCCAAGCCTTATGAAGAATGAATGATTGAAAGTATTGGGCATGTTTAGCTTTGAGGAAAGAAAATTGAGGAGATATGATAGTACTTGAAAGGTTATCATACAAAGGAGGAGCAGGATCTGTTCTAGATCATCCCTGAGAGGGGTACATGTAATAAATGGGCTCAAGTTACAGGAAGCCAGGTTTGGGTTTAATATCAGGAAGAACTTTTTAACTATTACAGCAGGATGGCATGGAACCAGTTATCTCAGGAGATGGGGAGTGCTCCAGCGCAAGAGGCATTCAAGAGAAAATTGGATAACAATCAGTCAGATTTCTGTATTGGGCCAAGGGCTGGACTCCATGACCTTTTGGCCCCTTCCAACACCATTATTCTATGATTCCACTGACTTGGTGTTATTCCTATGCCCCCCATGGCTTCTGTACACTAGAGAAGGGCCAACCTACTACTGAAGTCTTAGTTGAATTGTCCAGCTTGGACAATTCAACAGAGCAACAACCAGGGTTTGGAGCAGTACATGAATGACGGGTGGAGCCTCATGGCGCAGTGGTTAAATGCCTGTACTGGAGGTAAAACTGTGTTCATGACCTGGGGTTCGATCCCAGATAGCTGGCTCATGGTTGACTCAGCTTTCCATCCATCCGAGGTCGGTAAAATGAGTACCCAGCTTGCGGGGGAAGGGGGCATGTGTAGCCTGCATACTGTTATTAAAACTGTAAACTGCCCAGAGACTACTTGAATGGTATGAGGCGGTATATAAGCAGAACACTTTGCTTTGTTTTGCTTTTTTGCATGTGTGCATATTTGCTGTCTGAATGGAACAGAAAATGAAATGAAAAACTACAAAATTCATTATTTGTACAAGTAGGGGGGGCTCCTTTTCTTGTTACAGTGCACAAGTAAAGCAACAACCAGGGTTTGCAGCAGTACATGAATGATGGAGGGCTCCTTAAGCCAGAACAAGTCCTGGAGAGTAGCTGGTGGCTTTAGTCACCAAATACAGTGGCCAACCCCGTGGCTTCTATAACAACCCCTAGAGCCCACCTCCTAAGAACAAGATAAAGCAAGCAAGCAAAACTTTCCAGTTGTTATTCTTCAAAATGCCTACAGGGTTCTTTTGTTCTAATTGTTCTTGTTGCAGTTACAGAACACCTATGTGGAATTTGGCTGTAGGAAATAGGACATCCTGGGAGAAAGTTTCACTTAACTCTGTGGGGGTTGTTTTTAATGAGAAACATTACATGTGTACTGTGCTGCACTGTCACTTAGTTGTTTTGAAACAAAAAAAGTACTGCACAATAAATGTTTTTAGTGTGCTGTTCTCTTTTGTTCGAAAGTTTTGTTTGGAGGTGTTCTGGAACAGTGATTGATTTTGAGTTGAATCTAACTTTAGGTAAGTAGGTAGAAAATAGGGCTGCCATATGACCCACTTATATGGGGCTTTCCCATCTTTTAATGGTGCCCCCTGATTGACCTCTGGACCATCATCAAGCCTGGATTCCAATACTTCACTTAAAAAAATATTAGTCTCTAGAACAGTGATGGCGAACCTATGGCACGGGTGCCAAAGATGGCACTCGGAGCCCTTTCTGTGGGCACCCGACATTGCCCTTTCATAGCTACCTGTATTCAGCTTAAATGGCTGTATTGGCACTTTGCAAAAACAATTAGTGGGTTTTGAATTGCATTTTGGGCACTCGGTCTCTAAAAGGTTCACCATCACTGCTCTAGAACTTGCAGAATTGGAGGTAGAAGGTAAAATGTGCAGTCACTCTTTTGATCATTTGCTTGTGAGAAACAATCTTTATCTGATTTGTATGATTACTCAGTGAATAAAGCCATCCACAATTTCACAGACTTCCATACAAGTGAAAATCAAAGAAATACATAAATGCTACAACTGTGAGAACATGTGGCCTACCAGCTCTAAATTTCTGTAGGCCTATGAGTCTATGATTCTATGGCCTTCCTGAAACATTAAGTTCCATTTTATTTTTTTACAGGCTGCTTGTAACTTAGCTGAGAAATTATCTAGGTGCTAGGACCTCGGGAAAGTTACAATTGCTAAATAAATAGGAAAACTTAAATTGCTAAATAAATAAATAAACTTTCATGGAAGTTTATCTCTCACCTGGACCCTAAGGTAAAAACTCCCACTCTCTCACCACTCTCTTCCACCACACCATCACCCCACTCTATCTGGTTCTGGTTTCTGAGGAATTCTGTTAAGGAATTTACCTTAAAACCACACACTAACATTTCTACAGACCCTGATCTCAGAGTCGTTAGCAATACTTAACATATATATGACCCCTAGCCAAATCTTCCTTCCCACCATCTCACCCTCCTCCACAGACCCATTAACAATGCATAACATATCTAGGACCCCTGGCCAAATCCTCCCACCACTTCTACAACTAATCATCTCTCCATCCTCTTCCCCCTCCCTTATCCACCAATGAACATCTGGTATGAAATGTATATCTCATCACATATTATATTCTGCTCATTCTGCCGCTAAATGTCTGAAGAAGAGGACGTGTCACGAAACATTACATTAAAATATGAAAGTTAGTCTTTAAGGTGCCACACGTTTTGTGTCTTTTCTTTTCTTTTGTTTTTCTCTGATTTTTGCCTGCAATAAATAAATAAATTGATGATGATGATTGATTGATGATGATGATGAAAAAGAACAAAAAGAACAAAAACAAGAACGACAAGAAGTGAAGGATGTATAAGCTATTAGAAAATTCTACTTGTTATATCTTGCTTTTACTCCTGGTGATGATAAGTGTATGAGTCCACCTGCAAATAAATAAATAACTCTAAGATTTCTGGAAAGAGGTTTCAGACAAGGAGAAGGAAACTATAATTTATAAAGAACTTATGTTACATGCATTTGTCTTGATATTCTAAATGGCTTATTCATAAATATTTCCTACAAAATAATCTGGGTTTTCTTACATCTTATACACAGAAAATTAATGCATTTTGCATTCACTGATTACATTGTGTAATTTACACTTGCAGAAAGATGAAAACATTTACAGTAGGGGGTGATTTTTCATAATTAAAATTCTTCTACTTCTGCGACTTTTCCAACTTCTGTATAATCCCCTTCAGTGTATGGGAGCCACAGAACAATGGGAGGAAAAAATATCACCACCTCCAGATGATATTACTGGCAGGAAGAAACTTTTCATAATTCAAGACTTCCTCCTCGCATCTCACTGTTCCCACAGCTGCCATATGAAGAGAGGGATTTAACCAAACTTAGAAAACCAATTAATCAAAAGTAAGAAGCTTTTAATTATTGAAAAACTCACCTCCTTGCTGATGGTATCATTACCTTCCCACAAGCATAAATTAGGATCATGGGATTAGAATAGAGATATTGGCAAAGTTGCTTTCTTGACCTAAAGCTCCAAAAGTCTGCCAGTCAGCATGGTTAGTAACTATTTGGACTGAGGAATGATGGACTGCCATGATCTTAATTTCCCATATAGAAAAGCAGTGAAACAAAACTTCAGCTAATGTGAATGGGGGTTTAAGAAGAAGCTGGTCTGCTGGACTGGTATGGGATGTGTGTGCCTAAAGCAAAGGTGCCAAAGAAACATGAACTAGGGTATTTTATAGTTATAAGAAAATATTCAGTTCATATTTCTAAAGGTAATGGCATCTTGATTTTTTCCTTCTTTTCTGCAGCTTGCCTTCACTTCCCCCTGCTTTTCTTCCTGCCCAGTCAGGTACTGGCAAGTTGGAGCCTTTCTGCAGCATTGTCATGTATATGTGTGGATGTTGCCCTTTCTTGCTGTCAGTACAAACTGACAACAAAAACACCACAGCCATTGCATGAGACTCTTACCAGCTGCCCAACATGTGTGGCAAAGTATCTTTCTTTATGTATATTCCCCCACAGTGTGTAGGGCTGATTTACAATATACACCTCTATTTGTTTTGTTCTTACAAGTGCAATAGGACAGGTTTGGCAGAGAAGGATTAACAAGCCGAAAGAGAGCAAGGACATTCATGATTGAGACGCTGCATGTCTCTTTTCCATTACATCAGATTGGCGCCATCAAATCAGTGGTCACTCTATCAATGATACTAAAGCTAAAATATATTGGTAGAAAAAAAACAGTGTAAAACTAAACAGACTGTGTCTAGTTTTCATCACCTTCAACTGGTCTTATGAAGGAAGACATCCAGGACACTGTGGCAGGCTCCTCAGTTCCTCAAAATGCTACACAGAGGGTCAGAAAACCTGCTAAATGGAGTTATATGTGACGAATAGACATGGGCACGGTGCGGCGAAATCTTCATTTCCGTTTTCGGTTTTTCGTTTCCAGAAGTAACGGAAACGGTAACGGTAATCAAGCCATTACAACTCGAACCCAAACCAAAAAAAAAATTGGTCAGGTTTTTCGTTTACGTTTGTGGCATTGTGGCGATCACGCAATGCGCGAAGCACAGAAAAGGTTTTTTAAAGTTTTTTTAAAAAACCGACTCCCGGCCGGAAAAGCAGGCGAAAATATGCCTGCCTGAGGCTTTGCCACCAAAGTAGGCGGCTGAAAGAATCCCTCCCCGAACTTCCCTGCCGTTCTGGCTTCATGGCTTTGCTGCATGCGTGCGTAGACTGTCTCTACTGGGCAGGCAAAACTCTGGCCTAGTGGCCTCCAAAACTCTGGCTTTATGGCCTCTAAAACTATGGCTTTGTGGCTTTCCTGGGTGGACTGTGTCTCCACTGGGCAGGCAAAACTCTGGCCTAGTGGTCTCCAAAACTCTGGCTTCGTTCCTGAAAGCTTTGTTGAGAGAGAAAAGTACCAGGCCGGAAACAATCCCTCCCTCAAGTTCCCTGGCGCTCTGGCTTCATGGCTTTCCTGGGTGGACTGTGTCTCCACTGGGTTGGCAGAACTCTGGCTTGGTGGCCTCCAAAGTAGGCGGCTGAAAGAATCCCTCCCTGAACATCCCTGCCGTTCTGGCTTTGTGGCTTTGCTGCATGCGTGCGTAGACTGTGTCTCCACTGGGTTGGTGGAAGTGGTCTCCTGGTTTGGAAAAACTGGCCTCCTAAGTAGGCAGCTGAAAATATCCCTCCCCGAACTTCCCTGCCATTCTGGCTTCGTGGCTTTGCTGCGTGCGTGCGTAGACTGTGTCTCCACTGGGCAGTCAAAACTCTGGCCTGGTGGCCTCCAAAGTAGGCAGCTGAAAGAATCCCTCCCCGAACTTCCCTGCCGTTCTGGCTTTGTGGCTTTGCTGCGTGCGTGCGTAGACTGTGTCTCCACTGGGTAGGCAGAACACTGGCCTTGTGGCCTCCAAAGGAGGCCACTGAAACAATCCCTCCCCAACCAAGAAAAATTCCCTGGCACTCTGGCTTCGTGGCTTTGCTGCGTGGACTGTCACAAATCGGGCTCAGCTGCCTGCGACCCAACCATTAAAGGCAGCAGGTCCAACCCCACCACCCGTCCTTCCTGCTGTCTGAATGGCTGCCTTTGCCAATCAGTTCTTGACAAACCAGTGGTCCCTTTGGCTGGCAGTCCGGGGGGGGGTCCTTTTCTTCCCAGGCGGCCCTTCTTGCAAGTCGGCCCCCAATGAAAACAGTTACAGAGTTAGGGTTAGGGTTAGGTTAGGGTTAGGGTTAGGGTTAGGGTTAGGGTTAAGGTTAGAGTTAGGCCACTTCCGGCGACACGGCAGGGAAGCCGGACGGGGTGGAGGGCAGCGGAGGGTCTCTGCCCTGGAGATGGGCCTTGAAATGCGCCACCTGGTCAAGGAGAGAGAAGGTCTGCTCGCTCCATGAGTGAACCGGGCTCCTCGGTCATCATGCTGGGGCCAAGAATCTGATTCTGAGGCAAAGGACAAACCTGCCCAGGCAAAGGCTGGGCAGGCAGCTTGGCTGGGCCACGCTGGTATGGCGTTTCCAGGGTGTTCCCACCAGGCGCTCCCTCTGCTCTGTCCTGAATTTGATCCTTGGAGATTCTGCCAGTGAGCTCCTTGTGATACTCCAGCTGGCGATGATTCCCCAAGAGGTTGAGGGGCACTCATCCGGATGAGGGGGGGGAAGCATCTGAATCTCTGACCGCTAGTTGACCAGGGTGGGATTTGCTTGGCTTTACAAGGAGTGTCATGGGGAGGGGACATTGAGAAGAGTAGAGTAGACCCTCATCCAGATTTGGGGAGGAACAGAGTACTGTGTCTCCTGCTGCCTCTGAGAGGTGGAGGGGAAATGGGATGGATAAAGGCTTCAAAACAAAAACAAAAAACTATAACAGGCAGCCAGACCAAGTAGGGTGGCCGGTTCAGTCAGCGATGACCAAGAGAAAAAAAAGAATATTGCATTCCGCCCACTTTGTTTGCATTATTGCATAGGATGCAGTCTTATGCTATGATATATTTATTAAATATATTATTCATCACCCAGTTTAAAGTGTTTTCCGCCTGCTCTGGGTCATTGCGGGACGCCCCCATGCTCTGGGAAGTCAAATCGTGCTAAATCAGGGTAGAAATGACAAACGACGAACGAAACGTCGAAACGACAAATTTTCGGGGGAAAATCGCGACAAACGGAAACAGAACGAAACGGACCCGTTCCGACAAACGAAAAATCGAAACGTCATTTTTTCTGGTCGTGCCCATCTCTAGTGACGAAGGAAGGACAGACAAAACTGGGTGATGGAACCCAATGAAGGCATGTATGGAACGAAGATCCTGGATTAGTTATCTGCAACTATTGTTTGTTTTCAGTCAGCGCTCTACACTTTCTGTAGGCAGGGCCTCAACATTCCACACAGATTTTGGTACAACCAGTTATGTGCTCATAAGCTCTCCCTTATACCTCCCTATTCTAGGACATTCTCCCACCAAACAGTCAACAAGCACCTATCTCATGTATCTGCCCCAGCTATTTCAGTGCTGCTACAAACTCAGTAATATGAACTACATTTTTTTTCTCCCAAGCCTTCTCACCTTGATTATTTCCAGAGCACACCACAAACCTCACCATCAACCTTGACAATTGTATAAGAAGCCTTGCTTTTAACTTTGATGAGTCTTTCCCCTTTGCTTCCTGTATTAACCTTTTGAGAAAACATGCTTTTCTCATTCCTTTCCTTTGACCTTCAGTCTTTGATGTTTTATCCTGCCCACAGGAAAACATTTGTTTTATTATCAATGTACTGTATATCCAATGTATCAGATGCCTGGGGGTCACTGTTTTTGTCTGGGGTGTTGGTGATTGGTTTTATAATTTATAATATAATTATCTTTAAAAAAATATCCTGCCCACAGGAATCCTCCCTTTCCCCCTTTATAGCGTCCATACGTGGAACACTTTTTGAGAACATGTCTATTAACCACCTCTCTTCCTTCCCTTTAGTCACAACCACCCAACAAAAGACAATACCAGCGTGGCCCATCAAAGACTGCCTCTCATAACAGTGATTACATTCGCTTGCATTCATTCACAGCTGCCTCTGAAATCTCCAGACCTGTTATTGGACTTCTGCATGTTTCTCCCTTCTGTAATTTCATTCCATATCTGATTTTAGATGGTTAAATACTTGGGAGAAGGTGCTCCTACCATATCATGAGGCAAGCATATTTGCTTTGTTCCATGAATAAAGGACAATAATTATTGTATATCATACAGTATATGTAAAGTTAACTGATGGCTAGCTGAGCTTGGCAGGCTCATATGTGTGGGCTGTTTATAATAGAAAGATTGAGAACTATGTTGTTTATGCTGCAGCTGGATGGCTTGATTAAAATGATTATTAAATAATACTAATAAAGGGAGGAGGTACCTCCCTTTTCAGTGCATCTCCCATTAAACATTTTGTCTGTCTGTCTGTCTATCTGTCTGTCTGTCTGTCTGTCTGTCTGTCTGTCACCTGTGACAATTGTAGGTTTAATCTTTTCTTCTCCCACCACAGTCCTGTTACCCTCCTCATTAGCCTTGAAAGTCACCTTGGCATAATGGAAACATCCCTTCCAGGATTCATAGTAGGCATGCAGGATGGCTTTTTGACACGGCAGATAGAAGGATTTAAAAAACAAACCATCCTTTTCAAGTAAAAATGTTGTAAATAGAGATGGGCACGAAATGAACTTTTGGTTCATTTCATTATTCGTTATTCATTTTGTTACTTAACAAAATGAATAACGAACTGTCCCCTCTAAGAAAACTGAAACGAAACTGAAATTTCCATTTTGTTTCAGTTCGTTTTTTATTCAGACAGTGTCTCCTACCTGGAGTGGTCCTGGTCAGGTCCTCCTGGCTGTAGCACCAGTGGCAGGAGGAAAAAACAAAACAAAACTGATGGGCTCGCGCTACAGCTGGTAGACGGGCCATGTGGTTGGCAGTAAAGAATAAAATAAAATAAAAATAAATAAAAAACCGATCCAGCCCGGAAGCACCGGACCTGACCCGCGGGTCGCTGAACCGGACCGTAGGCCATGGAACTGGGCTGCGGGCAGGCAAAATTAAAAACTGGAAAAGAAAAAAGAAACAAAACCAACCGGCCCATGCTACAGCTGGTAGGCGGGCCATGTGGTCAGCAGTAAAAGAATAAAATAAAATAAAATAAAATACAATACAATAAAATAAAATACAATAAAATAAAAAAGGAGCCCCAACCCGGCTCCAGGGATGGCCAGGTCAGTGCTCTAAAATGAAGGGAAAAAATAAAAAACAAGTGCTGACCTGACCCCAGGGGCCACACGGTTGGTGCTTTAAAAACGAAACAAAACAAAAAGGAGTGCTGACCAGGCCCCAGGGGTGGCCGGGTCAGTGCTCCAAATTCGAGGAAAAAATAAAAATAAAACCAGCGCCGACCTGGCCACAGGGGCCGCGTGGTCGGTGCTTGGGGAAAAAACAGGCACTGGCCCCAAGCCAGCACCTCAAAAAGCCCCTGCCACAGGGGCCAGGATCGCCCGGCACCACCGTCCGGTAAGGACCAGATCTGGTTTGGATTGGTTCAGGTACGTATGTTTTTTTATATATATTCGTACGAACCCAAAATGAACCAAACCAAGGGCGGGCCCGAAAAAGACAAACTCGAACCATGGGTTTTCTGTTTCATGCCCACCTCCAGCTGTAAAGCAATTTTATTGTCAGATCAGTGACAATCGGAGAGAGAAAGAAAAAGAGAACATATTTAACCAATATTGTTGATAATAATGTTGCTGTTAGTGGTGATGAAGAGCTTGACATGAAGGTCTTAAAACTGCAAGGCAACTGGATAAAGTAGAAGATACACTAAAGAAAGAAGGAACTGATCCTCAGTATGAATGTGAGCATCCATGGCTCATCCACGGGGCGGGGGGGAGGCTATTCTGAGGGGAAAGGGGGCAGAATACTTCCTGAAAAATAAACAACAGAACATATTAATAGCTACCCACTTGAAAACATGTCTTACCTTTATTTAGCACATAAACACTGTGTATCATGTGCATTTGTTTAAAATTGCAGTTTGGTTCATGTGTTTTCTTTATGGCATAAGGAAGTTTTCAGTCATTTGGGGACTGTTCCTTCACGTTACATGTCTCAATGTTTGGGATTCTATAGTGCATTGGAAGCTTGAAGCTCTGTGGTTCTGTGGTTCTGGTTACCATTCATAGGAGCTCTGGAACAAAGTTCACTGGAACTGATGGCCATCAACTGAATGGGATTGTTTGGTTGGTTGGTTAGTTGGTTGATGTTGTTTTTTGACTGATTATTTGATTTGTTGTTGTTTTATACCACCCATCTGGCTGCCAAGGCCACTCTGAATGCTTTGCAACATAATGTAAAAATAACAATATAAAATGGATTACAGAGTCCTATACAAAATTTAACACCAACCTTGTTTCCTACCCCATCAGAAGAGCACTGGCTGATATCATCTGGCCATGAATCTTAGTCCCTGGCAAACTGCATCTTATGCCAAGACTGTACTTTTGGTACAATGCTTTGATAAAGATGGCTTGCCATTGAAAGCTCAGCTTGTATTTTTTGTTTTATTAGTGACCTATAAAGGTATTGCCTACCCTAGTTTTGCATTTGTTTTCCTGGCCACACGGCTCAACATCCTTTTTATTCCTATGTTAGGAAAGCTTAGGCCAGCCTTTCACAACAGTCTACCTTCTAGATGCACATCCCCTCTATGCGCAACCATCAGCGTGCATCTGTAAATAACAACTGCATGGGTGAGGAATATAAACAGTTGGCACCCTTTGATGGGGAGATTCATCAGATTCAGTGCAGTGCAGAGTGCCTGTTCTTTCATTAATAATGTAAAGGCAAAGGTACAGTCCTTATGGTGAAAGCAGTTGTGGAACAGTCTCTTTCCCCTGGTGCAACATAGAATGCCCTTATCCTTTTTAGCTGCTGCAGGGTTTTGCACATCTGGCACAATTCTACGTTTGCTACACAGCAGAAGTACAGAGATCCACAGAGAATAATTATAAGTTCACCGGAGTCTACATCCTTCTCATTAACTGGCATTTAAAGTTTCAATGACTCATTCTGAGACATTTGTAGGGGAGAGAATAAAAACATTCCCTGCTTACAGTTGCTTGAAATAAAAGGCTTGAGTATGCTGCATTCTTTATTGCATGCATACTTAGCAACCAACCAAACAGATCAACAGCAAACAATCAATTGCCACCAAGCCAAAAAGAGAGGATAGGAGCACTCAAGAAAGAAGCAAGACTCTCTTTGAATTCAAAGGCTGGAAAGAAAAATTAGTGCTGGATAGGTGGAAAATCACCTTAGGCCAGAAAAGTCCCCCACTTCCTGCCTCAGTCGCTCAAACTGCAGACAACAAATGAGAGTGCAAATAAAACTCCAGCATTAGAACTGATTTTGCAGAAGAGATTAAATTTCCAGATGCAAAGCGTATGTGAGTGAAATTAAATGCTGTGAAGATAAAGATTAGAAATATCCAGGCCTGGGATGCCATTGCCTAAAAATGCATGGCACATTCATTGCACTGTACTGTTATTGTCTATCCGAAATAGGGTTAATACCCACCACGGGAGCTATTTGTGAGGTTTAATAAGCTAATGTTTGCATAGCATCCTCTGTGGAATAATTAATAACATACAGGACGTGCATCCCAGTTATTAGCAAGAGCCTTTGATGGCTCTGCCTGTCTGTCAGACCACTGTTTCGTTCCTGGGAATCAATGTGGGAGAATGTAACAGTCAAAAAGTATGATCATTACTCTGTGGGCATGGTTTAACATGCTCTCTCAGTCTCCTTGCTTGTCGTTCATTCTTCATTCAGTCTAGCATCAGAATTAATGGCACGTCGTGTTCCACAAGTCCTGAGTTTTGAGGTGAAAAGTAGGCATGTTGTTTGCTTACACCAGCAATGATACTGCTATGGCTTGAACTTGGAAAACCTAGCTGCTGAAGGGTTGATAAGCTGGCAGCATTTTAAACACTGTGCTTACCAGCAAGCAAGGGCACTCAGAGAGCAGAAACAGAGATTTGCAGATTTCATGAACTACTAGACGCTACGTTCAGTTTGTTAGACCCAAAAGCACATGGTGGTGGCATCTTTCTTATGAGAATTTCTACTTAAGTCTAATATGCTTAGCCAATATCTGTATTCTCAGGGCTCACTCTGTCCTTCAGTCCAATGGCCAAAAGCATCTTACAACAACAACAACAACAACAACAACAACAACAACAACAACAACAATAATAATAATAATAATAATAATAATAATAATAATAATAATAATAATAATAATAATAATAATAATAATAATAATAAATGAGCATGCAAAATTACTTTGGGACTTCTGAATACAGACAGATAGGGTTTTGGAGCATAATACCCCAGATATTGTCATTGTGGAGAAGACAAAAGTGTGGATCATTGATGTTGCTGTACCAGGTGATAGTAGAGTCACTGAGAAACAACTTGAAAAAAATTACCCGATATCAGGATCTGAAAACTGAACTTCAGAGACTCTAGCATAAACCGGTACAGGTGGTGAGAGTGGTAACTGGCACATAGGGTACAGTCCCTAAAGAGCTAAGCAAGTATTTAGAAGAAATTGGAGTTGACGAAGTCACCATCAGTCAGATGCAGAAAGCTGCCTTACTGGGATCTGCTCGCATAATTCGCTGATACATACATCACTGGGTCTTAAACGCTTGGGAAGCGTTCAACTAGTGATTGGTAATACAAAATCCAGCATAGATAGCTGTGTGGTTAATAATAATAATAATAATAATAATAATAATAATAATAATAATAATAATAATAATAATAATAATAATAATAATAATAATAATAATAATAAAAGTCCAGCCCATGTCAAGGAGGCACAGTGGAGATCCAAACCAACCTCTGGTTTCGCAGCCAAATGCCTAAGCCACACTGAGCTATCCAGCAATTGTATTTAAGAAAAAACCCCACACCCCTTCATTTCGGCCTAAGCCAATTGCTAAAGGGCACTTTCCGGGAGGGAGGGATACTTTGTAGGTGCATAACTCAGATGTTAGAAACCTAATATTCTACCAGTTTGGATGGTTTGTAAAGGAGAGTTAGGAGAAGCCGCTCTGCTGTATTGCTATCTCTATGTCCCTGGGGGCACTTTCTTCTTGGGGCCTCTTTGGGGGGTACATTATTTGGCCATCCCCCCCCCCAAACTTCAGAACCCAAACTTCACCCAAGCCTGCAGGGCTTGTAGAAGAAAATCAGGGGAAGCTTTTCTGTAATTTTAGTGTCTCTAGATGCCTGGAGGGCCATTTTATAGTGGTTTAAAGGCTGGAGTGAATCAACAAATTTATTCATTGGTTTGTCGGGGGGAACTTTAAATTCATTTTTCATGACTCATTGACCTTGATGAATCATGAATCGAAACAAATTACCATTTTTTTCTGATTCATACACATCTCTATCTTCTATTGTATAAAATAACATTCTGTGCCCTTTTGTAAAATATGCAGAGAAGTTAAATTTTACAGGAGAAATTTGAGAATTTAATATGTATGGGAAACCCCCCCACGTACATCAAATATTTGAAGGCAAACTGAGAATTCATTTTGTTTTCTCCTAAGGACACCAACCTGCCAAGTGTAAAGCATAACACAAAGAGATAGACACTCCAAATAATATGTACAGTATTAGCCTGTCCAGACAGTATATAGATTGTGTGGTTTGGTTCTAACAAATTACAGCCTCCAGATGTTTTGACTGAGAGTGCTCCATCTTGCCTCTTTTTAGAGCCATCTTGTTCTTCTCTGCCACTGTGCTAGGGCTTCTGGTTGTTTGTTTGTTTGTTTGTTTTTGTCATGATTCCCCATGTTCCTAGTTATTCTGTCATATAGCCTATGTGGATGGTTAGTTCACAACATATAGAGCTGTGAGCAGTGTTATCTGAGGTGACCACAGTGATCTATTTGTGAACCATGGTATTGAAAGAGACAACGGAGACCCTTCTCAGTATCTTCCTGCTTTCTATTTTTTTAATTTAAAACCAAATTATATTTATTGATATAGTCCTATTCTTGCTTTTTGCACACTCAATAAGGAAGAAAAAATATATATCCCTACCCCCACCATAATTTGCTGTAGTTTGACCCAGAAGTCCAACCAACCTCTTGGCACCATCTTAGGTTTCAAGGCTATCTTCCTTCCTAGAACAGGCTGTGATATGACCTTTTATGTTCTCCACAGTTTACATAGTGATTGAGATTAGGCAACAGCCCTGATCCAGTAATACTGATTTATTATCCATTCATAATATGAAGTGAATTATTTCTTGCATGACTAATTTTTATATCATTTTAGCTGTAAACAGGAAAAATGTCAAGATAAAAATCTAATTTGCCAAATGGCTCTCATACAGCATAGCTAACGGATACTGGAAACAGACTAAAATAATGCAGAACCATGCAGCAGTTTGGGGTATGGGGTTGGTTTAAATTCACGATGAATGTTTGCAAAAAATATTAATGGATGGGCTCTGTTGCTTAGACAAGCTGTCAAAGCACCCACAGTTGCTTTCTCTACGCATGCCAGCATTTCATCACAAAATGCTCTATAAACTTTCTAAGGACTGAGGCGTAAGGTCTGTACTACATCCTGTGCACTTCCACTGCAGAAATCTCAGGGTGGGTGGAGTAATCCTGATTGTGCAAAAATAGAACCATTTTTGGAACAGAGTCATCTTAGAGCAGGCAAGGGGTGAATTCAGGCACATCTGGGGAAGCAGGCTGCAACCCATAAATTATAGAATCATAGACTCATAGAATTACAGAGTTGGAAGAGACCTCAAGAGCCAAACCCCTACCATGTAAGAACCCCCATCACAGTATTTCTGACAGGTGGCCATCCAGCCTTATGCCCTGCCTGCCCCACCTCATCCCCCTAAAATACACCTGTGAACCTTTAAGTTACATCAAGACTCCTGGGAACTATCCTGGTTATCGGTGTCAAAGCCAACACCTGTTCGTATTACTTACACAAACACCCGTAAGGCAAGTGGTGCAAATCACTGCAATGAATTCCTGCTAGTTTAACAAGTCAAGGCCTGTGTTTCTTCTCACACACCATGCCATGACACTCAATGAGAAATGCCAGCACCACCTCACCATGGTGGTTTGTGGTGTTCGAATTACACCAGTAGGCAGCACTAAAATCTATTTATTTTGTTTCATTTCATTTTCGTATCACCCCATAGTGAGCAACCACTCTCTGGGCAATGCAGGATATCATATAATAAACAACAAACAAATAAATAGTTGAATATATTAATAATTTACAAATAACAAAATGTTATAATGAAAAACAAGTGACATAATAATCCTTTTGTAAATGAAGGCAATTGAACTAAGGTTAATGCCAATTTTTTTGGGGGGGGAGGAAACCCTTGGGGGAAAGGACATGACCCCAGCTGCCTGCATGGGTAAGGCCTTTGGAAACCATTAACATCTCTACCTGAGCAGGACAGCTCTGGGTGGAAGAGAATCCCTCTACAGAATGACCAATCAGGAATCCCAGCTGGCAGTCCGTATCTCCCCCAGGTCAGCCCGGAAGCCTGTGAGAGGGGGCCTCAGGGCAAAGGGATGCCTGTGATCCTCAGATAAAGCCTTCCCCTACCAATGGAGTTCATTGCCTACATGACCAGCTGTAGGTGTCTGTCCAAGACCCCTCACCCCTCACCCCTCCCCTTGTGATGCTTGTGATGCCTTGTTTACCACACCAAATAAAAGCCTCGGCCCTGGCTAGCTCAGGGCAGACTGAACATGGGAGTCTGAGCATGCTTGAACCCAACCAACCCATGTGTTTGTAGCCATTGCTACACTGATCCAAAGGGAAACAAATTAAAATGAACATGTAATTCTGGACTAAGGGTAGGACACACACACAAAGTTATTCTCTAGCCAGTGCCAATGCATATTTTCCCTAGGTACTGGTACAAAATTGTGACAATGAAGTTGTTGTTCTTCATGGAGGTTAGTTGGTATCCTTTAGATTCTTTATGGTTACAGTAGTCCCAATAAACCTAATGGGACTTAAGGTAGAATGGTTTTTCTATCATTCAGACTCAGCATTCTCCGGGTTTATGTGGAAGACTCACAGGATCTGGACATCTTATACCAACATAGGAGAGCCTCCACCCAGAACTACAATGAATGTATCTTCAATTTCTACCTCACAAAAATAGGGCTGTAGTGCAGGCGAAAATGTCTTCACTCACTGCCTTCTTTGGGCTGTTTTTCAAGCCGACAAGGGGTTAAGTTGCAAGATGCAGTGGATCTCTCATCAGAGAATGCTGGTGTACCAGCCATCAAGTTTAATCATCATTCCCAGGCAGCAGTAGTCCTTACAATCTGAACATGCTTGTCCTTTTGCTAGCCTGATTGCCAGGGCTGGCAGACACTGATCTTCCCATTGCTGCCCTTATCCTTTTCTGTTTCAGAGAATTCAGTGAATTACATTTTAACTTTTTCTATTATTGCTGTACAAGGAAGCAGCGAGATGAAATCATGGTAACTATGGGAGCCACTTGTACAACACTGCCTTCTTTTCCACTGGTGACACGTTTCCCCCACAGATAATGATTGACTCGCTTATTTTTACCTCTAGAAAATTCTGGATTGGTGACAACAAGATATCACCAGGAGTGGCACTTCTCTTTTTAAAGAGGTCGCAGTGACCTCCTGACCAGTTAAAGATGTTACCAGATTCCAATTTTATTTTTCAAAGTTGGAAGCAACATTCTAGCCACTTCAGATCTCTCTCTCTCTCTCTCTCTCTCTCTCTCTCTCTCTCTCTCTCTCTCTCTCTCTCTCTCTCTCTCTCTCTCTCTCTCTCTCTCTCTCTCTCCATCTAACAAACCTATTCAGGCCACCATCTACCTAACAGGACTATTCAGACCAGAGTGACATGAATCCAAGGTGAACTTGTCAAGGATTGTAGTTTTGACAGAATGTCTGTAATATGTATTTAACAGATTACAAAATGGATTCTGTAAATTGTGCCATGTCATGAGCTAGACAAGAATGTACATTAGGTAGGCTACAGGTGCAAAGAATACTGAGCCTGTAAGGTCAGGATGATTAGTGCCAGGTGGAATACTTTGATCCCCTCACTTCATCAAGGATCTGATTGGGCTACAGCAGGTAACTGTATGTAAAAAAGTAGCAGGCAAACCAGTGTAAATTGGGGCTTTCCCCACGCTCTGTTGTATTTTCTCTATATGCTGCACTTTGTATATTGTTATTGTATATTACTCTTTGTCATGTGTACTGTACTTATGTAATATAAGTTTTGAACTAAGTTATATTGCCTTGATCATTTGTCTCCTAGCTCCATAATCACTAAGTGCATTTATTCTCCCACAACGCTGCTAATATCTGCTACTAGTTTATATTTTCTTGAACATAACAAATCCCTATCTGCATAACAGGGTTAAATGGGAGGCCTCACCACTAACTTTTCTCAGACTGACGAAGCTGCTTGGATGAGTCATGAAACGTTTTGGTCTCACAAGAAAAGAAGTCCAGGTCATAGCTGCCAAGTGTTCCTCATGGCTGCCTGGGACTGGTAGATTCAAGGAGGTGAGGTGCTGGCAGCCGGGCCCTTAGGGTAGAGGATGGAGCCTCATTTGCATACAGGATTCCCAGAATCCCTTGCAGTGGCTTCAAAATGCTCACTGTGACCTAAATGTATCAGCTTTCTAGGGGATATCCGGACAGCTAATGGAGTGTGGGTTAGGGATTGCGCAGAGAAGTGCTCTCTGGTGAGCTACCTGGGGGCTCACCGCATGGCTGCCCAGCAGCATCTAGAGTTCAGCGACCCACCACCAGAAATGAGGGACATTTTAGGGGGAAATAATTTTTCAGGAAGAGGGCAGGAAAGAGTGATTGATCCGTGAATGTCCTGCCAAAAACATGACGCTTAATAAGTCTGGTACAGTTGCCATGACTTAACTTCCAGACTCTCTCTCTCTCTCTCTCTCTCTCTCTCTTCTTTTCTTGTTAGCATTTTGGACACCATGTGGGCATCTTCCATGATTTCCATGTTTTCATCTTTATGCTTCCCTGGAGGCAGAAAACTGGCTTCAGAACCCATTAACATTACCCGCCTATTGTACAGAGTCTCCATACTTAATAAAGCATTAGTGTTCCATAACCCTTTAATGGGAGGAATTGGATATGGCCCACAGTGGGTCTGGACATAGCCTCTGAGGGTCCCGCCCTACTGCGGGGCTCAGCAGAGGTCTTGCCACAACCTCTTTGAGGGAAGCTGGTTCTGTAACTTGTTACAGAGAGGTGTTCGAGTTTGAAACCATGCTTTGTTCCAGAAAAGCTTACAGGTCCCTGCCTTCATGGAGAAGACGGTCATTCTGTACAGGGATGATCCTGCTGATGTGCTTCTTCTGGAAAATTAGAGGTTCAGATGTAGAGCCTACACATGAGCTGGAATCACTCTCTGAAGAATAGTTGCTTTTCACCTGTGGACAGAGAAGAGCTACTAGCCATATTGTTCCTGGTGGGCCCAACTGGATAAGGCTGTAGAAATAGGTCATCTGAGTAATGCCATAGCATGCGTTGGATAGTAGATATGTACTTTGGTTAGTTAGTTCAATAATTGTTTGCGTAATTGTTTGATGTCCTTCAGCTTTGTATGCCCAAAGCAAGTGTCTTACTTGACTCGCCTCTTTTGTACCTTTTCTGGCCTAAATCGATTTTAGAGAAAGGGAGCCATGTGGTCAATGCAAAATACAAAGTGAAGTTTTGCCTGCTCTTGCAGACGTGCACAAAGGAAACCATGCCAATGTGTTTTTTTCTCTCTCCTGGTGGGCTGCTCTTTCAGCAACTGATCACATGGTTGACAGCATGCCCCCTTTTGCAACAGTGTGCAACATTTCATGTGATGAAAGCCAGCTTGGAGGGAGGAGGGGATGCCTGTGCAGCGGTCCCTTGCACTGTTGCATAAGTGAACAGAACAACAGCCACTGGGTTTAAGAAGTTTCCCAGACCCATATAGTGGTAAGCTGCAAGTGCAACAGCCAAGGCACATAGAAATGTAATGTATGCCATTTTGTCTCATGATCAACGGGCCAAGGCTATGGTTTAGGTTTTGCAGAAGATGGAAACAAGGAGAGTCACAGAAATTCATAGCTGTCCAAATACATGGCAGATTTTCTCATTCCCTCTCTGGGGTTCAGAATCAGAACTCAGCTTTCATTAGATCCAAAGATGCGGAAATCAAAGGAAGCCTGATAATCAGCCAATGGTAGAGATGAAAGAAGAATGCTTAGGGTGCAATTTAAATATATATAGATGTTGCCTTGAGTTGTCAGCACAGTTAATCAAACACATACCCCCACCCCCATTATGTTGTCATTTGACAGACAGGATATTCTTTCTCCAAACTGGGCTGGAATTACTCTGTTTCCAGCGGCATGGCTTCCAGACAGAAAGACCTTCAGCTTAAAAGGATTGTGCTTCAGATTAGCTTGAGTAGCGTGGCAGCCATTCCTCACATCCAACCCTAGGTTGTTAACCTTGAAATCTGCATTGTTAGCATTTCACTATTGGTCCTGTTAGGAGTGGCAGAGAGAGGCTCCCCTTGATGGGTGACTGACAAGTCATCCTCATTTGATTCTAATCGTATATGAGTCAAGAAGACATCATTAAAAAGGACATTAAGTTTAATTATGCCAGTGGCAATCACCAGACTGTATGTGCAGCAGCTTACTGTGGAATCTACAGTTAGATAAAACCTAATCCATTAGATTCCTATTTGTTAAGAAAATGTGCCTCACAAGTAAGTGTGGGTACCAAGCAACCCGTTGCTATTGGCAAGCATTTGCTCAGGTTGAGGGAGGCTTTCCCTGTTTGTTTGTTGTTTTTTTATCATGTTATTGGTTTTTTTAAAAGAAAAAAACAGACTCCTTCAGTGGGAACCTCCTGGCAGAAAGAGGCTCTCCATCTGCTGTGAACGACTGCATGCTTCATGCAGTGGTTTACCGCCCAAGTGATCAGACCGTTTCTAAACTTCTACGAGAAGGCATCCAGGAATAACTCCCTGTCCTGCAGAAGCTCAGACACTGGCCGGCTGCTCAAGCAATGCAGTGTTGCATGAACCAAAGGGACTGGATCCTTCCCGACAGGTTTAACTGCTTTGATTTTCCTTTCCTCTTGAAGGCAGAAAAAAAGACAGATGTGTTACTGAGACTCCTTTAATTATGCAAGGTGGTTCTAGGGCCGATATTTGTCTTGCTTAATGGGAGAGTGTTTTAGTGCTTAGAAAGGACAAAGCCACATAATAAAGGAGATTTTCATACGAAATGCTGAGAGTAGCCAAATAGCCTCAGCCAGATTCTGCATAACATGTTAGCGGACCTGACCATTACAAGATAGAAGCCCATTGTGAATGTGTGCTCCTTTGGTTGTTATTATGTGCCTTTGCTGCTGATTTATGTGGAACCTATGAATGAATGGCCTCCAGAAGATACAATTGTTAATAACAATCCTGCTCAGGTCTGGTAGACACAAGACTGAGCCTTTCTTTATGGAGTCAATTCATCTCGTGTTCAGTCTTTTCCTACTACCTTCCATTTTCCCTACTATTATTATCTTTTCAGGTGTCTTGTCTTCTTGTGACTTGCCTAAAGTGCAATAGCTTTGCTTTTCATCATTTTCACTGCTAGAGAGAGTTCAGGCTTGATGTGTTCTGGCACCCACTTATTTGTCTCTCTGGCAGCCAAAGTGCCCATAAAGCTGTCTTCAAACACCACATTTCAAAAAGACTGGATAATTTTTTTCAGCATAGATGTATATGGCCACAGGTAGAGATGGGCACGACTTAGCGGTATTCCCGTTTCCATTTCCGTTACTCGTATCCGTTACTCTACAGAAACGGAAACGGGAATTACTCCACCAGAATTCGAGCTCGAACCGACGAATGAACAATTTGGTCTGATTTGTCGTGCTCGTTACTTGCATCGCGCAATGCCAAGCGGCACAGAAAAAAAGTTTTTAAAAGTTAAAAAAAAACCCGATTCCCGGCCCTAAAAGTAGGCGAAAACTGTCTGGGGGCACCTACCAGGCCAGAAGGGTGTTTTATTTGGGGGGGGGGTTCCCCGCCCCCCTCTCCTTGGCTATTGCTACTGCTGCGCTGCTGGTACCAGGCTGGGAGGGCGCATCCATTTGCCATGCAGTGCGGGGGATCCAAAATGGCGACCGCAATATTTTTTTTGAAATCGTTGTCCAAAACCCCACCAAGGCACCACAGAAACATGCGGAAATTAGCTATTTTTAATGCTTGAATTTTTATAGTAGCAGCAGTGGGTTTTTCTTGCAAAAAAAGTCTCCGTTGATTTTATTTTATTTTATTTTATTTTATTTTATTTTATTACACCTGCGCATTCGCAATGATGGGCTCGCCCATGGGAGTGGACCATGCAAAGTTTTGGAGCCATTCCACCAATCGCATGGCCAGGTTTTGCTGACTGTACCAGGCTGGGAGGGCGCATCCATTTGCCATGCGGTGGGGGGGGGATCCAAAATGGTGACCGCAATATTTTTTTTGAAATCGTTGCCCAAAACCCCACCAAAGCACCACAGAAACATGTGAAAATTAGCTATTTTAAATGCTTGAATTTTTACAGTAGCAGCAGTGGGTTTTTCTTGCAAAAAAAGTCTCCGTTGATTTTATTTTATTTTATTTTATTTTATTTTATTTTATTTTTTTACACCTGCACATTTGCAATGATGGGCTCGCCCATGGGAGTAGACCATGCAAATTTTCCACCAATCGCATGGCCACTTGGCCAGGTTGACCACAGAGACTTCTGGGATGTGCTAATCAGGCATAAACAGCCCACTAATCGTAGCCCAAACCCGAACCCTAAGCCTAACCCATACGCCAGTACACTGTCCTTCTAAGTGGGTCAGAGAGGCACCCAGAGGTGCACCCCAATACTCACCCTAACCTCACCCGTAACTAGCCTAACCCTAGCCCTTGCGCTAGCCAGTCTTAACCCTAAGCCAGATCTACTTGCATTGCGCTACATGCAAGTATGTGAGACACAGCGGGTGCAAAGAGTCTGCCAGTCCGTCACTTGTGGCTCTGGCTGACTCCTGCAGCTCCCTCCAGGAGCCCGCTACCCCCTCCCCAAACCAGTACTAACGACAACAAAAAAACAAAAAAACGAACCGACTAATTTTTGCAAATTTTCACGAAAAACGGAAACGAGCCGAAACGGAACCGGCCCGACTAACGACAACTCGAAAAAAAAAATTTCAAGTCGCGCCCATCTCTAGCCACAGGTATCCACACTACACTCCTATGTTTTCATAATGTGTCTCTGTATGTGATCGTTGCCCTGATTTATCATTGTTTTTACAGTATTGTACTGCTAACACTGCATGTCTGTCTCTAAAGAAATATTTCCTATTGAGTTTAGTGGGAATTACTGTTGGGTAAATATTTATTCATATGTTTCAAATATTTTACCCCACTTCACTCCTTTAAAAGGACCCAAGCAGGATTACAGCATTAAAAGACAATATTTAATACTAAAACAAGTAATTATAAAATACTAGAAAGGGTCAAGTACACACTGCAACAAAATAAACAAAAACATCAAAAACACATTCAAAGCAGTAAGGCACAATAATCTGTTTAACATTCCCACTTAGGCTGCCCAGTCACTGAGGGAAAAACTTGCAGGAAGAGGAAGGTCATTGTCTGCTTGCGGAAGGACATCAAAGATGGGGCCAGCCAGGCCTTCTGTGAGAGAGAGTTCTAAAGTCTGGGAGCAGCATCAGAGAAGACCTTCTGTCATGTCCTTACCAAATGAAGCAGTGAAGGTTGTGGGACTGAGAGAAAGGCCTCCCCTGATGCTCTCAAGACCTGAGCTGACTCATAAAGGGGGGATGTGGTCCAGGAGATAGCTTGGGTCCAGGCCATTTAGGGCTTTATAAGTTATAATTAGCACTCCGAATTGTGCCCTGAAGTGGATTAACAGCCAATGAAGCATTGGGCATAAGGTAACAGCAGAACACTTGTATTTTAATTAAAAGAAAACTTCTTTACCCGGAGGGGTTTCTGGCCTAACATTTAATAACAAGGAAGAGAATGAGTTTCCCCCAAGTACCTAGAAACACCAAACTTGCAGAAAAGCTTCCTATGACTCACCTCTGCAGTCCCTCCAAGTAGGGTAAAGATTGGAATTCCCCAAGCCAGATTCCAAAGGGCACTTTCCTTGGGGAGGGGCATTTTGTGAAAATATAATTCAGATATCTAAAGCTCAATTTTCGCCAATTCTGGAGGGGTTTTAAAGGGGTAACATGGGAAGCATCTCTATACATTTGGTGTCTCTGGGTGCCTTGGGGGGATTTTGTAAGATTTGAGATTAAAAATGATTTTACAAGTCATCCGTGTGCCAGAAAAAAATGGAAATTAATTTTTAGTGATCTGTTGGTTTTGATGAATCACAAATTTTTTAAAAATCATACTTTTTTTCTAGGAGAGGGAGGGAGGGACGGAGGGAGAGAGATAGGGAGACAATGTACATAGGGACAGTTTAGGTGACAGATGTTCCATGAAGTGAGTTCCTTCTCCACTGCTTACCTCAGTGGCTCAAAGATAGTTTTAAAACCCCACACAATCCACCCCATGCACCCGATGGGGGGAAGGCACAAGGTTTTTAAAACTGTCTTTAAGCTACCAAGCCAAGCGGTGGCTCAAAGACAGTTAAAAAAACCCATGCCACCCCCCCCCCAAAAAAAGTGCCTGTGTTGGGGAGGAACAAAAACCGAAAGGAAACAAAATCAAAATTTCCAGTTTGTTTTGTTTCATTTTTCTTTAAAAATCAGTTCATTTTTTGTTTCGTTCTGGAACAAAAAAATTAAAATAAAATAAAATAAAAACAAAATAAAAAAATCATTTCATGCCCATCTCTAGTTACTATGAACTGTAGTACCCTTGTAGTTGCAGCATCTAGTAGACATAATGCTGTCTGAGCATTGGGTAAGAGCAGCAATCTTTGGGGGATTTTACAACTGATTGAAAAGGAACCCTTGGCCTCACTGAAACACCCAGGCATTAGCATGCCAAGAGGTGCTATTTGTCACAAGTCCGAAGGGATGGCTAGAATGTATTTCATTGGGGTACGAGTTCCAAATTGGGGTGCAGGGGGGGGGTAGGAGAGGACATTCTTCCTGGTTTGGTGGGACTCTGTCTTTCCCACCACCATTTCAGTTAGTAGCAGATTAGTTGCTTGTAAGGGAGATGGTGAGCAAGCAAGTGGGTAGCAGTTGCTGCTGCTGCTGCTTAGCCTTGCTGCCATGTCAGCTCGCTGATGCATTCCCTGCAAGAGAATGCAGTTGAAGAAGCAGGCAGGGCCCAGGAAAGAGCAGAAACTGGCAAAACAATCCTTAGTTGCAGATCCCCTACTAGGACGTTGCAGATCCCCTACTAACACTAGAGAACAGGATATTCTTGCACCCACTTGCACAAGGAAGCAAATAGCAGGGTACTCCAGTATCAATCAGTCCACTATTTAAACCAGGAAGTGTGAGAATGTTTTTCATTGCAATCCTTCCTCTAGGCTAGGCACGGGTTTTGGTTCTCCAACTGATTTGAACTACAGCTCCTACCATGTACTGCAGCACTGGCTGTGCCTGCTAGGATTTCTAGGAGTAGAAAGCCAGAACACTGTGTATGTACGTGTGCTTTTTTCAGCTTTTGTCCTGACTGTTGCAAGCCGGCTTACATGATTTTCAATCCTTGGGCCCTTCATATTTGTTCTCTAAATTCAATACATCGAGCTTGAAAAATGCTATGCTTTCAGACAATGCCCCCAGAATTCTCAGCCAGCATGACTTGTAGTAGGTAGTATAATAACAAAGATAATCAGAAATACTGAACATAGAACCATGACGGCTTACATTGGCTTACAGCAGCAGCAGCAGCAGCAGCAACAACGACAACGACAACGACAACGACAACAACGACAACAACAACAACAACAACAACAACAACAACAACAACAACAACAACAACAACAACAACAACAACAACAACAACAACAACAACAACTGTCCTATAAACCTTTGGGAGTATTTTTTTTCAGGAAGTACCTTATAAAAATACAATCCCTAGGATTATTTGGAAGAAAAATGATCATAGTAGTACTTCTGTCATTCTTGGCTAGGGACAGAGGCTTGGCAGGATTTAGGACTCCTAGCGATATATGCCCCTTTCCATAAATCAGATATAGTTTTGAGTTAAGAGAGATCAGTACGGAGGAAAATGTGGAAGTAATTTTGACTTACATTTTCTTCTGCTTGCAAAATACTAGAGGAAAATGTTTTAGTTAATACACCTAAGTAGAGTGTCCTTGAAAATTCTCAAGACCAGAATCAGCAGTGTACCTTCATTTGCAGGACAAAGGGC
Organism: Phrynocephalus guinanensis; assembly: GCA_037367245.1. Classification (NCBI taxonomy): domain Eukaryota; kingdom Metazoa; phylum Chordata; class Lepidosauria; order Squamata; family Agamidae; genus Phrynocephalus; species Phrynocephalus guinanensis. The sequence goes on along the minus strand of CM074734.1, from coordinate 62,569,682 downwards.
ATTCATTCAATGAGAAAGATGTACACATCTCAAACAGAGAAGATAGATGGTTCAAGAGAAGGGTCAGGGACACTGTTCATGTGCATATAGAAAATACCTCTCTCAAGAGGGGTGGAGGACTATCAGTCTCCTATCATGGCACCCTTTCATCTGTTCCCAGAACAACCAGGACCACTTGACACCTCCACCAGTAAGGCCACTGCTAATGATTCATGTTTAATGGGTGTGGGAAAGATGCTCATTATCCATCTAATGAGCCTATTGAGACCAGAATGAAGTGAAACCAAGGTGAAGTATAAATTGGAGGTCTTCTACCTACCTTCTTCAAACTGAAGAAGCTACTTGGATGAATAGTGAAACATTTTGATCTGACAAGAAAGGTCCAGTTGTTATGACTCAGTGTCTGAAAAGTAGAGAAATCAGATTCTTGTGGGACACAGTCCAGCTTGCGATACTGTAATTTTGGGTTGGAAAGGGGATTGTTTTATACATGGGGTACATCCTATAGATGGAAAAATATGACACTCTTAGCAAAAAAAACAAAAAAAAGTTTGTGACACTTTTTAGGACTAATATAATAAATTGTATTTGCCAGATGGATCTGAACAGTGGGCTACAAAAAGTAATGTCACGTGAACTTTGGTAGTTTTTAGGTTGCCACAAGGCTCTTTGTGGTTTGGGCTGCAACAGGCTAGCATGGGTCCTCTGCCCGTTTTGGGTACAGCTGGATCAGGCTACAAAGAATATGTTGAGATGGGGGAGAGGAGTGCTGCGCCATTTGGCATGCTTCTCCCATCCAAATACCAACCAACAGCTTATAGCCCTTCCTAGCTGTTCACACAGCTATGTTTTGCTTTCCAGCCAGCTGACGAGGGCTGGATGTGTGTGTGTGTGTGTGTGTGTGTGTGTGTGTGTGTGTGTGTGTGTGTGTGTTGAATCTGGTCTCTGGGTGTCTGAATTTCGTTGTATGTGCATACTGTGTGTATATACACAATCACAATAAATTATTATTATTATTATTATTATTATTATTATTATTATTATTATTATTATTATTATTATTATTATTATTATTATTATTATTATTATTACATTGTCACAGGGGCTCCCGCCCCTTTGCTGCTCCTCTTAGCTGCTCCCATGTCATCTCCACATTCCACAGATGATGTGAAGGCTCAGAGTGGCTCACAGCTTCACAGCCAAGGCTCACCACCTGTTCCTATCCACTTCTCAGCTGATTGCTGCTGTCACCATGGCTCCAGAAGTCCAGCAAAATATGGATTTTGAATCCCACCCAGTCATGTCAAAAAAGAATGCATGACGTAGCCCTGCATTAGAATGGTGTGCAACAGCTCTTAAAGGGAAAGGACATGTCTTTCTAAGCATATATCGATTGTCATCTGCAATCCATATATCATAACTATAAGCTAATGTGGATTGGCTCACAGTTAGTAAGAATCCATCACAAAATTACAGCAGCTCTAGCATTTAGCCACCTTCCCAATTAAAATCAATCAGGAAGGGATGTAAAATAGCATCTTCCATTCATCTCTTAACTTTGCCACTAGAAACCAGCAGGACATGAGAACCAGCTGAACACACAAACTACATTATATCTTCTATTCACCATAGGATTCTTCTAGCTATGAACTTTGATTTTGGGATGCATACCCCCAACCCAAGACAATGAGACAATGAGCTAGAAGTTCACATTTGCTTTTTTTTTTGGAAAAAAACTGCATTGAAATTAGTACCGTGTGTGTACGTATAGGGATAAATGATCTCTAACAGATTAAAATAAAACAAACAAACAAAAATAAAATGCTTTCTCTCACAATGACTTTTCTCCAAAGCCCTTTAGATTCCTATAAATAATTCTTTTTGGTGTGGTAAATCCGTAAAATGCCACAAAGGAGCCTCCTGTGATGCCGTTAATTGTGATTTTTACAAGCAAAAGAGAGATGGATTGTGGTGAGCTGTTAAGAGCTCTAAAGGAAAATGTTAACTTGTCCAGTACCTCTTGAGCAAAATCCCCCTGATTAAAGATTTACTCGTATTGTTATTGTTATTGTTGTTTCTTGCATGGTACATCTCTGTGACCTGGATTCAAATTGGGTATAGGCAGGCCATGATTTTAACAAGTTGCAATAGTATGTGTGGCGACTAAGAATCAAGGTGCTTTAATGGCATATGGGAACTCAAACATAATACTGGGTGTTGTGCATGTACAAAATGCTTGTACTTTAAAGTGCCGCTCTCACAAAGAACAGAGCCCGAAAGGAACAGCTACAATGATTGCTTTCGCTCTCTCTCAAAAAAAAATATCCCCTTTTTTCCTTCACTCTTCACTAAGTTTAAAGTTTATTGCTCCTTTTCATTTCTGCTCATGAGCATGGAATAGAAAAGGTAGTACAGGAAAATGGAATTCTTATACTCACAAGTGATCTTGTAAATTCAAGAATTACAATCACACTTTATTTATACAATATGCATATTGCTTATTGTGCTGTAACATATGCTATCTATAAAGACTGCTGAATTTAGATCCATCGCTTGGAACTGAAGCATGTTCAGAGTGCAGCTCTAGATGCAGGAGATTATTTGCATAATCATTGTCTTCTTAAAATGATGCAGCTCCGTGTGTGTGTGTGTACATATCATCTATCTATCTATCTATCTATCTATCTATCTATCTATCTATCTATCTATCTATCTATCTATCTATCTATCTATCTATCTATCTATCTATCTATCTATCGAGAAAATAGGAAAATGCAAAAGAGAACAAAGACACACAGAAAATTGCAAACAAAACACGATGACATAGCTACTTATACGTTATCCGACTGTATAGAGTTAGACAGAACATTCATTGTGGAAAGGATAATCCAAAAGAAGGCATATTTGCCTCATGCAAAATGGAATTAGGATGGCCCCATTTCAAGTAAGCGAACTCTACTTTATAGGAACCTGAACTCTGTGAGAACAGTCCTTTGGCAGAAAATAATTATCAGGTTGTGCAACCAATTTTGTTGTACAGTAGTCCTCCGCCACAATGCAGTTCATATATTACAGTCTCAGTATACCACATATTTTTTCTTGAGAGAAGCAGGCTTCCAGAAGGAGGTTTTTAACCCCCTCCTGACACCTCAGCAAACAGACCTTGGGCTCCTGGCAGCCCGTGCCAGCATCAGCAGCCCAAGATCTGTTTGCTGAATTGTCAGGAGGGGGTTCAAAACCTCTCTTCGGAAGTGCATGCCAGCATCAGCAGCCCAAGGTCAGTTGGCTGAGGCGTCTGCATTTTGTGGATTTTCCTTTATTGTGGGTAGGTAAGGCACCTAACTCCCATGATAAATGGGGGAGTAGTGTATCCCAGAATGAATCTGGCCAATTGATTCAAATAAAGTGAAAATGGAGTAGATTGGTCCAAACTGTTTGCAAATGAGATCTAGAACAGTGTGAATTGCTATAGACCAACGTGGAGGCTCACCTACCATATGGTATATTTCTAATATGACTACAAATTGCACCATATACAGTAATGGAAGTTCCAGGTTTGTATGGTGTAAAGGAGAGGGGAGCTGAAATTTGCCCCTTGACATCTCTGCCTTGCAAATGCATGGCACAGCTACAGGGAGCAAGCTGGGCAATTGTGGAATGGTCAGGCTAGATTAGAACTATTTAATAAGCAAGGCTTAATAAGCCAGCCACTTCTGGATATTGTCATTTCCCCTGCTCAACAGAGGTTAGGGAAGTGAATATATATGTTGTTTTCTGTTTGAGACTCTCCCTGTTGTGCTACATGGGATATATTTAAACATATTTCCTTTGCTTTGCCAGGTTTCTCAGCTAGCAAGGCAAAAAAAAGAGTATATTTTATTTAAAATAAAATATACTAAACTTTTTATATTTATATTCTGGCCTATGCATAGAAAACTGACTTGCAGAGCTGGAGTTCAAATTTGCGCTGAAGTCTTGGGTCTCCCACTCTTAGCTTCAGCTGCCTCGGAGGGCTGCTGTGAATCCACAGATGTGCTCAAATCTGGGCTTGTTGGGGGGGAAAATCTATGCAACAAAAACATTCTTTCCAGAGAAATACATCCATGACTCACTGTTTTCCAGAAACCAACAGCCTGCTCGTATTCGGTATTTTAAGTAAATTTATTATGCCCCAGTTCAATCCATTGCTCCCGATTATGATGAGTTCTGTATGTAGTCTTTGGCAACAAGCTGAGAAGCCATGTTCTGATGTCTGTCTGTATTTCTATTAAGAAAACAGAAAAGGAAGGTTGGTTTTTAAATTAAGTTGAAAGGGGGATATGTTCTAAGGGGAAGCACATATCCTGTAAATGCAGCAAATGCAGCATGCTGATTCTTATAATTGGCTCAGAAGCCCCAGCAGCTGTGTTAATTTGGCTTTGTGAAGGAGGATGGAAATGGCATTTTACTGAACTGCTGCCGTTAAGAAGAACTGGTTCTGCCCAACAAATAGACATTCTGGTGTGAAGGAAGTCCACTCTGTATATTTAAAGTAGAAGTCACAGAGGAAGGGGTCAATTCAGGTTGTCGCCGCCTTTTAGCTGCCCGTGGACTTGTACTTTCATTAGCTGAATAGCATGCAGGCATTCAAGGAACAGGCTTCCAAGGAGGAAGATGCAGCAGCCCCGTGGTGCTATTGATTCTCTACCTTCTGTGCTGCTGCTAAGGCACTGTGGTGATGGCTGCAATCTTAGGCACACTCAGCAAAAACACCAAAGGAAGAGAAAAGTGTCACAAGCAGAGCGAGTATTCACTTGTTGGCCAGCCTATGGGCTTTGGTCAGCAGTCTTCAGTAAGCAGATATTTTTCAGGCATTTCCTTGGTCATTTATTTCTGAGCTTTGCTCTTAATAATCCTAAAGCTACTTACCATGTGATATTTTAAAGCAATTGTCCGCAAGAACAGATAGCACAGAGAAGGAACTCCGGAAGCTAAGAAAAACAGAAGCTCCAAAGACAGCACAACTGATTGGGTGTGAGAACCCCCACCCCACCCCACGAAAGCTTGAACTGATCTGAAGAGAGACAGGCAGTGAGGCAGACATATATACCCTTTAGAAGAGTGAAGCCAAGCCTTGCAAGATTGAAAGGTTGGCACCTTTCAAATCACATCAACAATAACCTCTCCACCCCCCGACAGCCTTAGGCTTCGCTGTCACCCCTCTCCACTCCCACAGGGCTTCCCTGTTCCTTCTGAGGTTAGTTGAAGTTAGTGTCAATCTCCCATTCACTGAGATTTCAGGGCCCAAATTTGGGATTGAGTGGGAGGTCTTTGAAATATCACAATTGTCAATCCGGGAGATGACCAAGGCCTGCCACAAAATCCTGAGGGAATCCTTGTCTAGGTACAGGCAGAGCTGGGCGATTAGCCTAAACTGGATAAAGGCTGATCTGGCCACAGCTGCAATCTGGGACTCCCAAGAAGAGACAGATCCAGAAGAATGCCCAAATTGTGGACTTGGCTCCTCAATAGGAGAGCAATGCCATCCAGGCAAGGGACTGCTGACTGGGGCAGGGTATAGAGATCACATTACACCCCTATTAAAAAAGCTCCATTGGCTGCCAATGAGCTATCGGGCGCAATTCAAGGTGCTGACCTTGACCTACAAAGCACTATATGACCTGGGTCCTAGCTACCTCAAGGATCGAATCTCACAGTATGAACCTACTTGGGTATTAAGGTCATCAGGAGAGGCCCTTCTCTCCATCCCACCACCCTGACAGGTATGTCTCATGGGAACCCATGAAATGGCCTTCTCGACTGCTGTGTCCAGAATCTGGAACTCACTCGCACTAGAGGCCAGTGCTGCCTCATCTCTGTTGTCCTTCCAGAAACAGGCAAAGACCTTTCTCTTCAGGCAAGCTTCCCCTGAATGATGGGCTACCATTATGTGTCTTTTATATGAATCTATAGGTTCACATAGACTTTGTGTTTACAACTACTTATACTGTAACCTTGTAGCTGTAATGTAATGTCTCTTAATGCTGTAAAATGTCCCTCAATTCCTTGTTCTCAATTACTTGAACATGTCTTAATTGTACTGGACTGTATATTATCCCTCATTACTAGAGATGGGCACGACTTAGCGGTATTCCCGTTTCCGTTTCCGTTACTCGTTTCCATTACTCTACGGAAACGGTAACGGGAATCACTCCCCCAGACTTCGAGCTCGAACCGACGAACGAACAATTTTGGTCTGATTTTTCGTGCTCGTTACTTGCACACGGCGATCGCGCAATGCCAAGCGGCACAGAAAAAAAGTTTTTAAAAGTTAAAAAAAAACCGATTCCCGGTCCAAAATGGCGACCGCAATATTTTTTTGGAAATCCTTGCCCAAAACCCCACCAAAGCACCACAGAAACATGCGAAAGTTACCTATTTTAAATGCTTAATTTTTTACAGTAGCAGCAGTGGGTTTGTCTTGCCAAAATACGTCTCCGTTAATTTTATTTTATTCTTTTCTTAATTTATTTTTTTACACCTGTGCAACAATGGGCTGGCCATGGGATGGGACCATGCAAATTTTTGGAGCCATTCCACCAATCGCATGGACAGGTTTTGACTGACACTTCTGGATGTGCCAGAGGGCATAAAAAGCCGAGGCAGTTCCAGTCCGTCACAGTCTGGGCTTGGATCTTGTGGAGGGTGGTCAGGCTGGATTGCTGCGCTCAGTCTAGTTTCGATTTCGCGGTCGCGGTCTCGGTCTCGGTCTCGCTACTAGGCAGGGAGGGAATTGAATTGATTAATTCGAATCGCAAAACATAATAATTTCTTCTATTCCCTGTGGGGAATAGCAACGCAGTGTTTATTCTTTTTTTTGTTTTCTGCATTTTTGAGGAAGAGTTCCGTTTTTTATTTGCTTATATTTGCTTCAAGGGGGAGAGAAGATTTGAGTGGGAGCGGTAGGGGAGGGGAGGTGCTGCGGATTTATTTTGAAAATATATTATTTTATATTACACTACCATACCATTTCTTTTGTATCCTTCCCAATTTCCCACCAAGTTCATTTACTCGGCCAAGGTCCCTTTACCCTGCGCCTACAGCTTTTTTGCTGCTGTTGCGATTGGGGTTTTGGAAGGGAATCCAGCAACCCCTATCCTACCCTAGTAGCAGCTTATAGTTTTATTCCATTTATTTTCTATTTTACAGTTTATTAGCAACAAGTGGCTGGCAAGCAACAGCCAAGGTCCAGTAGTACTAGTGCTTAGAAGGGGAGGTTGGAGGCTTTTTATTAAATTATTTTAAAAATATTACAGAGTACAGACTGAGTACTAGGCAGAGTCTCCCCCTCGCCAACCAGTGCACTCAAGTTTCTCAAACACATTTGTTTTGGCAACAAGGCTAGGGCACCTTCCTCTATAGAACATTTTACAATTTCATTTTACTTAACACTATAGATATTCTTTGAATTTCTTTCACTTGTCCAACACCTCATTCATTTTTTTGCAGTCAGGCACTCAAACAAACATTTGTTGAAGGGTAGGCACCCAGCCACCTCTATAGAACATTTTCTTCAATTACATCTTTGAAGAAGTTCCATTCATCTTAGTTACTGTGCATTATTTGTGAAAGTTGGGTGCTGCCAGATTTTGCAAACCCCTTGCTTCTATTAGCTTGGTTTTTGTGCAGTTGTTGTATAACTTACATCTGTGAAGAAGTTAAGTTACAGTTCTCCTAAATTACACTTGCCCTGTGCATTAATTTGTGAAACTTGTTTGCCAGGATTGGCAAACCCCTAGCTCCTATTTCCTTGTTTGTTGTGCTGCTGTTGTGAGTCCATCTCACTCATTTACTTGTTCCTTGCCACCACAGTCTACATACACAATCCAATTACAACTGGGAAGAAATTACAGTTCTCTTTGTTATACTTGCCCTGTGCAGGGCATAGAGAAACTTAGTTGGGTGCCAGGATTGGCAAACCCCTAGCTCCTATTTCCTTGTTTGTTGTGCTGCTGTTGTGAGTCCATCTCACTCATTTACTTGTTGCCACCACAGTCTACATACACAATCCAATTACAACTGGGAAGAAATTACAGTTCTCCTCCTAATTACACTTGCCCTGTGCAGGGCATAGAGAGACTTAGTTGGGTGCCAGGATTGGCAAACCCCTAGCTCCTATTTCCTTGTTTGTTGTGCTGCTGTTGTGAGTCCATCTCACTCATTTACTTGTTGCCACCACAGTCTACATACACAATCCAATTACAACTGGGAAGAAGTTACAGTTCTCCTCCAAATTACACTTGCCCTGTGCAGGGCATAGAGAAACTTAGTTGGGTGCCAGGATTGGCAAACCCCTAGCTCCTATTTCCTTGTTTGTTGTGCTGCTGTTGTTGTGAGTCCATCTCACTCATTTACTTGTTGCCACCACAGTCTACATACACAATCCAATTACAACTGGGAAGAAATTACAGTTCTCTTTGTTATACTTGCCCTGTGCAGGGCATAGAGAAACTTAGTTGGGTGCCAGGATTGGCAAACCCCTTGCTCCTATTTCCTTGTTTGTTGTGCTGCTGATGTGAGTCACTCATTTACTTGCACAGTTCCTTGGTGCTTTTCTTTACTATCACATTATACATTCCCTGGCCTGAGCCACAAGAAGTGAGAAAAATGAGGAGGGGTCGCACAGCTAGAGGGCAGGGGAGGGGGACCCCTACTAAGATAAATAGGGGCACGTTTCTGAGGGAAGGGACAGGAAGTAGTGCAGAAAGTGATACTGGTGCAACTCCCTCGTCGAGTAGCAGTGCCAGTGGCACAAGCAGCAATGTGCCATCGTCTGTCACCGAGGGAAGCATGGATGAGGCATACCAAATCCCATCTTCGTTACCTGACAGCCCCACCCTTGATCAGCAAGAAGACAAGGGCTCTGATTCTGAAATGGCATCAGAATCAGAATCGGGATCCTTGTATCTAAACTTGCCAGATTCTGAGGACCTGTTGGCAGGGACAGACTTAAGTCAGGCTCCAGGCAGTGACGGAAGGAGCAGCCCTCTTTCCACCCAGAGTACCACCAGTGAGAGCAGTAGTACTAGTCTACTTTCCCGGCAGGGCAGAGGCCACACCAGCACCACAGCAGCGGCAGCGGCAGGCAATAACAGAGGGGGTGTTACTTTCTGTAAGCCACGAGGGTGTATCTGGGAGCATTTTGAGAACAGCCCCCAAGACGCAAGGATGGCGGTGTGCAAGATATGCGGGGTGGTCTTGCGCAGGGGGAATGACCCCAAACACCTCTCCTCAAGTGGGTTGCGCAGCCATCTAATGAGGAAGCACCCTGGGACTCTGCCTGGAACCCTGTCAGGCCCTTGCTCTTCAGGGAGGAAGAGAGGGGAAGAAGGGTTAGAGAAAGAAACAGCTCCGCTAGTGAGAGTGGGAAGAGGCAGGCCACTCTGCAGGAAGTGGGGCTGTTGGGTGGGACTTTTGTCAGCCCGCGAAATAGGGCCAAAGCACAGGAGACCACCACTCGAGTGGTGGGTGAAATGGTGGCCATGAACGGGTTGCCCCTCTCCTTTGTGGAGTCATCAGGCTTCAGGCACCTGATGAAGCACGTGGCACCATGGTACGAGACTCCATCCCGGCGTACCTTCTGCAGGCGGGTGATTCCCTTCCTTTATGAGTCTGTCAGGGACAGGATCCGGGCCCTGCTGCAGGCGGCCAGAGGGAGGAAAATCCACTTCACTTCCGACCTCTGGACCGGTGGGCACCACGGATACCTCTCACTGACGGCTCATTGGTGGCAACCCAAGGAGGTCCTGGAGCCCCGGTCAGCCCATGAGCAGCTGCAGGGGGAGGCACAAGGCAGCACCCCAAGAGGGTATAGGGTGGTGCTTCTCCAGGCCCAAAGCATGGAGGACAACGCCACAGGGATCAACATTGCTGATGTTCTCAAGACAGCAATGCGAGAGTGGGGATTGGGGAGAGAAGGACAGGTCAATCGTGGAGTCATGGTTACAGACGCGGGCCGTAACATGACCAACGGGGTTCTTGGGGCAGGGTTCCAGGGCATCGTGTGCGCAGCACACAAACTGCATCTAGTGGTGGGCGATGCCATTGTCCTGGGTGCACCAAAGGACTCCTGGAGTGAGGGGACCAGGGAGACCAGGGCCTTGCTGGACAAGTGTCGGAAGATCGTGGGGCACTTCACTCGCAGCGTCAAGGCAGCCAGGATGATGCGTGAGAGGCAGGCGGAGACGGGCCGACCGGAGCACGTCCTGATCCAGGACGTGACCACCCGGTGGAACTCCACCCACGAAATGGTCAAGCGTCTGGTTGAGCAGAAGGAAGTGGTGGAATACATCATGTCAACCACCCCAGTCCTGCATGAGGGGAGGGAATTGGACCTTGGTGCTACCGAGTGGCTTGCCCTCTCCCAGATGGCGGGTATCCTGCAGCCTTTTGAGGAGACCACCCACGTCCTCAGCAGCTACACCAGCCTGGGCCACGTTCTCCCGCTGGTCAATGCCCTTCGCCAACGCCTAGAGACCAGTATCCGGGAAGAAGGCAATCTTCTCCCTAAGAGCAGGGCATTGGCAGACAGGCTGTTGACCGGCGTGGATACCCGCCTTGGCCCACTTAGAAGGGAAAAGGTGTACCAGATGGCCTGCCTGTGCGACCCTCACGTCAAGGGTTCCCTGGCGGCCAGCACTGCCAAACTGAAATCCTGAAAGACGGAGCTATGCCGTCAAGTCAGGGCTGTCTCCGATGAGGGCCAGGCGTTTCAGAGGGCGCACGGAAACCAGAGCGATGCTGAGGAGGAGTCCTCGCAAGGATCCACATCCCTCTGTACTCCAGGAGCGTTCACCCAGAGACCAGGTTCCGTTCCAGCAGCCAACTACCTGGCCTCTGCCCTAGCCATGGCAGTTTCCTCCTCAGTGGAGGCAAGGGAGGAAGAAGTAGCAGACCCCGCTCAGACCATGGTGAAGGAGTACATGGCCGAGCCCCTCCAACCCCTCAGCTCGGACCCACTGCAGTACTGGGCCAGAAAGGCAGACCTCTGGCCCGCTCTTTCAACTCTGGCGTTGGACCTCTTGTCTATTCCACCCACCAGTGTCCAGAGTGAGCGTGTCTTCTCCCACATGGGAGATGTCCTGAGGCAGCGCCGCTGTCGCCTGGACCCGGAGACGGTGGAAAGGTTGACTTTCATCCGCTTCAACCTTTCCACCTTGGGATTACCCCAACACTCCAAGAACTAAGTTGCTGCCTGTAACCTAACCTCCTGCCTGCAATCCTCCATGCCCGCCTGCAAGCCTCCCCTTGGCCCTACGAGCCTGCCTGCCTGCCTGCCTGCCTGCCTGCCTGGCCCTGTGACTACCTGCCGACTCCAGTGCCTAATGCCTGCAGAACTGCCTGCCTGCCTACCTGTATTCTCTCACACACACAATTGAAGGGTACTATTAGTGGCCCAATTTTTCTAGCCCTGGCCTGTCTCCAAACCAGGCAGGGCCACTCAAAGTGTCATTGGAAAGGGTCTGTCTGTATTGGCCCAATGTTTCCCCTTTTGCCATGGCTGGTCTGAGAGAGACCCTAATACCTGCCTTCCTTGGTGCTTCAAACCGTTCCCTGGGGTTTACGAGCCTGCCTGCCTGCCTGCCTGTATTCTCTCTCACACACAATTGAAGGGTACTATTAGTGGCCCAATTTTTCTAGCCCTGGCCTGTCTCCAAACCAGGCACGGCCACTCAAAGTGTCATTGGAAAGGGTCTGTCTGTATTGGCCCAATGTTTCCCCTTTTGCCATGGCTGGTCTGAGAGAGACCCTAATACCTGCCTTCCTTGGTGCTTCACACCGTTCCCTTGGCCCTACGAGCCTGCCTGCCTGCCTGCCTGCCTGCCTGCCTGCCTGCCTACCTGTATTCTCTCACACACAAAGTGGTGAGGAAGCACTTTACAACAACCTACCTCAAAGACTGAGTATCAGGGGGCAAGCTCCCCTCCTTACAGCCTTAAAGAAATAGACCCACCCAGTTCTCCTGCTTCCACTCTGTCTCCTTGGTTGCCAAAACCCGGTCTCCTGGGGTGGCGAGAGAAACTCTGCCTGCCAAGGAAGCCTCCATGTTTGGTTCTTGGTGGATACTCTGTCCCACACTGACTGTGTGAGTCTGTAATTTACACAGACCTAGCTCTGTCTCCTCCGCCACTCTTTCCACTGGGCTGCCAGGCGTGGCTCACAAAGAAGGGAAACGTCCTTGTTGTGTGTGCGTACTCCTGGCTGAAAGTCCCCTGTGTGGATCTTGGTGCTGTGCTGTGTGACTCATTGTGCGCACACTCGGTGCTTAAACATTTTATAATCATTTCTGCCCTAACCCCGGAACAAAGGCTGCCGGACCAGAAAAGTTACTGGTTGCAAATCTAGGTTGTGATTGATGATGATGATTGAGTTATGGGAACACTCTTCATGAACAGCTGGTCGTTGGCTTAGGGTTAGGGTTAAGGGGGATGTTTAGGCCTCCGCTACTCTGTCCTCTGGGCTGCGCCACACTGTGTCTCACTAAGAAGGGCTGGAGTGGAATGTACTTGCGCGTACCACAGTTCAGCACAATAATCGTTTGTTTCTTAGAAATAGAAGAGCCTTTCAGGAGGAAGTTCCAGGCTTGGCTCTTGGAGTTGTGGAACTGCTGTGATTCACTACGAAGGGCATGGAGATGGAATGCCGGCACGGCAGTTAGGAGCAGTCTACCAGCACACAGCTGGGAAAGAAAGTCAGAAAGCTTGGCTTGCTGTCCTTTTGGAAGCCTGTGTGGTCAAAGACTCAGACTCACTCTAGCTCTGTGTCTTCTCCCTGCCTGCCTGTCAGGCTCCCCCCACTTCCGGCTTAGAGGAGGCCTTCCAGCCGCTTCTCCTTCACCCTAACATCATGGCCCAGTTAGTGCTTCAAGTTCAGCCCTGTCGCCACTGCCCTCAACTTGCCCATGCAGCAACCACGGCTGCGCCCCGCTTTTTGGAAAAAAAATGGTGGAAAACCTCTTGAAGACCAACTGTAACAGTGCATTCACTCAACAACTATTTTGTTTGCACACACTGTGCCTCACAGAGAAGGGAATTGTGCTTGTGTGCTAGAAAACAGCCGTGGGGTGGGCCCGTGATTAGGCAGAACTCATGCGAAAGCACCCTTGGACTCTGCCTGGGACAGTGACAGGACTCTGCAGGAAGGAGTGCCGCAGTGTGGGAGTGTTGTCAGCCTCCGGACCGCCAATTAGTCTTCAGTGGGCTGCCATTGCCATACACTGTGGCTCACAAAGAAGGGCAACTTACTGCCGTGCTGGTGGCCCTCTGTCACCGTTACAAATAGGACAGTTTATCAGAAAGTTCAAGGCTTGGCTCTTAGAGTTGTGGGGAATGTGATTCACTACGAAGGGCATGCCACTGGGATGCAATGCACTGACTGTGGCTCTCAGTGAAGGGAGGGAGCAAGGAAGCCTCCACTCCAGGCTTGGTTCTTTGTGGGTACTCTGACTCACACAGACAGTGAGCCTGTGTTTCTCAGGCCTACTGTCTTCCGTGGACTGCAAAGCTATGTCTCACTGAGAAGGGAACATGGCTGTGCTGGCCTGCTAGGAGTTTACGGCCGGAGAAAGCAGCACACAGCTGTGTAGGAAGACCCTCTGGCTTGAAGTCCTTTTGTCAGAGTGGTCTTAGGCCTCAGAGTCAGACACCATGTGGACTCTGCTTTTCCACTGGGCTGCCAACTGTGGCTCACGAAGAAGGGCATTTTCCTGGCGTCCTCCTCAGGCCATTCAGTCACGCTGGGGAGCTGGAGCTTCCTGGCAATGTTCCTCCCCTACGGAGGCCCTGTGGCCTCAGACTCAGGCTATGTGGGCTCCTCCAGCCACTCTTTCCTCTTGGATGCAAAACACTGTGGCTCACTAAGAAGGAAAGAGAAGTTGTGTGTGCAGCACACACTCCAGTAGTTTCTCTGACAGTTCCAGGCTTGGTTCTTGGAGTGGTGTTGGAGCTGGGATTCACTACGAAGGGCATGGTAGTAGTTTGCAGGGAGTTTGTAATTCACAGAGAACTAGCTCTGTCTCCTCCGCCACTCTTTCCTCTAGGATGCAAGACACTGTGCCTCACTAAGAAGGGAAGAGTAGTTGGGTGCCAGCACTCCAGTAGTTTCTCTGACAGTTCCAGGCTTGGCTGTTGGAGTTGTAGGAGCTGGGATTCACAACGAAGGCCATGGTCGTGTTCGGGATTGCTGGCCCAGCATTCAGTTACTCCAGCTTGTGGCCTCCACCACTCTTTCCTCTGGGGTGCAAGACACTGTGCCTCACAACGAAGAGAAGAGGACTTGGGTGCCAGCACTCCATTAGTTTATTGCAAAGTTGCAGGCTTGGCTCTTGGAGTTGTGTGGGAACCAACTGTGATTCACAAAGAAGGGCATGGTAGTAGACTGCCGGGCCGGCAGTTAGCAATTCTACCAGCACACAGCTGGGGACTTGGGGAGGAAGAGTCAGACTCAGAATGTGGCTTGCTGTCCTTTTTGCAGCCAGTGTGGTCCCAGACCAAACTCAAGGTGATTGGCCTCCTCCTCCAGTCTTTCCTCTGGGCTGCAAGACACCGTGTTTCACACGGAAGGGGGTCCCTGATACAGCACCACCAAGACTTAGTCAAAAAGTGACATGTGGTGGACGGTGGTGCATCGCAGGCAGTGTGGTGCCAGACCAAACTCAAGGTGATTGGCCTCCTCCTCCAGTCTTTCCTCTGGGCTGCAAGACGCCGTGTTTCACACAGCAGGGAGGTACTGATTTGAACAGCATTCGTACGTACAGCACCACACCAAGTATTAGTCAAAAAGTGACATGTGGTGGACGGTGGTGCATCGCAGGCAGTGTGGTGCCAGACCAAACTCAAGGTGATTGGCCTCCTCCTCCAGTCTTTCCTCTGGGCTGCAAGACGCCGTGTTTCACACAGAAGGGAGGTACTGATTTGAACAGCATTCGTACGTACAGCACCACACCAAGACTTAGTCAAACAGTGACATGTGGTGGACGGTGGTGCATCGCAGGCAGTGTGGTGCCAGACCAAACTCAAGGTGATTGGCCTCCTCCTCCAGTCTTTCCTCTGGGCTGCAAGACGCCGTGTTTCACACAGAAGGGGGGTACTGATTTGAACAGCGTTCGTACTACGTACAGCACCACCCAAGAGTTTGTCAGAAAGTGCCATGTGGTGCATCGCAGGCAGTGTGGTGCCAGACCAGACTCAAGGTGATTGGCCTCCTCCGCAACTCAGTCCTCTGGGCTGCAAGACACTGTGACCCAAGGCCAGTGGCATTTAAATTCCTGTCATGCCATTCAGCTCCATCCTTTTTATACTGGAGCTGGCAATGAGCCTGCCGCTGCCGCACTCTGGCTCTGTGCTGTGGTGCTCTCATACTCTGCCTTGTGGCCTGGCCGGAGTGGCCGCCCTTACTCTGGCCTTATGGACGCGTCGACCAGAGATAGTCCTCCTCCTTGTACAGCCTAGTGGGCTGGGCTGTGGGCTGTAAAACTTAAGTCAGAGCAACCCAGAGCCCTATCCCATTCCCATCCCTACCAAAACTATTCCTGGCTGTAGCAGCTACTAGCTAGGTACGTAGCTTAACCACCTCAGGCTCTAACTGCTAATGTTTTTGTTGACCATGACCAAAAGCAGGGTTGCATTGGCTTTGGCTTTATTGCTTGTCCTTTAAGTGTGTGTGACTTTGACTGTGAATGTGAAGTGAAGGCAGAAGGACCTTGGTGATGGGGGGGCCAATTTGAGAGGAGTAGAAGAGTAGACCCCTCATCCAAATTTGGGGAGGAACGGAATGTCTGTTTCTCCTGCTGCCTCTGAGAGAGGTGGAGGGGAGATGGGATGGATTCAAAACCAAACAACAAAAAAGGACAACAAACAGGCACATCAGCCAGACCAAGTAGGGTGGCTGGCTGGTTCAGCATCAGCAGATTCAGCACAGCAGACCAAGAGAAAAAAAAAAGAAATGCAAATTTGTTTCTGCCCCACTTTGTTTGCTTAGGATGCAGTAGCCTTGTTGTGCAGCAGCAAGTCCATCACCCAGGCAGGTTTAAACTGTATTTCGCCTGCTCATTTTGCGGGACCCGCGCCCACCCGCCCGCGCGCCCGCCCGCGCGCTAGCCCCTCCCCCTGCCGCTGCCGCTGCCGCTGCCCACGCATATACACCCGTGCCACCGCTGCCCGCGCTGCGCCCGCAAGCCGCAAGTCTCGGTCGGACGTCAAAATGCGCGAAATTGCGGCAGAAACAGAAACGAAAAAACGAAAAAAACGAACCGACCAATTTTTGCAAATTTTCGCGAAAAAAGGAAACGAGCCGAAACGGAACCGGCCCGACTAACGACAACTCGAAAAAAAAATTTTCCAAGTCGTGCCCATCTCTACTCATTACTGTAAGCCACCTTGGGTCCTTTTCCAAGGAGAAAGGTGTGGTAAAAATACTCTAAAATAAATAAATAAATAAAAATGTTAAACAGCACTGAGGATAATGCCAGCCTCTGAAGAACTCCAATAATGTGCCCATGGGGGTTATTATTTCCACTTCCAAATCTATCATTACACCATTTTGCCATCCAGAATTAAAAAGACATCACAGAACCTGGAGTACTGTGCTCAGTTCTGTGCAACTCAATTTAAAAAGGATGTTGAATGAGTCCAGAGGAGGGTAAAAAAGATGACTGATGTTCTGGAAGAAATGTCTTACAAAGAGCAACTTAGGGAGCTGGTAATGTTTAGCCTTACAAAAAGAAGGCTGGGAGGGGATATGATAGCTATGTTTAAATATTTGAAAGGATGTCACATTGAAGAAGGGACTGGTTTGTTTTCCATGGCTTCAGAGACGAGGACGCAGGGCAATGGTCTCAAACTACAGGAAAACAGATTCAGTTTAAACATTTGGAAGAACTTCATGAAGGTTAGAGCTGTTCAGCAGTGGAATATGCTGCCATGGATGGTGGTGTAGTCTCCTTACTTGGAGGTTTTTAAGCAGAGGCTGGATGGCCATCTGTCGTAGTCCTGTGATGGGGTTCCTGCATGGCAGGGGGTTGTACTAGATGGCCCTTGAGGTCTCTTCCAACTCTATGATCCTATGATCATATGATTCTAACAGGGGCAGTGAAAGAAAGAGGGAAATGCTTCTGTCTTATGCCCCCATGTTTTCATAGGGACCGAGACATATCAGAGGTAATAATAACTAATAAATAATAATAACTTTATTTTTTATGCCGCCTTTCTCCCCAAAGGGATCCCAGATGTACAACCTGAAAAGCAGAAATAACCCTCATTTCCATCACCTGGATTTTACATGAAGACATGTTTTCTGTAATATCTAGGGTAGGCGTGGGGAAAGCTTTCCAGATGTTGTTGGCCTGCTGTTCTCATCCTCCCTAACAAATGCCTAGGGATAACCTGTAGTCAAAGTAGTGACAATACCCTGAGTTGTTGGTAGGCTGCCCCCTCCCACTCTGGTCATGGGCTGTATGTACCATTGGCTCAGCTCATAAGGAATCATGGGAGTTATACTCCACCAACATCTGGAGAGCCTGCTCCGGACAAGAACATTGCAAATTGCTGGCCTGTCCTTTTTTATATTCGCCTTCGCCTAGGCTTTCAAGAGTTGATTTTGCTACTGCATCTTCCATTTGCACCCAAACAGAAGAGAGAGTTGTAAGAGGTTTAGAGAAAAGGGAACATTTTTAAAGGCATAATCAGAAAGCAAGACCTTGACTGAAGCCAAGAAACAGATGGAAATGGATGTAAAACCAAGCAAAGGGGGAATAATTGTACAGGCCGTTTGTCTGTATGGATAGCTACAAAATAATGAGATTTTGATGCAACCTTTTCTGAAATCCAAAAGGTTTTCAAGAGATCATTTTCAAAGGGGGGAGAGCAAAGGGCAAGTGTGGCACATTATAAATTAATAGGGAAAGCAGCCAAATGAGGAGAGAGCAAGTACTATTTGTAGCTCTTGCAGGTGTTATATTCCCTAACTCTTAATGAGCCTTGGAGGCTTAATGACTGCTTCCCTTTGAAAGTGCCAACCCTGTAATCCTGCTGCGAAGCCATTCTTGGCCTCTCATTGTTAGTGAGACTTGAAAACAGCAAGTGATAGCATGCACAGTTTCCAGATTCCCCGAGTCTGAGGGCTCTGTTCTGCAAGGGTACTTCCTTCTGTCGCCATGTCACAATGATGTGCGCTCTCTCTCATTGTTCCCTTGGCAGGCATGCAGAGATCCAGACTTTGAAAGGTTCATTTGTATGGAAATCAGGAAGATGACACCTGCAAGCGCTCCCTCAGCAAGTTCTGAAGCAATTAGCTGGGGGTGGGGCGATTGTATGTGGAGGAAGGAGTTGGAGAATTTCAAAAATATCTAGTTTGTTCATCTGGCATGGTAGTTTCGCTGCCGTGACAAGCCTAAGAACAATACTTTTAACAGAAAGATGATGCAGTAATGCCATTACTGTCTGGTCAGGAGATCTTTCTCTGTGCTGGGTTTCATGTTTTCTTGCAAATGTTTCCCTATATCTAAATAAAGGGAAATGTTTCTACCCTAAATGTTCCCTCTATTCTAGAGTTGGTGAATCTATGGCATGGGTGCCAAAGGTGGCATGCAGAGCCCTTTCTGTGGCCACGTGACATTGCTCCTTCACAGCCACAGCACTTCCCCCTCCACTCGGAGCATGCCACTGTGCTCTGTGCAGACAGCTGGGTGAAGGGGAGACAGCGGTGTGGGGGCTCTTTCATAGCCCATTTACTCTCCAGCCACACCACTTTTGGGATGCCCAGAGCAGCATGCCTGGAAAGTATACTGGCGCTATAAAAGAGCCCACAAGCCACCACCACTCTCCCCTCCACCGGCTTTCCCGATGTTGTAGCACCCCATCCGCCTCTCTGCCAAAAGCCTGCTCTTTGATTCTTGCATTCCCGCAGGATCGAAGAATAGGTTTGTGAATTTTCCACGCCCACAGCACCACGGAAAAATCAAATGTGTACTCTTCGATCCGTGCTTCCCATAAGGGTAGCACCCAAAGATTTTTGTAACCGAGGTACCACTGTATTCAGGTTAAATTGTCGTATTTGCACTTTGCGAAAAATAACTAGGTATTGAATTGCAGTTTGGTCTCTGTCTCTAAAGGGTTTGCCATCACTGCACTATCCTAAAATAGAGAACACTATTTTTTTATTTAATTTTTATTTTATTTTATTTTATTTTTTGTTCTGCATACCTTTGGTACTAGTGTTGACGCTGAGAAGCAATGGCTCTCTAGAATTTGAAGGAATCCCTCTTTCCTATCTCAGTCCTTTAAAAAAACATATGAATACAGATGGATAGGATATGCAAAAATGGCATTTTTTTCATTTTTCATTTTTTCTGTTTCATTTTGTTTTGTTTGAAATGATGTTTTGAAAAAGTTTCATTTTTCATTTTTATTTATTTATTTATTTATTTTTAAAATATACTTTCTTAAATTTTATTATACTGGTTAAAATCACTTTACTAAAAAAAACCATTATTTAGTCAGCTGGCCTAGAGTGCCAAGCACACAGCAGGCATTCCCTCTTTGGACAGCAATTGAGAGCTGTTGCCTCAGGAACATAGGTGCTCAGCCATCTTGAGACGTAATGGCTATCCTGCAACCTATTTCCTGGACTAGGCTCAAGGCTGATTCTCCCCAGACTCCAGATGTTTCAATGGCTACAGGGACAAAGTCAATTCCTGTTCCCATATCTTCGGATTTTTGTCTTTTTAATTGTTCGGCCATTGCTGCTGTGGATCCGGCTTCGATGCTGGAGTTTTGTAAGTGGGACGTGGCAAATGTATTTGGACATGTGGCGTCCCATGTTAAGCATCGGCCTTTGCTCCAGGGGATCAAGGTAGTCCCATCTGGTCTTTTGTTACTTCCAGCACACAAATGTAAAGGCTCTCGGGTAGCTGAAAAACCGGCTCTGTTAAGGGCATGACATAAGATGTCATTGATCATGTTGTGTCTGACATGTTTGCCCAAACCAAGTCGGCAAGAGAGGCCATGGTGGCCCTGCGGGGTGACAGTTGTACCACAGGGACACACGTGATGGCGAACAATTGGTGCTCCCAAACAGAGACCGACTGCTATTCAAAGAGAGTTGTCATCAAGCTTCAGTCCTATATTGGAGAGTGGGAGCGCATGAAGCCAATCTCTTGAACCTTTCGACTGAGCTGCCAGCACGCGTGCACGATCTATTGGGTTGTTGGCTGAGGCCTTAAGTTTTTCCGCTAGGGCTTTGCAGCATGGGTCGTCCCAGGAGCTTTGGGTAGCTCCTGTAGGTGGAAGAGGAGGAGCTGTTGGAGGGTCCAATGAAGATAAGGAGGCTAAGGCTGACCACCTTGAAAGTGCTAGATGTATGAAACTATATTTCTGGAGGCGGAGGTGCTCAGGGAGGAGAGTGAAAATGAGGTCTGCAGTACTCGCAGCAGAAGCCAAATAGGTTGAAGGTGCCAACGAAAGTACATTGCGGATACCCAAGCCTCCCCACCTGACTGGAAGTGATGCCTGAAGCCATCTATCTTCATTCAGGTCTGTGTTTAGAATAGTTGACAAGGTGTCCCTAATCTGTGAAGCAATTTCTATCAGGACCAATCTGTCAAAACAAGGCACTGTGTGTAAAAGATAGAGTAGCCAAGGGACTGCTAGAGTGTTGCGAAGGAGAAAAAAAACCATCATTGGCCGGCAATAAGGCTAAGCGCTTCGACAGCAATTCAAGCTCTTGTTTCTTTGTCCTTAATACTTCATCCAGATGGGGTCCATCAAATAATGGTGCAGGGTTGATGCAACTGGATCTATTTCTGGAATTATGAGGCCCTGAGAAGCAAACTGGTTTCGGGTTTCATCTGGGTTTCATCATTTATTTATTTATTTGACAAGTAGTTGGGGCTCAGCTGGCTGATCAGTGCTTTTTTTTTTACAAGCACCAATCAGCTGACACGTGAGGCCCTGGCAGTGATTAGCACTTTTTTTTACAAGCACCGATCAGTTTGCGCACGGCCCCTGATCGGCACTTGTCAAAATTAAAAAAATGAAATGGAGCAAAACAAAAAATTGAATTTCATTTTGTTTCTTTTTTTAAAAGGCACTTCGTTTTTGTCTTGTTAGGAAACAAAATAAAAATAAAAAAGAAATAAAAAATTGTTTCATGCCCTTCTCTACGTATAAATAATTGGATCTGGGACGTTTTGTATGGACGTGTGCTTAGATGGGTAAGATTGGTTTTTGCCATTTAGAGCTGTCCATTAGATCCTCCTTTTCCTATTTCAAAGATCAGGATATTCCTCCAGCATCAGCCACATCAAGGTCTTCTATTCAGGCTTTTCTCATAGGGTCATCATGGTCAAAGACCAAGCAAATGGCAACAAAACGGAAGTCTTCTTCATCCATCTTCCCTCTCTCCTTCAGTTATGAATTGCCTTCACAAATTCATCTGGTACCTGCCTTACTATCTCTTGTGCTCGAAGTTAAGACATTTACTTTTTTAAAAATCATTCACTCAGGGAAGGAAAAATGCATTTTAATCTTACGATTGACTTGCTTAATCTACTATTATGTTGATTTTATTGATTATTTTAGTGATTTTATTGAGTTACTGATTATATCATTTGGGGAAAAATATTTTATTCAGGGTGCTATAAACATGAGTTAATCCAGCGAGCAAACAACACACCGATTAAGGGGGAGGTGATTAAAGAAGACACCAAAAATATGGTTATTTAGATCTGTACTCTTTATATGACATATTTGGAATCTATCAATGCTGTGACATAGAGAGGTCTCTGTCAAACTGGTTTCTCTTTGCAACAGTGAAAAAAGAACAGAAGTCATTTCTCCTGTCTTCCCTGAAAATCTACTCTGGGGAGCTGGACAGCTACAAAATGATGATATTAGTGGCTATACAAAGGGGTTAGCAACGATTTCTTCTGATAGATACCTTATGCTGGCAGGACACAAACTGAATAGTATCTATAGTTTATTCATTTGGATGTTTAATATTCTACAGAAGTAGAAGTATTTACTAACAAGAAAAATATTGCTGTTCACACACACACACCAACTTTCTCATTTGTCCTTCATTGTCTTTCCTAAACCACATCTTTTGACAAGTAATTCTACCCTTCTTGCCTGGCACAATGATGTCCAACCAATTCTGCTCTTTCTTTAAATTATCTTCAAAACAACACCAGGAAGCAAAATAAACAAGAGGAGAGTTTTGCCTTGGGCGTTGTAATTGAATTTGAAAGGCTTGGTTGGGTTTGTGCCATATGTTTGAACTGGATTTTTCTATACCATCAGCTACATGCTCATTCATTGCCTTACTGTTGTGTGGTGGACTACTTTGTGCATCAAGGATAGAAGAAACGTTGGCTGATTGCTTCTCTGCCTTGCTGGATGCTATTCATCCGGGCTGATACAGATGGTACCTACCTACATCAGTTATACATACATTTTCAGAAGGCACCCACAAGAACTAAGGTGAGGATCCACTCCGCATGTGTGGAGGCAATTAATGCCATGGATTTTTTTATCTCAGTAGGCTGTCCTTCACACTATAAATTTTGCATCCAGAGCAGGAGTAATTGTGCTAAGGAGACCTCCAAGAGATGGAGAAACATTCCTGCATCCACCATTCAGGAATCAATATAAGCAAACCAAATTTGGGCTTTCCATAGAATCATAGAATCACTGAGTTGGAAGGGGTCTATAAGGCCATCAAGTCCAAATCAGTAGGACTTCTTTTGGGTAAGTCTGTTTAGGATTGTCCTGTATATATTCTCTCCTGTTGCAACAGGATTTAGACGGCAGAGATAATCTGAACAAGAGAGCTCATGCTTGCTAATTTAATAAAATATAAATTTGTTTCCATTTCCCCCCAATATTGCAAGATAGTAGACTTACTTTGCATTAAGTTCTCAATGTTCTTTGCTTGCCCTGTGCTTGTTCTTTTCTGTAACATTCAAAGTTTTCTTTAATAATAAACAGCAGTATGCAGTCTAGTTAGAAATTAGTGCAATTGAGTTCAATGGAATTCAAATGATTCAAATCTTTGGACATTATATAGTTATAATGTCTAGTTCAGCATTTGATTATTCATAATGTAGTTGAGTCCTAGTACCAGATATTCACACACACACACACAATTGGTCGGATAATCTGTTCCTATCTTCATCTAACTCATAGCTGACACAGAAAAGTAGACTTCCTTCACTGAAATATCTCAAAAGAAGGATGTAATAGGTCTTTTTCCCAAGTCCATGCACTTCAACAGTGACAATGGGATAGCTTGGAAGCACTGTTTTTGTTTGTTTGTTTGTTTACTGAAATCCACAAAGTCCACCAAGTAGCTTCACCACTACTTTTAAAAAGAAACGCTTGTGTGTCCTGCTTCCAACGCACCTGAGTCACATGTTAACTAGAGATGGATTGAAGACGGGTTGTGCGGCATACAGAGCGGGATCTTTCAACAGAATGGGGCAGCCAGAGAGTCTATCAGGAAGAGCCAAGACACTGCTGCAGCTGAACTAGAACAGCAGCTGCCTGAGGAGATCACATCACTCTTCCTAATGATAAGGCTTGCCTTGGCAGACCTCTTATGGAAAATGAAGAGAATGCCGATTGCAGCCTGTAAAAAGGGAAACAGACATCCAGCCCAGGGCAAATTTGCCATATTCCACTAATTCCAGTCCATGGAAGGAGACACTACAAAGAAAGAGAAGACTATGAGCACATTTGGGCTTCCCCTGAACAAAGACAGCATCCTGTCACCTGATCCTTGCACTCCAGAAGCACCACTGAATTGCTTCCAACATGGATTAAGAAGCATTGGCATATTATACAAAGTATCTGATTTGCATTTTATTCACACTTGCATACTATTCAGATTAATAGTGTTTGTAAAATGAACATCTATTGTTGCATTTTGACCAATATTTTTAATCTAGTCATTATTTACACAGTGACCTCTGATGTGAAAGAGCCAAAGGAGTTCAGTGCTAGACCTGAATCAGAGAGATCCTCTTTCAAATACCATCTTAAACACAATGCTTCCTTGATTACCTTGAACCAGTCTCTCAGCCAAACCAAATTTACAAGTTGCTGTGAGTTTTTCAGGCTGTTTGGCCATGTTCTGGAAGTTTTTCTTCCTGACATTTCACCAGATTCTATGGCTGGCATCTTCAGAGGGCAAGGGGCTCAAGGAACTAGGAGTTCTCTGTGTGCTCTGGGATATAGAGTGAATGACTGAGAGTTTTTTTTAAAAGTTGTGGGAACGAGGAAATTTGTCCTACACAGAATAATAGGTGTTAGTCATTGTATTTTGATGAAAGGATTAAGAATTTCCATTGCAATTAGGGGTGGCAGCGATCCTTGTCTGTGGTTGATGGGTGTTGTTAGCTGTTCTAGTGTGTGAATTGATCACTGTTGCTTCTGGCTGAGTGGGAATCATTGAGCTTTGACATAAGAACATAAGAACATATAAGAACATAAGAACATAAGAAGAGCCATGCTGGATCAGGCCAAAGGCCCATCTAGTCCAGCTTCCTGTATCTCACAGCGGCCCCACCAGATGCATTTGGGAGCGCATGAGACTAGATATCTGTCTCCTGATACCACTCCCCTGCATCTGGCCCTTGAAGTACCCTGGTTTAAAGCCTAGAGATTACACATCTCCATCATGGTTTGTAACCCGTGATGGACTTTTCCTCTAGGAATCTGTCCAATCCCCTTTTGAAGGCATCCAGGCCAGATGCCATCACCACATCCTGTGGCAGGGAGTTCCATAGACTTACAACACGCTGGGTGAAAAAATATTTTCTTTTGTCAGTTCTTACTCTCCCAGCACTCAATTTGAGTGTATGTCCCCTAGTTCTGGTATTTTGAGAGAGGGAGAAGAGCTTCCCTCTATCCACTTTACTCATACCCTGCATTATTTTGTATGTCTCAATCATATCCCCCCTCAAGCACCTTTTTTCCAGTCTAAAGAGGCCCAATTGTTTTAGCCTTTCTTCATAAGGGAGGTGCCCCAGCCCAGTAATCATTTTAGTCGCTCTCTTCTGCACCTTTTCCAGTTCCACTATGTCTTTCTTGAGATGCGGTGACCAAAATTGTACACAATACTCCAGGTGGGGCCTTACTATTGTTTTATATAACGGCATTATAATGTTGGCTGTTTTATTTTCAATCCCCTTTTTGATAATCCCCAGCATGGAATTGGCCTTCTTCGCCGCTGCCACACATTGGGGAGACACCTTCATGGAGCTGTCCACCAACACACCAAGATCTCTTTCCTGATCCGTCACGGATAACTCAGAGCCCATGAGTTGATAGATGAAGTTTGGATTTTTTGCCCCAATATGCATTACTTTACATTTGGTTACATTAAAACGCATTTGCCATTTCTCAGCCCACTCCCCCAGTTTGGAGAGATCCTTCTGGAGCTCTTCACAATCTTCTCTGGTTTTTACCACATGGAAAAGTTTTGTGTCATCTGCAAACTTGGCCACCTCACTGTTTATCCCTGTCTCCAGGTCATTTATGAACAGATTGAAAAGCACCGGTCCCAGGACCGAGCCCTGGGGCACACCGCTTTTCACTTCTCTCCATTGTGAAAATTTCCCATTGACACCTACTCTTTGTTTCCGGGATCTCAACCAGTTCTCAATCCATAAGAGGACCTGCCCTCTTATCCCCTGACTATGCAATTTTCTCAGCAGCCTTTGGTGAGGGACTGTGTCAAAAGCCTTTTGAAAATCCAGATAGACTATATCCACCGGTTCACCCAAATCCACGTGCCTGTTGACCTTTTCAAAAAATTCTAAAAGGTTTGTAAGACAAGATTTACCCTTACAGAAGCCATGCTGATTTTCTCTCAGCAAGGTTTGTTCTTTTATGTGTTTTAAGATTTTCTCTTGGATGAGGCCTTCCACCATCTTCCCTGGGACAGATGTAAGGCTAACCGGCCTGTAGTTTCCTGGGTCCCCCCTCCTTCCTTTTTTAAAAATTGGTGTGACATCTGCTATCCTCCAGTCCTCCGGCACTGTGGCCGTTTTAAGAGACAAGTTGCATATAACCGTTAAGAGATCTGCAATTTCATTTCTCGGTTCCCTAATAACCCTTGGGTGGATGCCATCTGGGCCCGGTGACTTGTTAATCCTCAATTTATCAATTAGTCCTAAAACCTCCTCTCTTTTAACCTGTATTTGATTTAATTCTTTAGTCAAGAGGGGCGGCTCAGGCAGCGGAATCCGCTCAAGGTCCTCTGTCGTGAAGACAGACGCAAAGAACTCGTTCAATTTCTCTGCAATGTCCAAGTCCTCCTTAACCTCCCCTTTTCCTCCCTCACCATCTAGAGGCCCAATTGGTTCTCTGGCAGGTTTTCTACTTCTAACATATTTAAAGAAGCTTTTATTATTACCCTTTATATTGCTAGCCATGCGTTCCTCAAAGTCTTTCTTTGCCTCCCTTATCAACTTTTTACATTTCTTTTGCCAGAGTTTGTGTTCCTTTTTATTTTCCTCATTTGGGGAGGATTTCCATTTACAGAAGGACCTCTCCTTGTGCTTTAGAGCCTCTCTAACTCCACTCGTTAACCATGCCGGTGTCCTCTTGGACTTTAATGAGCTCTTCTTTCTTTGTGGTATGCACTTGTGCTGGGCCTCTATTATTGTTGTTTTAAACAGGCTCCATGCACACTGAAGAGACTGGATTCTTCTAACCCTCCCCTTCAGTTTCTCTCTAACTAGTTTCCTCATCTGAGGGAAGTTTGCCCTTCGAAAATCAAGGGTTTTTATGTCTGATTTGGTTGACACTCTGCCTCCAACATGCATGGCAAAGGTAATTGCAGCATGGTCACTGTTCCCCAGAGGCTCAGTGACATTCACATCCCTGACGAGGTCCTGAGTATCACACAATAGTAGATCTAGAGTTGCCTGTTCTCGGGTGGGCTCCATGACAAGTTGCTCTAAGGCACAGTCATTCAGCAAGTCGAGAAACCCAGTTTCTCTTTCTTGCCCAGAGCTCGCATTGGCCCAGTCAATGTGGGGATAATTAAAGTCCCCCATGATTACTATCCTATCCCTCTTAGCCACCTCCATGATTTCTCTCCTCATTTCAAGGTCCCCCTCAAGTTTTTGATCTGGTGGACGATAGAATACCCCAACTATCACATCACTCTTTGGACCTAGTAGTTTAACCCACAGTGATTCTATGGCGGAGTCAGACCCTCTGTCAATCTCCATTCTGCTGGATTTTATGCCTTCTTTGACATAGATGGCCATTCCTCCTCCAACCCGCCCCTCTCTATCCCTTCTATAGAGTTTATAGCCTGGGATTGCTGTGTCCCACTGGTTCTCCACATTCCACCAGGTTTCTGTTATGGCTATTATATCAATGTTATCCCTAGCTGCCAGATGTTCAAGTTCTCCCATCTTTGCTCGGAGGCTTCGAGCATTGGCGTAGAAGCACTTGTACAGTGGGTCCCGCAACAGCTGCTGCCTTGTTCTTCTCCCCCCACAGCTTTTATTTTCAGTAGACGAACTGTCACATTCCGCTATTCTGCCAGTGTTAATACTTGCTATGTCATCTCTATGTGATTCTCTACCCTCTCCAACCTCATTCCCCGAGGATGAGGTGTTCCGAACCGGATGCCACACAGCTCCTGTCGGCTTTCCCCCAGTTATCAGTTTTAAAGCTGCTCTGCTGCCTTTTTGAGGTTGAGTGCCAGCAATCTGGTCCCATCATGATTCAAGTGCAACCCATCCCTCCTGAACAGGTTTGGCTTGTCCCAAAATGTTCTCCAGTTCCTGACAAATCTAAAGCCCTCCTCTCGACACCATCGCCTCATCCACGCATTGAGGCTTCTGAGTTCTGCCTGCCTGGCGGGACCTGCACGAGGAACAGGTAGCACTTC
Organism: Phrynocephalus guinanensis; assembly: GCA_037367245.1. Lineage (NCBI taxonomy): Eukaryota > Metazoa > Chordata > Lepidosauria > Squamata > Agamidae > Phrynocephalus > Phrynocephalus guinanensis. The sequence continues at coordinate 62,541,737 of CM074734.1, read as the reverse complement.
TGAAAATGCTACCTTGGAAGCCCGGGACTTCAATCTTCTACCTAGCAACCTGAATTTGGCTTCCAAGACTGACCGCTTGGCCTTCCCGACATCGTTGGTACCGACGTGTACCATGATCACTGGCTCCTTCCCAGTTCTCTCTAACAAGCTATCTATATTTCTGGTGATGTCTGCAACCTTTGCACCCGGCAGGCAAGTGACCATCCGGTTATCATGCTCCTCACAAATCCATCCCTCCGTATTTCTGATGATAGAATCCCCTAGCACAATGAGCTTCTCTCCTGCAGCCTGGTCATCAACATGTACCTGACCTTTTGCAGACGGTGGTTTTCAGTACTAGAAGCCAGGCTTTGTTGATTTTTAGACTTTCTTCTTTTTTTTTTGGAAACTGTGCTTATATTTGTGGATTTCCCTGTGAAGTCTGACATAGTGATTGTTAGTGTTGTCCAGTACCTCTGTGTCCTGGAAGAGGATTTCATGTCCAATTTGTTTCAGGGTATGTTCAGATACTGCTGATTTTTCTGGTTGTTTAGTCTGCAGTGTCCTTCATGTTCTTTGATTCTAGTCTCAATGCTGTGCTTTGTGGTCCCAATATATACCTGGCCACAACTACAAGGTATCTGGTATACTCCTGCAGTGGTGAGTGGTTTCCTTTTGTCCTTTGCTGACCATAGCATCTGTTGTATTTTTGTGGTGGGTCTAAATACTGTTTGTAGGTTGTGTTTTTTCAACACTTTGTCGATGCAGTTCATGACTCCTTTTATGTATGGCAGAAATACTTTGTTTGTTGGATGCTGTTTTTCTTCTTCAGTTTGGTGTTCGGTTTGATGGTTCTTTTGATTTCGTTCTTGGAATAGCCATTTGCCTGTAGGGCCCAATGCAGGTGGCTGAGTTCAGTGTTAAGGAATTCAACTGCACAGTTTCAGTTTGCACGGTGTACAAGTGTTTTGATTATGCCTCAATTTTACAAGGTTGTTTCAGGCATAAAACGGGTAAACATGAACAATGTAGAACAACTATGTATACCACTGGTACATATAAAGAAAGAAAGAATAACATTGTGTCACACACATGTGGTGGTGGTTGTTTTGCCATCATTTTTTATTGATGGGGAATGGGAGGGGGGAGCCTACAGATCCAGGAGAATTGTAGGGAGCCAACATGGAGGCTCTGAACCCTGAAATAATCTGGCAGCACTGTGGCAGCCATAAGCCCTGTACAAGCATGTCCAGAGAGCAGAGCAGGGAACCCAATGTGGATAAGCCAAGCCAGAAGTAGATTCGAGATAACCCTGAGCAGCTTGGGAGCCAGGTATTCCTGACAGCTGGTTCGTTGTGCTCTTTTGAGCTTTAGGGTAATGTCTGATCAGTCACTTTCCCCCTGCTTACTATTACCAACCAGAGGAGTAGCAGCAGCATTCATCAAAAGCTGAATGAACTTTGTTCTCCTTGCTCTCCTGGCTGTCTGAAATGGCTTTAAATAGCTTTAATGGGAGTATTAATTATCGACCTGCTAGTTGTAGCACAGGAACTGCTCACATACATTTTGGATGCTTGAATAAAGATCAATATCAGCTACAGGTATAATATTTTCTTTGTAGGGCAATGGCCAAGCACGGTAATTGCTCTCAAAAAACAAATATCACTATATACTTTTAGATTTCAATTAATTTTCCTGCATGAAAGGAACTGTCTCTTATTGCTCTCAGCAATAAAAATCTCATTAATTGGAAACATTAGCCTTACCTACTTGAGTAAGGCAATGAGGTGGACGTGCAGGGCCATGGTCTAGTTCCTGGTGCTAAGAATTCCTTGCATGGAGCAGGGGCTTGGACTCAATGGCCTTGCAGGCCCCTTCCAGCTTAATGAATCTATGAGAAGAACACCAAGTTAAAAAGAAGGACCAAGGTGCATTTGGGGTAGTGCATTCATACTGAAATGGGAATCTCTAGACACGTCAGCATCACATTTGGCATCAACAGTATTTTTATTGGCCTGTCATGTTGTTGACTCTTTGAAGGAGTCCATATTTGCCAAGAAAGAGCAAAGTAAAACAAAGTGTACTGCTTATATACTCCCCATTGTGCTTAAAGCACTCTCGGGACAGTTTACAATTTATTTGTAGAGGTTAACCCCTTACCTGACCCCCTCGAGCTGGGTTCTCATTTTACTGACCTCAGAAGGATAGAAGTCTGAGTCAACCTTGAGCCTAATACCTAGGACTGAACCCATGGTTGAGAGCACAGTTAAAGCTGCAGTACAGCTATTTAACCATTGTGCCACATGCCAGAAGAAGGCATTTGTCTTACTTACTTACTTACTTATGGTACTTACCAACCACCCATCTAGCCCAAATGCATTTAATAAATATATGTCTCAAGTCCCGATATTTGTTATTTCCCATGTACGAGGCTACCCATACATTTCCACACCCTGAATATGTTCAGTGTGCAACAGTGCAAGTACACACAGAGAGACTCTATTATGCTTATCGTGCTACAGCAAATATTCTGGCCTGAGCCAGAGTTCAAACACCTCCGGAGCTAGCTGAAGCTTCTCTAACTGGCATTAAATCCTGTATTTCATATCTGTTTCTTATGGCCATACATATTTCAATAGTAGATTTCATAGAATATGATCATAGAATCATAGAATCATAGAGTTGGAAGAGACCTCAAGGGCCATCCAGTCCAACCCCATGCCATGCAGGAATCCCCATCACAGTATTTCTGACAGACGGCCATCCAGCCTCTGCTTAAAAACCTCCAGAGAAGGAGACTCCACCACCCTCTGTGGCAGCATATTCCACTGCCAAACAGCTCTAACCATCATGAACGTCTTCCTAATGTTCAAATGGAATCTCTTTTCCTGTAGTTTGAAACCATTGCCCCATGACCTGGTCTCTGAAGTTATGGAAAACAAACCTTTTCCCTCTTCAATATGACATTCTTTCAGATATTTAGAGATAGCTATCATATCCCCTCTTGGCCTTCTTCCCAGCTCCCTAAGCCATTCCTCATACTCATAAGACATTTCTTCCAGAGCTTCAATCATCCTGGTTGCCCTCCTCTGTACCCGCTCGAGGTTGTCAAGAACCTTTTTAAATTGAGATGCACGGAAGTGGACACAGTATTCCAGGTGGGGTGTGGCCAGAGCAGAATAGAGTGATACTATCACTTTCCTTGATCTAGACTCTACGGTTCTGTTGATGTAACCAAGAATCACATTGGCTTTCTTGGCTGCCACACCACACTGCTGACTCATGTTCAATTTGTGGTCCACCAAGACTCCCAGATCCCTTTCACATGTACTATTTTCCAGCGAGGTATCTCCCATCCTATATCTGTGCAATTCATTCTTTTTACCTAGCTGCAGCACCCTACATTTCCCTCTGTTGAAACCCATTCCATTAGCTTTGGCCCAGCACTCTAATCTGTCAAGGTCATTTTGGATTTTCATCCTATCCTCTAGGGAATTAACAACCCCTCCCGATTTGGTATCATCTGCAAATTTAATTACCACACTCATTATTCCTTCCTCCAAGTCATTAATAAAAATATTGAACAGCACTGGACCCAGAATAGAACTTTATCAAAGGCCTTACTGAGATCCAGATAAGCAATAGCCACAGCATTCCCCTCATCCACCAGGCCTGTATTTCTGTCAAAAAAGGAGATCAAATTAGTCTGGCATGACTTGTTTTTAAGAAACCCATGTTGACTTCTTGTAATGACAGCACTTTGTTAAATAATAACAAGACTGTGTTTAATAATCTGCTTTAGGATCTTTCCAGGAATTGACGTCAAGCTGACTGGGTGGTAATTATTTGGGTCCCCCTTTTCCCCCTTTTTGAAGATGGGGACAACATTAGCACTCCTCCAATCGATGGGGACTTCCCCTGTTCTCCAGGACTTTTCAAAGATTATTGCCAATGGTTCTGAAATTACTTCCGCCAGTTCTTTTGATATCCTTGGGTGTAATTCATCTGACCCTGGAGACAAAACTGAGGAGCTAGAATCCAGTGAAAGTGGTCTGAATCCATCCTAGGGTTCAGCAATTTGAGGTTACAGGAAGGTATGGGGGTTTTGAGGGTGGGTGGGGCTTCATCTATGGAATTCCTGCTTGTGATACAGCAAATGCCACCAAGTTGTTATTCCTTTCCCCGCCCCACCCCCAAATCCCCCTGATCTAGAAAGGCACAACTATCCCTCCTTGTACCCTGTTTGGTCACTTTCCCCCTGAGCCAGTGCAGAGCTCCACTTTAGAATTTATTTATCCCAGGGGTTGAAAAGGTTACTTTGGGTGGGTTAAGTCTCCTAGAATACCCTCCAGCCAAGATGGCTGTGCAGGATTCTGAAGCTCAAAGTCCCCAAATATAACTCATCCAAGCTCTGATTGCTCCTTTACATTTCCCCCTTCTTCCTCTGTTCCTCTTGCTCTCTGTATAACGCCATTTTGATAGATATGACTGAGAAGCTTCTTTCCTCGGGGTCTTTAAGGGATCTACTATGCAAGGAAAAGTGAGGACTAAATACCAAGTAGTCCTACTTTTATTTTCATTTTATTTATTTATTTAAAGAAAAATGGGGGGAAACACCAACTTTTCAATCTAATCATATACTATTTTTATCAAGCTTAGGTGCTTTTTCAATAACTTGCCAAGCTACCTTTTTTTTTCCAAGAGGAGCCATTTGAAAATAAAATGCAAAGCCCTGACCAGCCTTGGCCGTCCTAAAAACGAGTATCCTTTCTTACTGCCAAGCAAAGCAGTGGAGTAATTCTCTAAGAAGTGGTGTACGATTTCCCCCTCCTTCCCTCCCTCCTTAGCCCTGATTATTTTAAGCCTTCTGTGAGTCCCCCACCAACTGATCCTAATGTTATCTCTCACACACAGTCGTCATTTCATTAGAAGGAAATCAGAGAAACTGACTTTAATAAATGTTAACACCCTCTGTGAAAAATCCAGCAATTAAAGCTTCTGCCCCTGGACCTTTTAAAATGACTCAGAACAAATCCCCATCACTACTAATAAAATGTGGCTCATCAAAAGACAGGGATCTTGTGGGGCACAGGGCCGGGCAAAGGGAGAGGATGGCGAACAAAGATACATGAAAGGAAGAGGCATCTGGTGACCTTCCTGGTTTTCATCCTTGATCTTGAAAGAGAGAACAGGCTTGCATCTCAAGCATCATTAGAGTGGGGGTGATAAAAACAAAGCAGCAGGAAGGTGGAGTGTCTGGAGTGTGGGGGCAAAATCGGTTTGGGTTGACGAGTCTTGCCAAGCTGGGATGAGTGTGGAGCGCTGGAGAAATGTCCGTGGATTAGGTGTTACTGTATTGTTCTGATTAGATCTAATTTTTATATTACTCTTAAGCATGGATGGTGCCTTTAGAAAACAAGTCAGAGTGCAAATAGAGTAGTGATTACCTTTTACTGCCTCACCAGCTCACATGCTAGGCATGCAAAGTAATGAGGATAGATAGTCATCCTACAGGAGGACTGTGTTCGTTCTGAAGTTACCGATGGACGTTCACACTTCACAGCACCAATCTTCTCCATTCTGGGTCTGTCCCTTGGCGTTGGTTTACTGGCCTACCTACAACAGCTAGAAGATCATCTGCTGGTCACAGGGAGCTAGAGGTGCCTTTTTCTGTATTAAAGGAGGACAAAGAACGTCTTTTGTCTTTCTGAACAGTTGATTACTCACTAGATTGGGTTATCATGTGTTTGAACCCTTGATAGAAACACTGTGCGTGGACAAGATGTCTGTGGGCCTTTTTACACGACCCCTAAGATCCGCTGGCCACTTAAATTCGGACCAGAGATCTTAGGGGTTCCTCGCTCTTCCTCTGTCCCCACCCCCCTCCGCACTTCCTGGTTGCTGGCTGCCTGAGGGACGGAGAAAAAAGAAAGAAAAGAATGCCGGTTTACCTCCGTTTTGTTCCGGGCAGCATTCAGATCTCTTAAAGGGGCGGGGCGCAAAACAAGAACAAACAGAAGCCAGGAGAGCCACGCACTCACTATCCTTACACCGGATCAAATATTTGTTACATCCAAAAATCAGGTACAAGAAAACTGCTGTTTGGTCGCGCTAAAGTGGGCGGGGTCGCACTTAATTGTCTGCAAAGTCCGGAGCTGGTGGGTAAACATTTTTAAGGTCCGGACCTTGCAGCCATTTGCGGCGGAGCTTAGGGGTCGTGTATAAACGCCCTGTGAAGATTCTCAGCCATCCAGGTGAGTATATCTGGAAGCTGAGTCATGGCAACTGGACTTCTTTTTCTTGGGAGATCAAAACGTTTCGCTGCTCATCCAAGCAGCTGTGCCTGGACAATGCCATCAAGTTGATTCCAACCCTGATTTCAGGGTTTTCTAAGGAAAGAATGCACAGAAGTGGTTTACCATTTTTTCTTCTGGGGGTATCCTGGGACTGTGCAGCTTTTCCAGAGCCACAGAGGCTGCCTCTTTTCGCAGGAGGCCCACTGGGGAAATACACTCCCAACTCCTGGCTCTGCAGCCAGACTCCTAAGTCATTGAGCTATTCGTCCTACTTGGTACTGGTGGCTCCAACATGCAGAAGAGTCATAACAACCAGATATGCACCGCAGTAATGTTTTATGTTTAACATTGACTATTCTTACAGAGAAGTCAAGGTGTTACACAGTGATTCAATATATACTGCATTATTTACCTGTTTAATGCTATTGGCATTTTTTGATGATACAGATGTGAGATGACGCATCACAGTGAACTATTCTGGTGTCAAACTAAGCAAGGCATAAAATATCATGATGCACCATTGGGTTCGGATACCAACATTTTTGCTTTTTCATTTTGGTGCATCTATTGATATATGCCAAATTAAAAAAAATAAACTTTAGTTTTATTTAGATTGCAAAACATTATTGTTCAGGGGTATGTCTCACTTATTTAAAAACAGTGGCAAACTGCCCCTCAACCACCTAGATGGGTGTCTTACCCTCTACCATTTTAGCAACTTCCCACCCCAATCTTTGTCCAGATCCATGACAATATTTGTGGCTTCTGGATCTCTATGAAAACCCAGTTTCCATAAATGGGGAAAGCATAAAGAAGCTGGGCGGAGATAAGGCTTTATGCAATGTCCTCAGTTGCATGGATCAGCATCACCGCTCACCTGAAGGACACCATGATCCGGCCAACTCTTAAAAAAACCTGGCTTGTCTGCTGACGATTTGTCAAATTATCAGCCAGTAGCCAATTCTGGGCAAGGTGATCGAGCAGGTTGCTGTGGTCAGGCTCTAGTTATTCCTGGAGGAAGAGTGTGTCCTGGAACCATTCCAGTCTGGGTTCAGGCTGTGGCATGGGATCGAGATAGCCCTGGTTGTGTTGCATGATGACCTCCTGAGGGGGGCTGACAGGGATTGCTCTACCCTGTTAGTCCTCCTCGATTTGTCAGCCGCCTTTGATACTATTGACCATGGTAACCTCATGGGCAGGCTCTCTGAGGCAGGGATTGGGAGTCAAGCTTTGTGCTGGCTCTGGTCCTTCTTCAACAACCATGCCCAGAGAGTAGAGGTGGTGGTGGGGTTGCTGTCATCCCAATGGACACTCTCTTGTGGGGTGCCCCAGGGGTTGACGATATCCCCTATGCTCTTTAACATCTATAGGAGGCCACTGGATGTTATGGAGTTATGGAGTCTGCTGTCATCAGTATGCTGATGACATTCAGCTTTAGCTCTCCTTTTCCACCATTGCAGCGGAGGCTGTGTGGACCCTTGACCGCTGCCTGGCTGCAGTCGTGGAATGGACCAGGACTTACAGGCTCAGGCTCAACCCTGAGAAGACTAAGGTTCTGTTTCTTGGGGGGTCCCCGGGAGGGCACAGTGGCCCTCTTCCCAGCTTGGGGGGATTGACCCTCCAGTTGGCAGAGAGAGTGAGGAGTCTGGGCATTGTCTTGGAACCAGCGTTGTCTCTGGAGGCCCAGGTGGCAGCTGTTTCCAGGGCAGCCTTTTACCAACTAAGGCTTATCTCCCAGCTCCGCCCATACCTAAATGTAGATTCCCTCAGGATGGTTGTGCAGGCACTGGTGATCTCGAGCACTGACTACTGCAACGCTACCTACATGGATTTCCCCTCAACCCTTGTTCAGTAATTGCAGCAGGTGCAGAATGTGGCAGCTGGGTGGTGGTTGGCACAGCCAGATTTGACCGCGTAACCCCCACGCTGGCTCACCTGCATTGGCTACCCATTGCATCCCGAATAAGGTTCAAGGTACGTTTTTTTGTTTTTTTTACAAAACCTTCCCTGGCCTGGGACCTGACTATCTGGCGGAGCAGATCTCTTGGAGGCCAGCTTTGTCCTGACCAAGCAGAGCCTCTCTCTCCTTGTTGCTCTGGGTGGCCACTCCAAGGGAGGCCCAAAGGGTCTCTACTAGGGGTCAGGCCTTCTCAGTGGCCACCCCAGCTCTTTGGAACAGCTTGCCTTCGGAGCTCAGGCTGGTGGAGTCGCTGCTGACATTCAGGAAAGCACTAAAGAACTGGCTCTTCAGGGAAAACTTTGATGATCACTGAGCACTCATTGGTTTGTTTATTTGTTAGTTGTTTGATTCCCCCCCGCCGCCCTCTCTGCCAGATCATGTGTTCTATGTCGTATGCTATGTTTTTGTTTTTGTTTTTGTTTTTTATTTCTACTTGACTTTCTTGGGTTGAGTTTTTGGACAAATTGTTTAGATTGGCAATCTGTTGTATAGCACCCAGAGTTCCTGTGGGAAAATTGGGCGGTTAACAAATACAAAAATAAATAAATATAAAAATAAACTGCAGAGCTGGAAGGGACATGGATAATCAAGTCCAGACCCTGTCAAGAAGGTGCAGATGGGAATCAGACTCCCAACCACCTTAGCCAAATACCTCAATCACTGAGCTATTCAGCAAGTTTTTATAAAAATCAGTGAAATTTTATTTATGGACCCAGGCATTCTGTACTTCTACCAATTATGCCCGAAGGAATTTACTTTTACAACCACAGTGAGGGGAAAAGACAACGGTGATGTCTGTATGTATATGTGTGCACACATGCATATACAGAGAGAGAGAGAGAGAGAGAGAGAGAGAGAGAGAGAGAGAGAGAGAGAGAGAGAAGAAATAGAGAGAGGGGAGAGAGAGAGAAAGAGAAAGAAAGAAAGAGAGAGAGAGAGAGAGAGAGAGAAATATGTACATGCACATACTCCTGGCAGCAGACCAATCAAGCTAAAGAAGGAAAAAATGAAAACTATACACTGTGACTCCTAGTTAGCAGTGACAACTAGACATGGGCACGACTCGACGAAATCCTCGTTTCCGTTTCCGTTCCTCGTTTCCGTTACGTAACGAAACGAAGAATGACAATTACTCCTCCAGAACTCGAACTCGAACCGACTAAAGAAAAATTGGGTCTGATTTGTCGTGGTCGTTCCTGGCGGCATCGCAGTGATCGCGCGATGCCAAGCGGCTCAGGAAAAAAGTTTTTAAAATTTAAAAAACCCCGATTCTCGGCCAAAAAAGCAGGCGAAAATATGCCTGCTTGAGGGCACCTACCAGAGGGGTGGTTTCTGGGGGGGGGGTGTCCCCCGGCCTCCCCCCTCCTCTCCTAGGCTGTGCATCCTTGTCGTCTCGCCAACTTGCCAAGCGGCGCGGCACAGAAAAAAAGTTTTAAAAATAAAAAACCCTGATTCCTGGCCAAAAAAGCAGGCGAAAATATGCCTGCCTGAGTGAGGGCACCTACCAGAGGGGTGGTTTCTGGGGGGGGGTCCCCGGCCTCCCCCCCCTCTCCTGGGCTGCGCATCCTCGTCGTTTCGCCAACTCGCCAAGCGGCGCGGCACAAAAAAAAGTTTTAAAAATAAAAAAACCCTGATTCCCGGCCAAAAAAGCAGGCGAAAATATGCCTGCCTGAGTGAGGGCACCTACCAGAGGGGTGGTTTCTGGGGGGGGGGGCGAGACTTCTGGGATGTGCCTGTTGGGCATAAAAAGCCCACTAACCGTAGCCCGAACCCGAACCCGAACCCGAACCCTAACCCATACGCCAGTACACTGTCCTTCTTAGTAGGTCAGAGAGGCACCCAGAGGTGCACCCCACGAACTCACCCTAACCTTACCCGTAACAACCCTAAGCCTAGCCCTTGCGCTAACCCCCCTAACCCTAAGCCAAATCTGTACTCGCATTGCACTCACGCAAGTACAGTTCCCTTCTTGGTGAACCACAGAGCGCCGAGACTGAGGAGGAGCCTTCCCCCAGTGTGCGCACTCTGACACTGCAGTTAGCAGTGGGCCTGTGGTCAACAGAGAGAGGCACCCCAAAAAGAGGTGCCTCGAGTCTCAACTTGGTATGCATATCCAATTGGCCGTGCATGCCATTTTGTAGCGGGCCAGAGGAGGCACCCACCCCAGAGAGGTGCCTCCAGGAGCCCGCTTTCCCTTCATGGTGGGCCAGAGGAGGCACCCACCCCAGAGAGGTGCCTCCAGGAGCCCGCTCCCCCCCAAACCAGTACTAGCGACAGATGAAACGGCAAATTTTTGAAAAATTTCGTGAAAAACGGAAACGAGCCGAAACGGGCCGGCTCCGACACACGACAACTCGAACACATCATTTTCCCTGGTCGTGCCCATCTCTAGTGACAACCCAAGTCTTTCATCTATGCTAAATGAATGGCTGATTCGACGACAACCCATTCGTAGGTGGGGCTTATTTGCCCAACTATCCAGACTTGAGGTGCAAAAAAATCATGCTGATCCGGGGCCTGGGGAGGCAGGGGATTGTGGAGCTTATTTAAGCCTGCTCCTGCCTTCCCCAACATCCTTATCTTAGAGGCGATCACCCCGCCCTCCCACCCTTATGTCAGGAGAATGAGACTAACTGGTCGCTATGGGGCCGGATGAGAATTTTTGGCCTGAATGCCCACATGCTTTTGCCCATCCCATTCTCCTCTCAGCATGTGGGGGGTTTATGTTAGTTCCGGTCACAACTCTGGTTGGCAAGTAGAGCAAGAGGCATGGGTATTCAGTCACAGCCTTTGTAAGTCACTTTAAGCTCACCATTCAGCCCTCGGATAGAATTAAATGCCTTGGTTAGGTTTAGGATTAATACAGAGTCATCAAGTTAATTTCAGGCTGAATTGAGGGCTGTTTGGGGGCTAGTAGCTTCACTCACGTTCAGAGGATGTTGAACAGGTGGGCAGCATCCTCTGGAGGAGTGAAGCTCACTGAGTACACATTGGGCGGGTAGAATATGCTGTCGCACTACGGGTTTAGTTTCCCTTGGCAATTCTTTGAGTTAAGCATTGTTATTAGTCAATAAAGTTGTGGCCCTATTTCCCCAACATGAAGTTGTCTTGCCTCATTATTTCCGGGCTGGGTGGGCAATGGTCAAGTGGCTGCAAGTGGATCTGTAGTGCATGGTGGCTCCAGTGTGAACCTCTACTACCTCAGTGTTTGCACTCTCTAGATGAGATCTTGATCTTTAATAGGGAGTTCAGCCACTCAGCCGTTCAGCTTTTCATTTCTTCATGTCCAGTCCCTTGGTGTCTTTTATTAAAAGCATCTGAGCCTTATAATTCCAGATGGGCCATGAAGGATATGTGGTGGCAGCCACTGTCTTCTTCATTCTGTCTTCATTTTAGTACCCTTGATTTTCTTCGTTGCTTTATATTTGTTCAAAGACATACTAGGGCCGGTATGCTCAGAATGGATGCTCCAGATTTCTTGACATATTAAGCTCATATGGGTTTCGACAAAGGATGAAAGGAAAAATACCAGCTTTCTTCACTCAACAATGATTTACCTTTAACAGCAACTTGACTGTACAAGAATGATGAGCCTTATTGTCATCTGCTTATTTCTAGAGACTGTATAAAGTAGACTATATAGTTAGAAGCCAAAACACTTGAGTGATCAGAGATTCAGGCAGACCTTTATGCCTAAGGAATTGTATTGCAAATTAAACCTGAGTTTACCTACCAATAAGAAAACAAAGCAAATTAATTTACAAACAACAGGCAGGGCCGGCGCTTCCATTAAGGCAAACTAGGCAGTTGCCTAGGGCGCCAAAATGGAGAGAGGGCGCTGGATAGCCTGCCACCCCCCCCCCCGCAGCTGGCCACCACCATCTGTCCCCCCCGCCTGCCAGCTGCCCATTGCCACCCGCAGCCACCCGCACCCTGCACCCATCACCGCCCACCCCCCGCGCCCGTCGCCGTCCCCCGCCATCCGCTGCCCCCCGCCCACCCTGCCTGCCCCCCACCCGCCGCCACCCTGACAACTCACCACCCCACCCCACCCCCTGCCCCACCCCCCTCCCCTCGCCTAGGGAGCAAAAAACCTAGCACTGACCCTGACAACAGGAAGTGTATAAAGTTCCTGTAATGGCAACAGATCTTTTGAAATCAGTTACAGACTTCCCTGTCCTAATTACAAAGAGTTTCATTTCAACCGCACCTTTGTCATCAGGAATACCTTTACTCTCTGACACACACACCCCTTTGTATCCCTGCATTACAAATTCCAGGGTTCTTGAAGGAGACCAAAAGGAATAAGCATGGACTCGAAAACTATTTATTTTGTCTGCACTCCTCCTGATTCCTTCTGTCTTGCACTGTACTGTACCACTCTCTCTAAAATTGGTCTAGGGAAGTGATCTTCACTTCAATACTTCAAGAGAGTTGCCACCACTTTCAAGAGCAACAGCTTCCTGCATATGTGTGTGGCTTCCTTTTAAAAAAGCCATTGACAACTGCTGTTGGATGGAGTACATGATTACCAGAGGTTCCAGCTGAGATGAAGGACTCTCTGTGCAAGATACTGAAGGCCCACACTGAGCAAGCATACACCTGATCAAATATCTGAAGTCTTGATAAAAATGGCAGCTTTTCAAAAATGTGAGAAAGATACATAGGAATGTAGAATCATAGAATCATGAAGTTGGAAGGGGTCTACAAGGCCATCGAATCCAACGTACTGCTCAAGGTATGTACTGCTCAATAATACGAATCATAGGCTATCTGCCAGATGGTTGTCTAAATTTCTCTTGAATGCCTCCAGCCTTTGAGCTTTCACCATCTCTCAAGGTAAATGTTTCCATTATCATACTGCTCTAACAGTTAGGAACTTTTTCATGATTTTCATCCAAAATCTGGCTTCCTGTAACTTGAGCCCATTGTGTGTCCTGCATTCTCGGTTGATCAAGTACAGATTCTGTCCATCCTCTGTATGAAAGACTTTTAAGTACAGTATTTGAAAAATCCTATCATATTCTTCCTCAAGGCTAAACATGCTCAGTTCTTTCAGTTCTGAAATTGTTCCAGTTTATCAGCATCCTTCTGGAAGTGCAGTATCCAGAACTGGGCACTGTACACTAGATGAGGCCTAACCAGTGTCAAATAGAGGGGGGGGATATCTCACAAGATTTGGAGAATGTACTTCTATTAATGCAGCCTAAAAGAGCACTTACCTGTTTTGTAGCCACGTCACACTATTGGTTCATATTCAGCTTGTGAGCTACAATTATTCCAAGATCCTTCTCACTTACGGTACTGTATTGCTGAGCCAGGTACCCCCCCCCCCTTGTAACTTTGTGTTTGGTTTCTTTTTCCTAGTAAGTTGCAGTACTTGGCATTTATTCCTGTTGCATTTCATTCTGTTTTTTTCCCAGCCCAGTGCTCAAGCCTATCTAGAGCCTATTGATTTTTATTTATTTTTTTCTGTATTCCTCCTAAGTTTGTGTCATCCAAAAATCTGATTAACATGTCCTACACCCCCTGATCCAGGTCATTAATAAAAATATTGAAGAGCACTGGGCCCAGAACTCCATTGATTAACTCCTCCTAGTAGGTGGAGGAGCTATTAATCATCACCCTCTGAGTATGATTCTGTTGCCAACTGTGTGCCCTCCTGACAGTTGTCCCATCCATCCCACACCTAGTTACCTTGCTAGTAGGAATGCCACAGGGAACTTTGTCAAATATTTTGCTGAAGCAAATGTCTACTACATTCCCTCTATCTATCGAGGAAGTTATCAGATCAAAATATGAGATTAGTCTGGCAGGATTTGTTCTAGTTATTACTGAATTGTTTTCTAAAGTTTTGCTGAAGTAAATATATACTATATCTACTACATAAATTCTGTCTATCAATGAAATTACCAGATCAAAATATGAGATGAGATTAGCCAGGCAGGATTTTTTTCTAGTTATTACTGCATTGTTTTCTAGATACTTGCATAGTGACCACTTTATTTTATTTATTTTGAATATTTTTACCCCACCTTTCTCCTTGGAAAAAGACCCAAGGGGGCTTACAATTATATAGGCCAGAACATTTCAGTCATATCCACTTTAAGAACAGGGAATTAGGCGAGGCATCTTACAACATTAAAAGGTAACGTTAAAGCTACAGGAGCACATAAAAAGAAAAAAAAGCTATTATGACAGGTGGAAACTAATATCGAAACACTGGTGTCCTTATGAAATCAGTCAATGCAATCATGCATGGTAATCCATATAAAAGTCACATAGTAGGTAGTCCCTCATTCAGGGGAAGCTTGCCTGAAAAGGAAGGTCTTTGCCTACTTCTGGATAGACAGCAGAGATGGGGCTGTCCTGGCCTCCAGCATCTGGGAGCAAGCAACTTTATAATCTGTTCCAAGCCAGTGCCTCAAAAAGCTCCTGACTGGGGACTTTTAAAACCAAGTAACTAAGTAAGTAAGTAAGTAAGTAAGTAAGTAAGTAAGTAAGTAAGAAGTAAGTAAGTAAGTAAGTAAGTAAGTAAATAAATAAATAAATAAATAAATAAATAAATAAAATAAATAAAATAAAAAAGGACTGCTGACCCGCCCCCAGGGTCTACGTGGTCGGTGGTCTAAAATCAAGACGAAATTTTAAAAAATAAAAGAAGCACCGACCACCCCAGGAGCCTCGCGGAGGGCACTTTAAAAACAAAACAAAACAAATAAAAAATAAAGGCGCACCGACCCGGCCCCAGGAGCATGCGGTCGGTGCTCTAAAACAAAGAAATTAAAAAATGAGCACAGACCTGTCCCCTGGGGCCGGGAAGTTGGTGCTCAAAAATAAAACCAAAAAACTCAAAGAAATAAAAAAACAAGCACCAAGCTGGGCCCTGGGGCCGTGTAGTGGGCGCTCAAAAAGAAAAGAAAAAAATAGCCCCTGCCACTGCCACGGCGGCCAGGATCGGTGCCGTTGTCACTGTCGCTGTCGCTGTTGCTGCCGCTGCTGCTGCTGCTGCCGCCGCCGCCCAATAATTTGGACCCAAACCGGTTCGGCTCAGTTCAGGTTTGTATGAATTTTTTAAAAAATTGTACGAACCTGAACCAAACTGAGCCAAGAGTGGGACCGAAACAGAAGAACCCAAACCATGGGTTTTCTGTTTCATGCCCACCTCTACTCAGGATGAGTTGCAGGCAAACATGACATAAAAGAGGTGGAGGATAGATATTGTTGTTCCATAAGGGTTGCAGAACCTGCTCTGGCTAACTGATGAGGCGTTGAGCCATATCCCCATTGTGCAATCTGGGATACTGTATCTCCATTCTGCAATCAGACAGGTGGTTGAGACATGCCATGACACCTCATTATTTAGCCACAATTAGCTGCAATAAATTATCCGAAGCTTAATGCAGTGATGGCACCCAACATCGCCCCTTCATAGCCACTTGTATATAGGTTAAATTACTGTATTAGCACTTTGCAAAAAAAAAAAGTGGGTTTTGAATTGCAGTTTAGGCACTCGGTCTCTTAAAGGTTCGCCATCACTGGCTTAATGTAAACACAGGTAGAATTCTAAGCATCACAACTATTTTGTTTTCATCCCCCACCCCTGCAAAAAAAAAGATTTGAAACAGAGACCTTATTTTAAGGGTTTCACTTTTAACCTTTAGCTTTATCAAAACTAAAGGTTAAATCTGTAACCTTAAAATTTCATAGGAATTCAAATAAAGCATCTGTAGATTAAAAACCACACTCATATTCAACTGGAATATTAAAAGGGTTGGATATTTGAAATTATTTTTACCATTTATCTGAAAAGGTCAAGATTTCTGTTCTGTGGTTTAGTATACATAGGTACCTAACATACAAAAGGGTTGGCCAGAATATATAGGTTTCTACTGAAACCCTCAAGTTTGTACACTGTATAATCTTCCCACTCCCACCTCAGTCGCGGCATGTATGGCATCACTCTGAAAGGGACCATATGTATACAGTGAGCACTCTGCATAGCAACAGAACATTCTGCGTGTGTTTCTATGTGTAGCATCCATGTAAATTACTATATCCCATGTATTCTCACCGTCCTTTTATTCAGTTGCCAGGATGTTGAATGCCTCAGCGCTATTTGAACACACGTGGTTTCAGCCTGTTCTGCTGCTGCCAGATTTACAACAGGTAAGCGTATGATCAGCATGCCAACCACAACTGAGGTTGGGACCTGCCAGGATGTGAGCCTTTTGACCTGGGGGTGGGTGGGTGGGATTGTGTCCATTCTCACCTTCTGTTGGCTGTCAGTGGCAATCCTGTGGGGCAAGTTTTGTTAGGCACATTTCTGCCTTTAACCAACAGTTTCAAACTTTTCAGGGGCACTTAGAGGGAATGTATTACAGCATGGCATTCTGTGAGATGAAGGCTGTGTTTTGGAGTGCAAGTCTTTCACTGCATTCTGGGGCAAATTGCTTTACTTTTTCTGAGCATTGAGATTTCCAGACAGAAAAGAAACTATTGATGGATGTTGTGAAGTGATCTGTTGAAAAATATTTTGTTTGACTGTGATTATATATATATATATTTCTGTGTGCTCAATGGAGTAAGACACAGACAATGAGACAATGATAAATAATGGGTGTGTTGGAATCTGTGGACAGCAATGTCTAGAAAAGCTGGTAAGTCTTTGGGTAAGACTACAAATAGCACTAGATTTCTAGACCAGAAAACATTAGTCACGATTTCAGTCTGATAAATTGTAACCATGTTCTAACCACATTTTAATATGACCTTGATAGTTGGCTGTTGTGGGTTTTTCAGGAAGTTTTTCTTCCTAACGTTTTGCTAGTCTCTGTGGCCGGCATCTTCAGAGGCCAAGGAGCTCAATGAGCTAGGAGTTCTCATTGTGTTCTGGGATAGACAGTGAGATTCCTCTTTCCCACAATCTTAAGAACCCCAGTCACAGTCATTCTCTACCCAAGAGCACAGAGAGAACTCCTAGCTCCCTGAGCTCATGCCCTCTGAAGATGCCAGCCATGGGGACTGGCAAAACGTTAGGAGGAAAAACTTCCAGAACACAGCCAAAAAGCCCAAAAAGCCCACAACAGCCATCAGATCCCAGCCATGAAAGCCCTCGAGAATATATTGACCTTGATAGTGTTTAGAGTCACCCATGAAAGAGAAACCAGACTTAATTCTTTCAGCTCAAATGACTTTAATATGTTTGGCCATTACAAAACATGAACTAGCTGATAAGCTTTAGATGAAGGTTGTACAAAGAATTATTTTGTACAACTTGGCAAAAAGTGGATAATCAGGCACTTTTCCCTTCTCTCACAACACTACAAGTGTGTGCATTGGGGGTATTCAATAAAGTTGTTTGAGAATTCTGAATGAATAACTGTAGCAAACAGGCTTACCTACGGATATATATTGTTCAGGAGAATATAAAGACCTAGTATTTGCATAGCCAGTGCTAGAGCTTGGGTGCGGATCCAGTGTGTGTGTGTGTGTGTGTGTGTGTGTGTGTGTGTGTGTGTGTAATTATAATTTTGTTGTTTCAATAAACTTCTTTTGTTTATCTTAAAAATAACTTAACATGTGAAACTCCAATGATATCAGTAATAGAATTTTTTTCTTAAAGGTGGCAGCGTTAAATCCCGAACATACGACAATAACACATGCTGCTGCTGCTGCTGCTGCTGCTGTTGCTGCTGTGTGCTTTCAAATTTCATCTGACTTTCAGAGACCCTGATGTAGTTTTCAAGGTATCCAAAATATTTAAGTAGTGGCTTTAACAAATGCGAGTGTTTCCAAGACTGAGCATGGATTTCAACCCAGGTCTCCTGATCAGAGTCTGTTGCTCTATTCACTATCCCATATTCTCATTTACCATATAATATAGTGCATATAGAACATCATCCTTGTTTGAAATCTGTTAAATTATGAAGTGCTGGTTATATGGATTTTTTAAAAAGTGCTTGCCCCAATGTGCAGGAAGAAATATGAAGTGAGATTAAATCAACCACAGACGTAAAGGAAAATCAGCAGCCATAGGTACTGGCTACACCCAATGTTGTTAACAAGACCCTTGTGCCGATTCCCACAGTGGTCCTTCTGGCCCAGGAAGGCCTGGCTCAAAACATTCTCTGCTAAAAAAAACTGAAATACCATTATCTCTTTTGAAGAGGAGTGAAAAAACTCTCTCTCTCTCTCTCTCTCTCTCTCTCTCTCTCTCTCTCCTGGGAGTAAGCCATGAAGAACCCAAAGTGAGGCTGAACCTCACTTGTGAGTAGAGACACATAGGACTGCCCTATCATTTTGTCTACAGCCCACCCACACAATCCCCATTAAGTGCCACGCCCATCAACCCAATGCATTCTCACCCACATGTCCATGCACCATCCTTCTCCACATCATTCTCACTAGAGATGGGCACGACTTAGCGGTATTGCCGTTTCCGTTTCCGTTACTCGGTTCTGTTACTCTACGGAAACGGTAACGGGAATTACTCCCCCAGACTTCGAGCTCGAACCGACGAACGAACAATTTTGGTCTGATTTGTCGTGCTCGTTCCTTGCATCGCGCAATCGCGCGATGCCATGCGGCACAGAAAAAAAGTTTTTAAAAGTTAAAAAAAAACGGTTCCCGGCCAAAAAGCAGGCGGAAAAATGCCTGCCGTGCCTCAGGGCACCTACCAGAGGGGTTGTTTCTGGAGGTCCCAGGCCTCCCCCCCCCATCCCCCGTCCTGGGCTGCTCTGGTGGGACTCGCCGCAGGCTCGCAGCCAGCAAAAAGCCCAGTCTCGCCGCCGGCCACCGCAATTAAAGCGCAAGCAAGCGGCACGGACGGCACAGGAAAAAACTTTTAAACTCTCCCCCCACCCATTCCCGGGCCAAAAAAGCAGGCGGAAAAATTCCTGCTTGACTAAGGGCGCAGGGCACCTACCGGAGGGGTGGTTTCTAGAGGGGGGGTCCCGCCTCCCCCCCGTCCTGGGCAGCCGGACTCGCGAGTCGCCATCGCCATGCCATGCGGTGCGGGCGGGGGATCCAAAATGGGGCGGCGAACGCAATATTGTTTTTGAAATCATGGTCCAAAAACACACAAGCACAACAGAAACACGCGAAAATTTATAAACTGCCAGATTTTTCACAGTAGCAGTGGGTTTTTTCTTGCAACAAAATGTCTCTCCTCTCCTCCTCTGTCCTCCATTGATTTTATTTTTTTTTATTTTTTTTACACCTGCGCAATGATGGGCTGGCCGAGTGGCCAGCCATGTGGGAGTGGACGACCATGCAAATTTTTGGAGCCATCCCACCAATCGCATGGCCACTTGGCCATGGAGACTTCTGGGATGTGCCAAAAAGCCCCCTAAAACCTGCCCTAGCCCCCTAACCCTAACCCTAATCCTTGACTCCTTACCCATACGTCACAGACTGTCTTCTTAGTGGGTCAGAGAGGCACCCAGAGGTGCAACCCACTAGCCCACCGTAACCTTACCCGTCACTAGCCTAACCCTAGCCCTTGCACTAACCCACCTTAACCCTAAGCCAGATCTACTTGCATTGCACTACACGCAAGTACGATTCCCTTCTTTGTGAGACATGGTGGTGCGAGAGCCTTAGGCATCACCCTATGGCTCTGGGTTCACTCACTGGTCTCACTGTCTGCAACTGGTATGCATATCCATATGGCTATGCATGCCATTTTGCAGCAGCAGGTGAGGAGGGGAGACCCCCATGTTGAGGGGTCTCTTGGAGCCTGCTTCCCCTTCCTAGTGGGTGAGGATAGGAGGCACCCACGGGTGCCTCCAGGAGCCCGCTTTCCCTTTATAGCGGGCCAGAGGAGGCACCCACCCCACAGAGGTGCCTCCAGGAGCCCACTACCCCCCCCAAAAAAAACCAGTACTAACGGGGGGGGGAAACCGACTAATTTTTGTGAATTTTCACGAAAAACGGAAACGACCCGAAACGGAACCGGCCCGACTAACGACAACTCGGAAAAAAATTTTTTAAAGTCGTGCCCATCTCTAATTCTCACCATTCATAACCACCGCTTTCTGGTTGCTCAGAAAGTGGGACCTCCCTTTCTCAGCTGCTGCCATGCAGATGCAGACAGCTGCCAATGGGAAAAAGAAGGCCCCATTCCATTCGTATGAGGAATATTAATGCCAGATAGGGACGCAGTTGTCAACTTGGAACAAGACTCTGAGCCTGCACTCTCCCTTTCATGTGAAATCCTCTGGGCAATAAAGCAAAAGAGTATTTTATTTCCTTTTCCCTATGTTATAGGCAATTGAGAAGTGGAGCTGAAGAATGTGGAAGGAGGAACTAGCAGGCTCCAGAGGAACCATATTTCCCTACAGACTGATCCAAAAAACATTGGCAGAACAAAATTAGTACACATTCTGAGAAACATTTAAATAATATGGCCACATTTTAAATTCATATCCTGGGGACTCGGAATGCTGCCCCACCTCATTTAATCCCGTGGTTCACAAACAAGATTAATCAATGTAAAGTACTTTTCTGAAGAGAAAATTCAAAGTCATTGGAATGCTTAGTATCCTTCTACACAGGGCCAATTTGTCTTTGGACAGGAAAAAACAGGTCCATATCTCCATCTCCCACAGTGGCATTTTTGTTATCAGGAAGGCTAGGCTTTCTTCAGACCGCCACAGGTTCTGCCCTAGCACCAAGAACTCAGTGCTTCAGTGGCAAAAGAACATTTAATTTGGCTTTGAGCAACAACAAAAAACAAAACACCTGATCTCAGCCATCAGCTGCCCAGTGTGATGGTATCTCCAGCAGCCCTGACTTTACTCTGCATAAAATGCAATTTGTTGCCTGGAGCTGCAGAGCTCATAAGGAAAGGAAGAGTGGGTTGTTTGCTGGCCATGCTTTGATTTGTTTTGTTTATTCTGTGGCCTTTTCCCCCCTATGGATCTTTTTCCTGCTTCACAGAGATAAGCTGTTTTCTCTTTGCTCTGTCCCATTCCTGCTGGCTTTTCAGTTGAGTTTTTGGCTTGGCCCACCTGATTAGAATGCTGCCTGCTTGTAGGATTCGGGTGAGGAGGGGCATCTCAGACACTATCTCCCACAGTCCATATAACTAAGCCCACTGTTACCCTGCACAAATGTGTCCCTTGGAAACAGCGCTGGAGAACAACAGGCCACAATGAGAGCCTCCTTACAAGTATTCTGCTCCTAGAATGGCCCACCAGATGCCCAAGAAATGCCCAGAAACAGAACATGACCTCAATGCCACCATCATCCTACTGTTCCCCATGAAGTGATTAGATGACTGATCGACTTGATTGCCTTTTCCTTTATGACTTTGCTTGTTCTACTTTTAAAGTTGTCCAGATTTCTAACTCGAGATGGGAATGAATAAAAACTAAACAGCAATATTCAATGAATATGACGAATATTTGTCCCTTCATATTTGCAGCCGAGCTGTCAAAGGCTGGAGCCTTTTTAAAATGGCCTGTCCCCACCACCTCCCAGCTGGGTTTTTTTTGACAGCTGGGAGGCAGTGGCAGGAACCGGGAAACAGCCCCCTAATCACAGTCTCTTGCCTTAAGGGAGATCTGGCAGTGGCTTCTCTGTTCAGAAGAACCAAACCGAAAACCTCATTTTGGTTCGGTTCATGACAACACGGGGCCTTTTCATTTCATTTCACAATGTTTCAACACCTCATGAAATGATGAAACTGTGTCATTTTTCGTAAGGTGCCCCTCCCTAATCAGCAATGAGCTGCTGAAAGTTGTGCTGTTACTCTTCTGCTGGTGTAAATAATCAATAGGGTTCTGGTGGTTATTTCAATGGAAGGAAACAGCAAGGCAGGTAAAGAACCCCTGCTGATCCCATCCCAAGATCAGCCAGCCTTTCTCACACGGAAGGTCTTCAGCAATGGTAAAATTGCAGCTTCTCAATATAGCTTCTTTCCAATTAGTGCATTGAGGTTTTGTGTGTATGCTGTGCCCTGCTCTGCCCTGCCCTACTTCTATCCACATTTTCTCAGCCAGATAAAGAAAATGATTTCGATTAATGAGTTTTTAATTATTGAAAGAAATAGCTCTTCTAGTCTCTGTCTCTCTCTCATAGAAAACAACCGCCTCTCTTTCTCAACAGGTCTCTCCATTCCAGAGGATGCCACTCTTGGTAAAGAGCTCCGCAGCCTGAGAGAAACCAGCAAGAAAGTCTTTGGTGCTTTCCTGTGATGTGCCATGTCCTCTCAAGTATTGTGCTCTGCTTATCTGCCAGGGTTTACCATTATTTCTGCCTGCATGACCCCTGCACAATATCTGTACTCTGATGAAGAGGCAACAGTAAGGACAGCTTTTGGAGACACAGAATGGTTTAAAATTGGAAAAGGCACTCATCAGCCCCCCTGGCGTCTGCAGGTTGGGGAACTCCCTCACATTTGGGAGGTAACTCTCCGCAAGGATGGGGTCTGCAGTTTGGGTATCCTGCTGCACCCAGCGCTTACTAAGGAAACCCAGATGGCATTGGTGGTCCCTTCTGCTCATTACCAACTGTGGAGGATTGCTGTCAGGATGTCGACTGTGTTGGTTCATGTACTTGTAATCTCGAGAAGACAACTGTAGCATTATGTACTTGGGGCCGCCATTGAAGTTAATGTGGAGATTGCAGCTAGTGCAAAATACAGCTGCCAGACTTTTAATGGGGCAAAAAAAAAGGCACCAACATGTTATCCCCGTGCTGGCAGCTCTGCACTGGTTGCTGGTACACTCCTGCACTGACTTCAAGGTTTTGATGTTAACATACAAAACGGCCTAAATGGTTTGGGACCTCAGTATCTGACAGAGTGGCTCCTCCCGAGAAGAACTGCCTGGATCACCCGTGCTAGCCAAGCAGGAAATCTGGGTGTTCCAATCTTGAGAGAGGCCTGGAAAGTTGTAACAAGGGGTAGGGCCTTCTCAGTGGCTGCTCCCCAGTTATGGAACCATCTACCTCCAGAAATTCACCTGGCTCCCTCGCTTCAAACTTTTTAAAAACTTTTGAAAACTTGGTTGTATAGAATGGCCTTTCCTGATTTCCCAAACATCTAGTAAGACACTATTCTTATTTTTACCACTTTTCTTTTTGTTTTGTTTTGTTTTTATTTAACAATCTCCTGGCTATTTTACTTTCATTTAGTTTATTGTTGTTGATTTATGTATATTTTGCTTATATTATGTTTGTATTTTGGTTTGCTAAATTGTTACTTTGTCATTTTGTTATGCTATTTGATGTTGTAAACTACCCAGAGTAGCCCTAGGACTAGATGGGTGGTATAAAAGTCAAATAAATAAATAAATAAATAAATAAATACCGTAAATAAAAATCAGGGTTGTATTCAATCACCTTCATTATTTAACATGTACACAGAAGTGTTCATAAGAAAGGCACATCTGGAAGAATCTCCTAATGGGGTAAAATTGGTAGTAGAAACATCAACAATCTTTGGAATGCAGATGGTGCAACACTGCTGGCGGAAAGTAAGAAAGGTCTAGAACAGCTAATAGTAATAGTCAAAGATGAAAGTGAAAAACTTGGATCCTGCCTCAATACCAAGAAAACATAAATAATGACAATGGGAGAAAGTGTGCAAGTCAATGTTAAGATCAACACTGAGGTAATTGAAGCAGTAAAGGAGTTTAATTTCCTTGACTCTAAAATATATCAAAACAGCGACTGCAGCCCAGAGATCAAAAGATATATAGTACTTTGAAGAATGGCAATGCATCTTGTTTGTGGAGATTCTCAGTCATCCAGATGACGTTATTCGGAAGCTGAGTCATGGCAACTGGACTTCTTTTCTTGTGAGATCAAAATGTTTTGCTACTTATCCAAGTAGTTTCTTCAGTCTGAGAACATAAGAACATAAGAAGAGCCATGCTGGATCAGGCCAAAGGCCCATCTAGTCCAGCTTCCTGTATCTCACAGTGGCCCCACCAGATGCTTTTGGAAGCGCATGAGACTAGATATCTGTCTCCTGATACCACTCCCCTGCATCTGGCCTTTGAAGTACCCTGGTTTTAAGCCTGGAGATTACACATCTCCATCATGGTTTGTAACCTGTGATGGACTTTTCCTCCAGAAATCTATCCAATCCCCTTTTGAAGGCATCCAAGCCAGATGCCATCACCACATCCTGTGGCAGGGAGTTCCATAGACTAACAACGTGCTGGGTGAAAAAAGTTGGTGGGCTACTTCGAATTTATAGTTCACCTTGTCTTCACACCACCGTGGTCTGAATAGGCTCCTTAGGTGCACAGTAGCCAGAATAGGTTCATTAGGTAGATGATGACCTGAATAGGCTCATTAGATGTACAATGCCCTGGTGTGTGTGAAAGTCCCACCTGTCCAACCCTTGCCAACACCCATTAAGTATGGGTCTTTAGCTGTGACCTTGCTGTTGGAGGTGTGTTTGGGATTTGATGAAAGGGCAGCTTGATAAGTAGCAGACAGATTATGCCTGAGTCCCCCAACTCTTTTGAGAGAAGGGGTTTTTAATAAACACATGAATGGCTCCCCTTATCCCTTTCTTGAACCACCTAAATTATCTGTCTAAAATGCATACATCCTCATCTTTGAATGAGCGCCCTTTGTACTTCAAATGGAGGTATACTGCTGATTCTGGTCCTGAGCTGTTGACCCTCCTGTTTAGTGGCTTTTTGGTTTATCCAGTGTAGAGCTCTGCACACTCACTCCTCACTGCACTGAACTGCATATACTACATTGCTCGTCTGGTGTTTTGGCATTGGGTCTTTTGGGACACCGGGACACTCGATGACTTTGACAGAACTAAAAGAAATGGTAAGAGATAGAAAGGCATGGAGAGCATTGATCCACAAATAGTGGCCAAGAGTTGGGGGGGAAAAACTGAATGGATGGAAGAAGATAAACAAAAAGTCTGAGGCCATCCCTGAGACTTGTTGTGTGATAACAGCTGATGTCCATATAGAGGCTTCCTAAAAATTGGAACTCAGAAGCAGACAAAATGTGTGCATCTGCTGGAGAGAGAGAGAGAGAGAGAGAGAGAGAGAGAGAGAGAGAGAGAGAGAGAGAGAGAGAGAGAGAGAGAGAGAGAGAGAGAGCATGTTTCTCTCACAAGAAGGAACAGCAGCAGTAATAGGGAGAAGCAGAAAGCAGCTTTTCAAAAAATAGGTGGGTGGTAGCAGTGGCAGCAGTGGCAGTGATAACATAAATAACTCTTTTCCAGAATGCCTTGCAGTTGTGCCTCAAAATGACCTGAAGCAAATGCCAACTTTTTCATTGCTCTTATTGATCAAATATGTTTGCAAAAGTTTGAAGTTCTGTATAAATCAGCAGCCTGGCACCCCATCTCGTGCCCCCCCCCAAGTGAGAAGCAAAATATAGCATTTCTCTTTCTCCCTGCTTCCCCCCCCCCCCCCGCACGAAGGCAAGCCATACCTCCTTCAGCTCAGTCATGCCTGCTTTGTGTTCTCAGCTCCAGAGCTGACAGTACAAGTGCTTGGTTTTCAACGGAAGGGAAAATGGTGTCTGAACAGTTCCTCAGTCATACTCGGCAGTCCTCCCACTCCCCCTTCTGGTAAACAGGAGTTAAAGGAGCAAAGTATGTAACATTCTCCCACACAAGAGACAAAAGAAAAATCAAGGGGGAAACCCTGACACTGCTCTCTGTCAAGAGCAATGGGTTTTCCCGAGACAGAAAATCATGTATCACTTTCACAGAGCAACATCATGTAAAATCTATGTGATTGGTGCTTACTGATTATGAGTTATCATGTTCACAGGATCTTCACATTTAATTCTTTCCACGTCGTGGTCCAAACCAAGAGTGTTTGAATGGTAAGAATGGTAAGAATATTTTCTTGCTGCTTGTGGAATTGTCTAGTATTTATATTCATTATCCAATGCATGTTTTATATTTTGCTACACACTGTCCTGAGTAGCTCTTGGCTAGATTGGTGGTCTATAAATGGAATGAATGAATAAATATAAGTACTTCCACCCACCCACTAAAAATGATGATGGAAGCAGTAGCAAAGGATGGGTTGCACATTTCTGGCCAATGTGAAATCTGGAGCCCCCCGGTTACCACATGATATATTTGCAAATGTTCCTACACAAGTATGTATTTTCTTAGAACAGATCCCTATAAACTTACATAAACCAGGCAAGGTGATCACACAGGAAAAGATTGGCCTGTCTGAACCCTTAATCTGAGCTCCATTTCTCATGTGGCCTATTCTTGCAAGACAATGCGACTTTGAGTAGCCTACATTTTGCATTTGTTACATGCCATCAAATCACATGCATTGCCAGAACATATCCAGTAGCAGACCTTTAATTTGGTGCTAGTGATCCCACATATAATGAGCACTAACGCAGTGATGCTTCATCCGGTCCCATCAATCTGTGTGTTGAGTGAGTCCCTCACAGACGTTCTATTGCCTGTGCAGAGTCCTTCTTAGTTTGGAGCTGACTTGGGCATAATCCTAAAAAACATGGTCTGAAATGCCTGATGACTCTACCTAAAGCTGCCACACTGAGACACTGACATTATCAGAATCAGGGCATGTTGAACTAGGTGTTGTTGTGGTTTTAATGCTTCAATGTGGAAAGCATCTCAAAAAGATGTGAGCCCCTTTTCTGGAGACATTCCTATGGTGGAAATAGTACAGATACGGTATAGCCAAATTGGCACTCTACCCAGCCATTTTCAAAGTATCAGTAATCTGGGTATTCAGTAGAAATCCATTGTGCAGTTCCATCCTATCTTCTTTATTTAAATTGTCCAGACTACTGTACCTCTATTATATGGAACAAGATACTCAAAGCAGCCAGTCTTTAGAACTGCTACATGCCTTGAAGATATCCATCTCTGTGTCCCCCAGCCCTTGAGACAGTGTTTACAAGTGTTAATACATATCCCCTGTTTTAGTTCGAAAGTGTATCCATTTTATGACTCAACAGTGTTTGGCATAATTTTCCATGATGGTTACTTCTGATCTGTAATTCTGTCCCCAAAGAAAACCACAGCAATGACTTGGGAATGAAGCTTCCTAATTATTGGCCTTCTCCCAGAAGCAATACGAACCTACTTGCTTGAATCCAGGTTTTTATCACACTTATAGTAGAACCATTGGCCTACATTTTCATATAAAGTAAGCAGAGCGAAAATCCCCACTAGCACGATCGTGTTTGGTCTGGCACAAGTTCATACAAAGCTTCAAGAAGACATTAAATCATATGAAACTACTTGCACAAAATTGCACCGGACACCCTCCTTGCACTCGTTCTAAAGATACACAGCCACTATCACATGTACGTATTGTATTAGTGCAATAGCATCACTAGAACCAATCCAGGTTGTTGAAATAAGCAGGATTTAAGTTCAGGCACAACTACCTTAAAATAGTGTTGCTTTCAAAGAGTCTATTTTAAGTACTGTACTTCTGCCTAGTCCAGGGATGGCGAACCTATGGCATGTGTGCCAAAGGTGGCACACAAAGAGCTTTCGCCTGGCACGTGACATGCTCCCTGCCCCCCCACTTCCAGCCATGAGGAATTTGCGGAGGGGGAAGTGGGGGGGGGCAGGGAGCATGTTGGGTGCCAGGCCGACCCTGCCGCCGCCGTCCCCATTGCCATTGCCGTCGCACCCACCCCCTGCTGCCACTGCTCCACCTCCGCCACCCTCAATGCCATCACCGATGCCATCCCTGCCCCTCCCGCCGCTGCTGCTGCTGACCCTGACCCCACCACCCCCATAACCCTTGCCACTCTTGCCCTTGCCCTTGCCCCCCCCCCTGCCCCCCCGCCGCTGCCAATCCCGACCCCCCCACCGCCGTCATCACCATCACCCTTGCTGCCCCTGCCGCTGCCCACCCCGCCTCCGCCGCCATCACTGCCGCCATCCCTGCCCCTCCCACTGCCACTGCCACTTTTCAATGACCCTGACCCCACCGCCCCCATCGCCCTTGCTGGCTTTGCCCCCTGCCCACCCGCTGCCGCTGATCCTGACCCCCCCCGCCACCGCTCTCCCCATCACCGAGTTTGGGCACCCAGTGCCAAAAAGGTTCACCATCCCTGGCCTAGTCCATCTTACTGAATGGGATAGACAAGATTGATCTGGGGACTTCCTCACACATTACATTTTGGGTGTGCACACCAGAGTTACCTAACTGTCCATCTAAACACATGAGGTATGGATGCAATATTTTTTTTTTTAAAAAAATGCATGTATCATGAAAGTACCCTGAAAATTGTTTATGGGCCGTCAAGCCACCTCCAATTCATGGCAACCATACGAATGAGAAATGTCCCATCCTCAACAGCCTTACACAGCTTTGTCAACTCAAGCCTGGGGCTTCATTTAGAGATTCAGTTCATCTCATGTTTGGTCTTCCTCTTTCCTTGCTGCGTTCCATTTTTTGCCAGCATCATTGTCTTTTCTAGAAAAGCCTGTCTCCTTATGATGTGCCCAAAGTAGAATGGCCCCAGTTTCAACATTTTTTTTGCCTCCAGAGATACTTCAGACTTGATTTGATCTAGGGCACCTTAAACAATGACTACATTCTCACTTAATCCTCAACCGGTATCCAACCAGAATCTCCCTTTGCATAATTGCTGAAATGCAGTTAAATGAATCTCGGTCTTAGCTGTTGCATAATTAGGTTGAACGTTCCATTTGTTTTGCCATTTATCCTGGTTCTTAGTCTGTCAGGGATCCACATAATTGCTTTGGCCATGACAAAGCTTGGCAGTGTGACTTGCAGGAGAGGTGGGAGCATCATTGTTAGGCATCATCAAGCCATCTCTAACTTACAGCGACCCTAAAAATTAACAGCATCCTATCATTAATTCCAAGAATCAAAGGACTGTCAGTAATTCTCAGGGGTACTATCATTAATTCCTTCCTATACTAAAACTCCTGGAATCGACAGGAAGCATGGCCATGGGCAGCCTTTGCAAAAACCCAAATAGGGGTGGAGAGTGGCTTTTATGTTCAGAGTAGCAACATACAGAAGAATTATATCAGAAAGATCTGGATGTCCCTGATAACCAAGATAGCGTAATTGCTGACCTGGAGCCAGACATCCTGGAAAGTGAAGTCAAGTGGGCCTTAGAAAGCATTGCAAACAACAAGGCCAGTGGAGGTGACGGCATTCCAATTGAACTCTTTAAAATCTTAAAAGAGGATGCTGTAAAGGTGCTGCATAAGATATGCCAGCAAATTTGGAAAACCCAGCAGTGGCCAGAGGACTGGAAAAGATCGGTCTACATCCCAATCCCAAAGAAAGGAAACGCCAAAGAATGCTCCAACTATCGCACAATTGCACTCATTTCACATGCTAGCAAGGTTATGCTCAAAATTCTACAAGGCAGGCTTCAGCAGTATGTGGAAAGAGAACTTTCAGAACTCCAAGCTGGATTTCGAAGGGGCAGAGGAACTAGAGATCAAATCGCCAACATGCGCTGGATTATGGAGAAAGCCAGAGAGTTCCAGAAAAACATCTACTTCTGCTTAATTGACTATGCCAAAGCCTTTGACTGTATAGACCACAACAAACTATGGCAAGTCCTTAAAGGAATGGGAGTGCCTGACCACCTTATCTGTCTCCTAAGAAATCTATATGTGGGACAAGCAGCAACCGTCAGAACTGGATATGGAACAACTGACTGGTTTAGAATTTGGAAAGGAGTACGACAAGGCTGTATACTGTCACCTTGCCTATTTCACTTATATGCAGAGTACATCATGAGAAAGGCCGGTCTGGATAAATCACAAGACGGAATTAAGATTGCCGGAAGAAATATCAACAACCTCAGATACGCAGATGATACTACTCTAATAGCAGAGAGTGAGGAAGAATTAAAGAACCTCTTAATGAGGGTGAAAGAGGAGAGTGAAAAAAATCGGCTGAAGCTCAACATAAAAAAAACTAAGATCATGGCCACTGGTCCCATCACCTCCTGGCAAATAGAAGGGGAAGAAATGGAGGCAATGACAGAGTTTATTTTCTTGGGCTCCTTGATCACTGCAGATGGCGACTGCAGCAACGAAATAAAAAGACGCCTGCTTCTTGGGAGGAAAGCAATGGCAAACCTAGATAACATCCTAAAGAGCAGAGACATCACTTTGCCAACTAAGGTCAGGATGGTTAAAGCTATGGTTTTTCCAGTAGTGATGTATGGAAGTGAGAGCTGGACTATAAAGAAGGCTGATCGCCGCAGAATCGATGCTTTTGAGCTGTGGTGCTGGAAGAGAATCTTGAGAGTCCCCTGGACTGCAAGGAGATCAAACCGATCCATTCTGAAAGAAATCAACCCTGAATGTTCACTGGAAGGACAGATTTTGAAGCTGAGGCTCCAGTACTTTGGCCACCTCATGAGAAGAGAGGACTCCCTGGAAAAGGCCCTGATGCTGGGAAAAATCGAAGGCAAAAGGAAAAGAGGACGACAGAGAATGAGATGGTTGGACGGTGTCATCGATACAACCAAAATTAATTTGACAAAACTCCGGGAGGCAGTGGAGGATAGGAAGGCCTGGCGAGCTCTGGTCCATGGGGTCACGAAGAGTCGGACACAACTGAACGACTGAACAACAACAGCAACATCCAACTACAGTATCATAAGCTGTGCTTGCAAATCAAAGCTGTTGAGAGTATGGCATGGCGAAGTGCTCATAGAGAAATGGGTGTCAAAACAGCAACTGGGTATATGAAACAAACTGCATGGTTTGGTTTGGCTTTTTTATTAAATTATTATTATTATTATTATTATTCAAAGCTATGCTTCTTAGAAAGGCAACAGAATGCAGTGTTGCCAAGAAAACACATAAAGCGAGGTGGATTGTGGTCCAAAGCAGGGTTATGAGTCTTTCTAACTGGATTTTGCGGTGAAGGTTTTCCCTGTTGGGATTATGGGCTACCTATGTATGGGGAGAATTAAAATATAACGATGGATGGGACTAGATTTTCATTTTTTTCTTTTTATATTGTAACACAATACTGGCATTTGAAAAGAATGAAGCGAAACATCTTGTACTTGCCCTGAGATTTTTTCTTTTTTTTAAAAAAAGTCCCATGATGTGTGAAATTCATTACTAATTATGCAATTATTTTGTTCCCTAGCATTTTGCAAGGAAAGGACTTGGAGAGCTTTCAGCGATTGGTGATGTGGAGAAAATGATACGTTGCTTTAAAATCATAGCTTTTTGTTTCTTTTATTTTTAGACTGCAGTTGTGTTTTATGACTGTGTTCTCCTTATGTGTGAAACAGGGCCCCGCTCTCCCCCCACTTCTCATCAGTCATCTGGCCAACAGTTGATTTCTTTTAAAGAAAAAATAAAACAGTCCTACCAAGCATACAGAGAGAGAGAGAGAGAGAGAGAGAGAGAGAGAGAGAGTCGTGGTCTCTGTACACATCTTTATATTCTGGTTAGAAACATACAAGTGTGCAGCCACAAAGAGTCCCCTTCATGTGCATGTGTCACTCTTACCCTGCAGCTGCTAGGATTGTAAAAATAAAATTTGGTATCAAAGGCAGGAATCACTTATTTAAGGGTTATTTTCTGGGAATTTTTTCTTTCTTTTTTTTTTTCTTTTTTCTCGAGCAGTACAACAGGTGCTTCATTTAGAAATGCAAGTCTGTAAACACATCCTTGGAACACAAGGCTCCCCATATGCTACTGAATGTGTATGATTCGGCCTGGGAGGAGGCAATTTAATTAATCTGACCTTTGCTGAAGCTTGACGAGTATGGGGGATTTCTGTTGGGAAATCCAAACCCTACTACCGACATAGCCTATTCGCAGTGGAAGACTGTGAAAAGCTCCTGCAAGCCACTGTCTCTTGGCATAGCTATTCCCATGTCTGTATATAGATGGGCAGTGATTTTTGACTTAGTGGCTGGGGGTGGCTCTCCTTGTCCCCCAAGACTACAAACCATCAGGGCACTTCTCAAATAGGGACTTTCAGAAACTGGCATTTCTATACATTTCTGGGTTGATGGACCAAATGGTAGGGCTTGGGGACAAGACAAGACCTGTGATATGGTCCACTCCTGTCATTGAGTGTTCAGAGCCTGAGTGACAAAATTTCATTTGAAACAGTTTGTACTATTTCCACTGAGTGGATAGGGTTTTTATATCTTGACTTCATTGATTTCATATGTACGCCAATGAGAATAGTGTTGTGCATGAATGGGGTGGTAAATAAATAAATGGCTCTTCAAAGTTGTCTTAAGCCACTATGTAATACATGTTATAATATGAATGGGGGCCTTTGATTTGAGATGGCAGTGAACCGCAGTGAATGACGGAAAGGGCTGGACCTGTCAGGAAGTAGGAGAATTGCTAACTCATGCATTTTGGCAAGAACTGTGATTTAAAAAAAAACTATAAGAATTAAGAGCACAACAGTGCAATACCGGGAAGTTTATTGTGTAACACCAGGAACTGGAACTGATCAACAAGCTATATAGCTCCAGGGAATTTCAAGGTCCAAATATGCCAGACTCGTCAGGGCTGCAACAGCTGTTGTCCACAGCTCTTGTAAGAACTGATCAGTCCGGCAGAGAGTTAAACTCCTTGATGAGTTGTGATTGTGAGTTGTGAAGTGATGAGCGTGATTGTGGAGAATGAGAGGAGGAGGCAATGAGAAATTCTCCTTTTCTATATAGCCATTCAATAAATAGTGTTGTACTTACTTGGGGTTTCATTCTCTGGGTCCAACAGAGCACTCATTCAGATCAAGGAAGATAAGTACAAAGAGACAGAGTGACATTGGTTTGCCTGTCATATATTCAATACAGGCAGGGCCGGCGCGTCCATTAAGGTGAACTAGGCAGTTGCCTAGGGTGCCAAAATGGACAAAGGGGGATGGCCAGCCTGCTGACCCCTCCGCCACCCCCGCCGCTGGCCACTGCCGCCCGTCCCCCCATCCACCCGTCGCCTGCCCACTGCCCCCCACGCCCATTGTCGCCCCCGTGCCCGTCGCCGTCCGCCCCCGTGCCTGTCGCCATCCCACGCCATTCGCCACCCCCTGCTGCCACCCCCGCCACCCTCCCCCTGCCACCGCCCCACCACCACCCCAACCCCACCCACCTCTGCCCACCCGCCCCCTGCCCTGCCCCACCCACCCAACCCCACCCCTCACCTAGGGCGCAAAAAAACCTAGCACCGGCCCTGAGTACAATATTAGTAGTCAGTATTCAATATTAGTTTGGAGTATGCTGGGTTTCACATTAAGTAAACCCTGAATGAAACTGAAAAGAGCTCTTCACTTTGCTAGTGTGATCTAGCTTTATGGGTAGATAGGATACATACATTGGAACCCTGTAAGAAATATATCAAAGTCCTGGATTTCTCTCCTGAGTTCTAGAATAGTCCAGTGTGAAGAAGGAAATGATTTATCCAAACAATGCAGTGGCTCTCTCAGCCAAGATACTGTTGAGACCAATGGTCTCCAATGGACCACCCCATTCCACTAGTACAGTGACACCAGCTCTCTCATCTACACAAGTGGTGCCATCGTGCAAGCAAATTCCCAGTTCAGAATAGCCAGCTTACATTTGCATAAGGAGTTGCTAGATGTTGCCTTGTGCAAATGGTGAAAACATCAAACCTCTTGTGTTCTATTCACTGTGCAAGCAGGTTGATTCTAACAGGATCCTGTCTCTTCCTCTCTTCCGTAGAAAAAAAGGACAATGTAGGGAAGACACAGAGCTATAACCTCCCTTATACACCCCTCCTTACTCCTTCTGTAATCCTTGTCCTCTGTATCAGCTAGTCCTTCCATTTTCCAACAAGGCAATTCCATTCCCCCCCTCCTGCTTAGTTTTCTGATGACTCAATATTCAGTAGCTACTGAGCCTGCTCAATTATCATTAGGCTGTTGTAGGGACAGAGTGCTGCCCACTACAGTTGGTATTACTACTGGCACATCAATGTTTTTCTAATATTCTAAAATAGGAACTTAATAGGGGGCATCATACATTACTAAGACCTCTATCCCACAATCCTTAAAAATAGCTTTTTATTTATTGAAAAACTGCATCCAAAAAACTTGTCCCCACCAGGAGCCAGTTTTTTAAAAAGCCTCAACCACACTCCGTGAGGCATGATCCACTGCGTTTTCCTGTTCCTGGCTCCTGGGGTAGTAATTATTTGAGCCACACCTAAAGGGGAACAAAAGCTGAAGCAAACGGTAATGGGGTCAAGAAGAACCGCTTCTTATTCCTTTGGCTCCCCTTCTGCCTCCTTTTTAATCTTTTTTTTATCTAAGGCAGGGGGTGGGAGGGGAAACTGGAGTGGAGGGATTGTAGGGGAGAGGTTACACGGTGTCTGGGCAGTGGAGAATCAGGGAGGGATGGAGGGAAGGAAGACTGGACTTGTGCCAAAGGATCTTAATCAGGGTGCTAAGCTTCCCCGTGTGTAAGTCACAGCCAGCCATGAAGGAAGGTGACAGGGGATGTGTACTCCTCCACCTCCCGTGCTGGCCCTCTTGCTCCTGTGACGTGCGGGCAGTGGGGCTGGGTGTCGGTGGTGGATAGCTCAGTCCCCCTCCATCCCTCCCTGCGGGCTGGCTCAGCTGGAGACTGAACTGAGGCAGCTTCAGCCATAGGTGCTGCCTGGCATGTCCCTTGGAAACTCCTCACTCCATAGCAACGCAAGAAGAACAAGCTGGACTGGGAGGAATATCAATGCTTGGGAAGTGTGTGTGTGTGTGTGTGTGTGTGTGTGTGTGTGTGTGTGTGTGTGTGTGCGTGCACACACACAAGCAAGCTAGCACACAAAATCTGCAGGGATCAGGATGGTGGTGGGTTCAGGAGAGAGAAGGCATCAGGATCAGTGCAAGGAACACCTTTGTCCCATGAGGGGCCTCAGGGCACCGAGTGGGGGAGATAAGAGCGATGTTCGATGTGCTTTTCAATAAAGGGGGGGGCGCATAAAATGCAGTTCGTTAAACTGCTGTTGTGGAGATAGAAAATGTGCCCCTTAGATCACGTGACCAGTAGCAGAGAAGAACCACATTTTAATATCAACTGCATTTTTGGTCGTGTGACAGAGATGTAAGTAAGAGTGTGATTTCCCAGAACTCTGGCCCGCATTTTGGACTGCTTGTGGCATGGTCCAGTGGGAGCCTTTCCCCAGCAATCATACGATGTATGTGCAGTGCTGTTCTAGCCCAGTGGTAGCAAACCTTAAGCACTCCAGATGTTTTGGACTACAACTCCCAGAATTCTGAGCCTAGATGACAAAGGACTGTGGGAGTTGTGGTCCCAAACATCTGGAGTGCTAAAGATTCACCACCACTGCTTTAGACCAAATACTACTCAACAGCTGGACTCTTTTGGTACAGTAGTAGGGCTGTGGGTTCCCCACCACCACCAAGTACCTGCTTTATATGACAATACGGCACAAACTGCCTCCTTCCATATGAACCTACCCGGCAATGAAGATCTAGTCAGGGAGCCGTCCTGAAAAAGCCATCCGTTAAGGAGGTGAAAGGGATGGCTTGCAGGAATAGGGCTTTTTCAGCAACTGCCCCCAGACTATGGAATGCCCTCCCAAATGAGACTCGCCTGGCGCCGACGTTGATAACATTTCGGCACCAGGTAAAAACCTTCCTGTTCCAGAAGCTTTTTAACTAAAGATTGTGGGTCCTGATGGCAATTTTAGTGGTGTGTTTTTAATGTATCGTATTTATTGCATTTACATGTTTTTATTGTTCTAATTTTATTGTATTTTGATGTTTTAATTGTCCATTTTGATTGTGAGCCGCCCAGAGACCTTTGGGTAGTGGACGACATACAAGCTATATAAATAAATAAATAAATAAATAAATAAATAAATAAATAAATCTAGCTGCTGTGATCACACCAGCTAGAGTTGACCCAAAGTGCAAGAGTAATGTAAATGCCAGAAATAAACATGGCCACTTCAGAAAAGTGCACTGCTTTTTTGTCATTGCTGTCACCTTTTCTGGAACCTTTCTCTCCAGGTAAGCACTGGTTTTCTTCTGCATCCATACCCCCCCCCAGGCTGTGCATGCAATTGGTACAATGCAAAAGAGTCAGAAAGGGGGTGAAGGAAGGGACACAGCAGGAAATCCCACAAATTTTGAAAATAAAACTCTTGAGATCATGGGAGGAGATCCATGTTTGCAGCCGCTGCTGTTGTGAGCTTGTGATCAAACCACTAGGCTTGGAGAACAGAGGCAGCATGTACCACCTGAAGGGGCATCATTCTGCACAGAAATCATAAAGACTAGGATTTTTTTCCTGGAAAAGGAAATGACACCAACCCGGCTAATAAAACGAGCAGAGCTGCAGCAATTGAGATTTGGAGAATACTTATATGAACATCCAGAGGGATGGACAGCTTCAGTGGGTGTACTACTATTATTTATATTTTTATTATTTTAGAGCATTTTTACCTCACCTTTCTCTTTGGAAAAGGACCCAAGGCGGCCCTGTACACTATTACATAGACCCCACCATGCTTCCCCAACCCCAACTGCAATGCCTTCTCTTGTTTACAAGCCACAAAGAACTTTTTGAAGCAGCCAAACTCCTTTTAATGGCCTTTTTCTCATCTTACTAACCAAAATCAGTGGCATGTTTTACAGGACAGGGAGACATATGGGCCACCAAAAAAGGGGGGGAGCATTGGAAGCAGCATGCAGCATGCAAGGTCTGCGTTATAAAACAAGCTTGTGCTTTGATGCCATCTTACTAGGAAGAAATCCATACAGAATTTCATGGCACATACTTCTGAGTAACTGTGCCTTGGATTCTGCTTAGAGCAGCAGTTTGCAACCTTAGGTCCCCAGATGTTTTTGGGCTACAACTCCCAGAAATTCAGGCCAGCGCAGCTGGTGATTTAGAAGGAGTCGTGCTAACCTGGTCTTTAGAAATATTTTCTGCATCCACAATTTTCTAGAAAATAATATTGTTACATTATTTATTTATTTATTTATTTATTTATTTATTTATTTATTTATTTATTTGATTGATTGATTGATTGATTGATTGATTGATTGATTGATTGATTGATTGATTGATTGATTTAGCCATTACACTACACTGTTCCTACTTCTCACAGAAACAAAGAGTTGATGCAGCACTTGGTTGTGCTTGGGTTATTTTGGAAAAGAGATCACTATGGAGACATATTGCATCACCATCATCATCACTAGAGATGGGCACGACTTGAAAAAAAAAATTTTTTCGAGTTGTCGTTACTCGGGCCGGTTCCGTTTCGGGTCGGTTCCATTTTTCGCAAAAATTCGCAAAAATTAGTCGGTTCGTTTTTTTGTTTTTTCATTTTTGTTAGTACTGGTTTTTTTTGGGGGGTAGCGGGATCCTGGAGGCACCTCTGTGGGGTGGGTGCCTCCTCTGGCCCGCTATAAAGGGAAAGCGGGCTCCTGGAGGCACCCGAGGGTGCCTCCTATCCTCACCCACTAGGAAGGGGAAGCAGGCTCCAAGAGACCCCTCAACATGGGGGTCTCCCCTCCTCACCTGCTGCTACAAAATGGCATGCATAGCCATATGGATATGCATACCAGTTGCAGACAGTAAGACTAGTGATGGCAGTGAACCCAGAGCCATAGGTGATGCCTAAGGCTCTCGCATCGCCATGTCTCACAAAGAAGGGAATTGTACTTGCGTGTAGTGCAATGCAAGTACATCTGGCTTAGGGTTAAGGTGGGTTAGTGGAAGGGCTAGGGTTAGGCTAGTGACGGGTAAGGTTACGGTGGGCTAGTGGGTTGCACATCTGGGTGCCTCTCTGACCCACTAAGAAGACAGTCTGTGACGTATGGGTAAGGAGTCAAGGATTAGGGTTAGGGTTAGGGGGCTAGAACAGGTTTTAGGGCGCTTTTTGGCACATCCCAGAAGTCTCCATGGCCAAGTGGCCATGCGATTGGTGGGATGGCTCCAAAAATTTGCATGGTCGTCCACTCCCACATGGCTGGACACTCGGCCAGCCCATCATTGCGCAGGTGTAAAAAAAATAAAAAATAATAAAATCAATGGAGGACAGAGGAGGAGAGGAGAGACATTTTGTTGCAAGAAAAAACCCACTGCTACTGTGAAAAATCTGGCAGTTTATAAATTTTCGCGTGTTTCTGTTGTGCTTGTGTGTTTTTGGACCACGATTTCAAAAACAATATTGCATTCGCCGCCCCCCATTTTGGATCCCCCGCCCGCACCGCATGGCATGGCGAGTCCGGCTGCCCAGGACGGGGGGGGGGGGGGGGGAGGCGGGACCCCCCCCCTCCAGAAACCACCCCTTCGGTAGGTGCCCTGCGCCCTTAGTCAAGCAGGCAGTTTTCCGCCTGCTTTTTTGGCCTGGGAATGGGTGGGGGGAGAGTTTAAAAGTTTTTTCCTGTGCCGTCCGTGCCGCTTGCTTGCGCTTTAATTGCGGCGCCCGGCGGCGAGACTGGGCTTTTTGCTGGCTGCGAGCCTGCGGCGAGTCCCACCAGAGCAGCCCAGGATGGGGGATGGGGGGGAGGCCGGGGACCTCCAGAAACAACCCCTCTGGTAGGTGCCCTGAGGCACGGCAGGCATTTTTCCGCCTGCTTTTTGGCCGGGAACCGGGTTTTTTTAACTTTTAAAAACTTTTTTTCTGTGCCGCGTGGCATCGCGCGATCGCGTGATGCAAGGAACGAGCACAACAAATCAGACCAAAATTGTTCGTTCGTCGGTTCGAGCTCGAAGTCTGGCGGAGTAATTCCCGTTACCATTTCCGTAGAGTAACGGAACCGAGTAACAGAAACGGAAACGGGAATACCGCTAAGTCGTACCCATCTCTATTCATCACTACAAGTAGTTTATAAAAGGGGCAAAAGACAGAGCCAAACAACACAGCCCATCTCCAAACAGCAAATATTTTAGAAAATCAAAGACCCCTATTCTTTATGTCCAGATTCCTTTTGCCCTATAGGGATCATATAAGGATGACTGCACAATCTGTCATGTTCCCCCGCACACATAGTTAGCACAAATGACAGCACGCCTGGTCACACACCTGGCTACATGACAGACCGCAAATGGTGAAGCCACTTGCATGAATGCCTTTATATGCATGGTTTCCCCAACAGGATTTGGGACCATGATGTTTAATTTCCAGGGCTTCTAATTAATAAATCCCAGGGAGATACAACCATTGATCAGGTCACTACCCAGCCATTTTCCTGAAAAAGTGCGTAGCTGCCACTGTAAGCGATACTACAGTAGTTCTCTGGAAAAGCACTTATTGCTTATTTAAATTATCTCTCTTCTCTCCTCATCCCCCGCCCACCCATCTCTCTGTTCTCTCTGTTATGCTGTGTAAAGCTAATGTGAAACCTGATCTATATTGGCCATTGGTAATTTTTATAATTCTATTTACTTATTTTTAAAAATTATATCCTGCCTTATTTCCAAGAAAAGAAACTGGAGGCTGTGTACCCATGCAACAGTGAAAAACCTTTTTGTTAAAAGTAAAGCAAAGCGTGCACTGTCTAGACTAGTATAAATATAATCCAAATTATCTTCACATTGCAAACATTTATTTTTTTCTCACAACATTGCTTTGAATGAATAATTTAAAATATTTTTATCTTGCCTGTGGATTGTGGGCCTCAGAGCAATAATCAGGAACAGCAAAATAGTCAGAAAACAGAAGAATCACTATTAAAACCCCACAGACAGAGATTTAAAATTTGGAAATAGGGAGGAACAGTACAAGCCAGAACAAGGCACTTGTTAATGAAAACTGGTGCCAAAGCTAACAGGATGTGATGGTCATACATCAGAGTTGGAACTACATGTTTGTGGTAAGCCAGAAAAATATATATTTACAGCAGATTTAGCTGCAAACAGGCATGAACCTGTCATGAACAAATACAGTAACTTTGTTTTAATCTTGTTTCTGGCTGTATTGCTGTGAAGTCACAGTGCTCGTGGTTCTTGAAGAAAAACTTGCTTCTTTGGTTGTGTGTGTTGATGACAAATGGAGATGTAACTGTAGAACGTATATTACAATGTGCACAGAGAAACATGGAGACAATTCATCACGGATTCCAGCAGCATAGCAACATAACACGACGGCATAATGTGACACAGTCAAGTGACCTGACTTACAGCAGATGACTTTTATTTTCAAATGACAATCTTATACTTCCCATGACCAATCAGATTGCACCACACACCACATAATTACACCTGAGACATGTTAGGTCTTACAGACACCGAAATACAAATTTCTACATGACCCAGCGCCTTTCAACCATTTAGTCCAGGGGTGTCCAAACTTTTTGCAAGGAGGGCCAGATTTGGTGAGCTGAATATATGTGGGGGCCAAGTATTCAGCCTGAAGGGGAGAGAAAGGGCATGGGCCGTGAGTGTTGCAACAGCCGCAAACGCTCCAGTTTCAAGGTGTCCAAGGGTTTGGGAATTGGCCGATATGCACCCAAGATGCACCACTGCTTGCATATGCTGCCCTCCCTCACAAGGAGGTGGCAAGGATGCCACAGCAATTGAGCTGGGGGGGGGACAGAACGAGGAAGGAAGGGCAGGCAAACCATAACATTGCAGGCTGATGTTTTCAGCTGGCACAGTGACTGGATGAGCCGGCAGGGAGAAGAGGCTGAGGGCCGTTCAAAATTTTTAAATGGGCCGCATTTGGCCCCTGGGCCGGACTTTGGGCATGCCTGATTTAGTCCAACATGACTCAGGAATTTACTTCAATTTTATACAACATATTCAATTAATGTTTCAATGTAGAGATTAAAATATATATAAAAAGATTGAAAATCTCAACAATGTGCCTCCTTTTTCCTATTTTCCCATACATCCTTCCATTTTGAAATCAAATTTCAGAAGGTTTCATGGCCTCGTAGGCCCCTTCCAACTTTTATGATTTTGTGCTGCCAGGTTCAGGGATCCAAAGTTGCTTCTTCTTAGCCGTGAGCAAACTCTGCAGTAAAGTGAGAACTATGTATACAAAGGCTAGTTGCAACTCTCTAGGGTCTTCCTTGTTCCACACAGAACACTGATGCCATTTCTGCCCACACTTTAAAAGCAGATAATCAAGCAGAGTTTATAATTCAGAGCATGGCTTTATCCATATGGAATTCAGGGAAAGAACCTGATTATCCAATTAGGAAAGTGAAGAGGTGGGGCTACAATGCCTGAAATATGATTGTATCTGGAAAAAACAGAGCAGAAACGAACCGCAATGTGATTAGTGTGTTATCCGATATGCCAGGAATCACCACAAATTTCCGCAGGTTTTTTTTTTTTTTGTTCAAGGCAGAATTTCGGGACCGCAAAATATTTAAAACATCAAACCCATTAAATACTACTCTTTCATTAACTCTTTGATGCCTCCCAAAGCAGTGGGAACAGAATGGCCTGGAGCAGCCATTTCTGAGTAAGATTAAACAACCAAATTCACAATATGCATGTAACAAAAGCATATTTGATGCAACCTGTTCCCCAGGAACAACATTCCAGTATCCATTCCAGACAGAAAAATTGATACTCTGCAAAACAGCCCCAAACAATTACTTCCAAATAGAAGAGCCCAACAAAATTAACCCATTCCATTAGACTCAAGAAGACTGATGTAACATATCTCAAAACACTCTCAGGAGCTACATTCCAGTACTTGCTCTGGGTAGAAAATCAATATTGCCCCAAACAGTCCAAAACAACCCTCAATGAGAAGGACAACAAAATAAAATCCTGCTGTTCTCTCAGACTCCTGTTGCTATGTGCTGTCAAGTCATGGCCGATCTATGGCAACACTATGATCTCAAATGTCTTGTTCTCAGCTCTTATAAACCAGGGGGAAATGACTGTCAGACTAGAGGGAACAAATCCAGCAAACTGCAAAATACCTCAGAAAGGCAACTTATAAGTAGGGTAAGCTAACAAATTAATGACTAACTTGTGACCCAGAAAGACAGGTACAAATCACTAAAATAGCCATTCATCATGGTTCATGGTTCATCAAGGTTGATAAAGCATGAACAACCACCCATGAACAAACAAACTGATGGATAGGGAGGAGAGGGTTAGACAACCTGTGGCAGGAAGTTTTTTTTAGATAACTTGTGGCTATCTTTAAAAATAAAAACAAAAAGAATCCACCATCATCTCCCTACCTAAGTTGCTGCCTCCAGCAGTGCCCAGGCCACTGCCTCCATTTCTACAAAAATGGCTGCCCAATTTCCCTTAGGTCCTCAGGAAAGAGCACCAGCTGTTGCAGGGATTGTCAAGCCTCGCACACAGAACACACAGCAAGCCAAGTTCAGTTCTTTGCCAGGAACTTTAGTTGTAATCCAGATAAAGTACAAAGTACAGTCCGAGTCAATCCAGAATAATTTACAGAGCCAAATGCCAAG
Source organism: Phrynocephalus guinanensis (assembly GCA_037367245.1). Taxonomy (NCBI): domain Eukaryota; kingdom Metazoa; phylum Chordata; class Lepidosauria; order Squamata; family Agamidae; genus Phrynocephalus; species Phrynocephalus guinanensis. Next base: position 62,499,129 of record CM074734.1, on the reverse strand, counting down.
TTCAAGGGAAACAGAGAAACGTCGTAGTCAGGAAGCCAGTCTAAGGTCAGGAAACAGAGAACTCCATAGTCAGAAAGCCGGTCCAAGGTCAGGAAACAAAGTCAGGATAACACACAGGAATGTGGTGGCAAGGTAAGTGACGCGTTGCTCCCACAGAGGGTTCAGGGTAAACTGGCTAGCTTTATCGTAAAACATGGAGCACACCCATATCTCTGGCAAGGCTCCTGCTAGAACTCAGGGCTTTCAGATCTAATTTTACGCCTATCATTAAAGATCCTTTCCCTAGCTCTCCTGTTAGTTCTCCTTTGCAGGATCCTGCTCCTAGCCCTTATAGGAGGAGGAGATGTGCCCTCAGCTGCGTCCTCAGACTCAGCTGCCTGCTGAGTTGGACTACAAGGCTCCTCCTGCTGCTCTCCAGCATTTAACCCTTCACATTCGGGTTCCATGACAGGCAGGGTCCTGGCACTATCCCCCTCCCCATGGTCCCCCTCTTCCGATGGGCCAGGTTTATCTGGATAATTATCATGAAATTGCTGAATCAACTCCGGCGCATGTAATTTAGACACCGGTTCCCAAGATCGATCTTCTGGTCCATACCCTTCCCAGTCCACTAAGTATTGCAAACCCCCCCCCCCCCGAAGTATCCGGGAATCCAAAATTTGCCGGACCTCATACTCCTCTTCTCCTTCTACTGAGATCGGTGGAGGAGGTTCAGGATTTGGTGGTCGGTTGGGGTCAGGATCTTTGGCTGGGACCAAGAGGGAACAATGGAACATGGGATGAATATGCAGGTAATTGTAGACGGAACGCCACTGGGTTGATTTTTTCTAGGATGGGGTAAGGGCCGATGAATCGAGGATCTAGTTTCCGGGATCGCCCAGGATGTCTCAAATATCGGGTAGAGAGCCAAACTTTCATGCCTGGATTCAATTGTGGACCTTCTTGTCTTTTCTGATCCGCTGCTTTTTTATTTGCTTCCTTGGCATGATTGAGTTGTTCTTTCAATAATTATTGAATGCCATGAAGTTCTTGGATATAAGGATCGGTAGCTGGCACAGAGGTGGAAGGAAGGGTGGTTGGAAAGTACCGAGGATGATACCCATAGTTGGCCATGAATGGGGTTTGACGAGTGGATGAATGTACAGCATTGTTGTATGCGAAACTCAGCTAAAGGCAACAAATCCGCCCAATTGTCCTGTTGATAACATGTATAACAATGTAAATATTGTTCTAAAGTGGCATTGGTGCACTCAGTCTGACCATCTGACTGTGGGTGATAAGCGGATGACAAGGGAACTTGGGTTCCTAGTGCCTTGTGCATTGCTTGCCAGAAACGAGAGGTGAATTGGGGTCCACGATCCGAAATAAGGTGTTCAGGTAAACCATGAAGCCTGAAGAGGTGTTGCAAATAATGATGAGCTGTGGGCCATTTTGGTGAATAAATCTACGAAGACCAGGATGCAGGTAAACCCTTTTGAGCGGGAAAGATCCGTGATAAAATCTAGGGAGACAGCATTCCAGGGACCAGAGGGTGTTGGAAAAGGATGCAACAGACCTGAGGGTTTAGCCACCACATCCTTTGCTCGCCGACAAACTTCACAGGAACCCACATATCGGGCAACATCAGCACGGACCTGTGGCCACCAGAACTCTCTTGTGAGCAGATGCAGGGTTTTGTAAAGTCCAAAGTGTCCAGCAGGTAAAGAATCATGAGATAGATGCAATACCTGGTTACGAAGGGGACCAGCAGGAACATATAACCTCCCTCGATGTAGTAATAACCCTTGTTGTGCAGAAAACTCTCCATGCTCCCCATTCTGAAGTTCTTGAAGACGTTGCTGAGTCCATGGATCTCGAGCTTGAGATTCCCGGATTTCTTCTGCCAAGCTGGGACACGGATTCGTGGCTGCGAACACAGAAGGAGGCAAGATGGGTGCCACTAAGGTCTCTTTCACTGGTGCCGCATATTCAGGTTTTCTAGATAATGCATCAGCTTTCTTATTCTGACCCTCAGGAATATACTTGATACGAAAATCGAACCGGGAAAAGAATAAAGACCACCGGATTTGTCGCTGAGAAAATCGCCGAGCTGTTTGTAAATGTTCCAGGTTTCTGTGATCAGTTAACACTTGCACAGGGTGTCGAGCTCCCTCAAGGTAATGCCTCCATACATCAAAAGCTGTTTTGATGGCCAACAGTTCACGCTCCCAGATCGTATAATTCTTCTCTGCAGGTTTTAATTGCCGAGAATAGTAGGCACAGGGACGCGGGGTTTGGGAGGGATCCTCTTGTTGAGATAATACTGCTCCCAGGACAACACTAGATGCGTCAGCCTCCACTATGAATGGCAGTTGTGGATCAGGGTAGCGAAGTAAAGGCTCCGAGGTAAAGCGGGTTTTCAAGGTAGAGAAAACCTTCTCTGCTTCTGGAGTCCAACGGAAAGGCTCTTTGGGATGAAGGAGACGGTTTAAAGGTGCAGCAATATCAGCGTAAGCAGGAATAAACTGACGGTAGTAGTTAGCGAAGCCAAGGAACCGTTGCAAGTCCTTACGATTTTGTGGTTGCTGCCATGACAACACAGCCTCTACTTTCTTGGGGTCCATGCGGATTCCCTGGGGAGAAATGATATGCCCCAGGAATTCACCTTCTTCAATGTTAAACTCACATTTTTCCAGCTTAGCATAGAGTCCGTTCTCCCAAAGATGCTGTAAGACCTGATGAACATATTGAACATGTTGAGCTGGATCAGCAGAGTAAATCAGAATGTCATCTAAATACACAATCACACAACGATCTAGGAGATCCTGGAAAATGTCATTCATCATCCTCTGAAACACACTGGGTGCATTGGTCAGACCAAAAGGCATTACTAAATGTTCATATTGACCATACCAGGTCCGGAATGCAGTTTTCCACTCATCTCCCTTACGGATACGTACCAAATTATATGCCCCCCGAAGGTCCAGCTTAGTATAACACTTAGCCCCTTTCAGCCGGTCCAAAAGTTCAGAGATTAAGGGTAAAGTGTACCGGTCCCTAATAGTGATCTTGTTTAGTGCTCTATAATCATTACAAGGACGAAGCTCCCCTCCCTTCTTCTTGACAAATATCACTGGTGCAGACAATGGTGATTTGGAAGGCCGTATGAACCTACGTCGGAGATTTTTATCTAGAAAAGCCCTCAACGCTTCTAATTCTGGTTCGGACATGGGATAAACTCGCGCCACAGGAAGAGGTGCCCCAGGAATCAAATCAATGGCACAGTCATAGGGTCGATGTGGAGGTAGCTTGTCAGCCCCCTTTTCCTCAAATACATCTGCAAAGTCTTGGTATGCCTGAGGCAAGACAGGGTCAGATGTATCATGGGCAGATGCCAGTACAGTAAAGGAATGTTGCTTTGAACAAGGGACCTTGAAATATAATTCCCCTTGCACCCAATCCACCAGTGGATTATGAGCTCGCAACCAGGAAAGTCCCAAAACAAGAGGAAACTGGGGCATTCGGGTTACATTAAAGCTAATCTGCTTATTATGATCCATTACCTGAAGAGTAAGGGGACAGGTTTCCTGAGCTACCGGCCCAGAACGAAGTAACCGACCCTCAATGGATTCTACTAACAAAGGAGTGTCCTTATTTTGTACTGGAATCCGATGGTACCGCACAAACCCAGCATCCACAAAACAGTAAGCCGCCCCAGAGTCTACCATAGCATACACCGGAATCTCCTGACCATCAGGGAGCCCTAGAGTCACAGGTATCAGAAAAGGTCATTGAGGTGTGATAGTATTGCCTGGGAACCCTTCGGTATGCTCCATTCCTCGGGGTTCCTTCAAGGATGGAGCTGCCCTTTTACTGCTGGAGAGATAGCAGCACTTATTGAGGAAAGCTTCAAAGGGCAATTAGAAGCGAAATGTCCTCCTCCCCCAGAGTACAGGCAGAGATGATGAAAGCGTCGTCTTGCCTTTTCCTCTGGGGTGAGGCGTGGTCAAGCAGCTCCCAGTTGCATAGGCTCTGGATCCACTTCACGGGCCTCCCGGGATTGCAGATGAGACACAGCTGGCAGAGGTTGCTGTTTGCAGTTCTGGCCTCGAGAGAGACGGCGGCTTTCCAGGCGTCCATCTATTCTCAGACACAGGGTAATGAGTTCCTGCAATGTGTTTGGTTGTTCTACCCTGCAGAGTTCATCCAGCACTTCATCTGCCAAACCTTCCATATACTGAGAAATCAGTGCCGGCTCGTTCCACTGCAAATCCTGAGCTATCAAACGAAATGCAGTGGTATAATCAAACACTGAGTCTTTGCCCTGTTTCAAAGCTCTGAGTCTCCTGTTGGCGGTAGCAGCCTGCACGGGATTCTGAAAGGCTGAAGAAATATGTTTCAGGAAAGCCTAATAATTATCCAGCAAAGGTGAAGCACTCAGGAGTAAAGGAGTCACCCATTTACCTGCCTGTCCCTTCAATAAACTGATGATAAAACAGACCTTAGACCTCTCAGTAGGAAATTCTTGAGCCCGTACCTCAATGAACAGCTTGCATTGAGCCAAGAATGCAGGGAATTCCTCTAATTTGCCTTCAAACCGGTCAGGAGGCAGCAAAGGGCAACGAGGCTGTAATGATGCTGGAGCTTGCTGCAATTGAACAATTGCCTGTGACAAAAACAGTACTTGGTTTTGCAAAGCTTCCAGTGGAGTCATTCCAACAGCCCCCTCCTTCTCCATTCTGCTTGAATAAGTTTGGTGGGTGGGAGCAAACTGTCAAGCCCCGCACACAGAACACACAGCAAGCCAAGTTCAGTTCTTTGCCAGGAACTTTAGTTGTAATCCAGATAAAGTACAAAGTACAGTCCGAGTCAATCCAGAATAATTTACAGAGCCAAATGCCAAGTTCAAGGGAAACAGAGAAACGTCGTAGTCAGGAAGCCAGTCCAAGGTCAGGAAACAGAGAACGCCGTAGTCAGAAAGCCGGTCCAAGGTCAGGAAACAAAGTCAGGATAACACACAGGAACGTGGTGGCAAGGTAAGTGATGCGTTGCTCCCACAGAGGGTTCAGGGTAAACTTGCTAGCTTTATCCTAAAACAGGGAGCACACCCATATCTCTGGCAAGGCTCCTGCTAGAACTCAGGGCTTTCAGATCTAATTTTACGCCTATCATTAAAGATCCTTTCCCTAGCTCTCCTGTTAGTTCTCCTTTGCAGGATCCTGCTCCTAGCCCTTATAGGAGGAGGAGATGTGCCCTCAGCTGCGTCCTCAGACTCAGCTGCCTGCTGAGTTGAACTACAAGGCTCCTCCTGCTGCTCTCCAGCATTTAACCCTTCACATTCGGGTTCCATGACAGGCAGGGTCCTGGCAGGGATGGCGGCAGCAGCTTCCCTTTGACCTAAATGAAGCAACTGCTACAGCCTTTTCCAAGAGTGGCCCGATTTCCTTAGGCCCTCATGGAAACCATGCAGGTATCTTTGCAAAGGTGGTGGTGGTGGTGGTGGTGGTGGTGGTGGTGGTGGTCCATGCACTGGATTTGCCAGTGACTAAAGTAGGGAGGCAATGGGAAGGAGGTGATTTGGTGGGTATGAGAGGGAACTCAGTTTTTACAGAATTTATAGGATTCATTCAAAACAACTATGAAGAAAAATCTCCTCTAAATCATATTCTTTGAGTGCTGCACAGGAAGAATCCACAAACTGAATTATCCAAGTCACTACACTGATCAGGAGACAAGTAATGTTGGAAGAGGTGTCTGGCTTTGGTTTCGTTTGGTTTTGAGTAAGCATTCCACTCTATACCAGCAGTCTGGCTTCCTACCTCTCTGTTTTAGATAGCTTGTGGCTCAGCGCTACCACGTGGGCTCTTTTTTCTCCCAGCCTTGCCAGGGCATCTGTACTCGTTTTATTTTGTTTTTCCTGGAACCAGTTATCTGGGGAGATGGTGAGCACTAGAACGCTGGAGGCATTCAAGGGAAAATTGAAGAACTGTTTATTTATCTGAACTGCTTTGTTCTGGATTCCTGCACCAAGCAGGGGACTGGAGTCAATGGCTTCATAGGTCCTATATCCCTTCCTACTCAATAATTCTATGATTTTATGATTTCTACCCCAGCCTTTCACCTTCCTCTTCATTCCTCTTCTATGTTTACTCCCCCACATTTCTTCTCTCTTTTTACCCTTTAGGCTGTTTCTCAACTGACAACAAATTTGTTTGTTTGTTTGTTTGTTTGTTTCTCTTTTATAAACCTCCTTAATTTCACTCCATGGTTCCCATTGGCACATGAAAACAGGAGTGAAAGATTGCTAATCCCAGCTAACAGCTGGCTCACCAGAAGGACAATGATTGCACAGCCACAAAACTGCCACCTCTCTCACCACCTAGAGCTGCATTGTACACTATCTTTGAGGATCCCTTCTGGTAGAAGCAGAATGGGGTTTCACATTCACCAGAAATGGCTTCCATGTAGACTTGTTCTAGCCGGTCAGTAACTGGTTTGGTTCTTGCTTTTTCTTTCTGGTTATGTCTAGACCAATCATCAAGAAGGGGGACAAGGACTCCATGTAGATATGGGACTTTATGTTCTGACAGTCAACTGAGTTCTACACTTTGGTGATTATCCATCCTGGGATTTTCTCTATAGTTGGCAGAGTAATTTATATTTCTATATATATATGTGGGGCTCTTATAAAGTCTCCTTTTTTTAGCTGTGGTGTTTCTGTCTCGTATCAACACTGGGATTGGCCTGCCAGCGATTTCCCCCATTTCATTACTGTCCACTTTGGCTGTACTCATCTCTGTATTTCCATTAGATTGGGAGTGTATGTTTGAAGTTAGAATCTTAAGGGCTGCTTGTTAACTAGTCTGTTATTCTGTACAGGAACTTCCCCCTTCCCTATTGGTGCCTTTTTGTCTTTTTCTCCTGTTTTGGATGTGTTCCATTGGATTCCTTCTTTTGAGGTTGATTCTCTTTCTTTACCTTTTCCTTGCTGTTGAGTTATTTGATTGTCTTTATTCCTTTGGTCAGCTTGGGTTACCTCTAGTATTTGAAATAGGGGTTTGAAATCCATTCTTCTCCCTTTTTTGGTAGGATGTTTAACACCCTTCTTATTAACCATCCTGTTTGATTTTGCTGTGAAGCTAGTTGACTTTTTATTTTTTGAGGCTTTACCTTTCTTTTTAGCTATGGGCCTTGTCTGATCCTCTTTAGCACAACTTTTAGGTGTATTTTGCATAATCTTCTCAGCATGACTTTGAGGAATTAATTCCTCATTCACTTTATCCAAGTCCTTTCTATAGATTGAAGGTGGACCTTGGTTTGCCTGATTCACACAGGAAAGTAATTCTTCATAAGAAAGGCTGGCAATTTTCTGGATGGTGTTCGGAGATAAATTTCTCAAAATTTTTTTAATGAATCTAGTCTGCAACCATCTCAAAATTCATTTTCACCCAATCTAAATAATTTTCCCAAGTGGGAGCCAGTAACTGTCTCTGAAATAAGATCTTTAATATCTCAATTAAAAAACGGTAAAGCCCCAAGCCCTGATATAATTCCATCTGAAATTTTGAAAATTAATATGGACTGGTGGGCACCTCTGTTAGCACATTTATTTACTCATATTAATAATTCCTGTCAATTCCTGTCAACTTCCTTTGACCTGGTTAGAGGCCATCGTAATTCCAATTTTTAAAAAAGGTGACAGGGAAGATCCCACAAACTACAGGCCAATTATTCTTCTGTTCACAGTTGGTAAATTATATGCCAGCTATTTAAATATTAGACTTAATACATGGATTGAAGAGGAGAATGTTTTGGGGGAGGAACAAGCGGGTTTCAGGAAGGGCCATTCAGCCCTGGACCACTGTTTAGTACTCAGCCACTTGGCTGAGAAATATGAGTTCTTATGGAAATGGGCTGTTTGTAGTATTTATCGACCTAAAATTGGCCTTTAATTCAAACCCGAGAGACAAGTTATGGAACAAATTACTTCAATCTTCTATTGACAAAAGACTTCTTCATCTTATTAGATGTCTATATCTACACAAAACAATTAGAATAAGATGCGGACCAGATGGTAGTTTAACAAATCCGATCCCTGCAACTAAGGGTGTTCGACAAGGCTGCATCTTAGCTCCTACATTATTTAATCTTTATCTTAATGACCTGATCACTAAGTGTTTGGCACCAGAATTTCATGCACCTAAATTAGCAGAGACCAGGGTTCCGTTGCTATTATATGCAGATGATGCTGTCCTTATGTCTCTGTCAAGGGTAGGACTTAGGCGGCTATTCCGAGTCTTTATGGAATACTGTAACTATGGGAAAACTAAAATCATCATTTTTTTTCTAGACGTCACCAGGTAAACAACTGGACAATTGTGGGACATAATATTGAACAGGTTAGGAAGTTCAGATATTTGGGCATGGTGTTTTCCTACACTTTATCTTAGAACAAAGACAATCAGCACTTCAAATAGCTCACAACACAAGCAAAGCAGTTCTTTGATTTTTTTTACTCTAAAGGGGGACAGTTCATTCCTGCTGCTTTGCAGGTAATTAAAATCAAGGTTTTAAATCAGCTGTTGTATGGTATCCCAATATGGATCCATGGATTCAATTCAGCTATCGAGAGTGTTCTCTCTAATTTGTTACACTCCCTTTTTGGTATGCCAAGATGTGTGTCATCTGCACGCTTGCGTCTAGAGGCAGGACTCATATCTGTAGAATGTAGAGCTTGGTCCCTTGCCTTTTGTTACTGGTTAAAAGTGGTGTATGCTGACCCAACATCTGGATATCTTTATCATTTGAGTAGAAATGTTTTTATTAGCACTTGGTTTAAGGGTTTTATACCAAAACTACAGTTATTAGGGTTTTCCCTTGAGTTTCTTTACAAACAGACTTTTCAATTAAACCAATTATAGAGCAAAGAATTAGAGATATTGATCTCCAGTATTCCTTATCAAGGGCTCAAGGTCCTTGCTCACCTAATTTCTTTGGATTAAATTGGGAGTTTCCTAAGTATGCACGATACTTGTACAAACTTACTATCCCAAAATATTGTTATGTGTTTTCCAAAGCCAGGTTTAATTGTCTCCCCTCAGCTGTTTTAGAAGGTCGCTATTGTAATATTCCCTATGCTAAGCGACTATGTGCTTGTAGTGATAACGTAGTTGAGTCTTATTTATTTATTTATTTATTTATTTATTTATTTATTTATTTATTTATTTATTTATAAGCTTTTTTCATCGCCCCACTACCAGGTGGTTTCTGGGCAGTGTGTGTTGTTTTTATGTCCAACACATGGTGCAGGTGTGACATCTATATATAAAAACATGTGCATATGTGATTAAACATGTCAAAATTTCAAACCAATTGGTGAAGAACTTTTAGAGTGTTAAGATTTTGCACAAACAAACATTTACATTTTTATTTATATAGATGATGATGATGATGATGATGATGAAGAAGAAGAAGAAGAAGAAGAAGAAGAAGAAGAAGAAGAAGAAGAAGAAGAAGAAGAAGAAGAAGAAGAAGACATTCTCTATCACCTTAAAGACTTACTCTTCAGAGGGACTACATGGCAAATATTTATTCATGGGACCATTGCTGGAAGCAACTATTTTTAACAAAAAGACTGCTTATTTCTGGGGACCAGTTGTTAATAGTGGGGTATTTGAAATCTGGCAACAACCTTTAAGACTCCTATTCAGTTTCCTTCCTATGAAGCATAATTTTGTAAATGATAATGTCGGCTAAGTTAATTCCGGGGTATAGATAACAAGGAGACAGAATATGGTACTGAATCTCTCTAATCAACAATGGTACTTATGTGGTGTCATTGGTAAATACCAAGGAAATATACAGTAGCTGGGAAATTAAGGAGATATAACCCCATATCTTACATTTGATAATGACCTAAGAAACCTTGGCTTGTATTTAGTCCATTGAATATATGTATACATTTTATCTCAGCCATCTCTCTCTCTCTCTCTCTCTCTCTCTCTCTCTCTCTCTCTCTCTCTCTCTCTCTCTCTCTTCTTGTCTTGCCAATTTTCTTCTTCAGAATGCCAGCTTTCAGATATTGTGCAGAGTTTACTTTGTGGATTCCTCTTGTGCCCCTACCAGAGTACATCTTGACATGGGTGATTGTTATTGGACTGTCCTATTTGGAGCCTGTACTTAAGGCTGTTTTGCATAATATTAATTTTTTTTACCTGGAAAAGGTAACGAAAAGTTGTTCTTATAGATATTTTGTGGCTTTCTGCATCAGCCCCATCTAGTTAGATGGAATGGGCGAATTATGTTGGCTGTCCTACATGGAAATCAGTGATCCAGGCTATTTTGCACAATATCCATTTCCCCCCTTGGATGGGAACTGGAATGTTGGTCTTGGAGATAGTTTTCTGGCTCGCTGCATCAGTCCCTTCTGTTCCAAAGGAACAGGTGGATGTCATTGAGCTGTCATTCTCAGAAATTGGTGTTCCATGACGCTTAGGGCAATATTGATTTATCTCCCTAAAACAGGTACCAAAATGCTATTCGCAGGGAAATCTTGATGTTCTGTAGTCTGATAGGATGGGTGAATTTAGCCATGCTGTCCTCTGATGTTACTGTTCCAGTCTGTCTTGCACAATATTGATTTTTAGTCCTGGATTGTTGTTAACTTGGGGGTGTTCTGTAAATTCTTGCATCAAACTCCTCTAATCCCATAAAACAGTTGAATATTGTTGGGCTGTCCTACTCAAAGATTGCTGTAATGGGCCATTCTGATCTGAGACCTTAAGGTCCAAATGAACAAGTTCTGATTTAGATCCATCACATCTCACTTTTTAGGGCATCATTTTTTATTAACAAGTAACAGTTCCAGACCATTTCAACCTGTTCTCATCTGTTAGAACAGTGCTGGCGGACCTTTGGCACTCCAGATGTTTTGGACTACAATTCCCACAGTCCTTTGTCATTGGCAATGCAGGCTTGGAATTCTGGGAGTTGTGGTCCAGAACATCTGGAGTGTCGAAGGTTCACCACCACTATGTTAGAGCTTTTACCTAGTCCCAACAAAATTTACACACTCCAACCCAACAATGATGGGAACAGAAACATTCATTTACTGAAAACCATCCAATTCCATGGTAAATAAAATAGGAATTGTCAGGGACCTAGAAGTCAGTTAAGTGAAGGCCTGACATAGAAATAATGGTAAAGTTTTCTACAGACAGGACACCTGTCTGAGGCATAAAATGGGGAACATTCAGCTCAGGGCATATGATGAAAATCCAGACATGTCTGTATTTAAAGAGCCACACCAGGCACTTTCTTCCTCACATGGCTTCCACATTTCTAGCAGATTGCTACCTTTCAACTAACTATGCCACAAGGTCACTTGTTTTTACCTAGGGGGAGACAATACTATTTGCTGTTACCCCTATATTAATGCTATTTAAGCTCCATCGGTGTCTTGAAGAAATTGTCTGAAAATAAAATCTGTCCCCTTAGTACCAATCAAACTGAATAGCTATGGCTATTCTGAGCAAGGAAAGGTCCCTTTGCTATCACTCCCAAATATTAGCCTGAAGAGAAGGGAGAGGTAGCCATCTGGTTTAAACACCAGTGTGGCCAACTCAAATACATATGCAAACTTTTAAAAGAGTTAAGAGCTCTGGGTGGATAAATTTCTATTTCTCCTGCCTTCTGCCTTTGGAAAGTACTCAGCAGGTTGAGAATGGCGCAGCCAGAATGTTACTTAGGCATGATATCAGGGATATCATAAACACCCTGTTACAGCAGCTACTGGCAGCTACTGGCTCCATTTTGGGGAACAGTTCAAAGTGCTTGTCTTTAAAGCCCCAAACAACTATCTTAAGGAATCCCTTTATGAGCCTGCTTGACTGCTAAGATCATCAGGTGAGGCCTTTCTTGCAGTCCCACTACCTTCACAGATGCATTTGTGTGGACAAGGTGGTAGAGCATCTTCTCTGGAGCTACTCCTAGACTTTTGAACTCCCTCCCAAAGGAGACTAGGCTGGCCTCATCTCTGCTGTCTCTCCTTCCACAAGCAGACAAAGACCTTTCTCTTGAGGCAAGCTTTTCTTGAGTGAGTAGTTATCTAAGAGGATTTTGGAAAAAAGTAAAAAATAAAAGGAGGATTGTTGTGCCTTGTTGCTTTGCCGATGCTGTTGGTGTTGATTGGGCTTAATGTTTTAGTGTGGCATTTGCTTGATTCTTTTAAAATACATTCATATTTGTTTTTGGCTTATAATATTGTCTGCTACTGATGTAAGCCACCTTGGGTCCTTTTTGTAAGCAAAAAGGGGCAAAAACTATTTTAAATAATACCAAAAAAAAAACCTTCTCCCAAAAGTTTTGTCTTTCCCCCATCCAGAATAAGAATAAATGTGCACATTGTAAGGAATGATTCCATATAGACACATTGTCGGGTTCAGCCAAGCCAGGCCTCAGCGGCTGCTCTCCTAGCAAACATGAGGCGAGGCTCTCTTTTATTAGTTACAATGGCAGAGCATCAGAGGTGGAGCGAGGGTCTACGTGTTAGGATGGTGTAGGCTGATGAATTCCTGGGAAGGGCTTATCTGATGTAGCAAATTCTTTGGGCTGGCCACTAGCAAGATATTGATGAAAGACTACAGACAGCTTGTTATTTCCTATATACCATCTCATGGCCCTGCTGGCTTAATCTGGGGGGGGGGGGAGATAAAACAGAGCCTGGTATCCTGTGTATAAGGCCCCATGGAATCCATTGTCCCTTCATCTGGGATTTTCCCGCACAGATGGAGGTTCAATGCTTCCCAAAAGGCCTTGCCCATGAAGTTGGCTGGGGTGCAGTCTCTGCCCCCCAAGTGGATATCTCTATAGCACATAATGGTATTTTTTTTTTCAAAAAGGAACTGAAGGAGACGTTCATTCGTTCCTAGAGATCACGTGGAATCTTATGAAACAGCAGCTGGGAAGTGGGCTGCGGGAAGGCTCCACATGGGGAAATGACAGGTAGGGAGGGAGTGCTCAATACTGCTCTCTCCCTCAGCTTCTCCACTTGCCACAGAAGAAGCAGACATCACAACAGCCGGAGCTCTGGATAGCACTGGACATCCTGTGGCACAACTGCAGGGGAAGAGTCATGCCCCCCATTTAGAAACATCTCATCTATTGTCTCCCTATTTTTAAGTTTTCAATTACTGCAAGTAGTGATTATGGTAAATGGTGGTCATGTAAGAACGCTAGGGCATACTTAAGTGCACTCCAGTTGTACTCCACAGCTCCAGCTATTAAATTCTATACCCTTTTGTTCTCACAATGATCTCCAGGTCAATTAGCTTTTGTGCCGGATCATTGTGCAGCTTCTGTTGTTATTAATATGGACATTAGCCCTTGGAAACTTGGCTGTGTGGACCAGATTCAAAGAGAACAGAAAAAGAGTTGAACATTTGAAGCATGCCGATTAAGATTAGCTAATTTCAGTGGCACAAGCCTTCATTAAAACATTCTTCCTGATTTAGAAGCAAATTGATTCTGGTGATGCCAAGGGAACTTTCTTCTTTCCGCCCTAATTTCCTCCCGTGGACAAACCAGCAGCCATTTCAATTGCAAGACTGCATCTGGCTCCGATGCACTTCAGCAGCTCCCTTTTTCACAAAACTACACATAACTAGGCAATGGTGATACATACTCCATTTTGCAAACATCCATCTTCAGCGGCACAGTCCTATCCCCAGAGAGAAAGAGATACAGTAGAGTAATCTTGAGGCGATATGACTCTATCTGCTCTACCCTCCCACCCCAACCCCCTTGAGGGTTCCTAATACAGGAAACTGAACACTCAGATTTCAATCCCCCTTCCCATAATTTGGAAAGTTGCCTTTTAAAAGCAATCAGTTGCAGACAGAGGTTAGTCATATTACTTTTTTAAAAAAAACCCTGTTTCTCCCAGAATCTCCCAGACAAAAATTACTGGTTCCAAGCTCCGGTTGCAGATAGAGTGTTTGATGAAATGACAGAACCAAAGCAGTTAATGGTTAACAGCTTCAAGTTTGTAAAGGTACCTCTAAATATTCCCATTTCTCAAAAGTAACTAAAATAGATGTAGCTATTTTATTAAAGATATGAATGGTACAAACCACAGGCCTCTAATAGAAAGCACACTCTCCATTACAGATGGGCACCTTATGAAAAGAGACACACTGTTTTGTTGTTTTGTAAGCTTTTGAAATGTTACAAAATAAAATGGGAAACTGTTTTATTATGAAATGAAATGAAACACTTCTTTTTGCCTTTGAAAATGAAACATTTCGTTACTATATAAAATGGCTCCCTTGTAAAAAGCTACCCTCCAAATTTGGTGCCTCTAGGACCCAGGGGAGCCATTTTATATAGAGATGGGCACGAAATGCCAAAATGGTGTTTCGTTTTTCGTTTCTCCCTCACCCCATTTCATTTTGTTTATTATGAAATGATTTTTTTAAAAAAACCCATTTCATAATTAATTTCATTTCATTTTTTTTACTTCCCATGGCCCGATCGGTGCTTTTTTATTTTTATTTTTATTTTATTTCTGCAACTGCCCAGCAGGGGGCCTGTACTACAGCTGATCCCCGTGCTCATCACTATTTAAAAAATTTATTTATTCATTTTTATTTTTATTTTTATTTCTTATTTTTATACAGTAACAAATTGTTTCATTATTGTTTCATTTCATTACAATTTTTTGACAAAATTTTGTTTAAAAGCAAAATGAAACAAACCGCATAATGCACAGTATGGACCATCACTGAACCTTGTGATTTAAAAATGGGTCACAGATGGGATGTCCTGTCTGCAGTTGACTGCCAGAGGAGCTATCAGAACGTGTAGACGATAACATTATATTTAGCTGATGTAATCTTTGGAAGACAAGTTAGAAGGAGAAATTAGCTCTACGCTAGCAAAATGGCATATCCTAAAAACATTTTTAAAAACTTCTCTTGACCAGGAAAAAAGTTATTTGCTGAGTACTTAACAGAAGCAGGCGATTCAATGATGAGACACCAGCGTTATCAAAGGGTGGAAGTAGATTGACCCAATCCTATAAGGCAAATGAATAATCTCATCCCATCTCAAACCCTGCTCCCAAATCCAAGAATATACAGCTCATGCAGAGGGGTAACATGCTGAAACTGGTGTTTGAAGCTCATGCTTGCAATTCGACAGCCCCAATTGCTGCACATCTGTGGCAAGAAGGTCATGCCATGTCAGATCCACATTTCTGCCACAAATGTCCTCTCCCACTCCACATGAGATGCCTAGAAGAAACGTGTCTCTATTTTTAATGCAAGGTTTAACTTGATGTGTCCAATGCCATTCCATTCCATCCCCCACCCCAACTGTATCTTCATTTCAGCCCGAACTCCATGGGGCAGTAAGATGCGTGGGGAAGATGTGGGTGTGACGATGAGAGGCTGAGAGGAGAGAAGAAAGCACTTTGTGATTTCCTGATGAAACAAACACTTTGGTGATATTCGTCCGCATCAGCAGCAAATTGCTTGTCAAACAACCCTCAAGGGAGCAGCTACTGTTCCTTAAGCATGACTAATACCTGGATCGTAGGGCTGTTCCCTTTACTCCGCAATCAACAAAATGCTCTTGCTTCTCATGTTATGGTGACAACCGTTGCCTCTCGGTGCCCTGGCAATGCTTAGTGGGTGGTTCTTGTGTGCCTTTTCCTCAGATCCTAATTGCAACCGCTTTCCTTTTTAAAAAAAAAAGTTTGGAGAAAAGGGAGTGACAGAGATGACAGGCAGGAGTCAAGTTGGCAGTTATAAGGTTGTTTTAAACTGAGAAATTTGACAAGACATTTCCAGCAATTGCTGGAACACTTTAAAGAGGAGATGATTAGAACATTTCACATCAGTAGAATGGAAGTCAGATTATACAACAATCATGGTAGGATGTGGGGCACAGGAGCACAAGAGCCCTGTCTAGATCTCCATCTGTTTTCTGTGTGTATGTGTGTGTGTGTGTGTGTTGTCTCATTACAGTCGTGGCCGACTCTTTGTGACTCCATGTCCATGGAGTTTTCTTGGCAGGAATACTGGAGTGGCTTGCCAGTTCCTACTCCAGGCGCCTACAGCACCTGGTATTCCCAGGTGGTCTCCCATCCAAGTACTCGACCCTGCTTAGCTTCCAAAATCAGGTGATATCGGATATTCTTAGGGCATTTAGGCAGCTTATATCTGTTTTCTACTGACCCCAAATCTACTATGCATTTTCTCTCCACTAGTCCTATTGGTGGGCAAATGGCTTATTTTCTGGAGTGATTAATCCTCTGAACCATGGTGTGGAAGCCTTGGTCTTAGCATAAAGAATTTCCCCCAGGTTGGTTAGTCTTAAAAGCTTCCAGGGACTGCCTATAAATGTTGGGACAGAAACCCACAGTTACAGTGGTGGTGGGAACTGCTGAAGGTCCCAAGCCTGTCAGCCTTCACTCTGGAATCCAGAAAAGTTGCCCACTATGGCCTAATTACCAAAATATCTTTCTGGAATGCTATGAAAATATAACGGATTTATTAGAAACCAAGAACCTACAATGAGTCTGGGAGCACTAATGTCCCAATGTCTGAGATATCCATATACTGTAAGCATTAGGAACAGAAGGCCAATTTTTACAGTGAGGCTTCCTCAACCTGGCAAGCATCACAATGTTTAGAAATGTTAGATTGTTTCATCTAGAATGCCACAAAAAGAGACTAGATGGCATTAGCTCCTTCTTTTTCAAAAACATACTTTTAAAGTCCATAAATCTCTGCTCTTCGTTCATAAACTTTGATTGTTTGCCTGGAAACAAGCTAATCTTGACCACAGTGCGTGTGGCCAACCTGTACAGAACCTGTACAGTCATTTCATGGACCGTTGGCCTGTACATGCCTCCTTCTTACTCTCGCTACCACCATTCAGGATTAACCAGTTGAAATAACCAAGTACCAGTCAAGTTGTAATGTTAATAAAGTAAAATAACGTTTACTGAATTCAACAAGCTGTCTCAGGTTAAAGTTTTCTTGTGCGCCTTTAATTGAAAGTTCCACTAAGCAGATTACACTCAACTTCTGTCCTTTTACTATTCTCAAACCTCTCTCATCTGTCTCACATCTCATCTCTCCTCATTTCACATCTCTTTTCTCATCTTTTATCTAACTCTTCTTTATCTGACTCTGCCACAGTGGGCTTTTGGGTCTTTATTTTAGAAGTGTTTTTTGGGGGGGTTGTGTTTTGCATTTTGTTTTTGCTTGTTTTTCTGTGAAGGACCATTAATACACTGGAAATGTTAACTGAGCACAACAGAAAATGGGAGGATCTAATGGGTCAAAAAGGATTGCTGTTTGCAGCAGTGCAGGGCTACATACCTCGCTGACCTTCGCTCTCTGTGCTAGGACATCCCCCCTTCAGATCATCTGCTGAAGTCTTAGGGAATTACCATGTTTCTCTGGGTGTCCTGGGAGACAACTCTGAGACCAAGCAATCTAGGATCAGGAAGAAGAAGAAGAAGAAGAAGAAGAAGAAGAAGAAGAAGACTAATTTGTAGTTTGAATCCATTTTTAAAGACTGGACATGCATTCCTTACTGTTTCCCAGCTGGCACCAAGAAACATTTTGCTATGTATCTTGTCACCAAAAATGGAAGAAGGAAGGAAGGAAGGAAGGAAGGATTCCACTGGAGCCCCTTTGAACCATCACTCAGGTCAGAAGCAGTTCTAGCCCCCTTTCCAACTCTTCCTGTCCTGCCTTTGTGACATCACATTAGCCAACCCTCTGGTCTCAGGTTTTCTACTCAATATCTCAAGGAATCAGATACCACTGGCCTGGTAAGCAATCTTTTGTTCCCTCTGTGCTTCTGCAATTCTGGGACTGCTTCATACCACATTGTAGAAGTAATGCTCAATCACCCCCTATTCATTCAATACTGGATTAAAACTATCTAGGACTCCAAAACAAAGGGAGCCAGATTACTAACAGAGAATGAGGATCTCTTTGACAAATCCATCCTTTATCATTTTACTTCAGCGGACCAGCAGGCCATGAAACTAACCCTTGGATTTGCTTCTAAAGGCTGCAAGCACGTGCACATACTGGTAGCTAAGAGTTAATGATTTTTTTTTTTACTTTGCTTTGTCTCTACATGCCAAGCTTTCCAAAACTTATCAAACTGAATGTTGTAAGAGACTGATGCTAAAACAAGAAAAGCAGCAACAGTACAAAGGATGCAGAAGCAACGCATCAGTTATTTTCATACATGGGATTCTGAAAAAACAACTTGATGGCAATTAAAGGAAATTGTTGCTTCAAAGAATTTTAACTCCCTTCTTGTGCTTCAAAGGTCAGCTTTAAGAAGCTTTCAGTAGGCCTTTCATCAAGTGCCTCCATGATGCTGCTGTTATTGTGCAAAACATACTGTGAAATGCATGTGGAGTAGACTTTACCAAGAGAAGAAAAGGAGAACAAAAGAGCAGGGACATGACAATCTGTGTGATGTAGCAGAGACTAGAATCCAGGACCAGGAGACCTGGTTTCAGCTGCCTGTTCAACCATGAAATCTGGGGAGTGAGGGAAGCCAAAAACTAAAACACTCTTTGAACATCTCATATACTTTGAAAACTTGATTCAGATTGCCATAATGTGGAAGCAGCTTGACTACACATAACAGCAAATGGCTGGAACAGTATGGACCATGCGGGGAACTGCATGATCTTCCCTCTGAAACTTTCCAGTGAAGCCTGCCAGATGAGATATCCAAGGGAGATACTACTCTCCAAAGATAACGAGGTTTAGAGCACCTGCAAATAGTAGTTTTTCATCCATCTTTGCTCCTCATTACTCTCTTGGCAATTGGCCACCTTAATATTTTCTGCTTATAACTGGAGACGCTCCCCACTTCCTACGCTTAACCGTAACTATTTGTTACAGGGTCATTCATTCCCTTGTAGCAAATCAGGCTGAGTTCTTTCCTCCCACACATGATTAGAGGTATCCTTCTCCAGATGAGATCAAGCTTCACCTGGAGCAGGAGTTGTTTTGCTGTATTGCAGTGCCAGTCACATATCTTTGTATTGTCTTAAAGCACATGTCACATTTTATTTATTTGTTTATTTTTCCTTTTTGTACATGCTGCTATATGTTTTCTATTATATTAGAACTGATTTCTGAAAGCTATCTTGGAAACAATATTAAGACAAAAAAATTTAAATCATTTAAGACACTCAGTGTAGCTGCTCAAAACACAGCTATTTTCTAACTTTTTCTGTCTTTCTAGTTTTGCCTATTTTTCTGCACATCTGAAACTTGCAGTTTCACACTTAAACGCTTTGACTGAATCTAACTGGCACTTATTTGCATAAAAGATTGGAAAAGCTACCTTTGGACTATAGATTCCAGAATCCCCAGCTGGGAGGATTTGCATTTATTTTATGTAATGTTGTTTTACTGATAAACCATATTTAGGTGGCTTTCTAGAACAAAGCCCACATGCAACCTTTTCCATTCGCTATGGATACACTTGATGTAATGTTTACTGCATGCATGCATGCAAATATATTCACTTAGCCAGAACTATTTTCTAGGGTTGGAACTAGAAAATGATGCCGATTTGGACCATGGTGTCTAGGAAAACTTTCTCGGTGGAGGTTGGGATATATTTTTTCCAGGATTATACAGAAGAGGAGATGTGTGTGTGTGTTGTGTCGTTTACAGTCGTTACCGACTCTTTGTGACTCCATATCCATGGAGTTTTCTTGGCAGGAATACTGGAGTGGTTTGCCAGTTCCTACTCCAGGCGCCTACAGCACCTGGTATTCCTTGGAGGTCTCCCATCCAAGTACTAACCCAGGGCCGACCCTGCTTAGCTTCCAAAATCAGGCAAGATCGGATGTGCTTAGGGCATCTAGGCAGCTGCACCACACTATATGTGCCTCCCTCTCTCCCCTTAATGCCTCAGCCTTTCATTAATATGGAGGATTTTCTTTTTAAAAAGCAGTTGGGGGAACTGACTTGAAAGCTCAGTAAGGGGAGATGTGGCAAGATACTGGGAACATTCCTGATGGCAGACTGACAGATAAACCATTGCCTTTTTATTCTTTCCTATGAATAACCACCGATCAGGGCAGCTCATGGACAGAAGGGCTGTTTACCTCAGAATTTTAGGGGGCATCCACCCTCCCCCTGTTGAGAGCAGGCTTTGCCCCAGACCCTTCGTACCTATTGCTCCAATTCTCCATCAGCTCTTGCAAAGTAGTTTCAGAACAAGAAGCCACAGAGGCAATTCTTTCATTTCAAAAATGACCATTCTTCCATTTGTCATCAGGTTCCGTGATGAGCAAATGATGCTCATCATATAGAGGCCTAATGACATGCTTTCATTTCCTACAGTCAGTGACACACTCTGGTCCCTCCAATGCTTCTGTTGGCTTTGTCTTGCTGTGACAAACAGCTGTCTTCATCTTGTCAGTTGAATTAGCCAACTGTCATGTCAGAAGCAAACGGATAGCAAAGGGATGGAGGGAGACAAATGTGAGCAGTGTCTCATTTGTGTTTCCTATTTATTCACTCAGTAGTGCCACTAAATCACTCTTCACGCTTTCACATGCGTGGAGCATCTCTTTTAGGAGGCAGGAGGCCAGCTCTCCTTTGTCTTAAGAGCTGAGTTCCAAAGGGCTGCTTTGGTTCAAGAGCTCACTCTCAAGTACGGGAAATAGATCAGCATCTCTTTTAGACATCGCCTCCCATATATCTCATTTTTACAATGATGCTTAATTAGTACCTTTTTTATTCCAGTTCTTTAAGCAGAATTTGAAATACAATGCCTTTGGGTATGTACACACACACACACACACACACACACACACACACAAAGGAAGAGAAAGGGGAGAGGGAGAAAGAGGCCAAGAGTAGATGTGTGTTTTCCTCCTGTTCTCTGTTGTCTTAATTCTCATTGTTGTCAACTTATTCCATGTTGGCTGCGTACACACCACCAGAAACAGAAAATGCTTTCCCCTTTCCCCTACTGAAAAATATGTAAATGTGCATATGTGCTAATTTATACAGGCAGATAAAGAATTAGGAACAGTTGTTATCATTCAAGCAGAAGTACAGCAGAGCTCATCACAGTGGAAAAATAATGTGAAGTCAGCCTTTGACTTTCTTGCTAGCTATTGATTGGCAACATAAAGGCCCATCCTCACCATCTCATTGACTGTGCTTAAAAGAGTGGCCTGCCCTCTATAAAGAAGGGCAAGTAGCCAGTCTGATTCCACGGCTCCAACAAACTCACTTCCCAATGGGTGGTGGTGGTGGTGGTTGTTATCAAATTATCACAGAGCAGACAAGATAACTACACTGGATTTTGTATTACAAATCACTAGACGAACGCTTCCCAAGCGTTTAGGATTACGTGATGTATGGAAAATTATGCGAGCAGACCCCAGCAAGGTGGCCTTCTGCATCTGACTGATGGTGACTTTGTCAACTCCAATTTCTTCTAAATACTTGCTTAGCTCTTTAGGCACCGCACCCAGCGTGCCGATTACCTCTGGGACCACCTGTACCACTTTATGCCAGAGTCTCTGAAGTTCAATTTTCAGATCCAGATATCGTGTAATCTTTTCAAGTTGTTTCTCGGCGACTCTACTATCACCTGGTATAGCAACATCAATGATCCACACTTTTTTCTTCTCCACAATCATAATATCCTGGATATTATGCTCCAAAGCCCTGTCTGTCTGTATTTGGAAGTCCCAAAGTAATTTTGCATGCTCATTTTCAATTACTTTTTCAGGCTTATGATTCCATCAGTTCTTTGTTATGGGCAGATGAAAACAAATGCCTGTCTTTTGTATGTTGCCTTGCCGTGTGTTTATATACCAAAAAGCCAGATATTTATTTATTTTTGAATATAAATGGTAGACAGTCAAAAAACACCACATCCAGTTCAGTGCCAAACTGGAATTATCTCCTCCTAGTCTTGTACTACTTTCCCCTTTTTAAGTTAAATAAGATGTCTGGTTTTTTTTAAATTTTATGCATTACCTAGAATTCCCACTTCCTAAATTTAATCCTGTCTTTGCTCTTTGGATACCAGTTGCAGCACTAATCTGGAGAAGATAGCCTACCTATCCTATATTTCATTAACTAGATTGTCTACAAGTACAGTTCTAACCTCTTGGTCCACCTTATTTTTCTATTACAGGCTTCTAGCTTTTTTTCACTCACACCCAGCTATCGGGGGCCTGTGCATTATAGCCTGGCTTACTATGCTTGATCCCACCCCATATCATTACTGCCAATGGTATACCAGTTTTTTTTTTAGCTGGATGGATAATTCAGTGAAGGTGTGATGATTACATAGCAAGGGAAATTCATATTCTCTGTGAACTTACACCAGGGACTTCAGGTTTCTCTGGGTCTATGTGACTTAATTGGGCTGCATAAAGAGAAGAAGGAATTGTCGAGTAGACACAGCCTGTTAATGCAGCTCTTCTATGGTCCAACAGGGGGAGAGGCCACAAAATAACTCCTTAATAAGTTGTCAAAAAAGGAGAGTGCTGATTCCCTCATCTGGCTTTCCTTTTCATTCTGTATTTTGTTCTCCACCTTGTTTCTTCAAGGCAAATGGACACAGCGCAAAGAAGTAGATGCTAAAAAGGCAGAGGCAAAGACTAAAGTGAAGAACTCTGGGCAGATGTACATTTCTTTTTTAACATTATGTGATTTACTACTACTACTACTACTACTACTACTACTACTACTACTACTACTACTACTAATAATAATAATAATAATAATAATAATAATAATAATAATAATAATAATAATAATAATAATAATAATAATAATACAAGGCAAAAACAAAACAAAAATAAAAAAGACAAAAACATTGTGGCAGCTTAAATATTACCAGTTATATTTTAATGTGAGCTTTCATGGTAAAGTTTATGTCTTCACCCATGAGAGTGGGAGGGCAAGGCAAATATTTACACAGTTATACGTACCTCCAAAACAAAGAGACTGATTGTTTCCTGGGCAAAAGTAGTTGGTGATGTGGCATTTCACATCTGGCAATGATCATCAAGACACCTGTTGATATTCAGTTCCCCTTCCAGAAAGCATTGGCAATGATTAGTGGTTTACAATTAATCCTGTCTACAGATAACAAAGGGGAACAACATGGTAATTACTATCATAATCACCAATGGAGCTTGTGAGGTGACACTGGGTAGTTAGTGAGGAAATATAGCGGGGAATTACAGTAAATTCTACATTTGATAAAGGCCTAAGAATTCATGGCTTATGTTGAGCTCACAGAGACAGTTGCATTGAATCCATTGGCATATATTTAGTCCACTATGATAATTTACAATGAGTCCATTGCGTCGTTGTTATATTGAGAAATTATAGCATATACATTCAATAATGTGCTAAGAATCCTTAGCTTAAATACAGTCCATTAAGATGAGCGGCGTAGCAAGATTTTGGGGCACCTGGGGACAAAGTTGTTTTTGTGCCCCTCTGGTCTTCCCCAACCCCATCTCATCCACCCAGCAAGGGGGGCAATCCTGCGGGCAGGGGGCAGGCAGGCACGCAGGTAAGCATTTGTGTGTGTGCGTACATGTGTGGTAGTGCACGTGCAACTTACCTCTCCTGTGGTGCGCAAGGAAGAGTTGGAGGAGAAGGAGGAGGGTCCTGCAGCCACCGTGCTCACATGCCTGCCTGCCTTCTTGATTCACCGCTCACAGCGGAGGAGGAAGCAGTTGCAACTGAGTGGGTCCCATTGCCAAGCCATGGCTTCCTCCTCCTGTTCCCCCTCCAGGCACCTCCAGATTGCTGCACCTGGGGCATATACACCCTTCCACCACCACCACCACCACCACCCAGATACGCCCCTGATTAAGACAGAAAGAGAGATAATCTCATCCCCCACTATCTCTTTCTGGATTCTTGTTCTGTAATTTTTCTTCTCCAGAATGGCAGCTGTCAGATCTTCTTCAAAGTATCCAGGTCTCTCATCCCCACTATCTCTTTCTGATTCTTCTGACTTATGATGTGTTTGAATGGTCTTAGTTCTGTAATTTTTTTCCATTGAATGGTGTTTGAATGGGAGTTTTCATGTCCAGAATGGCAGCTGTCAGATCTTCTTCAAAGTATCCAGGTAAATTGAATGATATGAAACTGGATTCTGTGTATTGCTTGCTATTCTAATGTCCGATTTGTGCCCATTAATTTTTTTGCACAAAGATTGTCCTATTTCTCCCATATAGAATTCAAGGGGCATGGTTGGCAAACAATGACATAGATAAAATTGGTAGAGGAGCAGGTAACAGTACCCTTGATGTTGTGTTTGACATTGTTACTGTAGGTCCTGTAATTGTGTTGCCAGAATAAACAAGAGGGCACAGCTAGCGCCTGGGCTTGTAGCAAGATGTAGCCCCTGTGTCATTGTTGAGTGGTTCATTGTGTATCAGTAGTTGATTAAGACTGGGGGGTAGTCCATAAGCAAATATAGATCTATGACCAGTGGCTTGGGAGAGTGAAGTATTCTTGTCAAGTATGAGTTGCAATTGACTTATGATGTGTTTGAATGGTCTTAGTCGTGGGCTGAAGATGACAACTATTGGAATTCACATTGCTTCCAGATAGTCATCATGCTTTATTTATTTCTAAATCATATAGGATGGGTATTGAGAACTACATTTTGTAGATCTTCGAATCTGTAGTCTCTATCTAGAGGGTCTGAGCAGGTACAATTGTATTTGAAGGCTTGGCTTGAACCATGGATTTTGTTGTGTGTTGGCATCTGTGTCACTGTTAACACAGTAGAAGCATGCAAAGAGGCTTACTGATCAGTGAGTTTTGGGCATAGTGTGGTTTAAGATGTCCATGTTGGTGTTTCATAGTGGTGTCCAGAAAATGTACATTGTGTAGATTGTTCCAGGCAAAGGTTGATGTTCAGATGGAAGTCATTGAAATCCCGATGGAATTTCTCTAAGGATTCCTTTCCATGAATCCAGATGTGGAAAATAAATGGGAACCAGCCTGTCACAATCCAGGAGGATTTCCCACATTTTTTGCTAATATGGTCAAAGCCTTCCATTTTTCACAATGGCGTTCAAATTTTGCTGAACGTCTAACAATTTATTTTCCAAGATTAAAGTTTCTGATGTCCATATCTTACCTAATTTTTTTATCTCCATGCTACTAATCTTTTAGTTCAAACTGATCAGAAACAAAACAGTAGCGATGACCACCATTCGGTCTTATGACATTCACATAATTCATGAATGTAAGGACCTTTATCATATCATCACATAGTCTAGAGCCGTGGTTCTCAACCTGTGGGTCGCCAGATGTTCTTGGACTGCAACTTCCAGAAGCCTCCACCACTCACTTGCCATAAGGGGTTTCTGGGAGTTGCAGTCCAGGAACATCTGGGGACCCACAGGTTGAGAATCACTGGTCTAGAGTGACTGTTGGTCATATGGTGTGGTATAAAAATCAAATAAATAAATAAATAAATAAATAAATAAATAAATAAATAAATAAATAAATAAATAAATAAATAAATTTATCCGCCGCGCCAAGGACCCCCGAGGACCCAGCTCGGCGGGGGGGGCAAAGGCTGCGGCAAGGATGGAATGTCCGCGCCTAGCCCCTACCCCCCGGCAGAAAACACCGGCGGCCGCCCCGCCGCCCGAGGACCAGCCCGGCGGGGGGGGGGCAGTTTTTTTCTAAAGTGTTTTTTTTAAGGTTCAAAAGCTTCTACTTTTCTTCATGGGTAAGGTAGCTCATTGAATGTGAAAGATATGTGATACACATTTTAATGAAGCAAACTTTCAGTTCTAAGCATTGGTGCTTACCATTTTTGACAGGAGATAAAACTAATGGGTGACCCCTCCCCCCCCAAAAAAAAATTCTTGGCTTTCACCTCACTTTCAGCAAGCATATCTCTTCACTCTTCATTCCTCCCTCACAAGCCAAGGATTTCTCAAAAGACTGTATTCTCATGTTTGTCCTTTCCCTTCAGTATATTCCATTGAACCTTCTCTAAAGGGGGATTAATTAACACCTACAAAGTTACAAATCTTTACCCTTGTTTGCAGTAACAAAACAATACAGCAAGGAGTTCCAGGAAAGGAGAAATGATAACTGTTTTTCCCTTTTTGTTTTAAACCAAACCATTGCCCCCTATATTATTTGAGAGTGAGGGACAGGCATAGCAACAATAGCTGTGATTTGATCTTGTTCAAATACTGAACTGTTATGGAATAGCTTCAGATTAATTCGAGTGTATTTACATGGAAATACTCAACCTAATTCCCTTATCTTTTCTGCTGCACCTGGCACTGTGTCCCATTTAAATGTAGAAATCCA
Organism: Phrynocephalus guinanensis; assembly: GCA_037367245.1. NCBI lineage: Eukaryota > Metazoa > Chordata > Lepidosauria > Squamata > Agamidae > Phrynocephalus > Phrynocephalus guinanensis. The sequence continues at coordinate 62,472,754 of CM074734.1, read as the reverse complement.
AAGCTCAGTACTAGGTAAATATTCAGGTATCAGTCAACTCAAACATATACTGTATTATATATATAAGTGGGGGTTCTCTATGTGCGGTCATTAGAATTCCCCTTCAAAATATGCATGTGGAAGGATAGGATCTGACAAAAACTTGTACATTTTGTACATAAATTGAAAAAGCACAGCCTTACAGGGTAATCTTTACAGCTATACATTTAGGGGAAATGCTTGAAAATGGGTTCACAGCTGTATTCTTAAATGTTTTTATAGATATATAACAAATGCAGAGAGGCTACTGAATCTGGTAGGAAATGAAAGGGCTCTTGAACTGAGGCAGCTATGAAGATCAGTGCTGGTGAAAAGAATAACTGAACACCATTTCTCCAGCTCTCATGTGGCCTTTCTCTTTTCTCTCCTCTCTTCATTTTCTCCTCAATCCTGCCACCTTTGGCATATCCCTTTTATTCCAGGTCAGGTATGGTGTGTTTGAGATGGGTAGGTCCAACATTTCTTCCCGGCTGTTCAGGTGAAAGCCTACAGCTATATCTACCTAGACCCATGACATTGGGAGCCCTCATCACCCAGGGCTCCCACTGGCACAGAGGTCTTCACTTGCCCACAGCTACACAGAGTTGTGGGAGCTTTTCACATATTTGGCTGAATGGGCAGGTGTCATGTATGTCAAGGAACACCAGAACACATAGCATATGATCTGTACCTGGGGAGTGTGGAGAACAGACAAATACATAGCCAGATTAGCCCAGGTAGCTTTTCCTTCTCTGCTCTTTTACTGCTACATGCCAGTTGGTATATCAGGTTTCCTACCAGCCTCTTTCATAATCTGAGACTCTGAGGTCACTTTCCTCCTCCTCCTGTTCCTCCTCCTCCTCCCCCCCCCCCTCCTCCCCCTCCCCCTCCCCCCTCCTCCTCCTCCTCCTCCTCCTCCTCCTCCTCTTCTTCTTCTTCTTCTTCTTCTTCTTCTTCTTCTTCTTCTTCTTCTTCTTCTTCTTCTTCTTCTTCTTCTTCTTCTTCTTCTTCTTCTTCTTCTTCTTCATTTCTTTATTTTTTTATATGTTGCCCAACTTTCCGAAGGAACTCTGGGTGGTTCACAGCATCTTCTTCTTCATCATCATCTTCTCCTTCTCCTCCTCCTCCTCTTCCTCCTCCTCTTCTTCCTCCTCCTCCTCCTCCTCATTGACAATCTGAGGAAAAATTCCAAGCATGGAAACTAGCTGTCAAAGCTTCTGTAATTACATTTGGAGACTTTCTCCCCTGTTCCATCCAAAATCAGATTTCTTAATAAATATGTGAGCCCTTCATCTCAAGAGAACTTAGATCACACTCATCAGTTCATCAATGGCTGTCATGTATTAATCATTAATATTCTCCAAAGACAGGATGGGGACCCTGCATGATACAACAAAAGGATATGGCTGGTACTATAACCCCCCACCACAACAGTACTACCAAATCAAGGACATTGTTCCCCATCCTCACCTAGAGCCACAGGTGTATGGGTGTTTCTTGACTCTTAGCTTCTGTCCAAGCTTGGGCAGGAAGCAAATACTGCCTCCTGTAGTCATAGTTCTCATTATAGCCTTAACCATTGAAGCCACTTCACTCAGCTCTGGAGAGGAAGTGATGGAAGCACCTTCACACTCTTGCACCTTCTTGTGCTCACTATCATTCACACTTGAAAAACGGCCCTGACAATTGCTTTGTGTTTAGGTGGAAAGTTGACAACAATGAAAAAAGGAATCAGCTTCTAGGATTTTCCCTTGCTTGTCACTTTGCGAATGATAGTAAGCAGAACAGGGTATCCTTTAGGCCAGCCATGTCCAAAACTTCGGCCCTCCTGATGTTTTGGACCACAACTCCCAGAATTCTAAGCTTAGATTGCCAATGGCAAAGGACTGTGGGAGTTGCAGTTCAAAACATCTGGAGGGCCGAAGTTTGGCCATGCCTGCTTTAGACCATCTTGATTTCTGCAATTGGTGTTGTCAACATTCAGGTTGCTCTTTCCTATGCAAAGCCTGGCATCCCTTTTCCTGCTGACAATGTGGGCATGATTTTTTGCAGCAATATTGGTCCAATTCCTGGCTTTTTAAAAATCATGGATACAGAAACACAATATCCCACATTCATGAACCAGAGCCTTTTTTTTTAAAGAATTGAATTTTTTCCTGTTTTTAGTTTTTACTATAAACTGCACTATTCTATTCCCCAGTGACTTGCTGTTTGGCACTTCTCCTCCAGTAGCTACCTAAGCTATTTTTCGTAAAGTAAAAAAGAACTCCTGAGAGAGAATACTTTTTTTCTGTGCAAGCACCTTTTATCAAGCATCTTATCTCAAAGATTGAACGTGTTTGCACGGCAGAAGAAGAAGACATAGGAACCACACCGGAAATCCTATGTGTGTTGCTGTACAGTTTTGAAAGAAGTGAGCTCCGTTTTATTCCAATATGCAAACTTTTCTTACTCTTTCCAGGTCAAGCTGGTCGCTTGTTACAATGTGCTCAAAGCAAGAGTTAAAACTGTTGGATAATGGTATCCTGACTACACAAAGCATTAAGTGTCCAATATTTGAAAAATAGGTTCCTCAAGGATGTGTTTTGCCTGCCAACCCTTTAAAAGAAAAGAAACCTGGGAAGCTTTTAATAAACTGCCAGGTGTTTTTTTTTTCCATTTTGCTTTTCAAAGTGGAATTCAATATAGAATAATCAATCAGTCCAGATTCTGAATGCTGCTGTTCCAGAGAAAGTCTAAGGCAGCAATAATTTTCTAGTTTACTCTAAGAAGACAAGCGTACCTTGATACCTGAGTGCTCAGCATTAGATCTTTAATTATATTAGTTTGCCCTGAGGTAAACCAAGGCCCAAATACTATACTGTTGAAAGTAAAACCACTATCAATATCATGTTGCCAGTACTAAGATTTAGGGCACTGGAGATCTATGCTGAATGTTATTCCCGAGTGTCTCATATCTTCCATATAAACTGCCTGCAGCAAAATTCAGCCATTACATACAGAAATGTCCTTAGTACCAAAGGGACCCAGTGCGAAGTAGTGGTTTGGTGGAGTGCGATTAGGTAGATCCACATTCACATTGCCACAGAGCCATGAAATATAGCTCTGGACCAGTCTCTCTCTCTCTCTCTCTCTCTCTCTCTCTCTCTCTCTCTCTCTCTCTCTCTCTCTCTCTCTCTCTCTCTCTCTCTCTCTCTCTCTCTCTCTCAGGCTGATCCATCTCACTTTTTAGGAGAGAAAACACCAGGAAAGAGATCTCACTGGAAGAAAGCCATGCTGTAATTGTAACTAACGCATAAACAAATACTAGTTCCCTGAAATTTTGCTTAGGACAGTTTTTTTCAATACGCTCTACTTACCTGTATTTTATTGCAACAGAAAATGCTGGGATTTCCATCCCTAATGCAGGGTTGGAAAAACCCAAGACATGATGAAGGTCTCAACTTAATTTCAGGCTGATCTTGTTTTGCTTTCAACTCCTTGCCGTTTGCAAACTCCTGCCAGTTTTGATGGCCACTATTTTGATTCTCTAGCCTCCTTTGTCAACTTGGTTTAGGCAAGTGGTTCCCATCCTTGGGTAATCCAGGTATTCTTGGACTGCAACTTCTAGAAGTCTTCACCACCAGCCATGCTGGCGAGGGTTTCTGAGAGTGGAAGTCCATAAACACCTGGGTTAGCCAAGGTTGGGAGCAACTGGTTTAGACCATCCTTCCAGTGCTTTCTAGGTTTCCCCATCTCTGTTAACTGTATTGTGGGATTCTGTGTATCAGAGAATCTGAAATGCTTTCCAGCATTTTTTCTCCACAGTCAAATACCAAAGAGGCTTAATCTTGCATATCATCTTTTTGTCATGCTACTGATTCTCACTTCAATATTTAAAAATCACAACACCAGGAGATCTTAAAGCATTCCCTACATTAAGCCAGAAGTGACAACTTGATTTGTTGGTTGGTTTATATATCACATCCTTAATGTCTGCCATCTTTAATCCCTTTAATATTCCAAAGGGATCCCTCTGTATTGTGTGCATTTCATATTGTCTCCTGTCTTCCCTCCAGTCTAAAACAGATTTTTTAAAATCAAATAAGTGCACATCTTTGGGTATTTTTTTCTTACTTCATTCAGTCAATGCACACAAGTCTTTATGCACATCCATGCACATGAAAAGACTTCATATTCATAATAATGCCTAGGTAGGTCACATCTCTACCATTTATAGGCTGAAAACCTGAAATCATTTGCAATGGTTTATTTTATTTCATTTTTTTACACATTTCCGACTCTGTCAAACCCCTCCCCCCACCCAGAATCTCAGGCTCCTGTGGTATCTTTTTCATAATCAGAAAGCCATTGGGGGGCTTCAGGGCAGAGTCTTCATAATTACTGAATATCGCTGCCCCCTACATATGGGCTAGAGAAGTACATTGTTTTCAGACAAATGTGCTGATATTTGTTAGGGGTGTATATGTGTTCCTGAGTTGTTTATGGGATCCTGGGGTGTTTATGTGTTCCTGTTTGTTTGTTTTACCGGTCATAGCAAAAAGTTGTCAGTGGCCTCCAGGGCAGAGCAATGGCCCAGCAAATATTTCATATTGCATCCAATAACAAAAGGACTCAAAACTATTATAGAGCAGTACATAACTGAAAAGGTATAGCAGCTAAAGGAAAGTTGCTCTGGTGCATGAGACAGAAAATCCCATAAGCATCTCTCCCTTCCAATACAGTGAAAGCACAATCATTGCAAATCAACTATTGGAGAATTTACTACCCTTTAAAGAACCCCAAATCTACTACTTGAGATAAACAATGTTTATTTATTTATTTATTTATTTATTTATTTATTTATTTATTTATTTATTTATTAAACTGCCCAGTTTCCCTCAGGAACTCTGGGTGGTGTACAACAAATTATAAAACATAACAACTTGCCACCCCCCCCCAAAAAAAACCCCACAAACAATACATCGAATAAAAGGGTAAGATACAACAACAGCATACATACAGACTCCGGCAAGTAAGAGGCTGGGACAGACAATAAACCAACTAACTAAATACCATTGTGCACTCAGCGATCAACAAAGCTCTCCCTAAAGAGCCAGGTCTTTAGAGCTCTCCTAGAGGCCGGCAGAGACCTTACCAGCCTTATCTCCATTAGCAGAGTGTTGTGTATTGATCTGTATTCCTATTATCTGTAATTGCTTATGTTGAAGTAACTGCCTTCCTGTTCCAAAGGGAACAGGCCTATTGATTATTTCTAGTTGCTGCATTTGGATCCTCAATCCTATTGGTTTCCGCCAAAAGGCAGCTTTGTGATTGCTTGTAATTGTTCCCTCCAAAATGTATCTTTTCCTAGCCTGTCCTCGTTCCTATAAATGTAGCTCCCTCGCCCCAGTCCCCAGCCTTGTTCTCTCCCTGAATAAAGAGTTGTTACCATGAAGCTGTCTCCAGGATACTGTGTCACAGAGCTGAAATCACTTGTTGAAATCACTAAACCCCACGCTTTCACACTGGCGACGAGGATGGGATCCGGAATGCTGAGAAGCAGAGGATCATCACGCTGACTCAGAGTCTGGATCGCAGGGAAGAACAAGACTCACCTGCCGGCTTAGAATACGACCCTGCCCGCCGGTAGAATGGAAAGTCCACGGGTATTGGAGCCCTTCCAGCCATCGGAGCCTGACACTTGGGAGGACTATGTTGAACGCTTCGAGTTCTTCGTGGTGGCTCAAGAAATCATGGATGACAGCAAAAGAAGGGCCATGTTCCTGAGTTGCTGTGGGCATGAGACCTTCTTGTTGGCCAAGGCACTGCTTGCCTCAGCAAAGCTGAGTGAGACATCATTCACAGACATTTTCGCCCGGCTGACAAGCCACTTGGCACCTGCCAAAACCAAGATGGCTTGGTGGATGGAGTTTCAGAAAAGGCAGCAGCAAGCCGGATAATCTGTGGCTGCATTCCTGGCAGGACTCCGGGAGCTTGCTCAGCACTGTGGCTTCCCAAATCTTGAAGACACTCTCTTGAATCAATTTGTTGGGGAGCTCAGCAGCAAAAAAGCCCGAAGGCACATTGTGGCAAAGGAAGATGTCACCCTTGCCTCCGACTTGAAAGAGGCCACCGCCACAGAGAATTATGAGCAGGAAGAGCTCAATGCCAGTTGCAAGGCCACGAAGCTGCGGGTAGAGGCTGCCCATGCCATGGATGAACCAGAGGCTAGTCCAAGCCAGAGCCCAGTCCATGGTGTCGAGTTGGTGCGTCAGACTGATGCACGGCCCAAAGATCACCGAGGCGCTTGCCCAGGCTGTGGCGGAAACCATGAGCGGAAAAGCTGCCATTTTTTGTGATGCTACGTGCAGGGCATGTGGAAAGACAGGATACAGCGCCAGGGTCTGTAGGTCAGTGGCAGCTGGAACAACGGGATCACCGAGATCAATGCGTCGCAGATCATCCACCACGACTCATCTCCTGGACGACTGCAATTATCTCACAGAGGTCGATGGAGAGACCGTGCAGTTCCCGGCGCAAGGCAAAACATCCGTCAGAGTGAAGATTGAAGGTCAACCGTGCAATATGGAGGTGGATTCCGGATCGGGATTCACCATTGTCTCAGACCAGACTGCAAGGGGGCTCTTCCCTGGGGGTAAGTTCCCCTCTCTGGAACCATTCCCAGCAACCTTGCAATCATACACGGCTGGCCACATCCACATTCTAGGAATGCATGCTGTGAGGATACAATTCCAGGAGAAACAGGCCGTGCTTAAATTGGTGATTGCAAAGGGGAGTCGCCCCAGTCTCCTGGGTACTGACTGGTTTCCCGCCTTGGGACTGAGTATATCAGGGCTCCACTCAGTCCAAACGTCCCCAGAGTTGGGCAAGGCATTAGGCCAGCAATTTGCCGAACTCTTCAGTGGTAAACCGGGTTGTTACACAGGGCCTCCAATTGACTTTGAGCTGGACCCCAAGGTGGCCCCAATCCGACTCAAGCCAAGGCGAGTGCCATTTGCACTGCAACCCAAGATAGAGGCGGAACTGGACAAATTGGTCAAACAGGGAGTTCTTTCACCTGTGGACTCTTCTAAGTGGGAGACTCCTATCGTCACACCCCTTAAGGCAAATGGGGAAGTGAGAATTTGTGCAGACTACAAATGTACGATCAACAAGGCACCCAGGGAAAATTCATACCCCATTCCAGTCGTCTCACAGCTGTTGGCAAAACTAGCTGGGGGAAAAATGTTCGCCAAACTTGACCTGACACAAGCGTACCAGCAGCTGCCAATGACTCCGCAATCTGTGGAAGCACAGACTATCGTAACACACAAAGGGGCGTTCAGAGTAAACAGATTACAGTTGGGAGTTTGTGTGGCCCCAGGGATTTTTCAAGGTCTAATGGAGCGCCTGTTAAGGGGTCCGCCAAGAGTCTTGCCATTTTTGATGATGTTCTGATTGCTGGGAAAGACCCCCAGGAACTAGTTGGTCGTATCCGTGCTGTGTTACTCAAATTTAAGGAGGTGGGGCTGCAGCTGAAAAAGGAAAAATGCAGTTTTGGGGTGCCATCTTTGGGGTTTTTGGGGTTTAAAATTGATGCAACGGGCATCCACCCCACTGACTGTAAAACTAAAGCCATTACTGAGACTCCACGCCCACAGAACAAGACAGAGTTACAGTCATTCCTGGGACTTATTAACTTTTATCATTCATTCCTACCTCAGAAAGCTTCAATAGCGGAGCCGTTGCATAGACTATTGAAAAAAAAGTGTCTGTGGCATTGGGCTCAGGCACAGCAGAAGGCTTTTGACACCTTGCGGGGCATGCTGACTAGCAGGAGCGTCCTTGCTCATTATGACGAGTCGAAACCTCTTGTCCTGGCATGTGATGCCTCTCAGTATGGGCTGGGAGCTGTGCTGAGCCATAGGGAAGCGGATGGGTCAGAAAAGCCCATCTCATTCTATTCTCATACGTTGTTGCCAACGGAGTGCAACTAAGCACAAATTGACAAAGAAGCTCTGGCAATAATGGCAGGGATTAAAAAGTTCCATGATTATTTATATGGTCACCACTTCTTCCTTGAGACTGACCACAAGCCATTGTTGAGATTGTTCAACCCGAACAAGCAGATGCCACAGATTCTCTCCCCCAGGATGTTACGATGGTCTATATTCCTGAATGGGTTCCAGTACACCCTGACCCATGTTCCAGGGAAAAGGTTGTGCCACGCTGATGCCCTAAGTTGCTTGCCCCTTCCTGGTGTGAGCGATGTGGATCCTGCCCCGGCGGAACGAGTGATGATGCTGGAAACACTTCCGGGGGGGGGGGGGCTGTAACGGCCACTGAAATAGCTGAGAGAATGAGGAAAGATACCGCTCTCTCCCGTGTGCTCACTCGGGTGGGGAGGGGATGGCCAGGTGGTCCGCATGAAAAAAAATTTAGACCATACGCAACAAGGCATCATGAGCTATCCCTGCATAAGGGCTGTCTCCTGTGGGGAGACAGGGTGATCATTCCAGCGCCACTGAGAAACAGGGTTCTGGATACGCTTCACATGGGGCATCCGGGAATGGTCAGGTTGAAGTCGCTAGCCCGGTGCTATGTGTGGTGGCCTGGGATGGACCAAGATGTTGAACAATGGGTACGGACGTGCAAGGCATGTCAGGAAGTGCGCCCAGAAGTGGCCAGAGCACCAGTCCACTGGTGGGAGCAGACCCGGATTCCCTGGAGCCAGCTGCACTTAGATTTTGCTGGGCCATTCCAAGGAAAGGTTTTTTTGGGTTATCGTTGATGCATATTCTAAATGGTTAGAGGTAGCTATGGTTCCCAGCATGTCGTCAGCTGCAGTCATCAAAGTGTTGAGACAGCTGTTTGCAACCCACGGGTTGCCTGAGACCATTGTGTCAGACAATGGAGCAGCCTTTGTATCCCAAGAATTCAGGGTATTCTTGGCTGATAATTTCATAAGAGGGGTCACATCAGCTCCCTTTCACCACTCCTCCAATGGGCAGGCTGAGCGCATGGTGCAGACAGCCAAAGGATCTATTGCACGCTTGATGGAGGGTGACTGGTCAACGCGCATTGCCCGAATGTTGTTTTTGCAGCATGCGACGCCGTGTACTACTACGGGCAAGTCACCAGCAGAGCTGCTCCTAGGTAGAAGGCTGGTAACGGTGCTGGGTTATGTCCACCCAGACAAAATGCCAAACCGCAATGCTAGAGCACATCCACAAGCAGAGAGCGACTCTACAAGGTATTTTGCTCCTGAAGATTTGGTCTGGGTGAGAAATTATGCCAGAGGTCCCCTGTGGGTGCCAGGGGTGATCACCAGAGCGTCTGGGCCAGTCTCTCATTACGTGACCATTGAAGATGGCAGGGTCTGGCCTAGGCACGTGGACCAACTGCGGCACAGAGCGCTCAGTAGAGTGGGTACAGGAGTGGGGGAATTGCAGTCTGAGAGTGACACTACCCCTATTAATGAGTCACAGCTGCAAGACCAGAGCAGAGATGCCCCAGGAATGCAGGTACCAGTGGCTTTCGCAAATGAATCTGCTCCTGCAAGTCCTCATGGTGCCGAGGAACAGATCAGGGACACTGAGTTGTCTAATACACCCTCCGTGTCAGACAAAGCTATTACAGTAGACTCTCCAACACAGACACTGCCTGCTCAAGCCCCTGCAACACCAGTAGTCAGGAGATCAATTAGAAGTCGCAGGGCCCCACAATATCTTAAAGAGTATGTGTGCTGTGCCCACCAGGGGGGGGGGAGGGGTGTTGTGTATTGATCTGTATTCCTATTATCTGTAATTGCTTATGTTGAAGTAACTGCCTTCCTGTTCCAAAGGGAACAGGCCTATTGGTTATTTCTAGTTGCTGCATTTGGATCCTCAATCCTATTGGTTTCCGCCAAAAGGCAGCTTTGTGATTGCCTGTAATTGTTCCCTCCAAAATGTATCTTTTCCTAGCCTGTCCTCGTTCCTATAAATGTAGCTCCCTCGCCCCAGTCCCCAGCCTTGTTCTCTCCCTGAATAAATAGTTGTTACCATGAAGCTGTCTCCAGTATACTGTGTCACAGAGCTGAAATCACTTGCTGAAATCACTAAACCCCACGCTTTCACACAGAGTATTCCAAAGTGCCAGGGTAGCCACTGAGAAGGCCCGATTCCGGGTAGAAACCCTTCGGGCCTCCCTTGGCGTGGCCACCCACAGTGAAAGGAAGAGTGAGGCTGTGGTCGGTCGGGATGAAGAGTGTGCCACTGGGTCTATTCTAATCCTGGCTTGGAAAACTTTCAGAGTTCTAGAGGCCAGAGTGACACACACAGTCTTGAACCTCAGAAGACTATCTCTGTTCCTTCCTCTCACCTCAAAAAACTCTTTTAAAAAATTGAAATCTCTTTTTGCCCTCTATCAAAAAAATTTCATTTTAAAAATGAAAATATTTGAGGAGGAGGAGGAGGTGCTGGGGATCCAAAACATGGCAGTGTTTCCTCTGTCACTTCTCTGAGAGGTACCAGGGAAATTATTTTGCAATTTATTGAGGAGGGAGGGAGATATTGTGGCAGGGCTAAGGACGGACTAGAGCTTGGACCTCCTGTGCCACCACAGGCCCTCCTACTAAGATATCAGCATCTGGAAATGCTGTTCAAACAGGAGAAGCCAAATAACCCTGAGATCACACCTGAAAAAGACCTTTCACTGAGGCATCCAAGTCTACTCATGTCGGGTAATATGGAAGGATGGCTGCCTACCACCAGTGACAAGGGTCGCCTTAGGGAGATTTGAGTCAGAGGGAAGGCCCAGCAACTGGGTAGCCCACTGAGAGGCCCTAGGGAGGGGTGGTGGAGGTGAAGTAGAAAGCTTAAAAGAAAAAGGCCACTGCTTGAGACTTGGGGAGTGAATCCAACAAGGAGAATTTCTGGATGGAAATTCTGGATTTAACCCCTTTGGAATCTGCAACGCTAGAGGTTTTCTTTTTGGAGAATGGGCTGGCTCTTGACCGCCACCAGCCAGCCTCCTTCACAACAAGCCAAAGCCCAAGATTGAGAGTTCTCTGCCATACCCTACACTGACACAGAAGTGATGATGGAGAAGGAAAAGACAGCTTTCATGGCTGTAGACCAGACATGTCCAAACTTCGGCCCTTCAGATGTTTTGGAACACAACTCCCACAGTCCTTTGCCATTGGAAATACAGGCTTGGAATTCTGGGAGTTGTGGTCCAAAACATAAGGAAGGCTGAAGTTTGGACGTGCCAGCTCCAGACCTTTCAGTCAAACGTGTTAAACTTCAAAATGGCAACTCAGGCGAACTGAGGGTGATGTTATGGGAGGGTGATAAGAACCACTTCTGGACTGGACTTAGGGTCATGAAGCTCCACATCTACCCTTCTATATGTTCACTTGAGTTTAAAAGGCTTCATTATATCTGTCCCACAGGGCCCATTTGACACATTCTTACCCATGAAAGACTCAGGAACACACACAGTGATAAAGGATATTTGGGGTAAGGGGTTGTGGGGGTCAATATGAACAGTGTGCCACATAAAAGCTTTAAACTACACTTGCTCACACCAGAGATTCCTGGGTAAATTCTGGTTGGACCTGTTATCAGCTGCCACCAAGAGGAAGGGTGTGGATTGGTTTAGAAATGCCAGATTGGTTTGTTTTTTTTCAGCATTATGATATTGCTTTGGACAGATATTTATAGCTACCTAACAGACATTGCTGACACAATTCATTGGGGGAATGAGCAAAGGGGCACCAAACTAAATGCATGGCTTATTATGTTGTGCTGCAGTCAGCTGGTAGCTAGTTTTGTTTGCCTTAAGTCTGCTGTTTGTCAGTTCAAGGTCTTTCTACTTCTCATTCTTTCCCTTTTGTCAGCTAGAATCCCTTTTCCTGCCTCGGCATCCTTATATTTTCATTTGTGCTGTTCCGGTAATCAATAAGCTCCTCTAAAAACATGCGTACCTAGGAAATGGGAGGCCTTGATCGAAATCCTGTTGCTGAGCCTAGTGAGTTGCACTTGAGTAGGCCTATTGAAGCCATGGGACTTAGAAAGGAGGTGCCAATTAAGCCATGCTATCTCCTCCGTGACCAATTACAAAACAAAACCAGGTGAATTTGTTAAATGTGCTTTGAGGCGTGATTATGTGTTAGAATAAACAGGCAGTCTAATGCTCTTTTGGGAGATCTCCTTCGAATTACACATTTAGAAGGAGGCGAAGACTTTTCCCTTCAGGCAGGACTTTTCTTAGTGATTGACTGTCTCAGAGACAATAAACAGGGTGTTTTATAATTTTGGCGCTTCTAAGTCTGTTTATAGCAATGCTCTTGTCTAGCATTTTTAATCTATTGTTATTAATTCTTCTTTAATATTTGAACAATTTACTGGTTTTAGCTTTTAGTTCTGAATGCTGTATTGGAACCATTCATGAGGAAAAAGATGGAGGGGTGGGGGTAAAATATTTGAAATGAATTAATAATTGTACCATTTGACTCTCGGGCCAGCAGAGGCATCATCCAAGCAAAGGGGATGCAAAATCTCCTGTTGTGTTTAGTGCTCCACCTGCTAGAAGTAACCATCTCACTCAAGATGATGTCCAGGTCCACCCTGGAATTTGAGTGAGGAGATCTTAAAAATCACCCCCTTGGGTCTCTTAGCTTTAAAACTAGAGAGGAGTACAAAATGCCAAGATGGCATGTCATTTCGTTTTTGTTCTCATTTGTTTAATTCCATTTTAAAAAAAAGTTCCGTTCTTTGTTTTGCTTTTGTTTGTTTGTTTGTTTGCCCTAGCGCCAACCAGCTGGCCTTCAGGCTGGTCAGAGCTTTTTAAAAATTATTTTTGTTTTTATTTATTCTTCCCTAGTGCCAACCAGCTGGCCTGTGGGCTAGTCGTGCGTTTTTATTCTTATTTTATTTTTTCCCCTAGCGCTGACCAGCTGGCTACCGGGCTGGTCAGTGCTAATTTTTTTTATCCCCCACCCCCAGTACAGACCGGCTGGCCTGCGGACTGGTAGGCACTTACTGTAAATAATAATAATAATAATAATTTTTTACCCCCTAGTGCTGACCAGCTGGCCTGTGGGCTGATTGGTGCTTTTTAAATTATTTTTATTTTTATTTCCCCAGCACCGTCTGGTGGGGGGAAAGGAGCAATTTTTAAACTTTTTCGCCAGCCCCAAGGCCGTGCTACAGCTGATTGGCGCTTGGCGCTCAGGAAAAAAATCCTGCCTTTTCCTCCACCCAATCAGGTGGGGAGAAAGGAGGGATTTTAAAACTTTTTTATTGCCTCCACATGTCAATCAGCTATAGCGCGTGCTTCAGGCTGGCAAAAATAAAAAGGTTAAAAATCAGTCCTTTCCCCCCACCCCATCGGGTGAGGCCCAAGTGCTGATCAGCTGTAGCACGGGCTTGGGGCTGGCAAAAAATACTTTACAAATTGCTCCTTTGCCCCCACCCTATGGAGCTGGGGAGGGGAGGAGCGATTATTAATCTTTTTTCTGCCCCAAACCCATGCTACAGCTGATTGGCATTTGGTGCTCAGCCAAATAAAGTGGAATTTTTAATTTTTTTTAAAAAAATTTTTTGGGGGGGGGGCTGAGCCCCAATCGCCAATCAGATGTAGCGCAGGTGCTTTTTTAAAATAAGTACTGGCACGCTACAGCTGATCGGCACTGCCGCTTTGGAAGCCCCCTCTCCGGGGCTTTGTTTCATTTTGTTTTCCTTGGGGGGGTGGTTCAGCATTCATTTTTTTACATAACCAAATGAATAATGAATAACGAAATGAATTAAAAATTCATGTTGTGCCCATCTCTATTTAAAACTAACCTCCCGCCTCCTCCTCCTCTTCCCCCTCCCCTGCCTACCCTCACCCAACTCTGTCTCTATAGGAATTTACAACCAGGCTTGCATGCAAATATACATACAACAGCTATTGAATATTTGGTATGAAACATATATCCCTTTACATATTATATTGCACACGTCATTCTGCTGCTATATGTCTGAAGAAGTGGACGTGTCCATGAAAAGTTACATTAAAATAGGAAAGTTAGTATTTAAGGTGCCACATGTTTTGTCTTTTGTTTTGTTTTGCTTTTCTTTAAATTTTGCCTGGAATTAGCTTGTAGCGTGATTTAAAACTTCCATTTGTTTGATCCGGGGGTGAGGTAATCTTTTCCTAAATACTTATGGGAATAATTGTACTTATTCTATGTGTCAGAAGTCACTTTGGGAGTGAACAGATGGCCGAGAATTTATTCTTATTTTGTTTGTTTGTTTGTTTGTTTGTTTGTTGTTTGTTTGTTTGTTTGTTTGTTTGTTTGTTTGTTTGTTTGTTTGTTTGTTTGTTTGTTTTGTAAGACCTCAGCCAGCACTCATACGTTTCTTTATATGTTCAGTGAAAAGAAGGGGGGAAATAATAGGACAGAAGGCAAAATGAATGGTTTCAATCCTTGCCAAGATGATGTTGTAAATTCCCTGCCCAGGAAAGCACTTGGGTCCCCTGAGACTAGTCCCTTTTCCAGACTCTGCCAGCATGCCTTATTCCACTGAGTCTCACAGTGAATGGATGCCATTCCACATATCCTGTAATGCAGTTTTGTAGCGAAAAACATGGGAACAAAAACATCAGGGATCGGAAGGCATTTGGCTGATTTTCATTCATTTCCCCAGCATCATAGGTCCAACCCTTTGTCTTTCAAATCAATCTGGGAAACATAATGCCATCACCCAAATATACTCAGTTAATTGAGCTCAAAGACTTGAACAAATCTGATTAATTTATTTCAATCTGCACAAAATTTCTTCTCAAATTATAATAATTAACGGGGAAGAAACAAGATAAACAGAACACCACCACAAATATTTTCCCTATTTTTCTTTAAAGTCATACTTGGATTTAATGGTGCTTTCATTTACAACAAAATGTTGTTACTTTCTCAGGCTTGCAGCCATTATATGCATGAATCTCACTGGGACTTACTCCTAAGTAGACACACACAAAGTGAATCAGGGATTCACCTTGTGTGTGTCTTATTTATATGCTTATTTTTATGTTTATATTGGATTCAACAGTTAATAAAATTGGAACAAAAAAGGCCAATTGCTGAAGCAATTCTTGGACAGCAGTGTGCACACACTAAACCAGTGTACACCACCACCACCACCCCAATAAAGCATAAATGGCTGAAATCATGTTGTGCTGTTGTGTAAACAGTGTAACTTTTGGAAGCAAATGTTCATAAATTGGAATTCTCCACAGAAGTTATATGTTGAATAGTGAGTTGCAAGACTTGGCATCTAAGCTAACATGTCTTAATGTTAATTCATATCTGAAAGTTATTCAATTTGCATAACTGTGACAGCCAACTCAGTGGCTTAGTTATCTGGCTGCGAAGGCAGAGGGTGGGAATTTGATTCCTCACTTTGTCTTCTTGACAATAGCTTGACTCGATGATCCATAAGGTCTCTTCCAGTTGTTCAGTTCTAAGGTGAAGGAGGAGGAGGAGAATTGCAACCTTTATGGAAGAAGTGCCTTTTCATACCAAACCACAAACCACTTTCTCCAGAGTTCTTGTTCGTAGAGCCCAAGACTTTTGGAAGCTAGCTGGAAAATGGCAAACAGGCCATAAAGTCTCTTTGTTCTTTGTTCTTGTGGAATCCCGTTGCATTTATGGACCATTGTTTGTAATTTGGTATATGCTTGCTATCTGTTTGTTGCACTGATTTTCCTCCAGCAAAAATGGATGGCTGTTCTCCTCGCACTAGCCTTGTGCATAGGTCAGATTGAGATAATGCAACTAGCTCAGTGTGGATTTGAAGCCAAGTCTTCTATGCCAATAAAGGTTCTTGTGTGTGTGTGTGTGTGTGTGCCAAGTCTTCTGAGTCCTAGTCCAACAATCTATAGTAGGGATGGGTAATGTGTGCTTCTCTAAATGTGCTACCAGAACTTCTGTCCTTCCTAAGATCCTGCTGGGTGATGAGAAGTCAAAGCCCCATTTAAAAACACTACCAAAGAGAACAGCCTACTAAACATATGCAACTTACTTCTGTGCAGAGCTTTGAAGTAATGTGGTACAAATAACAACAGTACTGTTGCTACTTTAGGGCTTAATACGAGCATAACAATATTCCTCTTGAATAGAAGAATTACAGACAAGTAATGTCATTTCCTTGCGTGGTGCAGCACATAGCGTTTGCGCATTACTTTTTCTCGCTACTTTTTTCCTGGGAGAAATGTTTGTGAAGGCATTAGGACAAGCCTTTGGTTTGCAATCAGTATGCTCAGCACGTCACTATAATAAAAACAACTCATTTTCCTGGCTTGAGTTCTTTCCAAAGTTTATCTTGGAAGCAGGAAAGAATTCTGCTGGATTAGAGCAAAGGTCAGTTTAGGCAAGCATTTATTTCTGACGGTGTCCAGACGCAGACAGCTGGAGACGTGTTTGCAGATTTAACTTCTGACATCCAATCTCCCTTTAAGCGCTTTTGAGTGCCTAGCAACCTAGGTGCTTAGCAAAGCCATTCATAAAATCCAGCAGTATTGATTTTCTGTTTCTTTCTCTTGTTGCTTCTCCTTTGCTGAAAGGATATGCCTTTATGGGAAAGAAGAGCTTTGATAATATTTCCATATTAAATTGTTATAATTAAGCAGGATGAAATATTTATAGGGGGAAGGGAGAGAGCGAACACTGGCTTTCTCAGACATCAACCTCTCCCCCTTCTAACTCCTTGATGCATTTTTCAGGCCACCTTTTCCTGTGAAATGATTGCTCAGTAAAGCTGACTGTTGCCAGGCTAACATTACGCAAAACTAAAAGACGCATTGCAGATCCACTGCCTGAATCGATGATGTCCTATGAAGCTGTAAAACTGGCATGACACCTTGCAATCCGAATGCTGATGGCTCTCCTCTGAGCCTCCCCACTCTGCCAGGACTTTGTGCGGGGAATCAGCTTACAGTACTGGGGTGTGTCCTGGAGTTTATGAATGAATATATTTCACTGGAAGGGAGAGATCACAGTTCATGGGTAAAAAAAATTCTTTGCTAAATAACATCTTCACCCTTTTCCACTTTTCCAGTTGAAACAGGGGCCGGCAAAGTGCAGCTCTGGGCAGCCCCAGAGCCAGATATGTTGGCCTCAGTATGGCAGATCTTGCCCTTCCAATCATGGGGAGGAATTTTGTGACTTCTAAGTAATCCTTACCTCAAGCCTAGTTTGTGTGTTGCATTGTTACGGTCGTGAATGACTCTGTGTGACCCCATATCCATAGAGTTTTCTTGGCAGGAATACTGGAGTGGTTTGCCAGTTCCTACTCCAGGCACCTATAGCACCTGGTATTCCCTGGTGGTCTCCCCTCCAAGTACTAACCCTGCTTAGCTTACAAAATCAGGCAAGATCAGATGTCCTTAGGGCATCTCAACCCCAGTTTAGTCCAAAAAAAGCTTTTTAAAGAAATTGATGCAATTTTAGTGTATTGTTTCAGTGTATTGTATTTTGGGTATTTAAATATTTTTATCATTTAAATTTTATTGGCATTTTAATGTTTTGATTGTTTAACTTGTTCATTTTAATTGTAAGCTGCCCAGAGACCTTTAGGTAGTGGGTGGCATATAAACTATATAAATAATTGAATAAATAAATAAATTGGGCCAGGAAACAAATCCTTTCAGAAGCGTGCAGGCTTTGCCATTTGAAGGGTGACTCCACATACCCCAGCCCCACTGAAGACCAGTTGTGTCAGGTGAGTACAGCCCTTATTGTCAAAGCAGAGGGCAATTCCCAGGGATTGCAAAGGTGTACCCTGATCACATATTGAAAACATTGTTTTAATGGGAATAATGTTCTTTAAAGCAACCTTTCCATCTGCCAGAGAATCACTCCAGCCTGGCTTCAAAACATTGAAACCCAACAATGAACCAAAATGGTTCAGCTAGGTCACAGATGAGGGTCAGGCTGGGCCACACTCATATGTTGTGTGATTGCCAGGAAACAGATTGCATTGGGCCACTCCGCAAGTAGTTCCCCATGTGGTCACACCCCTGGTCAGATTCTTGGGCCCAGTGCTACCTATTTTGACTAGTGAGAGCTCTCTTTTTTCAGACACAGAGAGATCATTTCACATCACTTGGTGCTTTCAACTCACTGGTGGGTGACCTCTGAGTATGCAGGACCCACTTGTAGTTCTCTCTTACCCCATTATCCTTCATCACTTCTCAGGAACGTCCCTCTAATCACAGCTTTTCAACAATGAACTTTCATAAGCCATTAACTCAAGTTTTAATGTAGCTCTGAGGTGCTCCAGCACACCACCAGTTTTCAGCCATCTCCTGCAATCCTGCACATGTGGGGAATAAAGCTAAGAAAAGAGGATGGCCTGTAAAAGGGTCCTCTCTGCAGTTAAGATTTCTGCACTTGGATGGGGGACCCTTCAGAATCCCACAGAGTCTGTTTTTAGCTCCTTGGGTGGGCAGCACACGATTGCCACCACACCTATGTAACTTCCCTAGGGCTCTAGCATGCCTTTGGCACCTCATATTTAACCACTGCTTACCTCCAGGATTACCCAAGGCCCAAGGATATGAACAGAAAATGAATTGATTTAGCTGATATTCCCCTGTGTCTTCAGGTGAGCCCACAAAAATGAGGTTGTGTGGTTGTTTCATCCCTACATGGATTCAACACACACACACACACACACAGAGAGAGAGAGAGAGAGAGAGAGAGAGAGAGAGAGAGAGAGAGAGAGAGAGAGAGAGAGAGAGAGAAAGGGGGGCTTGAATATTTTTACCAAGCAGTTTCCAAACTTGTGGCTTTAAAAAAAGACATCAGACTGTCTTCTTTTTTTGTTGACCCCAGTAAATGCCATTTTGTAGCAGGCCAGAGGAGGCACCCACCCCAGAGAGGTGCCTCCAGGAGCCCGCTTTCCCTTCATGGCGGGCCAGAGGAGGCACCCACCCCAGAGAGGTGCCTCCAGGAGCCCGCCCCCCCCAACCAGTACTAACGACAGACGAAACAAACGAAACGACAAATTTTTGAAAAATTTCACGAAAAACGGAAACGAGCCGAAACGGGCCGGCTCGGACACACGACAACCCGAAACGTAATTTTTCCTGGTCGTACCCATCTCTAGTTTCAAATCAAGACAGTTCATGATCTTTCAGCTTGATGAGGCTGCCATCTGAGCAGAAGAATACAACCAGGGCTGTTCCTCTTCATATATGGTAGGTAGCAATCAGGCATAGCCTGGCAGTGGGCTGGTGGGGGATCAAAATTAAATCACAATATTCTCCTATTAGTTTTTATTCAGTTTTCTCATTCATGTATAAATATCTATAAATAAATTTATCTGAAAGTTGAGTCACAGCAACTGGACTTCTTTTCTCGAGAGTTGTATCGTTGTACAACTTTTACTCTGCTTTCTTTATACAGTACTTGTGTCTTAAATGCAGCTGCTATAGCACATTACTGAACAATTCAAAAATGCTGTAGCAAATTACAGTACATTATTGAGGTAGGGATCTTTTTAAAAGAGTGAACTGAATAAACATAAAAGATCCAAATAACATAGATGAAAAGGAGGAATGAGTGGTGGGTGCGTAAGGTGCAGACATGTCAGTCTGAAATAATGATATGGACCAATCTTGGTCCACCATGATCATGCAATTTGAAGGCTTCTGTAATAACTCAACCACAGGAATTAGAGGATAAGTATACCTGCAATCATGACAAGGTTGTTAAGATGCTCGTCCTTTCATGGCAGAATGTGGAATCTAGTAATTGAGACTTTCCTCTCACTCTACATCTTGATAGGACTGGCTATGAATACAATATGTTTCAGAAGGAGCTGCTTTTGAAAATGACCTGCACTTTTCATTTGGGACAATGAAAAAAAATGGGACAATTGGGGGAAAAATCAGTCTCTCCAGAGTGGCAGTATAATTTCCTAAGCACCTTGGGAACATGACAATGCAGTTGTGAATGGTTGTGTACATGGTTTGGCTGGGATTCCTGATGCTTTTTGCAACATTCCCTTTGCACACCAATCAATTATCCAGTAGTTGTTGCAATTCCTCATTAACTCAGAAATAGCACCGCAGATTTGCTTCAAAAGGTCCATGATGGCCTTAGACTGCTTTCACAGGACCACTAACCTCTGGTGCAAAGTGCTCGCAGATGCGAACCATAAAACTGTTTTCCCACAAGCAGTGGACTTAAAAAAAATAAAGTGCCACCACACCCACTTAAGCGCAACCCAGCACTTTTTGCAAATACCTGGTCTCGAGGTGGTAAAATCCTTATCACTGTTCTGATGCGGAATTTAAACCATTACTTCTATCCGTGGGAACACAGAAAATCTGCACCAAAACCATTTCACCCCCATTATGGTGTCTTTGACGCAGAACGGTTATGGATTTTCAAAATACAACCATGGGAACATCCAATCCGTGATATCAACCATATTTGCTCCGGGGGGGGGTCCGAATCAAAGTTTGCTGTGGATTTTAGTGGTTGTGTGAAAGCAACCTTAGTGAGATCCTTCACCAGCTGGATCCATCCATCCATCTATCCATCCATCCTTCATTCCATCCACCCACTCATCCATCCATCCATCCATCCAAGATATTTATAGCCCACCTTTCTCCTTGGAAAGGACCTAAGGCAGCATACAATATTAAAGAACAATATATATACTTGAAGGCAATGAGTATGCAAGTTGTTAACAAAATTTGATACAATATTTAAAGCTAAGGGGTGGGAAGAGATATTTTACATCTCACACATCATTAAAAGGCAGTATTAAAGCTAAGAACAATAAGTGAACAAATAAAGGAGAACAAAAGTCACTCTAAAGGACAATATACAAAAAATGGAAAAACAGGTAGTATTATAGACTAAGCAGTAATGCCCATCAATCCATCACATAACAGCATTTACTGAGGGAAGGCTTGCCTGCAGAGAAAGGTCATTGTCTGCTTGCAAAAGGTCAGCAAAGATGGAGCAAGTGTGGCCTCCTGTCGGAAGGAGTTCCAAAGTCTGGGAGCATAAAAAAAAGGCCCTCTCATGTGTACTCATTAGGGATGGGCTGTTCGCTTCGAAAGCTGTAGCTTCCGAAATGATCCATGCAAGCCCGGGTGCTGTTTGGAAGCCTCCAAAATGCAAGCAGCCAATCACTTACATTCCTGCAGGGTCGTATCCGGCTAAACTCCAACCAGGAAGAAATCTCCTTATGTCATCTGATTGGTGTCATTTTGCCTTTTTCTAAATCTTTGGTGAGGCCCCATCTGGAGTATTGTGTACAGTTCTGGTCACCATACCTCTAGAAGGATATTATGGAAATGGAAAAATTGCAGAGGAGGGCAGCCAGAATGATTCAGACTGGAACACCTACCTTACCATTTGAGGCTGCAATGGCTGGGCCTCTTCACTCTTGAACGACGATGCCTAAGAGGTGACCTGATTGAAGTTTATAAAATCATACAAGGTGTGCGCAAAGTAGATAAGCAAAAACTGTTTTCTCTATCGCACAACACTAGAACTAGGGAGCACTCCATGAAACTTTTTGGATGGGAGATCTCAAACAAATAAGAGAAAGTACTTTTTCACCCAGAGGATCACTGGTTTGTGGAACTCCCTGCCAGAAGAAGTGGTGACAGCTGTCAGCTTGACAGCTTTAAGAAAGGATTAGGCAAGTTCATGGAGAACAGGGATATCAATGGCTATCATTATGGATGCCTAAGGACAACCTCCGGGTTGGAGAGAGGGAGGATATCTCTCAAAGCCATTTGCAGGGAATCATAAGCAGGTGAACACATCTACTTGGGAATACCCTGAAGCAAATGGTGAGCCACTGTGTGATACAGAATGCTGGACTGGATGGGCTGTGGCCTGTTCCAGCAAGGCTGTTCTTATGTTCTTATGTTCATCTGTCCTTCTCACTGGTGCTGGCCAAAGACAGGGAAATGGGATGATGCATTTCCCTGCACAGTTCCTAATTGGCAAGTACCAGGGAGGAGGACAGATGATGTCAGGAGACTTCTTCCTGGCTGGAGTTTAGCCCGATGCGACCCTGCAGGAAAGTAAGTGATTGGCTGCTTGCGTTTCAGAGGCTTCCAAACAGCACCTGGGCTCATGTGGGTCATTTCGGAAGCTACTGTTTCCAAAACGAACAGCCAATCCCTAGTATTCATCATATCTGCGAGGGAGGCAGGACTGAGAGAAATGCCTCTCCACATGATCTTAGTAGTTGACCCGGCTGATAATGGAGGATATGGCCTTTGAGGGAGCTTGGCCCTAGGGCATTTAGGTCTTTACATTCAAAGCAACACTTTGAATTGTGCTTGGTAAATGATTGGCAGCCAGTGAAGCTGCTGTGAAAGGGGTGTTATGTGATCCCTATAACCAGCCCCATCAGCAATCTGACTGCTGTATTTTGGACCCACTGAAGTTTCCTGACACCATCTAATGGAAGGCCCACATAGAATGCATTACAGTAATTCAACTGAGAATGTAACTAGTGAAGAAGCCTTGTGGCAAAGGGGTTAAACTGCTGTATTTCAGCCAAAATTCTGCTCATGACCCAGGGTTCAATCCCAGGGAGCCAGACGGCTTGTAGTTGACTCAGCCTTCTATCCTTCCAAGGTTAGTAAAATGAGTACCCAGCTCACTGGGGGTAGGGTGGGTGCGGAATGTGTAGCCTGCATAATTAAAATGTAAACCACTGAGAGAGTACTTTAAGCACTATGGTGCGGCATATAAGCAGAACACTTTGCTTTGCTTTTAGTGTGTGTGCATCATAGTGGCCAGATCATATATCTCAAGAAATGGACATGACTGGTGCACTAGTTTTAATTGTACAAATGCACTCCTGGCTACTACTGAGATCTGGGCATCCAGGGTCAAGGAAGAATCCAAAAGTGCCCCCAAGCTGCAACCTCTTTTTTAAGTAGGAGAATGATCTCATCCAATACTATAGAGTTTCTGTTTCTGAATTTTGAATCCTTTGAGCATATCGCTTTCTAAGTCTCCAGTGGGCAGAAGACAGTGTAATGATTGCTCCTCATCCAGACACTCCCATCACCACCAACCTTAGGATCTGAAATCACACGAGAGAGTAATGATTCCCAATAGAGATGGGCACGACTTAGCGGTATTCCCGTTTCCATTTCCGTTACTCGTATCCGTTACTCTACGGAAACGGTAACGGGAATTACTCCGCCAGAATTCGAGCTCGAACCGATGAACGAACAATTTGGTCTGATTTGTTGTGCTCGTTACTTGCATCGCGGCGATCGTGCAATGCCAAGCGGCACAGAAAAAAAGTTTTTAAAAGTTTAAAAAAAACCGATTCCCGGCCCTAAAAGTAGGCGAAAACTGTCTGAGGGCACCTACCAGGCCAGAAGGGTGTTTTATTGGGGGGGGGGTTCCCCGCCCCCCCTCTCCTTGGCTATTGCTACTGCTGCGCTGCTGGTACCAGGCTGGGAGGGCGCATCCATTTGCCATGCAGTGCGGGGGATCCAAAATGGCGACCGCAATATTTTTTTTGAAATCGTTGCCCAAAACCCCACCAAAGCACCACAGAAACATGCGAAAATTAGCTATTTTAAATGCTTGAATTTTTACAGTAGCAGCAGTGGGTTTTTCTTGCAAAAAAAAAAGTCTCCGTTGATTTTATTTTATTTTATTTTATTTTATTTTATTACACCTGCACATTCGCAATGATGGGCTAGCCCATGGGAGTGGACCATGCAAATTTTCCACCAATCGCATGGCCACTTGGCCAGGTTGACCACAGAGACTTCTGGGATGTGCCAATCGGGCATAAACAGCCCACTAATCGTAGCCCAAACCCGAACCCTAAGCATAAGCCTAACCCATACACCAGTACACTGTCCTTCTAAGTGGGTCAGAGAGGCACCCAGAGGTGCACCCCAATACTCACCCTAACCTCACCCGTAACTAGCCTAACCCTAGCTCTTGCGCTAACCCGTCTTAACCCTAAGCCAGATCTACTTGCATTGCACTACATGCAAGTACGTGAGACACAGCAGGTGCAAAGCGTCTGCCAGTCCGTCACTTGTGGCTCTGGCTGACTCCTGCAGCTCCCTCCAGGAGCCCGCTACCCCCCCCAAACCAGTACTAACGACAACGAAAAAACGAAAAAAATGAACCGACTAATTTTTGCGAAATTTCGCGAAAAACGGAATTGAGCCGAAACAGACTGCCTCCGACACACAACAACTTGAAAACGTCATTTTCCCTAGTCGTGCCCATCTCTAATTCCTTATGCTGCAGGAGAGCACCATTGTACCATGTTTAATTTTTTTAAAAAAAATACATTTCACTTACAATATGAAGAAGGGGGGGAAAGAGTCCTGCTTTAATTTTGGGTTTTGCATGAGTCACACTATGAGAATGAAGTGCCTAACCTGACAAAGAGGGTGGGGGGTGGGGATAATTCTTTAATTAGCGGCAGTCTGCCAGTGATGTCCGTACAACATAAAAATGGGATTACTCCGTATTCAATGCATTCCTATGGGAATTTGTATAAAGGAAAATTTGCTTAACAGAATTTCATTTGGAACGAATTAATTCCTATATACAAGGTACCACTGTATCACATTTGAAATCGCAATCAGTGTTCACACATGGACTGCAGATTAATTTTCAAGTTCACTGTTGATATGACATAATTTGCATCCCAACCCACAGCACCCCCTTCCCTTTCTTCCTCTGGTCCCACCTCTCCCTCTGTCTCTTATGGGACAAAAATATAGGGAATAACAGTGACGCCCCAGTGATAAGGTGATAGGGTGAGCCAATGTGAATCACATATATGTAAGACATTTTTTAAAACCTGTGATTAGGGGAGAAGAAAGAATGCAAGGATGTGCTCTCTGGACCTGAACAACATGCCCCAAATGCATATGCCACTGAAACACCATCTTCAGAGATGCCTTCATCTTTAGAAGGAAATATCACGACTAAGCACATGGACAAAAAAAAATCTGTTTGAATCATTCTAGCTTGAAAAAGTAGAAGCCTCCCGAATGGCAGAAGAAAAAAAATGTTTCGGGAGCAATAAGGGCTGGACTGATATGAATCAGCCTTTGCCTCATTCAATCAGTAAAAACAAAAATACTTCAAATTCACCCATTTTATAAGCAGAGTAAATCCTGTGGCATTTGGCCCTGTAACTCAGGGGAACTCCCATCTAAAAGGTAAAACAGGAAGCTGCTTGATACAAGTTGTGAAGCCTTTATATCAGGGGTGCCCAAACTTTTTGTAAGGAGGGCCAATTTTGGTGGCTGAAAATGTGTCAGGGGCTGGTTGCTCCCCGACCCTGCCACCCCACTGCAAGCCCCACCCACTGACCCATAAGCCCTACCCACTAACCCATTGCAACCCCACCCGCAGGAAGGAAGGTGCCTAGCTTCACAAGGTTCCCGGTGATGCCGGTGGCGGCGGCCTGCCCACGCGCCAGCTCTGTGCACGCACCCAGCCCTACAAGCTTCCCGGTGGTGCTGGTAGTGGTGGCCCACCCCCTCGCCTGCCCACCCAACCCCACAAGCTTCTGCAACACCGGCCGGCTGGCCTGCCCAGCCCCTCAAGCTTCCCGGCGGTGTCAGTGTTGGCGGAAGATTTTTTTAAAGAAAACATGGGGTGAAGGAGGGGGAGGGAGGGGTGGGCCAGCCAGCCACGGGCCACTCAGAATGGCTTGACGGGCCGGATTTGGCCCCCCCGGGCCGGACTTTGGTCAGGCCTGCTTTATATTTATTTGCACCTCATCTTCATGTAAAACAACCGTTGTATATTTTGCTTCTTTGCAGAGGATTCTGCTTTTATCTTTCTGAATGCACTTTACCATTGCATGTAGTCACAAATATCTTTCTGGACCCCCACAGCATATTCATTAACACAGTGCAAGTCTGTGCCGTTACTGTATAAGTTCTATACCAGTGTTTTTCAACCGGTGTTCCGCGGCACACTACTGTGCCGTGGGATGTTGGCTGGTGTACCGTGGCGGGGGAGCCGCCACTTTTGCCCCCATTCCCTCTCCCCGCCTGGCTGCCGCGCTCCAGCTGGTGAGCGCTGGCTGGGGGCCAAGCCAGGGGGAGCCGCCGCTTTCGCTGCCCTTTCCCTCTCCCAGCCTGGCTGCCGCGCTCCAGCTGGTGAGCGCTGGCTGGGGGCCAAGCCGGGGGGAGCCGCCGCTTTCGCTGCCCGTTCCCTCTCCCCGCCTGGCTGCCACGCTCCAGCTGGTGAGCGCTGGCTGGGGGCCAAGCCGGGGGGGCAAGCCGCTGCTTCGCTGCCCGTTCCCTCTCCCCGCCTGGCTGCCGCGCTCCAGCTGGTGAGCGCTGGCTGGGGGCCAAGCCGGGGGGAGCCGCCGCTTTCGCTGCCGGTTCCCTCTCCCCGCCTGGCTGCCGCGCTCCAGCTGGTGAGTGCTGGATTGTAGCCAAGACGGGGGGGAAGCCGCTGCTTCAGCTGCCTGGGTCACTACGTGCTGCCGCTTTAGGACGCGGGGAGGTAGGGAAAGAGGGGAGGGGAGGAGAGGGGCAGCAGGCCCCACCCAAGCCCCCCGCCCCAGGCCAAGCAGCGTACCGTACCCCCTCCCCCCCACAGCCACCTCCGCCCACCACCTGCGGCCACGTGGGAAGAGGACGCAGGGTGGTCAGGTTAAGAGGGGAGCGGAGGGGAGGGGAGGGACGGCAGGTCACCGCCATGGATGCTGGCGTTCCTCCCGGTGGGGCGGCGTTGCTCAGGCACCCTGGCCCTCGGTCGGGCGAGGCTGCTGCTGCTGCTTTTGCTGCTGCTGCTGCCGGGGCGGCCCGGGCGGCGAGCGATGCTGCTCCCGCCGCCGCGGCTCAGCCAAAGGCGAAGGACAACTCTGGGCGCAGCATGGTCCTATTGCCCTGGGTCTCCTCGCCCCCGCCCCCGCCCCCGCCCCCGCCCCCTGAGCCGCAGAACCGGAGGCCTGGCTGGGAACGAGGCGGAGGCTCTTCACCCATTCAGAGGGCAAAGCTCCCGCACCACCTGCGGAACTCCCCTCCACAGGATGTCGCCGGCCGCCCGGGTAAGAGCAGCGCCGGGGCAGCTGGCTGGCGGGCTCCGGCCATCCCCTCCGCCCCGAGCCCCTCGGAACAAAGCCGGCTGCTTCTGCGCCCTCCTGCTGGCTGGCTGCCTCCAGAGCTCTGGCAGGAGGCAAGCAGGGGGGATTCCGGCCATGGTCCCGCCCCAGGCCAAGCAGCGCACCCCACTCCCTCCCCCCACACTGCGGCCACCTCCGCCCGACCACCTGCGGCCGCCCGGGGAAAGAGGGAAGGAAGGAGGGGAGAGGAGGGGCGGCAGACACGGAGGGGGGTGAGCCGGGGAGGGGCACCCTTACCTGGCACCTGCACGGGGTCCACCGCCCCCCCGCCCCCCCGTCGCCCAAAAAAACCTAACGCCGCATTGGAACGGATTAAATCCAGTTTCAATGCATTCCTATGCATTTTTAACATTTTCTAATGGTGGTGTGCCTCGTGATTTTTTTCATGAAACAAGTGTGCCTTGGCCCAAAAAAGGTTGAAAAACATTGTTCTATACTATTCAATATATTATTTTATATGTGTGCACACACCAGATAATGAGAAGTAAACAGCACCTGTATCAAGTTGTGGGGGTTTTGAGGGATGTAGCTAATTATTTTTTTAAAAAGCAATGAGAATGTGGAAGCCCAAATGTTTGGGGTTTTTTTTTGCTTAAATGCTTATTTGTCACACTTATTAGAGTGTATATATATACCCAACCCACACACCCAGAATCTATCTATCTATCTATCTATCTATCTATCTATCTATCTATCTAGCTATCTGTCTGTCTTAAGTTGTTGGTTCATTGCAAGGAAAAGGAGAAGGCATGATGCAACTGCAGATCAGGGATAATACTTAGACACAGTGCTTAGAAGAGACATTGGGGATGATGCAGTGATCCAGACTTCTAAGAAGAAACTACAGTGGGGCTGAAGAGGTTGACAGGAAGCCTATTGGTTTTGTGTGTGTGTGTTTTGTTTTGTATGTTTGGTTCTTCACATACTGGAGCACAAAGAGATCCAACTGAGAAAAAACAGAATAAGCATGCCTAAGGTAAGAGTCTTACAAACTGGCAAGACCACAAACACTTAAAATATGGATGTTCCCATCATTCTTCTATAGTTGATTTCCCAGATTTCTTGGACTACAAACTCAGAAATCCTGGCTAGCACGACTATTGCGAAAGCTTCTGTGAATTTTAGTCCACGAACATCTGGGGACCAAACATTGGGAACTAGAGATGGGCACGACTAGGGAAAATGACGTTTTCGTGTTGTCGTGTGTCGGAGGCAGTCTGTTTCGGCACGTTTCTGTTTTTCGCGAAATTTCGCAAA
Organism: Phrynocephalus guinanensis; assembly: GCA_037367245.1. NCBI lineage: Eukaryota > Metazoa > Chordata > Lepidosauria > Squamata > Agamidae > Phrynocephalus > Phrynocephalus guinanensis. Next base: position 62,444,348 of record CM074734.1, on the reverse strand, counting down.
AATCAGTTGGTTCGTTTTTTCGTTGTCGTTAGTACTGGTTTGGGGGGGTAGCGGGCTCCTGGAGGGAGCTGCAGGAGTCAGCCAGAGCCACAAGTGACGGACTGGCAGACTCTTTGCACCTGCTGTGTCTCACGTACTTGCATGTAGTGCAATGCAAGTAGATCTGGCTTAGGGTTAAGACGGGTTAGCGCAAGGGCTAGGGTTAGGCTAGTTACGGGTGAGGTTAGGGTGAGTATTGGGGTGCACCTCTGGGTGCCTCTCTGACCCACTTAGAAGGACAGTGTACTGGTGTATGGGTTAGGCTTATGCTTAGGGTTCGGGTTTGGGCTACGATTAGTGGGCTGTTTATGCCAGATTGGCACATCCCAGAAGTCTCTGTGGTCAACCTGGCCAAGTGGCCATGCGATTGGTGGAAAATTTGCATGGTCCACTTCCATGGGCTAGCCCATCATTGCGAATGTGCAGGTGTAATAAAATAAAATAAAATAAAATAAAATAAAATCAACGGAGACTTTTTTTTTGCAAGAAAAACCCACTGCTGCTACTGTAAAAATTCAAGCATTTAAAATAGCTAATTTTCGCATGTTTCTGTGGTGCTTTGGTGGGGTTTTGGGCAACGATTTCAAAAAAAATATTGCGGTCGCCATTTTGGATCCCCCACACTGCATGGCAAATGGATGCGCCCTCCCAGCCTGGTACCAGCAGCGCAGCAGTAGCAATAGCCAAGGAGAGGGGGGCGGGGAACCCCCCCAATAAACCACCCTTCTGGCCTGGTAGGTGCCCTCAGACAGTTTTCGCCTACTTTTAGGGCTGGGAATTGGTTTTTTTTTTAACTTTTAAAAACTTTTTTTCTGTGCCGCTTGGCATTGCGCGATCGCCGCGATGCAAGTAGTGAGCACGACAAATCAGACCAAATTGTTCGTTCGTCGGTTCGAGCTCGAATTCTGGCGGAGTAATTCCCGTTACCGTTTCCGTAGAGTAACGAATACGAGTAACGGAAACGGAAACGGGAATACCGCTAAGTCGTGCCCATCTCTATTGGGAACCATTACTCTCTCGTGTGATTTCAGATCCTAAGGTTGGTGGTGATGGGAGTGTCTGGATGAGGAGCAATCATTCCACTTTCTGCCCACTGGAGACTTAGAAAGCGATATGCTCAAAGGATTCAAAATTCAGAAACAGAAACTCTATAGTATTGGATGAGATCATTCTCCTACTGAAAAAAGAGGTTGCAGCTTGGGGGCACTTTTGGATTCTTCCTTGACCCTGGATGCCCAGATCTCAGTAGTAGCCATGAGTGCATTTGTACAATTAAAACTAGTGCACCAGTCATGTCCATTTCTTGAGATATATGATCTGGCCACTATGATGCACACACACTAAAAGCAAAGCAAAGTGTTCTGCTTATATGCCGCACCATAGTGCTTAAAGTACTCTCTCAGTGGTTTACATTTTAATTATGCAGGCTACACATTCCGCACCCACCCTACCCCCAGTGAGCTGGGTACTCATTTTACTAACCTTGGAAGGATAGAAGGCTGAGTCAACTACAAGCCGTGTACAAATGTGCAGGTGAAAAAAAATAAAAAAAAAAAATAAAATCAACGGAGACTTTTTTTTTTTGCAAGAAAAACCCACTGCTGCTACTGTAAACATTCAAGCATTTAAAATAGCTAATTTTCGCATGTTTCTCTGGTGCTTTGGTGGGGTTTTGGGCAACGATTTCAAAAAAAATATTGCGGTCGCCATTTTGGATCCCCCGCACTGCATGGCAAATGGATGCGCCCTCCCAGCCTGGTACCAGCAGCGCAGCAGTAGCAATAGCCAAGGAGAGGGGGGCGGGGAACCCCCCCCAAATAAAACACCCTTCTGGCCTGGTAGGTGCCCTCAGACAGTTTTCGCCTACTTTTAGGGCTGGGAATTGGGGGTTTTTTTTAACTTTTAAAAACTTTTTTTCTGTGCCGCTTGGCATTGCGCGATCACTGCGATGCAAGTAGTGAGCACGACAAATCAGACCAAACTGTTCGTTCATCGGTTCGAGCTCGAATTCTGGCAGAGTAATTCCCGTTACCTTTCCGTAGAGTAACGGATACGAGTAACGGAAACGGAAACGGGAATACCGCTAAGTCGTGCCCATCTCTATAAGGAATAACTATTTTGAGGCCTGAGTTAGCAAATGTTTCATCTCAATACCAGTTTAGATTTCTTCTTTCCTTTACACCAATCTTTTTCCACCAACTTGAAGAGGGGGTTCAGAACCATAGAATCATAGAGTTGGAAAAGACCTCAAGGGCCATCTAGCCCAACCCCCGGCCATGCAGGATCCCCATCACAATATTTCTGACAGATGACCATCCAGCCTCTGCTTAAAAACCTCCAAAGAAGGAGAGTCCACCACCCTCCGTGGAACCAGATTCCACTGCTGAACAGCTCTAACCGTCATGAAGTTCTTCCTAATGTTCAAATGGAATCTTTTTTCCTGTAGTTTGAAACCATTGCTGCGAGTCCTAGTTTATCCTATTGGGGTACAAGTATTTTTAAATGGTAGGGAGTGTGAAAAGATCCTCCTAGACAAAGGTTGCATCCAGATTTGAGCAAAATTGAGTAAAAAGAAAAAGATTGAATCTGCAGTGACTCCTGTTGTAGCACATGACTCCATGCTGTAAACTGGCTCAAAATGACACCCAAAGCAGTATTTTTCTATTTTTTTTAATGTATGCACCAGTTTTGGGCCATACACAATCACCCCCTTTTCCCTTCTAGGTTATCTGCCAATGACTCCCCCCCCCCCGGTTATTCCTGGCTTATCCACTTTATATATGTCCCCACTATCATATATTTAACTATTTTCCCTCCTTTGGGTCTCCATTAATATATAGAGAGGACCAATTTCATTTTTAGCCTGTATTCAGTCACACATCTGAAGATCCATGACCACTAAAGGGGCAGCAGGAGTACAGCATGGCATTGCCATCATGGAATATTGCACCAAGCACCCAAGATGCCCACAGCAACGGTGTGTACACTCCACCCATCCCACAGGATCTCCTGCTGCATGTATCAATTTGGGAGATTAAAAAATAGGGGGAAAGCACTGCAACTTGGGCATGTGTTCCAAAATAAGTCATGCCTCTTTACAGCTGACTTTCAGCAACGACTAGAGATGGGCACGAAACAAACAATTTTTCGTTTCCGTTTTCATTTTTTCGTTTCGTTACGCAACAAAACGACAAACGAATTTTGTCTCCAAAATGAAACGAAACGAACAGAAACACCGGAAATTTTGTCGTGCGTTTCGTTTCTGTTACTGCAATACAGTGAACTGCTTTAAATGCTAAAAAAATCACAAAAAATTGAAATAAATGGTAACGAAACGGTAATGAAATGAACGAAAATGATTTTTTGCAAAAATTCGCAAAAAAGGAAACGAACCGAAACGGACCCTACAAATGACAAACAAAACGTCATTTTTTTTATTCGTGCCCATCTCTAGCAACGACGCTTTCCCAATTTATTGCAATAGTGTAGTTTCAACTTTAATCTAGTTTAGAATGGATTTAATGAGATGAATGGAACAATGGGATGAGTTAGTCCGTTCAGTTTCGCTGGGTCTGTATCTGCAGGGTGGCAATGATAAACCATTAAATGCATGAAATCCCAATAGGGTTGCCATGATGTACAGTGTACAGTGTAATGTACATTCAAAGCATAGACAAGTGTTTCTCCAGCTCAATAAGAGCCATATTATTCAGACTACTTGGTCCACGGTGACTATTATGCTAGTAAGAATGGAAAAACCTTGATATGTGAGGACGGAGGCTCTAAAACACACACTGGAATAGCTAAACTGCAGTAGGTTCTATTTTTGTTCATTATTCGTGAAGTCCTCTATTCTGCAATGACACCTAGTGGGAAAAGATTTCATGGCACCATCAGAAGAGTTAATCTAAGCAGGGTTAACTTCGAGTGTCAAAATGCATTGTTTAGCTTAACAATACATAATATTCAAGCCATCCAGCAGGGTTCTAACATCCATGAACACACACTGTGAAAACACTGGAGGCTCATTGCTACAGTCCCTGCCTCTCATTTCTCACTGTATTGTTAATTTGTCTCCTTGTCATGAGGAGGTAGACATCAAAGTGATTTGAAGTGCAAGAAGACTAAATGTACATGTTTGAATTCTGTGACAAAAGAATACTGGGAGGTAAGTAGGGGACATGAAACTCTTTGAAACTGAGTGTGGGTTTCCTTTGATAAAATCCTGAGGAAATAGATATAAAACTTCAGAGAATAAAATACACATGAACATTGTTCTCAACCTCCCCCCACAAAGTTTATTAGTTTGACAGAAGGAAAAATGAACAGGAGGGGGTAAAAAGATACAAATTCAAATAAACTCCAAGCAAAGTGGAGCAATTTCAACATATTTTACCAGGTAAAATAAAAAGCTCACTTCTGAGACAATAATAATGTTAATAATAATAATACTAATGAACAGTTATCGTGCAGTCGACAGAGTGGAAATTCTTTCCAGAGACTCTTATCTGCATATTAAAATTTTGACAAAAACAAGACCATGAAATCCTTGTGGGTTTTTTAAAAAAGGAAAAAAAATTGGAAGAATGTCTCTGCTGTTTGGCTATGCAACTCAACGAATGCCAATCACCAGAGAGGGTAAAGGAAAGGTTTCCAAATCCCTCCTCACCCCACTTCGCCTGACTCTAAAGTAGCTCTGTCTTCACTCTGGGGGTAGGGATGGGGGTGAGGGGTGGAGGGGGTGGAAGGCACTTTCCAATTAAGAAAAACTTGTGCGTATGGTCAGTGGCTTTAAATACTCCCTTCATATTTCCGCTCCCTATAGCATACAAAGCAAGGAACAGCAGCAATAAATCCCTTCCATAATGGGGGGGGGAAACATCTGTTCCATACATATTCACAGAGATACACGCAACCCTAGCTGAACTGCTGGGCAGATGGACTTACTTCTCCTTACCTATCACTGAGAGACCATTCACATAGGCCAAGCACCCATAACCTATCAGTGTTCATTGTCCTGACAACCAGAGTTCATTTTGTAAGACACCCAGTTGAACTGGAATGGCAAAACAGCTTGGAGGGCAGGCCGTTGCCACATGGGGCCAAACAGCAGGTTTTTATGCAGAATAGCTTTCCCCAGAAGGCTGTGACACAGAACTTTTCCTCGTGTGCAAATATGGCTCCAGGCAGCCATATTTGTAGTAGTCACCATGCAGCTGCCTGGGTATTTGATTCCAACCAGTATTTAAAAACAAAACAACAAAAAAAACCTAAACTAAACACCGTAAAAATGAAGTGCAAATCTAAATAAGCCAACTTTGACCCCATCCCTTTTAACTACCATTCATTGTCTTTGGTTCCCAACGCTAATTATTACCCATAATGATGTACATTATGCAGAAGAATCAGCTCAAATCAATTGCCTTAGAATATGATGCTTTGAAAGCTGAAGAACAGCTGGCAGCAAAACAGGCAGAGAAACTATAGAATCCCACAGACCATACTAAATACCACAGATGTTTCTCATATCGCCTCTGACATAAGGGCTCAAAATAATATAAAAGATGCCAAGCTTAATAAGACTACCTGTCAAAATCCTACAGAAATGTTAATGTAATAATATGATTATCTGTCTTGACAGGGCTGCAATTTGAGGGGCAGGGGAAGCAAGTGGGGCATGACCCCAGATGACACACTGGAGTTACATGACAAAATAGTATTTGCACTTTGTACTATTCTGAGGCTGGTGGTATTGGAATCTATTTTTGCCCTGAGCGACACAGACCCTAGTTGTGGGCCTGCGTCCTGAGTAGTTTTCAAATAAAGAAGGGATGGATAAGGGAAAAAAAAAAGGCTCCTGAACAAAATACCTCAACCTGGACAGCCATCTGCTATGGCAGGTGGCTGACATTATATCTAGTACTGAAACACATGAAAAAAGACTCAGGAACATTGACAGCTTCCCCTCCCTTAAATTTTCAAAATCACATTCAAACCATATTATAGTACCAAAGTAGGAACATTAAAATTTTCAAATTTATATGTTTAATACCCCTTCTACACCTAAAGCAAATGTTACCTTACAAATTTTCTGGTCTCCTAAGCACTGAGGCGCATGCTGTTTCAACGTCAAACCTCAACAACTGAAGAAATAACTGCTCAACTCACACCTCAGACTTCACAAAACAGATGATCTGAAAGTGTTGGTGATTAATGTGAATGTGTTATCGGTGAAGATTCTCAGTCATCCAGGTGAATTTGTCTGGAAGTTAAGTCATGGCAACTGGACTTCAAACTTGAATGAGTTTACAGTATTAAGCATTGGCAATCAGAGGAAAGTGTGGCCAAGAATAGTTCATGAATCTCTAGTGCTTATGAAGGCAGAGCAGTGCCTCTCAGCAGTGCCGCAAAATTTCACAGGCATTAACTTTTATCTCATTTAAGACAACTACATAGCCCATAATCCTTTATATCAGATCTCAAGGCAAGGCTAGAAAAGGACTAACTTCTCAGGTTCAGAAAACCAAAAATAAAAACCCCAAGCCTGTATTGTGAGCATATGTGCTGGATAAATAGTGTTCTGTACAACTATTGCATGGCAAGTATTTGATGGCATTGGTACAATAGATCAAGAGAGGCAATCATTTCTAGACATTTTCTCAGGGTGCTGATTTTCTAGGTAGCTTTCACTGATTTGCAAGCAAATCTCCCCACACCCAATTTTATCACTGTTTCCCCAGAAATATTGTTTTATCTAGTTATGCTTGATTATTCATTGTACTCTGGAAATGGTTGATCCGTTCTCAAAGTTCAGTAATTTTTAAATACAAGTTTCATTGGCTTCAAGGAACGTTTCAGTCTTTCCTTTTAAGAAAGTGAGCATGGACATGCCCAGCAAAAAATAAAGCTAGTCTCTTCATTGTTATTGGCCAGTATAAGGTAAACATTTAAGAACTACCCAATGACAATAGAGTGAGATTCCTATAGAACTTTAAAATCAAGGCCAAAAATTATAATAAAAAGGCATTTTGCATTGTTGTTCTGTTGAGATGATATTCTTGGTGTCGGGGTCAAGAGGTTCTTGATCTAATATTTATCTAAGTCTCTATTTTTCATGCATGCAAATTCAAGAATAGTAGCAGTATCAGGCTTCTGCTGGTAGAATGGAGTCCCATGACATTCCGGAGACTCTTTGTCTTTTTTTGTCTCTGATGCCTTTGTAAGGGGGGGAGCCTGTACTGGACATACATATTATGTATAATATAGATCTCCATTTTACAAACACTTTCACAAAAAGATCCATAGGTTTTTAGGATGTTTTTGTATTTAATGTACAGTGTTCCCCCACCCTTTCATGGTTCATATAATGCGGTCCCACTATATTGCGGACCGCCGGAAAGGGCTTGAAGGGGAGAGGTTTTAAACCTCACGGGCTGCTTTCCACCAACCCTGGGGTGCTGGGAAGCAGTGCAAGATTTAAAATGCCTTCAGCCATCAGGCAAGCACTTGCCTCCGTTGCTGAATGCCCCTTTAAACCTCGCGCCCTCCTGGGGGTGGTGGGAAGTGGCAGGGGAGGATTAAATTGCCTTCAGCAATGGAGGCAACCACTTGCCTCCATTGCTGAATGCCTCTTTAAACCTCGTGTGCCTGCTCACTCGCACCTCCAGGGGGTGGTGGGAATCAGCACGCGAGGATTAAAATGCCTTCAGCAACTGAGGCAAGCACTTGCCTCTGTTGCTGAAAGCATTTTACACCTACCCGACCCGCATCCACATATTGCGGATTTTCAATGATCGCGGGTTGGGTCGGTCCCTAACCCCTGTGATAGACAGGGGGTTACTGTAATTTCTTCAGAAGGATTGTGCAGAATAACTGGGAAAGTCAATATAGCAAGATACTTAACAACTGTGAACAGAGATGAGGTGACTCTTTATCTTTTGAAAACTTGGTTCATCCTTTTATTTTTTACTCCCACCCCACAACAGAGAATTAGACAACTTTATTCTCTCTTCAGTTGTCTTTTTCTGGAGGCTCCCACATCCTAACCACAAATCTTGCCCTGGTTATATGTGCAACCTATATCCTGGAATGGTTGCTTATTAGTCCCTTATATCATATAGTTGTAGCTCTATCTATATATTTATTCACCAGCAATTCTCTTCATACTGCCAAACCACATGACTCATGTGGCCTGATCTTCCACTTTTACTGTCATTAAAACCCCAGTTGTTTAGATAGGGGACATGGACTAAGACTTTTGCAGCAGGAAGCTGGTTAACCCTCATTACCAACAGCCCGTATCTGACATCACTCCCTGTGAAGTTGCTATTATCTACTGAGAAGTGTTGGTGGCAGGGAGCTACCATATCTCAACCTATTTCCCCATTCCACAATAATGGCTGCAGGGAAATAATTCATCCCAAACAAGCTTCAATAAATGAGATTAAAATACAACATCTTCGCATTTGTATGTGGGTTTTTTTTCTTATCCTGGGGAGGGTGTTAAGTTCCTGAGATAGTTCCTCACTTAGCATAAGACAGGTGTTATTAGATTTCTGGGACAGATTTCACATTTGAACAAATTGCATTCCCAAGACCTAACGAGGCCAAATAAAGACTATTAAGAAAATATAATCGCCTGTGGACGGTGCACCGTTGCTAACAAATCTTTCTATTTTTTTAACTCTAGCTTCAGCTGACCAGTTTGTGGCCTATTGCTTAGGCCAATTCTGCAGTGCAACCAAATAATCGGAACACAGAGAAGTAATAGAGAAGAACCAGAAAAGATGGAGGCTTTAACTCAGGCCAACAAAGAAAAGTGGTGGGCAATGAGGCACCAATCCACTTTGTTCCTTCGGTGTTCTTTATAATCATCATAAGATAAGGTCTGAGAGTTAGCTGTTGTAGCCACGACTTTCCAGAATGGCATTCAAAATATGCTTCAGCTGGGTGAGGCGAGACTTCAGGGAGACGTCAGCAAAGAGTGTTGATTTGTGGGTCAAGTCAAGAGGCAAGATGGATATCAACCACCAACACCAAACTGGTCCATCTGGAGATGCCTAATGAGAAAATGTGGGGAAATATGTCAGTTCATCATATGAAGGACTCTGAGTCTTTGCCCAAAAAATAGATTAGGGTCTGTTTTGTTGAGACAAATGGAGGACAACAAATTTGACAAGATTTACATCTGGGAAATGTCGAGTAGTATGAAGGAGGATTTTTTTCACCAGTTGAGTATGTAACATCATTATGCTCTTTAATACAAGCAAGTGACCAATTATCCCCAATACTATTAATATTAATAAGCATGTTTAGTCGAATAGACTGAGTGGATAACTGTGATTAAAATAAATTCTTAAGGAACAGGGCCAGAGCAGTATCTACAAAATTATATCTACAAAAGCAGTATCTACAAGAGCAGTATCTACACAAGACCGGTCTTTACATGGGAAATCAGTACTGTTTTGCGTGGAATATCATTAATGATATGAATAGAGCATTAGAACTCAGAGGGCAATGTAGTTTGCCACTTGACAATATCTTGTAATTATGCTCCTACAGAACACCCTTTCTCCTTTAGCAGTTAAAAAGAAGAAGAAATTATTGCTATAAATCCTTCTAGGAATCATCTCTTGTACCACTCTTATAGAAGCAGCAACAACCCCCCCACACACACACACAAAAGGGCTGGGTGGACAAATCACGGCATGCCACAGTAAATGCACTTCATTTCATATAGCCAATGTATTTTGGTCCTTTATAAACAAGGCCTTCCTTAGGAGATAGAGGATAAAATAGAAGACATTCATTCATTCATTTGTTCATTCATTCATTCATTCATTCATCCAGTGTCATTTGTAGGCTGCTTTTCTCCTCATGAGGGATGACTTGTGTTAAAACAAGTTAAACTAAAAAAATACAATAGAATTGTACAATTAAAAAGCAACTGAACTATAATAATAATGGAAATTCATTGACTAAAAACATCTAAATTACCGAGTGGTGTTAAGTGTGTTGGCTTAACTGAATAAAACATGCTTATGTCGGCATTCTGAGATGTGTCCCCAGACAGCTGTTACATGCATACCACTTCTGGCAAATGGAAGACGCGGCATCTCAAGGAAAAAGCAATGGCTCCAATAGGTACCATTATCTAATATTTTAACAACAGATAAATGATTTGGTTGTAAAGTGGTCTAGGCGCTGCCCAAAAGGGGAAAATGCACCACTAGGAAAGAAGATGATGTAATTTTGCACAAATTTGGTATGTGCTAGTTTACATGCATGTGGTCTATGCAAATTTAGAAAGAGTAGCTTTAAGTGACATCAAAATTCAAGCATTTCACCATACTAGAGAAGACTTTGAGCTGTGAGATAGGTATTGATGAGCTATTACAGGCTGCTGTTCTTCCCATATATGATTTCTTAATTTTTAACTATAAATTTTCATTTTTCGCTCACCTTCCTGGGAGGGCACCAGAGGGCAGGCCCGACACAGAGGCCTGATCCTGCCCCAAGGAAAGGCAGGCCTCCCCCTCCCCAGGAGCCCGCTGGGCCACATGGCCTTCTGCCTGCCTGCGCTTGGTGGCCTGCTCCGAGTGCCAGCCTCGGTCTGCCTGTCCCTCAGCATTCTTAAACCAAGGTACCATTATATTACACACCACTAATGCAGATCATGTAACTTCTGTAGAATGTCGCTTCCTCTTTACTTTGAATGTGAGTGAACACTACTAAAACAGCACTGTCATTTATATTGGTGCCTCAAGCACTATCTATGGCATAAATGCCTTGGCATAGCTCCAATATATAATCCTGGCCACATCCGATATAATCTAAGATAGCTTTTAGGATACAGCTGTGGACAACAGGAAGCTACCAAAGGCCTGGCAGTGTAAGATACATTGCACCCTGCTGCAGCCATGGATACCAACAGAAGGGGTTTCTTCTGATTTTTAACACAGCAAAGACGGAGCGGGACCTATATGTGTAAACTAGTAAAACGTCTAAAAATCTCAGGTTCCTAATTCCATTTCTCCTGGATCATTATGATTTAGACCAGGGGTAGGAATTAGAGATGGGCACGAAACGAACAATTTTTCGTTTCCGTTTTCATTTTTTCATTTTGTTACGCAATGAAACGACAAACAAATTTTGCCTCCAAAATGAAACGAAACGAACAGAAACACCGGAAATTTTGTCGTGTGTTTCGTTTTCGTTACTTCAATACAGTGAACTGCTTTAAATGCTAAAAAAATCACAAAAAATGAAATAAGTGGTAACAAAACGGTAACAAATGAAACAAAAACGAAAACAATTTTTTTGCAAAAATTCGTGAAAAACGGAAACGAACTGAAACGGACCCTCCAAACGACAAACGAAATGTCATTTTTTTGATTCGTGCCCATCTCTAGTAGGAATAAAGATGTGAAGACAGAAAAAATTGGAAAAAATGTTTTTTTCCATTTTTTTCCAGAAGACTTTAGGGTTTTTTTTTCTGAAAAATTGAAAAAATTGAAAAAAGAAAACATGAATTATGGAATGTTTTATTTTAACATGATAAATAAAATATTTTAAGATACGTTGTTCAAATATTTTCCAAATCATTTCTAAAAAAGCCTAGTATCAGATTACAGTATTCTAATTTCTGTACACTGAGGACAAGGGAATCCTAGGTTACAAACTGAACTCTCCAATGCAAGAACAAGATGCATTTCTTCGTTTAGGAGGTGCTGCTATTGTCACAAGAAAAAGAAAAAGGTTTCACTTTTGTTTTTGCTTGTGGGTGGGTATGTTTGATTCTGTTCTGTCCTCTTCACCAGGCCTCAAAGCACTGGAAGAAAATACAGAGCAACAAAAATGATTCTGACTAAATTTCATGCTCATTCATTGAAACTTAGTTCCACTCCCTTCTTTCTATGCATTCCCCCCCCCTTCAATTCTTTTTATGAGGAAGAGGTTTTTATTTTATTTTTATTTAATACTATGGAGAGGAATTATGAATTGTTAATTCTGGATTTTTAAATATTGTTTTGTAGAGTTTTTTTGTTCCACATAAACTAGTAGACAGTTCAGGAGATTGTTACTTACTATTACAAGTAAACATTATTTAAAAAATAAATTCTGTTTGTAATAATTGTTTGGATACACGATATCAGGGGTTTTTTCAAACAGTGGGCCGGTCCAGTTGGGGGCCGGATCACAGTCCAAAAGCAGCTGCGGTGGCCGGCTTGCTCACAAAACAGGGATTAGGTAGGGGGGGTTGCAATTGGTCCCAGGGGCTGGATTCAGGACCTTGGGCGGCCACATCCGGCCCCAGGGCCTTAGGTTGAGGACCCCTGCACTATATTTTAATATGCTAGTTGTGATAATTGTATGCGAAGTCAAATTGTCCATAGTCATATTTTATGTTCCTAAAGTAACAATGACTTTCAAGCTGTAAAAGGTGAGTGCTAATGTAGCATTTTGTTTCCAATTTTTTTCAAATTTCAGTTTCCCCCCCCCCCCGGTGTGTGTTAAAAAAAACATTTTTTCCGAGCTTCAAAATTCCACAGATTTTACATCTCTAGGTAGGAACTGTGTAGGTCATGTGACATGTGACGTAAGAAGTGTCCTAGCATGGCCCATGGGAGCCTCCTCTCAGTACTAAACAAAGTCAGCCAAAAAGAATGTACTGTTATGCCTGTAAAAATGGAAACAGATTTAATCATGTTTTGGGGACCCCTCTTTACATCATTTTGGGACCCACACATCACTTTTTGAAAACCCACGGAGAATTTCTACTTATTTTCAGTTTTGGAAGGGGACAGGCATGGCCCACGAAGATCCAGAAAGCATGTGGAACTGGGAGGATATAGTCCTAAGAACCCCTAAATTCACCTCTGACTTGTGAAACACAAATTCATGAGTCTTACCACTTACTATCACTGTGTGAGGAAGAAAAACACCAGGATTCTAGGCATTGGTGTCCCCCAGGTTTGTTTCCTGCTAGACTGGGAAGACCAGTGGTCTTGACTGGGCTTACAGGCCTGGGGACCTCACCCTGTTTCAGAACACTGGCAGTTCCTATGTCTGGCATCAACAGTACCTGTATGTTGTCCTCCTTCTCGGGAAGGGATCCATGGTGCATGAAAAGTTGTCTGAAGGTGGTGTCCCCTTGTGCATAAAATCTCTGTGCCAGTTGGTATGTATAGTCATGCAAATATTGAAGTTCAGAGAGCTGTTCTCCGTCCACCTATACAGATATGTCGGCAGATGGAAGGAGTTGAAAATAAGGGGAGAACAGGGAATGGATCATGGAAAGGCAGAGGAGAATGAGCAGTGATTGAGAGAAGAAAAGAATGAAGGAGGTAAAGAGAGATCAAACTAAGTGTGAACAGTGGCATGATAAAACATGATGGCACTAAATGTTGAGTCCCACCTCCTAAAATACCTCCAAGACACATGAAAAAGCAAAGTGCTGTTGGACCACATTTGGAGTGCATGGATGGTCCCAGTCAAGAAGGGACAATAACTACATTGCATTCCTGAATCAGAATGATCTCATGATGCATTTTAATGAAAGCTAAGTAGCAATTTCTTACACTGTCTCCCTAATGAGATGTCTCTTACTGTTGCCAACAGAATACTAATGGTGTGCCATTAAAGTAGAGAGTACTCAGAAGAGGTTTCCCATGCTCTTCTTCTAGCTGCACCCCGAGGGCTGTGCTTCCCAAAGCAATATGGGATGGCACTTATCAGATTCATAGTGGGAAACTGAACTCCCTCTCTGTGGCTCTGCAGCCAGATACTTGACTCAATGAGCTACCCAACAAGACCGAAGAAAAAGCTACCAACTTATATATCTTTGTGGATGCAAGTATCCGTCAACAGACAAGTCAACTAAAACTTTAGCAGATTAACTGACAACAGTCCAATTGCACTATGGGTGCTAAGAGTTAGTCCCATTCTTTAAAGATAATTTGAAGAGAATGTTTTCTTCCAACAGGAAGAATAGGCATTGTATATAAGTCTCAGAACAAAACAATAAAGAATGAGTGGTGCCTTCTGTTTGTTTAACAGCAAGGTCCCTCACATTTCCAGCAATCTCAGAAGGGAAAAATGCTCTGATTAAAATGCTCAATTAATTTCATTACTCAATTAAAACTTAGATTAATCAATAAGGTGAACTCGCTTTGTTGTTTGATAGCCCCACCTATTCGCCTCTCTTTTGTAAGAACTTTCAGTCACAGAAGGTGAGAGATCTTAGTGCAAACCCAAGACCATTTTATGGGTTGGTAACATGAACACTCACCAGTTGAACTCCATCAGCAATCAAGCATCTATTATTTTCTGACAAGCCAGATTTATTTTAACCCGTATTCCATGTGAAGGACACTACAGCAAAAGTCTGCATGGAACATGCCACATGGGAGCCCTCACCTTCTCATCTTCCAAGTATTCAATATCAGCAGTGTTATAGCCATCTCGGTGCCCCCGTTTCAAAACCCGGAACCTCCGCTTGCCTATTGTGTCCACGAATGATCGTCCATCAGGCAGAAATACTATTTTCTGAATCTCCAGCATGCAGCCATAGTCTGCAAAACTGAAGAGAAGGCAGTCTTGAGTTTTCAACAAATAGCAAAAATAAGCATAATAAGGATGAAAGTGACCCATCAGCTGCAGATCATCGACCACCAGTATAAAAAAAACCCTGCCTGGAACTTATCTTCCTCTTTGTCTTGAAGGACTGGCACACGGATTCTTTTTTAACAATCATGCAGCCATTTTACATGAGCCATTTGCAACTCATGTATAAGTATAATCATTATTAGATTCCGAAAGGTCTCCCTAGAAGTTTTCCCCTAGTTTGCCACTCACTTATTGTCTTTTTGGTTTTACTGGACCCAAAAACTACTGGTAGTGGGTGGACAATGAACAGAAGATATCTTTGGGACTATAAAATGGTCCAAAACAATGCATTAAGACCAATTTATAGGTTGCCTCCATGAGTAGGGTTAATGGATGAAGCTCACTACATTAACATCTCTACATGGAGCACTCAAGTGCCAGGACCACTGATCAATTGCTATTCAATTTATAGACTGAGGGCCACTTTGAACATGATACAACATAACAGAAAAACAATATCCAGAAATCAAATAACATAGTACAATCTAAAATACCTAAACATTTATCTTAAACAAGATAAGGCTGGCAGTGTGCAATGTCAGGATCTGAAATCATGCACTGACCCTCTTTAACACTGGCTCTCTGCAAAGAAGGCCCATGTGATCAGGCATCACTGAAATGCAAATCAATCTTCGTAACCCAACCTACACTGCAGTCTTGGTCTTCCTGATCATTGGAATGTGCAAGATATTTGCTATGGAAAATATAGATGCATAGGATTGCTGCATATTTGCTATTTAAATATATATATTTTCACTTCCCAATAGTACCTTCTTCGACACTTGGTTAGGAACTCTTTACAAACAGCAAGAGAAGCTGAGTAAGGGCCTTTTCACACAACCCCCTAACATCCGCTGGCCACTTAAATTCGGACCAGAGATCTTAGGGGTTTGTCGCTGTTCCTGCGTTCCCACCCCCTCCGCACTCCTGGCTGCTGGCTGCGTGAGGGAAGGGAGAAAAAAAGGAAGAAAAGAATGCTGCTCACCTCCGTTCTGCCATCCCGGCACTGCATTCAGATCTCTTAAAGGGGCAGGGGGCAAAAAAAGAACAAACAGAAGCAAGGAGAGCCGGGCAGTCACTACGTTATATCCGCATCAGGAATTTTCACCTCCAGAGAGCAGGTACCTGAAAAGTGCGCTGGGACGCGCTTAGGTGGGCGTGGTCGCACTTAATTATCTGTAAACTCCGGAGCTGGTGGGGAAACAATTTAAGCTCCGGAGCTGGGAGCCATTTGCAGCGGAGTTTAGGGGTCGTGTACAAAGGGCCTAACTTGAGCACAATCAGAAGGTGAAATTTTGTAACTCCCACTAAAGTAATAAATGTGGCAGAGCAGGAAGTGGGAAGGAAAGCCAAGCCTATAACCCCATTCAGGCATTTGATGGAGCATGAAAATATGTATCTAATTGTGGGAAGGATGTAGGACATGCATAGACCCCATTTCCATGCCCCCCTTAAAGCCAGTGAGGCCTTTGAACATTCAGTGTTAGGAGGTGAAGAACCTACACAATTCCTCTGAAGAGGAGACCTCCTTCATCAGCATGTTCATCTTCAAACCTTCATACTAAATGTACAAAGGTGTAACTGGTTTCTAATTGGGGTTGTTGGGGTGTAGGCCATATCTGTACCACTATGTTTCCACATACTGTCTATCCAGGCTGAAACCACTAATTTGACCAAGGAAAAAGGCCTATTACTAACATGAATGGACTAGCAAGGCCTCCATCGATCCTTCCCATGCCACTCACCTCTTCCCATTCTCATACATACACATGCCAAACATCTTTGTGCCAGTCTCCTGACATCTGCGCATCATGAGGCGGTAACGAGGCTCAAACACATGAAGAGGGCACTCAATGCCTGGAAATGACATTGTGCACACAAAAATGGGGATGTTCTTGGTTAGGCTGCAGAAACAGGAAGTGAGAAACACAACTGAACGTTCCCAGTGTGGATAAAGAATAACACATTGTACAGCAGGATACCACAAGCTATCGTTTATATTGTATATTCAAAGAGACAACTTAAGTACTAGATGTATCCTGACTTGGTTGTGAAGTGCTGGAGGTCAAAAAGGGCAAGAGATGAATGGGAAACGTCTCTTCCCTACATTCCTAAGCTCTGCTTATACCTTCCAGAAATGAAGTTAATAAACTGTAGGAAGCCTACTGTAGGAAGCCAAGAGTGACTGGTAGCCACACTGCCACCAGGGGATCCAGGAGACAGTGGACAGGGGTGATGGTATAGCCATGGAGGTTCAGAGAAAAGAGGCATGATCTAGAGGGGTCCCTGACTATCCACCTGGTGGAAGATAGTCAGAGTATCCACCCACCCCTAGGATATGGGACATAGTTTTTAAGAGAGAGAAACAAACATGCTTAACATGGAAATATTATGAATTATTTAAGATGGTCCTTCAATGACTCATAACATTTAGAATGGGACTAACTCTTAGAACCAAAACTCTTATCAAAATTATTTCTACTTCATACAATATTTGGTTCTCTCTCTCTCTCTCTCTCTCTCTCTCTCTCTCTCTCTCTCTCTCTCTCTCTCTCTCTCTCTCTCTCTCTCTCTCTCTCTCTCTCTCCCTCCCTCCCTCCCTCTCGCCATTTAGCATATTTATTTATTTATTTATTTATTTATTTATTTATTTATTTATTTATATGGTTATTAACTGCCCGATTTTCCCAGGGGAACTCTGGCGGGTGTACAGCACATTACACGTTACATGTTGCCCAAATCAGCAACCCCAGATGTATCCAAACACAGTACAAAAATGAAAAAAGAAATTGTAAAATACAAATAAATAATATATGCTCCTCTGGTTACTCCTCAGACATTAGGCAGTAACTATGCCTCATAATAACTAAGGCATATAATCTGCATTTCAAACATGCCAGCAAGAAATGTATCAAAAGCCATTCTGAACCTGGCAAATCTATCCATCCTAATGTCATTATTTAGTAAGGGACCAGCAATACAGGAAAAACTGAATAAGTGAAACCATGAATGGGTGACATATGAATCTGCATTTCTGAATTCAGCATGTTTGATACACTGCTGTGTATCTCTTACTCAGAATGATTCTGTCAGATTATTTAGATGTCACAATTGGCAGTATTATTTTCTTTGGAGGAGCCTGATCAAATCCTTTGTAAGTACTTTGTTGGGCTAAAACCTAGCTCTTATCTGACATTAAAACCCTGAGAACTCAAGGAGATAAGTTTAGGATTGTGGAAAGTAATTCTTTCAAGCCATGTGAGACGTCATATCCTTTTTCTCATCTCGACTTCTCCCTCTTCCTCTCCCTCTTTTAAACACACACTCACGCACAAATATACACAACCAGAATAATCGGTTTACTTGGAAAGTTCTGCCATTTCCATCTGGTGGATCAGTTTCCTTTCTGCCAGTTGTGACGGGAAAACAGCTTTCATAAGTAATTCCAGCAGAACTGTGGTATTATATTTCCCCCCTCTCAGGTACTAGAAGAAATAAGAGAAATTTCAAAACAACAACAACAACAACAACAACAACAACAACAACAACAACAACAACAACAACAACAACAGAAATACAAGTTCATTATGGCACACTTTAAGTAAGCATCATTGGCTCCCCCTACTTTCTGTTCTTTTTCAAGTAGACATATTGTCTGGTACAGGCATTTTTGGGACATATCTTCCAAGAATGCTATGACAGTACCAAAACAAAACAGGTTTAGTCCTTCTATCTAGTATATGCTAGACATGGGCATGACTTGGCAAAATTGTCGTTTCCGTTTTCGGATATCGTTTCCGTTACGTAACGGAAACGGTAACGACAATTAAGCTGTCAGAACTCGAACTCGAACCGAAAAAAGAAAAATTGGGTCTGATTTGTCGTTGTCGTTCCTGGCATCACGCGGCGATCGCACGATGCCAAGCGGCACAGAAAAAAAAAGTTTTAAAAATAAAAAAAAACCGATTCCCGACCAAAAAAGCAGGCGAAAATATGCCTGCCTGAGGGCACCTACCAGAGAGGTGGTTTCTGGGGGGGGGGGTTCCCAGCCTTCCCCCCCTCCTGTCCTGGGCTGCTGGTACCGGGCTGGGAGGGGGCATCCTCGGCATCTCCATTTGCCATGTGGTGCGGGGGGATCCAAAATGGCGTCCGCAATATTTTTTTTGAAATCGTGGTCCAAAAAACCACCAAAGCACCACAGAAATATGCGAAAATTAGCTATTTTAAATGCTTGAATTTTTACAGTAGCAGCAGTGGGTTTTTTATAGCAGTAAAAGGTCGCACTGATTTTATTTTATTTTATTTTTATTTTTATTTTTTTACACCTGCGCAATGATGGGCTGGCCATGGGATGGGACCATGCAAATTTTTGGACCCATTCTACCAATCGCATGGCCAGGTTTTGACTGACACTTCTGGATGTGCAAGAGGGCATAAAAAGCCGAGGCACTCCCAGAAGAGTTGCAGTCTGGGCTTGGATATGGGTGGGAGAGGGCTGTGTGTAGCTGGCTGCTGTGCTAGACTAGTTTCGATTTCGCGGAGCCTTTAGATTTCAGTTAGGCAGGCAGGGAGGGAATTGATTCAATTGAATTTTTAGGAAATAATAATAATTCCTTTCTTCTCTGTCTGCTGTGGGGAATAGCAACGCAGTTTATTCTTTTTTATTCTACTGCAGTTTGTTAGTGTTTGTTTTCTGATAGTGCTTCAAAGGGGGGGAGGTTTCAGTGGGAGGGGAGGTGTGGATTTATTTTAAAAATTTCACTTGCTTGGTGGCAAGCCAAGGTCCTTTCATACCCTGCCTGCAGCTCTGCTGTGGGTGCACTGCCCACTTTGTTTGCAATAAAAATTGCAATTGCTTTATTCGATGCAGTCTTGTGCAGCAAGTCAGTTTAAAGTGTTTTCCGCCTGCTGTGGGTCATTGCGGGACCCATGCCCGCCGCCCGCGCGCCCTCCCCTCCCCCCTGCCGCTGCCGCCGCCCGCCCATGCCCCCCCCGCCACCCCGCCCACCGCCTAGGGCGCAAAAACACCTAGCGCCGGCGGGACGCCACTCGCTGGGACGTCAAATCGCGTGAAATCGCGGCGGCGGTAACGACAAACGACAAGATGAAACGACAAATTTTTAAAAAATTTCACGAAAAACGGAAACGACCCGAAACGGACCCGTCCCGAAAAGCGACAACTCGAAAAAAAAATTCTGGTCGTGCCCATCTCTAGCTATGTGCAAATCTGGGTATATTTGGGTAGTCTACAAAGCAAACAATCCTTTATTTACCCTCTTTGGCATCAGCAAACCCCTCAGAACGGTTCTGTGTACTTTAATCAATCTAGATTGGATTCATACGCTTTGGGATCATTTATTAATGAACATCCAACACATGAAAGCAGTCAAGAGTGCTTCCATCAACTTAAAATTTTCATCCAATAGGGCACAAAATTGTAACGTGCTGATTGTACAATCCAGATCTAAACATCTTCCCAACCCCTGTAAGAGTCTCCTGGTCTACTAATGAAAAATTATTTTCTTGACATACCAAACTACAAGCACCACGGTTAGAGGTTTTTGCTTCCTTGATTTTAGGCATTCTAAACTAATGGCTCATGTTTCATAGTAGCTTCGTTGCTAGATGGGGCAGTATATAAATCCAACAACAACAACAACAACAACATTGGTTGGACCCCTTTAAAAATGGCTGGATCAGCAGCACGAGGCTCCTGCGGTGGCGACATGGCCATGTTCTGATCAGTCCAGCCAAGCTGTCATCGGCTAGTCCCCTTTAAAAATGGCCCAGTCAGTACCATGGGGATCACCATGGGGAGCCCCGCACTGGTGAACAGGCCATTTTTAAAGGGGTCCAGCTAATGACAGCTCGGCAGGACCACTCTGAACATGGCCAAGTAGCCACCACAGGAGCTCCATGCTGGCGACCCAGCCATTTTTAAAGGGGTCCAGCCGAGCTGCCATTGGCTGTCCCCATTCAAAAATGGCCCAGTCACCATTGGGGGGGATCACCTAGTAATGAGTGGGCCATTTTTAAAGGGGTGCAGGTGATGACAGCTCAGCTGGACCCCTTAAAAATGGCTCCCAGGCATCAAGTCTGGTCCTCTAGGACCCTGGGGAGCTGTTTCATTTCGTTTCATAAGATTTTTTTAAAAAAATCATAAGAAACATAATGGAATGAAATGGGGTGGGCATGAAACGAAACATTATTTTTCCATTTCGTGCCCATCTCTAATATATATCATGACATATTTCAATGGTCAACAGTTTTTCCAGAGTAAAATTTAGTACTTCTTTTAACGCTCTGCACTATAAATTGAGGCCTTCTTGTAATGAATGAATTCTGAGAAGGGGAATTTTTGCTAGCTGCAGAAATCATCAAAAAGCCTCGCTGCATTTTAAACATTACAAACTAACAAATGTTGTTTAACAGAGGCTTTCATAGAGTACAACCAACTGCACATTTGATGGTGTCCTGTAGGCCATGAAAACTTATGTCAAACATAACTCGTCAATCTTTATTATTTCACAGACCTCTCTGTTGATGCTCCAAAATGTTGCCAATGCTGTATTATCTATAGTGTCCAAGCAACTGAAGAGTGAGAAGTGATGCTATTACCATCAAAACCATCTTTCTTTCTAGCAACCTGGTATAAATGTTGGTCTCCAGAAGTTGCCTGTCATGTGAGTATAAACTGAATTGAATAATTCTTACATCTTTAATGTAACCAGGCCCTTGGTTGCATATTTTGCCATCTCACTTCTGTTCTACGGAGGTCTCAGGAATTCAGGAATTCTGGATATACAGTGGACCCTTGTATAACAAATGGTTTGTATAACATAAAATTTGTACAACATAAAAATTCCCCATAATTGCCTATGGGGCAAATCTGTACAACATAAAATGGGATCACTCTGTTTTCAATGCATTCCTATGGAAAATTTGTATAAAGGAAAATTTGCTTAACATAATTTCATTTGGAATGAATTAATTCCTTTAAACAAGGTACCACTGTATCCAGATTATATTGATGTTTTTCCACATCATCTCATGCAAAGAAGAAATTGTATGGAAGGAGAAAACCAGCCAGCACTGCATACTTTCCTGTTCTTATAAATTTGTGTCAAAGAATAAATACTACCTTTCCAGATGAGATCCATGGTCTTGTATCCACATTGCTCACTCCTGGGGCACTGCATGGCATCCCCGTTTTAATATTATTATTTCTGAACACAAACACTTTGCGTCAGAAGATCCTCTTAACTTAAAAGCATCATTTAATGTTTTCCAGCTCAACGAAAAATGTTGTGTCCATTAATTGTCCCCTTCAACATCTAACATTTTCTGTAGGACTGACCATGTACCATAACTTTTGAAAATACTTCATTAATCTGTTCCACTTTTGTACTTTTAAAGAAACCAAGAACTTTCTTCAGATGGTCCTGGCAGTTAAGGATACTTAATTTAGTCCAGCAGATCCAGTGTAGTGTGGCAAATGGACCATCTGTCAAGTTCTCAGGGGACCTGTGTTCAAATCCCTCCTTGGGAAACACACAGAGGGTGACAATGGTATGCTACTCCTTGATCATCTCACATACTTTGAGAAGACTATCAAGGCTGCACAAAATCAGAAACAATAGCACTTGACAACAACATTTTAAAGAGACATTTTGGCAGTCCTTGTTGTCACTATAGCACTGCACCTTCCAGATGGTCCCCCCCCCTTTACCCAGGTGGGGACAGGCTTAAGCAAGCCTGTCCTAGCAAGGGACACTTAAGCAGTTATCATGCAGGTTCTCATTCTCCCAGTAAAAAAGGAGCACTAGAAGGGGGAAATAGTACCTTCAATACTCAGAGATAAAATCCTGTAGCCCCTCTTCCCACCATCACCACCATTGGCACCCTCAAATGAAAAGAAACACTCCAGGCAGCTGAGAAAACATGGAGCAGCCATTTATATCCCCCCACCACCACCACCACCAAACATTCTCCAGGGATTCCTCTTACTTCTCTGAGGCTCTGCTTGCAAAGCGGGCAGTTGGGCCGATGGTCTAGGCAACGCTCCACACACTCTTTGCAGAAAGTGTGGCCACAGGGTGTAGTCACAGGCTCAAAGAACATTCTGCAGAACAACCAGATGGAAAAAGACAATGCCTCATTAATCACTTCCTCGCCTAAGCAGGGAGGGAGGGAGGGAAATGGTACGGCTGAGAAGCCTGCACCAGCTGGAGCTGGGGTGTCAAGAGTTCAAATACCCGCTGTGCCTTGCAGGAAAGGACCAGGGTGAGATCACTGAAAGCATGTGTAGCTGAAGGGGTTACCTGGCCTGCCATACGTGCAACTTTGGGCAACTTATACAGTTCCATCATGCCATCACAAGCAAGCAGTGGCATATCTTTGTATCTAGACTTCATACCTGAGAAAGTTGTGACAAGTAAGTTAATTATTATGTTATAGATTATAGTTAGAGGTGGCCATGAAATGAAAAACAAAATTCTGTTTCGTCATTTTGTTAGGTAACTAAATGAAATGAAACGCAACAAGGAAGCAGCATTTTCTTACAGACGAAAACTGTCATTTTTTGTTGTTGAAATGAATGAACTGTTTTGTTCCATCTGTAAAGGGGGTCCCTTATCTGCTGGGCTCGCAATGAGCCACCGCTGCTGTTAGAGCCCAGGAGAGGGAGGAGGAGGAGGAGGACGGTCCCCGCAGCCGCTACAGCACTCTCTGGCTCCTCCTCCTCTCAGACCCGGCTTCCGGCCTCCTCTCAGCTGGGAGGCGGGGGGTGACTCCCCTAGTTCCTAGGGGCACCAATTTTTGTGCTGGGGAGCCATTTTCAGGGGGGGTCCAGCAGAGCTCTCATTGGCTGTATCCCTTTAAAAATGGCCCAGTCGCCACCGGGGGATCCCCTGATGGCAACTGGGACATTTTAATGCCATTTATTTATAGTTTTCAAACATACAACCAACCGGAAAAGAATATAATGCAAAAATGGGGGGGGGGATGGAACAATTCTAGACAAAATTATCCAATGTTTGTATTTAATGCCATTATATCAGGCATTAAATACCACCTATAGAACATTTTACAAAGATTTTCTAAAGATTGATTTATAAAGATTGATTTGGTAATTTAAATATTAACTTTCCATAATTTTTCCTATTCAGCCAACTGAATGGTGGTGACTGGACCACTTTTAAGGGGGTGCAGCCGATGACAGCTCAGCTGGACCCATTTAAAAATGGCTCCCAGGCACCAAATCTAGTGCCTCTAAGACCCAGGGGAGCTGTTTTGTTTTGTTTCATTTTGTACGTTTTTTTAAAAAATGAAACAAAATGAAGCGGGGGGGGGCACGAAGCGAAATGAAACATTATTTTTCCATTTCGTGCCCATCTCCAATTACAGTTAATACATTATTACCTATACACCATGAAGGATAGTAATGTAAGCAGAGAAGAAATTGCCCCCTTCTAAACAGTGCTTTAATCCTTTATACTGCACTCTTTATACTGGCAGACTAAACTGTAACCATCAGGACAAGCTGATGCTTTGAATACGCAGCAGTCCAGGTTGGCTGGCAAGAAAGGGGCTGTGTGTGTGTGTGTTGTGTCACGACTCTTTGTGACCCCATGTCCATGGAGTTTTCTTGGCAGGAATACTGGAGTGGCTTGCCAGTTCCTACTCCAGGCGCCTACAGCACCTGGTATTCCCTGGTGGTCTCCCATCCAAGTACTAACCAGGGCTGACCCTGCTTAGCTTCTGAAATCAGGCGAGATCAGATGTGCTTAGGGCATCTAGGCAGCTAAGAAAGGGGCTAGTCCTTTTCATATGCTAGAAGTCTTCCTGAATACAGCCATCTACAAATCAAATAGCTTCAGCAGTGTTCTACGTATGGTACATATACAAACCAATGTCTTGAGTACGAAAAGTATTAATATCAAAGGTTTTCAATATCAGCAAGCCAAGCTATGTTCATTTATAACTCTTTTTTGTCCAAAAGACTCTTGATTCCAATAAGCTTACACATTAAGAGAAGATGCCAGAAGAACAACACTGATCCCACTCTGATATTAACAAGACTGACAAAACAAATTAATTATTATTTTAAGTGATTTAAATTCTCATGGCAACCTGGAAATTCACCATAACTGTCTGACACATCTAAATTCAGAATAATAATTTTTTAGAAACATTGCTTTGCCGCTGAGATTGGACCTGACAGCTATGCTAAGAGTATGACATTTTGCACAGCATCATGGCTAAAACTTGTCTTTTCGTTCCAACTGACAGTATCAGCCCAGCAAGATGATGTACGAAACACACCAGTTCTTGAAAAGTGTTTGGGTGGGAGAGCCCAAGATTCGCTGAATACCTCAGCCCCATCCCCCCAAAATGCATGTCAATGAAGTCTGGCAACACATTTGAATGTAGGAGCCCTTTGCGGAAGGGACCAAAACTTACAGGAGAACATGTGCTTTACAAGAATGAGGCCCCCATTTTGACCCCAAGCACAGCGGGTTGAAAGATGTTGGACAGAGCTTTTGAAAAAAGACCATGGTCTGAGGAAAGCTTACCATGTCAAAATTGACAACAGCACCCCAGGCATAAGTACACGCATAACTCTGGTTTCTATATAGTCCGGCCGTATGCTCTTGAGCATGGAAAATATCTTCCACTGGCAAAAGCAACAAAGTGTTGTGGCACTTTAAAAACTGCGAGGTCTCTTCCAGCAAACACAAAAGAAACTTAGTTACGCAGTCTGTAAGCACTTTTTTACTAAACAGTAAAAAGAGGAA
Source organism: Phrynocephalus guinanensis (assembly GCA_037367245.1). Taxonomy (NCBI): domain Eukaryota; kingdom Metazoa; phylum Chordata; class Lepidosauria; order Squamata; family Agamidae; genus Phrynocephalus; species Phrynocephalus guinanensis. The sequence goes on along the minus strand of CM074734.1, from coordinate 62,418,846 downwards.
AAGTCAGCAAATTCCATCATCGGGGGCATCTAAGAAGCGGGCTACAGTTCATGAAGTTTTTTGTCCAATAATATGTGCTAGCCTCTATGTTGCCAGAAGATTCTCATTTGTTCTGCAAGTAGTTTGCAAGCTAGCACAGCTACCCCTCTGGAATTTTCCTCTAGGATGCTGTCACTGGGATGGATGAAGGACGTCAGTTGCAGCTGATGACTATCCTGCAATGATCTTCATCAGGTAGACAAGTAAGGGCTAGATGGGCCATGAGAATCATCTGCACCTAAGTAGAATATTACGTTTTCTAATTGTTCAGCTATAACAGAAAACTTTGTAGTTTGTGCATTTGTTGCTCTTAAGAGCAAATGTAATACACTGGGCAGAATCCTGTTAACTAAACATTCAATGCTTTTTTTTAAAAAAAAATCTCTGCAGTTTTCCACTGTTGGAGATTATGGCTCTATCTATATGATGCAAAACAACAGGAAATGATCCAATATCGATGCACAATAAACCTGTTCTGGCCACAGTAACTCATGCCCTAGTGACATCCCGACTGGACTATTGTAACGCACTCTATGTGGGACTCCCAATGAAACGCCTCAGGAAACTTCAGTGGGTCCAAAATGCAGCAGCCAGATTGCTGACTGGGGCCGGTTACAGAGACCCCTATTAAAGCAGCTCTACTGGCTGCCAATCAGCTATCATGCTCAATTCAAAGTGCTGGCCTTAACCTACAAAGCACTGTATGACCTGGGTCCTAGCTACCTCAAAGATCGACTCTCACAGTATGAACCGACTCTGTTGTTACGGTCATCAGGAGAGGCCTTTCTCTACATCCCACCTCCCTCACAGGTACATCTCGTGGAAACACATGAAAGGGCCTTCTCGGCTGCTGCGCCCAGACTCTGGAACTCCCTCCCAGTAGAGGCCAGGACTGCCCCATCTCGGATGTCTTTCTGGAAAGAGGCAACAACCTTTCTCTTCAGGCAAGCTTTCGCTGAATGATGGACTCCCTACTGTGACTTTTTATGAATCTACCATACATGGTTACACAGACTTTGTGTTTATAACCACTTACTACTTTGTGTTTATATCTCTCCTTGTATGACTGACACTGTTATCAATTATTAGCTTTAATATGCCCTTTAATTCCCTGTTTCTCAAACTGATTGTGTCTTAATTGTAATGAACTGTACAGTTTCTCCTTACTTGGGTCCTTTTCCAAGAAGAAAGGCGGGGTAAAAAATACTCAAAATAAATAAACAAAATAAATATTGAGCATGCATAGCCAACAGGAAAAGGGATGCCAAGCAAAGGGCAGCCTAAATGCTGATGACACTTACGTCAGCAGTTGAGGTGGTCTATAGCAGTGGTGGAGAACCTTCGGCATTCTAGATGTTTTGGACGACAACTCCCAGAATTCCAAGCCTAGACTGCCAATGACAAAGGACGGTGGAAGCTTTGGTTCAAAACATCTGGAGTGCCGAAGGTTTGCCACCACTGGTCTATAGGATACCCTGTTTGCTCATTACTGTTCACAAAGTGACACCAAGCAAGGAAAAATCCCAGAAGCAGACTCTTTTTCCCCATCAGTAAATGCCCTTTCTAATTCAAACACAAAGCATTTGACAGGACTATTTTCCAACAGGTATTCTAGATACCTATTGCACGGCGAACAAAGTAACCAAAAGCCCTAGTAGAAATGTCTTTCAGACTAACTGTGAGAACTCAAATTCATGTCAGTAGGCCCTGTTGACTTATTGTCATCTAGATGAATCTGGCCCTATCAAAGCAGAGGATTCATCACAGTATTAGATGGGCATCCATATTTTACACACAACGGATTCCTAGAGAACTTACTGAAAGTTACTGTATAAATAATTGTTAAAAGTTTGGGCGGATTCATCTGGTCTGTTCTCATTTTTACAATTGTTTTATAAAATGTTGATTTGCTTCACCAACACAAGATTGCAGATGAAACGCTTAGGCATTTCTAGCATAGCTTAAGGAAGTAGCAATTGTATAAATCAGTGGGGCTTTCTTGTGTGCAAGGAGATAAAACAAAGTGTTCTGCTTGTGGAATAGTGAAAAACTCCTTGTGAAGAGTATGGGGGGAAAGCTGTGTACAAAACAGATCACTGCACATGCAGTAAGAACAGAAAATTCTGATTCACATCAATACAAGGTATGTGAAGATGAATGCCATCCCTTTTAATTTATTTATATTTTACTTCTTAATAAGGACAAAGACAAGACCAATTTTCAGGTAATGAGTGGAGGAGATTGGGCAGGATTTTAGAAGGTAAAGACTGATGACTAAGAAATGAAAGCACTCTTTGAGGGGGTATCACAGCCACATGCAACTCCCAGAATTCCAAGCCTGATTTCCAATGGCAAAGGACTGTGAGAGTTGTGGTCCAAAACATCTGGAGGGCTGAAGTTTGGACATGCCTGATTTAGCCTCTCTAGCACGTCTCCCTTCTGGATAAGAACAAAGAGGGCATTCCACAGAACAGGATACTAGGAGAGGAAGTGAAGTTCCATGAGCAACCTCAAGCCAGGCAACCTGAATGTTCTTGCAGGCCTGTCAAGGGGAAAGTGGTCTTTCAGGAAATCTGATCCCGAGTTCTTCAGGGATATCCATCATTATAATAAGGTCTTAAAGATAGCTAATACACACCAAGCACAATTCATGAAATGCAAGCATAATCACAGATTGGACCTTGGGGGCAGGATTATAACTCCCCAAATCCCATGGCTAGGGAAATTCTGGACACGGCGGTCCAAAAATAATATACACCTGATATAATCTAAGACTCTGGACTGTGCAATAATAACAAAGCTTCCCATATTCAGGGGAAGCCCCTCACAGAGCACACCAGTAATCCAAACACAAGATTAGCAGTGATTGGGCCACAGAAACCAAGCTACCTCAGTCTAAAAATGGGTGCTCCTCCCTGTTACTATTTGCCATGTAATTGACTTAGGCTCTATAGGGAATGATAACTGGGATTTGATTCACATTCAGTCTCTGTGAAGTCACACTGGAGAATTCAGTTTTTCCGCATCTTCCTTCCCCTACCCATGAACTGATCACATACAGAAAGGAAGTCTTTTTTTCAATCAACCAGCAGGTGGCGCAGTGACAATGCACCTGGTACCATAACCAAGCTTTCCTCATGTAATTTATTAGCTTTGTCATGAACTGTAGGATACAAGATGCTTTCCCCTTACTTTTTCTAGCTTGAAAAAGTAGAAGCTTCACAAGTGGCAGAAGAAAAAAAATGTTTTGGGAGCGATAAGGGCTGGACTGATATGAATCAGCCCTTGCGTCATACAATCAGTAAAAACAAAAATACTTCAAATTCACTCATTTTATAAGCAGATTATATCCTGTGGCATTGGACTCTGTAACTGCAGGTGAACTCTCATCTAAAAGGTAAAACTGGAAGCTGCCTGCTGCAAATTGTGGAGTCTTTATACCTATTTGCACCTCATCTTCATGCAGAACAACGGTTGTATATTTTGCTTTTTAGCAGAGGATTCTGCTTATATCCTTCTGAATGCATTTTACTATTGCATGCGGTCACAGATCTCTTTGTGGACACCAAGAGCATATTTATTAACACAATGCAAGTCTGTGCCTTTGCTGTATAAATGCCGTCATTGCTTTTGATAGACTTTGTCACTGTTATCTTGTTTGTGGCCCCAACTTCACAGACATTCTCAAGCACCTCAAGATCCAGGGAGGGATTTTTCATGATTGACCACACCAAAGTATCCTTCATATCACACACTTTGCTAATTACACAAACAACACAGTGGTCTGTGCAACCATATCAAGAAGAAGCACAAGAAACCCCTTCATCTTTCTTTCTTTCTTTGCTTTGCTTTTCTTCTTTTCCTTATTGATATACAGTGGTACCTCTACTTATGAGTTTAATCTGTTCCGAATGCATGATCATAAGTTGAACAACTCTTAAGCAGAGCAGCTGTATCTAACAAAAATAAAAAAATAAAAAATTTGTAAGTAGAGCAGACCACATCTAAAATTTGTAAGGCAGAGTATTAAAACGCCAACAGTTTTCCACTCTTAAGTTGAATTGCTCATAAGGAGAGCCGCTCGTAGGTAGAGGTACCACTATAATAACATCATAGGAAAACACTCCAGAATTGGGTGAGATTGGGCACTTTAATGGGAAATTTTGTTACCTGCAACCTAAATATATATATATAATTGGATTTTCATAGCTTTCAATGTTCAAAAGGCCTGTGGTCTTACCACAAAGAGAAAGAATTTTGTTATGGGGGTTGGGTGGGAGATGAATCATATAATCCTACACAGTTGTATAATGCAGTTGGAGGCATTTTAAAAGTACACCCTATTTGGTTCAATAAGGGTTGTGTGTGTGTGTGTGTGTGTTGTGTCATTACAGTCGTGACCGACTCTTCATGACTCCATGTCCATGGAGTTTTCTTGGCAGGAATAGTGGAGTGGCTTGCCAGTTCCTACTCCAGGCGCCTACAGCACCTGGTATTCCCTGGTGGTCTCCCATCCAAGTACTAACCAGGGGCGACCCTGCTTAGCTTCCGAAATCAGGCGAGATCGGATGTGCTTAGGGCATCTAGGGTTACTCTCAGGTAAATGCAATTGTTGTCTTTGTCAGTCACAGCCACCATCAACCCATAATGTGCCACAGGCTTCCTCAGATCTTCTGTTCTTCTGAAGATAATTCACCATAGCCTTGCTTTGACCTCAACAGCACATGGTCACTGAGTTTTCCTCAATTAATGTTTATGTGGATGAGCTTTAATTACCAAGTGGTTAATTCAATAAAGATGTCCCTAATTACAGGCATAAATCCCCCAGTCATCAGACTGTTGGCACGAGTTGAGAGTTAAGCTTCTAAATCCTAAAACAGAGAGGAAGAGGAAGAGAGACGGATCAGTCCTAAAGATTCCGAGCATCATTAACTTCCATTTCTCCATTATCACTTCATTAATGGTGGGGGGGGGGATGAGCCAGAATACTTGGGGATGAAAAGTTTAATTGGATATTTAAGGGAACCGCTATGGTCTAGTCCACTACAACTCTCACAATGAACCCGGCCTCATTCTTCCATTCAATTCACCAAAAGGATAAAGAGACGGGATTACGCTCACCATGCACATAAAGCTTTGCTTGACTTTTCATTAGGAGAAAATTTTGGTGGTGGTGGTGGGGACGGGGGATGCTAGGACCATAAACTGGAACAAAGAGAAGAAGCCAACTCTTGTGCTGTTGGTAAAATCTGCTTTACTTCATAAAACAGAAGAATGCTCATCTGGAATATATCCATAACAACTTTGAAAAGACCAGCAGCGCTTCGAAGGCTAAGATGGTTTTCGGTCAATTGCCTGAAATAAATGTGTAACAGCAAGCTAGATTCAAAAGCTCATGCTCCGGTGGTAATGCCCCAGCATTCTCAACTATTTGCTAGAAAGATTTTTGTTGTTCCTTTTGAAGAGATAAGGGCACGAGTGGGAAACTGAGCAGTGGGGAGGATGCCTCTCTCCCCCCTCAAGCGCCATAACTGGCTTAGAAACATTGTTTATTCTCTTCTCCCGTCAGAGAACAAGGGCTACTGTCGGATAACCCTAAACGAAGCTATGGCAAGAACAAGCGCTTATACCGAAAGACTAAGGTGCATTGTAGTTCATTGCCTCGAATGACTGCAGATCAACAGACTGGATTCAAAATGACAATGAAGAAAAATTAATGGAAGAGGAAGATCTTCACCGTAGGATACAAGCAGGGATTGCACTGAAAGAACCCACACTGTTTTTTACTTTAAAAATGATCACCTTCATACCATAATTCACCAATAATGATGCTGCATATGTGTAGGGATTTCATACCCCGATAGCTCTGTACCCCAAGAAATGGGCAGAGCACAAAGCGCACCTAAAGGAAACTGAAGGCCTAGGAGGGCTGCTTGACCTGTTACTTCCCGGCAGCCCCAGGACCGAAGCAGATACCAGGATGTGCTGATGCAGGCAAAAGGCCAGAGCAAACAGGACGGCAGATAACCAGGATATCAGGATACATCTGCTCAGGCCCAAGGAAGCCTCTTATCAGTAATGCCTCACTAGCTAGGGAGCATTTCCCCCCCCACCTGTGGAACCCATTTCCCCTGCCCATTGTCTATGTGTTTACTATGGTCTCACACATAAGGCTTGCATTCTTTCCCCCCACCGAGGAATGTTTCTCTGTATCTATTGTGCTTACTCTCTCTTAATAAAACACTGGGGCTCAGGCAGCAGGAGGAGAAGGCTCAGAGGGAGAATCATCACCAGACAGAAGGGAGAATCATCATCAATCTCACATGCACGCAGCTGATGCAGACACAGACAGACACACAGACATCCATGGAACCCTGACAGACAGACGAACAGGAATGCTGCCCTGAGCACCAGATATTGCACCCTGAAACTCTGTGTCCCGTGTGATTCGTAACGCAACACATATGTTCTTAATTTTCATATAAGCATCTGAAATATACACTCCCTCTCTCTCTCTCTCTCTCCCTCCCTCTCTTTCTCTCTCTTTCACACACACACACCAAGAAGCAGGAGTACAACGAGGACTGAACTCGCAGTTCCATCTGTACAAGACAAACTCCGAGTGAAATAACAAATTATTATATAGTCAGAGAACAGAACAGTTGTATAACTGTTCTAGGTCCTGGCATACTGAACTGAATAATGATCTAAATTTGAAAACATGCCCTCTGGTGGAGTTCAACTTTGATTACTCCATGTTCCCGACTTATACCTTTACTATGCTTTACATCACTAAACCTGTCCTGTCTTGAGAAGCATAGTGCCTCCTTCCCCTGACAGCTGCTTGGACAATGGAAAGAGTGTATAGGTTTAACATCCTATGGCCACCTACAGCCATGGTCAACTGGATTTTTCAGAGGGCTGTCCAAAAGAGCAGTATTCCTAATGGTCCCTCATGAAAGACTTCCATCACCCGACAAACCAGCATTTCTGGTTTTGCAACCAGCTCTAGTCTCGAAACAGCAAGCTCAGTAGACTAGAAAGCGCTGACTTGTGAAAGCACAAAGCCAGTGTATGGTTTATTGGACAAAAAAAAAACACTTCTACTTCATGTTTGAAAAATCAGCCTCAAAACTGGGAGTGGGGAGTGTCCTAGACTCAAAGTGGCAAAGAAAATGGAAACTTAGCAGCTCTCTTGGGTTTTTTTTTCTTTCAGAATGATGGATAAACTATTCCTAAAAGTATTTTTTAAGATACGATTACATGCAAATTTGCAAAGCTGCAATTCCCTTAGATCCAAGATCCAAACTTTACTGGTTATCTTGTTGGTACTGCTTTTGACTAAGGTGAGAAAAAAGTAACGCTGAAGGGACCTAGTGCTGGAAAACCCTGAATCTAATATTGCTGAATATTAAACAATATTGTCCTGTTGGATTCTGCCCCATTGAGACGGCAGGAAGACTTTTATACAACAGAGTCTGATTCCCCAAATGATTCAAGTCTAAAAATACACAGAGATTTATTAAGAAACAAGCTATCACATGAAAAAGATTTCAACAAATTGTTTCAAATAATCTAACCCTTCCTGACCCCTGCAAAAAAAAGAAACAGTGCCCTTTCCCATTTTTGAGGCACCTTCACATTCAAATGTCATTCTATTTATTTATTTATTTATTACATTATATGAAATAGCTATCACTTAAAATGACCAAGTAATAGGGATGGGCACGAAACAATTTTTAATCCGTTTTGTTATTCGTTATTCATTTTGTTCCATAACGAAACAAATAACGAACCGCCCCTCAAAGAAAAACGAAAGAAAATGAAATGGAAATGTCCAATGCATCAGGCACGGGAAACCGGGGGATTTTTAAACTTTTTTTTGCCACCCCAAGTGCCAATCAGCTGTAGCTCAGGCTTGGGGTGGCAAAAAAAAAAGTTTTAAAATCCCTCCTTTTCTCCCCGCCCTATTAGGCAGTGGGAAGAATTTTTAATAATGCTAAATGAAGCTATAGCAGGAACAAGTGCTTATACTGAAAGACTAAGGTGCATTTTAGTTCATTGCCTCGACTGACTGCAGATCAACAGATCAGCTGTAGCTTGGGATTGGGGCAGCAAAAAAATGGTTTAAAAACCCTTCCTTTTCCTCCCACCCAATGGGGTGGGGGGAAGGAGCGATTTTTAAACTTTTTTTTTCTTTTTGCCACCCCAAGCATCAATCAGCTGTAGCTCGGGCTTGGGGAGGCAAAAAAAATGTTTATAAACACCTCCTTTCCCTGGCCCACATGGCAAAAAAAGAAAAAAGTTTAAAAATCCCTCCTTTCTCCCCAAGCCTGAGCTACAGCTGATCAGTACTTGGGGTGGCAAATAAAAAGAATAAAATGTTTTAAAATCCCTCCATTCCCCCCACCCCATGGTTTGTTTGTTTTTTCCACCCCAAACCCAAGCTACAGCTGATTGACACTTGGGGTGGCAAAAACAGTTTAAAAATCCCCCCTTTCCCCCCACACCATCAGTTTTTTTTTAAAATGCTGCCCCAAGCCTGCACTACAGCTGATTAGCGCTTGGGGTGGCAAAAAAAATGCTTAAAAATCCCACCTTTTCCTGCGCCCAATCAAGTTACACCACACCACACACAAACAGTACGCTAAAAATGAAACAAAACCAAATGAACAATGAACAGAACAAATGAAATTGAACTGAACCAAAGGAAAAATGAAACAAAATGTTATTTTAGAGTTTCGTGCTGATCTCTACCAAGCAAACTTTAAATTTGATAAAGATTTTGTGTACTTCAAATTTCTCCCTTTTTCTTTATAAAAAATAACCAGGAGAAGAGTGTCTTGCCCTGCTCCAGTGATGTCAGTCATAGTTTACTAGAATATTACATAACCCGTATGAAGCTTGGTTCATATTGCACACACATGAGTCCTTATTTAAATTAGGTATCCCTTATTTTGGTCCTGTTACAAACTGACCGTATGCAAAGGGAACATTCAAAGTCTGATGTGCTTAGGAGGCTCTCAAAATCTGACTCATAGTCTTGGGTAGACTTTTGTCCTCTTGTTTCTGCTGATACTCCTTCCTCCAAATCTAGTTAGTCAAAAAAAAACAGAGAGAGAGAGAGAGAGAGAGAGAGAGAGAAAAATATATATTGAACTTCGCACCCGCCTTAAGCCTCACTAGGTTACTTGCATCAATGTTGCTGTGCATATGGTCATCTGAAATGTATACAGATTCATATGCAATGCCACAGATCTGGCATGCTTTTGATATCCCCTTCAATTGCAAAGATTATACCGGTTTCATGTTGCACACAGCTAACAAGTAAAACTGCACCTATCAAGTACATTTTCCATCTTTGTAGGCATGCACTTGAGCTTTTCAGATCACATGTGAAAGGTAACCCGTGTGCACCCCACCCCAGAATGGAACCCAATTGGATCTCTGTTCACTGCAGAATCAACAGCAAATCCAGACATGGTTCGGCCCGATGAATAAAACAGCCATCTCAGAAAGGCAGGAGGTATCACAGTGCCATAACTGAACTCAACTGGCTTTTTAGTGAAAGCCAGATGGAGAAGAAAGGGCCACTCTGTCATTTCTCCAAGGCAACGAGACAAGAATTGCAATGATAAACAACACGGACCTAAAGTCATTGTTGAAGTTCTTACCCTCTTCTTTCTCTATGGAAACACCCACATTTGACCCTTGCCTCAGCCACTCTGGAATGGAAAGTGCTGCCTGGTTGTGCTCAGACCCAATTTCTCCCAGACAAAATTCCCTTTTTTTCTTCAAATCCTATTTAATAAAGAAAAGCAACATGCTGAATACACCTTTTTCCAGAACAATTGAACAGTAAACTGGGGGTGGCCAGGTGGGGGAGGAGGAGAGAAATGTTACAAAGCTTAGCCTTGAAATATTCAAAGTACCTCAATATCATTGTATTTCTGGAAATATGGTCATATGGCCAAGTATCTCACACACTTAGCCATATGAACCATATTTTCAACCTCGTCTGAACTCTTTTCTTTACCTTAATGCAAGATCTTTGCTAGTGATAATAATAAAGGTTTCTACTTACCCCACTTTCAGCAAGTCTCTTAAATTTCCACTGAAGTTTAAAAAAGCATACTGACAATGCTTGAGTCAAGTTTCCAATTATTATTATTTTACAACATGCACAGCCTGTCCAGCATACATTATTTGCTATTAGCAATGACAAATTAATGGCAATAACACAAGCAAACAAACAAAACCCCTCCTTCAGTGCCTGTAAGGGTGGTTAAAAAAAAATGCAATTTTTTTTGAAAAGTAATGTCCCACGTTTAAGGTGGGTTGATACAACTTCCTACACTAGTTCAGTGATGGATACATGGGAGGGCCACCCACACCACCTCACCACTCCCTTGAAGAACACCTGTGGGAAGAATGCATGCATACAAACACAGATGCACCTGTGGAGAGCTCTTACATGCAAGGAAGCACCAAGGGACGTACTATGCTGCTAATGTTGGGTCTAGGCCATAAACTGCACATTGAATGTGAGGGGAGGTTCTTTATAATGCTCACATAGTAATGCATTCCAGAATACCTCTCTCTGTGCCCCTTCGAGTAGTGTTGCTTACCTGCATAGGTTTTCCTTCAGGAGATGCTAGTAATGCTTGTTCTTTCCCTGAGTTTGACCCTTTCAAGTCCTGACTGACATCACTCTTTAGCTCCACAACAGTGCCTGGAAGAGGGGAGGCATCGTTTGTGAGAATCTGGGAAAAAGAAAACACCACATTGGGTTTTGGAGGGAGACAGCCTGTAAGACAGAACCTGGTTCTTGAAACACATGAGAAAGGGAGACCATGACTCTAAAGCATGAGGGGCTGATATCAGGGGGCTTCATAGAAGGCAAATCTGAGGCTTCGTGGATGGCAAATTTTGGACTCCCGCTCACACCATGAGCTTCTACAAGTCTGGAAATAGCTGCTGTCTGCCATCTTTTGAAAACATGAAACAGGAAGTGCTCAGACAGGGGCCATTTGTTTGTTTGTTGTTTTGTTGCTGCCTTAGAGGACCTCTCGGTAATTTAGAAATTACTGCTCCTGAAAGAGGCAACTAAAGGACAGCAAACATTATATACATCAACAAATCCATGCCAGTGCACAAATATATGTATGTAGGAATGTACACTGGAAGTAGCAAGGGGGGTCACCAAAATGTATAACCTCACAGTTCACAAAAAATATGTGATCAATATACAGTTGCAAGACAAAATATGTGAACCTGCATTAATGTGTCATACAATGTGATCTGATCTGATAGCTCTCAGTCGAATATATTGACAAATAAAATGTGCCTAAATAGTGGAGACTTATTAGCCATCTCCCAAAATGCCTATATCATTTTTCTTGACAGTACTATGCATTTTTCCTCAGAATAAGTTTTCCCCAGTATCAATATCAAAAGGCCAAATTAGAAAACCAAGATCATCTGGTATGTGGTATGACAAAGGAAGAGTTCCACCTCTTCACATGAAAAAAGAATTTCGTATCTCTTGTAGTCCAGGAAAACAAAGTCCCCAGACTTGCCAACTAATTCCCCCTACTTTAATTATGAATCAAACTGCCGTTCTGCATTTACCCTTTCCACCTCATCCTGAGCAGCACGGAAACTGGGATTCAGCGTAAGGCAATGCTGGAACTGCAGCAGGGCCTCTGATGGTTTCCCCATTTCCAGCAGCACCTTCCCTTTCCTAAAGAAGCCCTGCAAAAAAGAAAGCATATTGTTTTAGCAGAATACTTCAGACGGTCCTAACTGTCTCACCCCTCAGCTTTTCGACAATGTATTGCATTACATGAATGTCTAGCGTCCAGGTTGGATCCATAGCATTTCAGCTAAGACTCAGAAAATTTCTCACCTAATATCTGGACAGTTTCTATACAACAGTCTGATGTGAGATAGGAATTATGCAACCGGATTCTATGTACAGCTACCATGACTGTATATAGACCACAGATGATTATAAAATTGGATGGACTTGTTTTTCGGTCAAAAATTATAATTGATCCATGAAAGGTTGTTGCATGTTGTCTGTGCATTTTCAAGACTGAATATGAACTTCCAGGTACAGGGGAAATTGAGGAAATATTGCATTTTTGGAGGATGATTAAAGAGGGTTCCTGTAGGGCAGGCATGTCCAAACTTCGGCCCTCCTGATGTTTTGGACTACAACTCCTAGAATTCTACGCTTAGATTGCCAATGGCGAAGGACTGTGGGAGTTGTGGTCCAAAACATCTGGAGGGCCGAAGTTTGAACATGCCTGCTGTAGGGAAAAACTGGTCCCATTAAAGGTGCCCACTCTTATGCAAAGCCTGGAAAGGTACATTTTAAAAGTAATTAATTATAGTTCTGATCCACCCAATGCTAGAGTTCTGCAGTTCTTCTGAACTGTAATTCCTTATTTTGTTGCTCCAAACTTAGCAGAACAGTTACCTTTACCTACTTTTTAAAAACTGCAGTGCTAGAAAGCATTTGGTCTACGGTACAAAACACTCTCTCCTCCTATTCATCTCGTCATTTCCTCAATATGAATGAGGCAGCAACACAAATTACAACAGCAGCCTGCATTTTTACAGCATGTGGTATTTGTGTCTTTCTTTTTCTTGAACTGAGACAAAGAGTTTTCCATGCAGGGTTCTTAATTATTCTGCTAAGTTACAGCTTTCCACTGCTGTTTGATCCATAGAACCTTTGCACAGCTCAGTGCAATCTTTGTTACTGCTTCTCAGAAATTTCTTCCTCATGAAAAATGTTACTTGAGATTTTATAAAGAGCTAGATGATTCCTTTTAAAAAATGTTTTGAATCAATGTGCATATCTCTTTTTTTTTCTTTTATCTTCTTTTACCTCCTGACAAGGTACAAGCCTCACTGTCACATTTTATTTTATTTTCTATTTTGTCCTGGATCTTTTCCATTTAAATTTTCATGGATCACACCGATATTTTGGATCCTGGAACAATGTTCCTCACCTTTCACCTAAGACTTCAGAACCTGCCTCTTAAGAAAGATAGTTGTAAGTCCTTCTTCCTCTAGGTAAACTTTAACTAGTGGGCTGGTAGAAGATTAAATGCTATATTGTGCAAATGGCTAGTTTTGTTGTTGTTCTTGCATGTTGTAACTTCATACCTTGCTTTTATACAAGTTATTCTATGCTACATTCTTCGTACAATCATTGGTCATAAGTTGTAATTATACACTTGACTAGAATACATTATTTCTTATAATTTCTTATAGGTCATGCCTGCATCTCATAGGCTTATACACTCTGGTTTAAATAGAGGTTTCAAATAAATAGTCCTGTACAGACACATAAATACAGAATAAATTAGTCTTTACTAGAGATGGGCACAGACTAAACTCTGAACCAGACGAGGTAGGGAGGTAGGACAGCAAAGAAGGTAGAGGGAAGGGTCAATTCGCTCCACCTTACCAGGAATGAAACAGAAAAAACAATCAGTGAACTTATTTGCTTTTCTGGAGGTTTGTGGTTTATTAACAAGATTATTTATTTATTAACAAGATTTTTCTAGCCGCCCCACTACCAAGAGGTCTACTACCAAGAGGTTGTTGATAGTTAGCCCCGAACCACCACAAAACCTTGGCTTTCCATTTGGGGGGGGGGGGGAGAGACTCAGAGAAAATTTGCACAGTTCATTGGGGGGGTCAAATATAATGAAATGAATAATAATGGAAAATACAATAAATTCTACTTTGTTGGTTATATGAACTAGACATCACTAGGTGTATCAGGAAAAAAAAGTTCTGCAAAACTACAAAAACGCCTGATTCTTACTAGTAGCAATCAAGAGTTTTGCATTTATAATATGTACGTAAGTTTAAAAACACAGAGGAAAGGGGCTTTAGTATGCCAGTCTTGTACCAGAACACCAGAACGCCAGAACAGTGATACTTATTTTTATATATATTTAAAATATTTCTATCCTGCTTTTCTCCCTGAAAGTACCTAAGGCGGCTTACAACATAAAACATTTTTAAAACCTAAAAACAAGAAATATATAAATATTTTAAAATAATTCAGCAAGTATCACATTAAAATAGTACTAAGATCAATAATAAACACCCTTGAATCTATCCACACCAAATGTACCTGTGATGATAATGGGACTGAAAGAAAGCCCTCCTCTGACGATCTTAATGCCCAGGCAAGTTCATACATGGAGATGCAGTCATTTATTGGGCCCAAGCCATTTAGGGATATATAGGTTAAAACCAAAACTCTAAATTGTGCGTGAAAATGGATTGGCAGCCAATGGCATTGTTGCAACAGGGGAGTTTTATGTTCCCTGTAACCAGCCCCAGTTAACAATCTGGCTGCAGCATTTTGGACCCTCTGAAGTTTCTTAACACTTTCCTAAGGCAGCCACATGTAAAGTGTGTTACAGTAGTTCAGCCAAAGTGTAGGGCATGTGTCACCATGGCCAACTCTGAGCTCTCAAGAAATGGGCACAGCTGACACTCTAGTTTCAACTGTGGAAAGGCACTCCTGCCCACCTCGGAAACCTGGGCATCCAGGCTCAGAGATGAATTCAGGAGCACTCCCATACCATGTGCCTCTGTTTTCAAAGGGAGTGTAACTTCATCGAGCACAAGTTTCTCAAGAGATTCAACAGTACACACACACACACACACACACACACACACACACACACACACACACACACACACACACACACACACACACACACACGTGCGTGCGTGTGCGTGCGTGTGTGTGTGTGTGTGTGTGTGTGTGTGTCTGTGTGTCTGTGTGTCTGTGCATTCATTCTCATACTCAATGGAGCAAACAGAAAGCTTCATTTTCCAATATCAAATCCACCATTCTTGTATTGGTGGCAAGCATTATCCCTATAAAAGAATGATTTTATCTGAATTCTCTGGTGTGATTTATCATTGCTTTAGGCACTTGAAAGTAGCCTCAGAAGTTTTGATTTTTATGTTTCTATTAATTACTGTATTTTTCCATTGTTAGACTAAAAAATTAGGGTAGTCTTATACACGGAAAATAGCCAATGAGAGAAACACACAGTAGAGAAACAGCTCTTTTGGGCTGGAAAATTGGGGGTCATCTTATATATTGAGGTGTCTTATAGATTGGAAAATACAGGTAATTTAACATTGAAACCAAAGGCTTTCACTTGGCTAAGATTATCAGTACAGCTCATCTGTACTGTACTTTCTCTTCCACTGACTTAGAGACATGAATAATGAGACTGCCTGAACACAGACTGCAAATGACAGGAAGCCAGGTAGCTCTCAGGTGTGGGATAGCTGTTGTTTTGAACCAACCCAAGTTTTTGAGGGCCAGTTAATGTAATGAAATTTGGCAGATGATCCAGGTAATGTTTGCATTCTCCCCTTGAAACTGAATGCCTCATTGATCAATTTGGTTAGTGTGTTTCTGAATAAGATCCACCCAGCAAAACTGTTCCAGCCATTCTAGTGCCACCGGCAAGGCGTTGGCATTCAAGAACTAGATGCAAAGTAGAGTAACAAGCGAGCACAGTCTGTGCTGCCCTTCAGCATCAGATACTTCCTCTCGATTCTCACCAAGCAAATTGGAAGAACGGAAAGGATGACTCACCCAATGAGCTACGTTGCCCTTCCAGAAACTGTGAGTTCAGTACAGGGTGGAGAAACCCTTTCCATGTTTTGGACTACAGTTACAATATTCCCTTACTAGGAATCATTCAAGATTGAGCTACACTTGAGCTACGATTGTTCCTTTATCTATAGCACTGGCAATTTTGTAACAAAATAGGAAGGGAAGAGGCTGGCACATCCCCATAGCATCATGAACGTGTCTGGAATTATGCAAGGGTATAAACTCGTCTTCTTCAGTGCGATAAAAGAGAGAGAGAGAGAGAAACAGAGTAACAAAGACAAAAGGCTGCTGCCTAGAACTGCAGAGGAAATTAGCCTTGATCAAACTAAGTGCTATTCTATTGGAGCATATTAAAATAATCTTATGAAGCTGATTTTATTTTTAAAAAAGCATGGAGATATATGGTCCATCAACAGCCACCAACATCTCAATGGTTACAGAAGGCTTAAGTAGCAGCATCATTGCCTTTTGTGGGCAGCCTTGCTAAGTTTGAGCCATGCTAGCTGTGCATAACAGGTACTAAGAGCCTTCTAAATAAGCCTGGGATGGGTCTAAGAAAGTCTGCATATTGCAGGAAGCCAACCTCTCTCAGGTTGGGAATAACTCTTGATGGAGATTAGGCTGGGAAAGGATGGCCCTGGGACACAGGGACTTGTGGAATTGGCTAAAAGGACTTCAATGTCTTATCCCAACCCTAGAAATCAAGCACTGCAATATTTTCCAGGAATGCTGTTAGCCGTTAACGATTTACCCACAAAGTTCAGACTGCAAGACCACATGGGCAACTATCGATGGAAAGCTCATCCATGACTCCCCTACGTGGCGCATCTTCTAGAACAAGTGCACAGTGCTGGCTTTGGGTAGCCAAGGAAGGAGGAGAGAGGTTTTAAAACCAATCTAATTGGCTTTTGAATGTCAACCCCATCATTTGGGGATTCATGGAAAAACTCTACACCTATTTTAAAAAGAAACATCTCCAAATGGAGTGGTTCACTCTCCATCTGTTGGGGAAGGGGAGTGTACTGCTGTATCTCAGTTCAGGTTCCATTTTCCACACAACCCTGCTCCACTGCACTACTTATCTATTGCAAAGGACAGACACTTGTCCTGGAGTACAATACAGAGGGGGACATTCAACTCACCTCACATCCTCCTGGTTCTTGCCTGCACAGCACCTCCAAATCCTCCAGAGCTTCTGGGTATTGCTGTAAAGCCACATAAGCTTCTGATCGGCATAGCCTCAGAGTAAGATCATCCGGTGCTATAGGCAGAAGCAGAACAGCTCTGTTGCAAATGGAGCAGTAATGCATGCATGACATTTGAAAGCAAGAAGTCAACACCACGTTAGCACAAGACAGCACAAACCTCTAAGGGATCGCTGACAAGGGTCAACCAGAAAGGAAGTCACACAGAGCGGAATGGTCGCCCAACATGGCTCCCAAAGTTGTTTTCATCTTTGATAGCTTTTTTAATATATTTCCTCCCCACTCCCAAATGGTTTAGCAATTGCTGCTGCCTCCTGAAAATTCCCTTTAAAGGTGGGATACAAACACATTTGAAAATTAAAGTTATGCCAGGACATGGGACACTTCAGTTTCATGTCTAGGGATTAATTTGCACATAGGGTGGTGTCCCCTAGCCAGATAGCCAGGGCAATTCCTATGCAGAAGTAGGAAAATTCAAATGGAATTCTATGTAATTTAAGTAAGTATATAGAGTTTTTATGTAATCCCACATAGCATATAAATCAAGGGATGAAGACAGGAACCAGCTAGCAGAATATATACTTTTCTCCAGAGACGCAATGTGTATCAACAATTCTATGTACGTAGTTATTTTTAAATAATAAGTTACTTTCAAAACAAAAGTAGAAGCACACAGTGCTTCCCATTCTGCACTTCAGCTACTCCATTCTAATTCCTCCTCCTCTCCCACTTCAATTGTTCCTCTTGTTTTCCCTCCCCATCATTCCAACAACTTCCTAGGCCCACTGAGCATGCTCAGTCCTTTCTGAGCTATATGCAGAATGAGATTTCCCATAGGGACTTTCACTTCCAGAAACCTTGAGTGGGCTGCCATGTAACTGAGGCTACTAATGGTTCTGTTCTGTATGGGTGGTGCTGTTTTGGCTGAAGAAAGGAATGTCACTCAGACAGCTTTGATTGATACCGTAGCCACCAGAATATTATAATAAAACAGCTTACGGGAAAGCTTGTGACCTATATCCCTGAGAGGTTTCCTCAGCCCCTTCACAAAACTTGATTTAAAATAAAATGTTCATCAGCTGTCTCAACTATTTTCCATTTTGTTCAGATCATCACCATTTTATTTCCCCACCCCACCCCCATACCCAGTCTTATGAAAGCATCATTAAGTTCAGCAGAACATGATCCTCATATATCAGTCCTGCACGCTTAATATCAGGATCTACAGTGGTACCTTGTATAAAGGAATTAATTCATTCCAAATGAAACTATGTTAAGCAAATCTTCCTCTATACAAATTTCCCATAGGAATGCATTGAAAACAGAGTAATCCCTAATCACGACCATTTTTATGTTGTATGGGTTTGCCCCATAGGCGATTCTGTTAAGCAAATTTCCCCTATCTCCCCTATTGTTTATGTTGTACAGATTTTATGTTATACAAACCACTTGTTATACAAGGGTCCACTGTACTGTACTAGGCTTGGGGCTGAAGCCATGTAGTTCTGCTTCCATCATGGGGAGAGGGATTAAGCCTTTTAGTTTTCATGGTGTCTGAGCTTGAAAACATAGCCCTCATCCAATCAAGTCCAGTGAGCTTCCAGAATTTGATTTATATTATATATATAAACACGGCTGCATTTGCTGTGGTGATTCACCTACCAGTACTGCAGCAGTGATTCACCTACCAGCACTGCAGAAAGTGATTATACAACAAGAGTTTCCATTGCAGAGGTATCAAGACAATGAGGAACACAGAAGGGAGGGAGCCGCCGTGCCATCTGGTATGAGTTACAGTCTCCACTGACATAAATCAGTGGACGCATCAATCTTTAAATAGTGGGAACTTTGGGAAAAGTCATCCAAAAGTCAGTTCCTTTTTCTAAAATAAAAAGGGTTTTAATCGCTTAGATCAGTGGTGGCCAAACTTTGGCCCTCCAGATGTTTTGGACCACAACTCCCACAGTCCTTTGTCATTGGCAATACAGGGTTAGAATTCTGGGAGTTGTGGTCCAAAACATCTGGAGGGCCGAATGTTTGGCCACCACTGGCTTAGATATACTTAGAGCTTCACCTTTAAAGTAAAATTCCTTATAGCCACAGTATAATCTAGTAGTCCCGAGATGAGGAAATGGCTTTGTCATCATAAAGTGCTAGAAAGAACTTGGAGAAACATCCCCTGTGCCTCAGAACTTCAACTACCATGAACTCATAATGTATATTTGACACACTTCTGTCACATCCCGCACATGCCAGAAGTAATACCATGTATACAAAAAGACGTTATGTTGATTGCATACAGTTGAGACTAAAGCCTGGTTCAGACAAGAGGAAGAGATGCCTGTTGTATAACACACTGCCTTTCTAAGGGCATTTGGGGGGAGGGTTGTCTAGAGAATATCCAGACAACTGCAATGTTTACCCTCCCTTTGGCTCAGCCAATCACAGGCTTCAAATACTGTGATGGAGGGTGGTGGTGGTGGTGGTGGTGGTGAAGAATGAAAGAGACTGAGAATCAGCTTGAGTGTTACTAGAGAGAGAAAAGGATGATTTGGGAAAGCTTGAGAGCAGTTGTGGGGAAATGATGTTATAAGTTACAAACCAAGAGCTGAGTCATGGTATGAATGCAAAGGATGCTGGGACAGCGTTCAAGGAAAGTTTAACCCAGATTATAACTGTCACTGAAAGTCTGGTCAACAACTGACTTGGTTGTTTCTTGACATGCTCCAACCTGATTATTATTTATTAAATTTATATACAGCTCCATCTAGCAACCAGGCTACAACCTTGTAAATCAAGTGTTTCCTGTGGATGCCTGCTTAAGTCAGCTTGGTTGGGAGATCTGATATACTAATGCAAAACATGAGATACACAGTCTCATTCCTTTAGTGGCATTCCGCTGTTTTCATGAGCAACTCAGAACCCAGAAAAGCAAAAGGGCCACCAGAGGCAAGCTTAGTCAGGCTGCATTTCAGTTATCTTCCATTTCTAAATCTCCCACATTTTCTCACAAATTCTTTCATCTTTTCCTTTGCTGGGGAAAATCAGCTAAAGGAGGAAGACTGAAATACACGTAGGCGCTCTCCGTCAATCCAATATTGGAATGAGTAGTTTATTCTCAAACTTCACTGCAAGGAAAATACAATGCAACCAGTAACTTACTAGAAATGCAAATGGAGAAGGCAGAGAGGGCTTTAAACTCCCGCAGTGAATAGCTGTGGTAGAAAGAAAATTCTTTCTATGGGTACTATAACTGTTGATGGAAGAAGGGCACAAACTCAAAGGCTGTCCCAGCTTCTAACCTCATGTCTGAGGTCTGTCCACACATAGCCTCTCCTTTTGCACATATAGAATTCTTAAGGCAGGCTCCCCAAGAGCAGCCCATATGCTATTGCTTAGCATATTAAATTACACTAGAGGAGGCCCACTGAATTCATGAGTATTTAATGAGTTGATTTCTCTGTAGGTTCCATTGAGGGTGCTTTTGCACGACCCCTAAGGTCCACTGGCCACTTCAATTCGGACCAGAGATCTTGGGGGTTCGTTGCTCTTCCTGTGTTCCCACCTCCTCCGCATTTCCTTGCTCCTGTCTGCATGAGGAGATGGAGAAAAAAAAGGGAGAAAAAATGCAGGCTCACCTCCGTCTGCACAGTGGAAGCCGCCCCGAGCCCCGCCGTCGTCATGATTCCTGTCTCTTAAAGGGGTGGCGGGGGGGGGGGGGGACACAAGGCGAGGAGAGTCTGGCACTCACTACTTTACAACCGCATCAGAATTTTTTCAGCTCCGAAGACCAGGTACTTGAAAAGTGCACTGGGACGCGCTTAGGTGGGCGTGGTCGCACTTAATTTTTTGTAAACTCCGGAGCTGGTGGGGAAACAATTTTAAGCTCCGGATCTGGGAGCCATCTGCCACAGATTTTAGGGGTCGTGTGAAAAGGCCCTGAGTCAAATGGCCATGCTCGAACTTTGACTTACTATGCTAACGTAAGTCACAATTAAAGTACAGTAGTCCTGTTTGAACCAACAGAACTTACAGAGTTTACTAATAATTTAAAGGGGCCCTTACTTGAATGCAGTGGTTCTCAACCTGTGGGTCCCCAGATGTTCCTGGACTGCAACTTCCAGAAGTCTTCACCACTAGCTGAGCTGGCCAGGATTTTGGGGAGCTGTGGCATCTGGCCTGGATGCCTTCAAAAGGGGATTGGACAGATTCCTGGAGGAAAAGTCCATCACAGGTTACAAACCATGATGGAGATGTGTAATCTCCAGGCTTAAAACTGGGGTGCTTCAAGGGCCAGTTGCAAGGGAGTGGAATCAGGAGACAGATATCTAGTCTTGTGCCCTCCCAGACACATCTGGTGGGGCCACTATGAGATACAGGAAGCTGGACTAGATGGGCCTTTGGTCTGATCCAGCATGGCTCTTCTTATGTTCTTATGTTCTTATGAACATCTGAGGACCCACAGGTTGAGAACCATTGCTTTAATGCAATTTATGACATTAAGCAACTAGATTTTGGCTAGCATATACCTCTCTTCAAATGGTCTGACAGACATGTGAAAGTTGGAAATTCAGGAAACATTCCTTATTTTCTCTCCCTGTCCCCTCCCATGCCTATGGTGAACAGTTGGCTATGGCTTGCACATTTTCTGACAGTAAACACAAGCATAGGCCAAATGTGAGAAGAAAGAGTTTGATAGATAATGGGGGGGAGGAGAAGACCATCAGAGAAATACAAGTAACTCAAAACTAGTTTGTCCAAAAATCTATTTTTCATTAATTTGTCAATCACTTGTGGCTTCTGACCATTCAATATACCTTCTAATGGCATAAGCTATTTAGAGGTGTTCTGGTAACGTGCATGGACTTAGATCTGTTACCCACTACTGCATTTTTTAAAATACAGAATTGATAATGTGGAAAGTGGAAACCAAACAAAGCATGCAGTACTTTCCTAGCTTCTGCAGCTAACAATTAAGAACATTCCATTGCAAGAGGACTGAGGGTAGGGGGAGAGAATCCTAGATTTTCCAGGCAACAAGCCTCATCCCCTTTCTTTCTACTCCTCTGGGAAGTCAGCAGATTGTGGGGAAGAGTATGTCCAAAATCTTTTAAGACTTCTGAGCACAAACCATTGCAAACTTGCATGAGAAGTTTAAATTGCTTTGCCATTTCTGGATCAACCCACACTGTCCAGCATTGTGCAGGCTATGTTAAATGATGGAGTTTTCCATTCTACACTCTAACCACTACACCATGTTGACACCATAGAAACTGAACTCCCACATTTCAAGCATATTAAAGACTTGGCAAGTTCCCTGGTGACTGGGTTTATAATATTGACTTTATACCAAGAGCTGACCTACAGATTTTGAGATTGTGCCATTCTTCAGATTCTCACTTGGCTTTACATCTAACAAAACCACTGAGTGTAAATCCAATGCAACCACAGAAAGTTCTGGGTTCAATCTACAATCTGCTGTATTTTAAAGATTCCATTTAAAAAGCAGGTTTGAAAAAAAGGACACTGGGTTGTGCTGGAATATTCTGTCATTAATAAGCTTGGGCAGGCAAGTCATCAGTGTCTCAGGTATGCACAGATCCATCAAGCGCATGTCTTTTATGTTCTTGAGAAAATGCTGACCAAATATGTTACACATGCAACTGGATACCTTCAGTAACCTTGTGGTGCCTGTTGTGCTGTAGATACACAGTTGAAAGCCTTATTAGCCATCCCGGCTGCAAATGATAGGTGTCAGAGACCAAGCTTCTTGAGGAACCACAAGTTGGGGAATCCTGCCCTACTTTATATTGTTCTAAGCAGGGAAGGGATGGTGCTCAAAAGCAAAATTATGTGCAGATTCCAGAGGCACCAAGCATTGCCCTGCCCAAGAAAAGATGCCTGTGGGTTTTCTGAAACAAAGCATTGGGGTGAGGCAGGGTTTCAGATGAAAAAAGATCTCAAGTCCAATGAAGGCTTAGGAAGGTCCTGGCCATAGGGATTAATCCATTTAACCAAGTGATGGGAACCTTTAAAAGGTTCAGCTATGGGCCAATGAAAAGCCATTGGATAATCAATTGGTCCCAGATAGCTATGAAAACACTCAAACTAGAGGGGCAGTTCACCAAAGCACTTTCTTAATGCAATATGAACTTTCAACTATCCAGTGGCATAGAAAATCCTTCCCCAGAGCTATCCACTAACACATGGGCATGAAACCATTTCTGTGGTCGCCCCATATGAGAGAGTCAAAGGTTGCTGCCACAGAAATGGCTCTCTGTATGTATGGGCACTTCAGATTCAAGATGCTGCCTAAGATCGTGCAGTTCAGAATACTGTAGAAATCTGCGTCAAAACCTTTTAGATGGCCACAGCACTTCATATGCACAGATCTTGGAAACATTACTTGTGGTAGTCCTTGTCCCAGAATCCACAAGCCAGCAGGTCTACCAGCTATTCTGGTTATATAATTCTGAAAGCTGTAGTTTTATTTTTTTTTAAAAAAAGATACATTCTATATTTTTTTTCTTAATATAGCTAAAAGGATGATGGCTGGACAAGCAGATCAGCTGTCTCACATCTACAGTTTGACACTGAAGGCAGTCATTGTACAATTTGCCTAGCTGGTTGGTAGAAGACTAAAGCAATCTGGTGCATGCAACACATCTTCAGTGGCTCCATCTAGCAATTACTCAGATGTCACCTTGGTAGAGCATCGTGTTCCTCGCCTACAGCTTTCTCTCCTATATCCAGCCAAGGGCTTGACACAAGAACATGGTGTTAAAATACCTCATTCCAGGGGGTGGGGGTGGGGGTCACAACAGCCTCCTAAAGCTGTGGTTGTGTCGTTACAGTCGTGACTGACTCTTTGTGACTCCATGTCCATGGAGTTTTCTTGGCAGGAATACTGGAGTGGTTTTCCAGTTCCTACTCCAGGCACCTACAGCACCTGGTATTCCCTGGTGGTCTCCCATCCAAGTACTAACCAGGGCCGACCCTGCTTAGCTTCCGAAATCAGGTGAGATCGGATGTGCTTAGGGCATCTAAGCAGTCCTAAAGCTACTAGAGGTCAAAAGACTATACATGTCTAGTCAATTATAAATCTAGCCGTCATCCTTGTAATGGGGGATGTGTTTTTGCAAGGCCCTGCTTATCAATTGGGACTTGCAGCACACTGCCACAAAAAATGTTCTGCTTCTTGGAAGCAGAGAAAACAAGGAAAGGGAGTGAGGAGAATGGCCAGTTAAAGCTCTCATGGCATGTCCTGTTAATAACCATATTTCCTCCTTGCACCTGACCTTGACCAGTTCCATTTGGTATCACAGTCATTTCTGAGTAGATAAAGGATTATTTATTCAAAGAGATAACTGAAAATAACTGAAGATGGCTTGCCATGATCTAAACATGTTCCTCCACATCTGGAAGGTCAATACATTTCCCGGTTTGACTACTGCAGGACTGGGTGTTTGTGACCAAGTACATGCTCAATGTGCCATTGGGAAAGACTGGGCTTTGCCTAGGAAAACAGTAACATTACTTGCAGGACTGCTCTCACCTGTGCCTGCAGGGCAACTGGCTTCAGGTCCCATTGCCTAAGGATGGAAAGGCACAAAGTGCTGGCTGAAAATAGGAGCCCTGTTTCAAAAACATCCTCTCAAATAATCTGCCTCTCCAGGCACCCTACATTCCAACTAAAGTGTAACATATGCTTTTTCATTACTCAGCAGAAGAAATATAGAAGGAATCATTATTCCAGAACCCAGGTTTCAACCATGTACATATTGTGTGCAGGGGGAAATAATAGGAATCTGATAAATACTACCCTTTCCCCCTAATGCAGTGGTTCTCAATCTGTGGGTCCCCAGACGTTCCTGGACTGCAACTCTCAGAAACCCCTTCCAGCACAGTGAGTGGTGGAGGCTTCCGGGAGTTGCAGTGCAGGAACATCTGGGGACCCACAGGTTGAGAACCACTGCCATTTAGAAGCACTAGATATGATCAGGAAGGAATGCTCTGCTGTTAGCTGGGTTAACAGTGATAAGCTCCTAACTTGTCTGTCTGAACAGCTTTCAAATACACTCATTCCGTGACCATCCCTGGACACTACCTATAGCATTGCAGGACTCCCAATGTCTGCTGTACACTAGGAATAACTGCATGTGGACATTTTTTCTAACTATCTTTGTGTTGTGTCATTTCAGTCATGACCGACTCTTCGTGACCCCATGTCCATGGAGTTTTCTTGGCAGGAATACTGGCGTGGTTAGTCAGTTCCTACTCCAGGCGCCTACAGCACCTGGTATTCCCTGGTGGTCTCCCAGCCAAGTACTAACCAGGGCCGACCCTGCTTAGCTTTTGAAATCAGGCGAGATCGGATGTGCTTAGGGGTGTTTAGCCAGCTATCTTTATGATGCTTTAATCTGTTGATACAGAAATGCTTAATAATAAAAAGAGAAAAGTCTATCTGGTGCATGGTGAAGACATGGAAGAAAATTTCAGAAGATTCTTCCAGCCTCTCAGACTGGGATGGTGAACCTGTGGCTGGATGTTTCTGGAGAACAACTTCCACCAAGGTGCTAATGACCAAATAGCTGCAGCTCACAAACATCTCTAAATTTAGAACAGGCTATTAACCTGACAAAGAGCTAGAGGCAATGAATTCCTCCAAGTCTATAAGGGGCACAGCATAAATGGGCAGGCTCACATTTAGCAGGAAAATGATGACAGAGCTACTATGTCTGGACAATCAACATGCAAATGTTGTTTCTTCCCAACTGCCAATCACACCAATATATACACACTTTCAGTACCTAAAGTCATGAATGATATTGGGGTCTAAAAGTATAAAATAAACTGCCTCTCCTTGGCTGCTCAAGTCAGCTAACTATGGAGCTCAACATCTCATTGTCTTCGTATGAAGAGGCCTTTTTACAAAGATGCAACTTTGCGTTTATATCATAAATGCGAGGCGTTTATATCATAAACGAGGAACCTCGTGGCGCAGTGGTTAAATGCCTGTACTGCAGGTAAAACTGTGCTCACGACGTGGGTTCAATCCCTGGTAGCAGGCTCAAGGTTCACTCAGCCTTCCATCCTTCCGAGGTCGGTAAAATGAGTACCCAGCTTGCTGGGGGGGGGGGCAATGTGTAGCCTGCACACTGTAATTAAAAATTGTAAACCGCCCAGAGACTACTTGTAGTGGTATGGGGCGGTATATAAGCAGAACACTTTGCTTTTTTGCTTTTTAAATAGCCATTTTCTCTGTATTGTCCCTCAAATCATTAGGCAAGAACCAGTGTTGCCCTGTTGACCTCAGATGGAGTCCCAAGTCAGTTCCTTGTTCATGTTTGCCACTTGGATAAGCACAGAAACTAATGGATCTCATTTGATGGAATCACTACTTGTCCAAAAGTACTTATAGAAGACCTTTGATGTATTCCTGAAAGGAAATCTTGTGCACAAGGCAAATAGTTGTATTTACAACAGCTCAATTTGAACATGCATTAACTTCAGCAGATTTTAATACATATTTTAATTAGAAATGTTAGATGAAATCATTTAGAGGAATTACACATGTCTAACAACAAAGTACCTGCGTATTTCCACCCCCTCCCTACTATCATAGGCAACCAGATAAAGTTTATCTCTATGAGAAGGAGGACTGGTATAACATTGCCCCAGCTGAAGTGCTGTTCATTCCCACAGAAAGGAGGGAGAGGCCCATAGCACCTCCATCAAACAGAACCTATGGGGCACAGAGAATGACCCCTTCTCTGGGAAAGGAAGAGAAGACAGGGAATGATGAGTGCATATAAGACAACAAAAAAGATTGTGAAGGAGCCATTAGGGAAGGCAGGAACTTCCAAAGAAGATGAGGCTAAGCTGCCAGAAGGTGCAGGTATGGAAGAAGTGACAGGACAAAAAAGGTGGGAATAGAGGAGAAGAGGGAACAGAACGGATATAAAGGAACCGTCAGAGGTCTAGTGGAAGTGGGAGAAGTGGATACTGAGAGATAAATGATATCCTTCCCCCAGGGTGAGAATGGATCTGGATGAAAACTCCTTGGACTTAAAATGTGGGAGAGGCTGATGATCCTTCAGGAAGAAGCTAAAAATCGAAGGCAAGAAGTAAAGCCTCTGAAACCCTCTAACTGGGGAGAAAAAGAGGCCCATGTGTGGGGAAGGAGAAGAAGGGAGGAGAAAGCAAAGTTGGATAGGAAGAGATGAGAGAGACCCTCGTGGCAGAACTCAACAGCAATGCAATGATCTCAGACAATGAAGCCAGGAAATGGACCATTTGGAAGTGGACCTTGAGGAACCCCAAAGGGACATCTTGCTGCTGCTGTTCATGACATCAAGACCAGAGACAGTTACCTACCATCCCAAAGCAGAGTATAAAACTCTGAGAACTCCCAGAGAGAATCCTTTTGCAGTTCAGGAACCACCCAGAGTAGTTCTTGTAGCTAGACGGGAGGTATAAATAAATAAATAAATAAATAAATAAATAAATAAATAAATAAATAAATAAATAAATAAATAAAAAAGACTTTAATCCCTTCCTCCAACCCTTGCATGAGGGACAGGTGTTGGACATTTCTGTTAATATTAGTGGTGTCCTAGATTTGCTGGAAATCAACACTGATAGTTTGGAAACTGTGAACAAGTTGTCGTTCTTCAACTATGAGGAGGAGGATGGAGGAAATCTGAAACCTTACAGAAATGAGCCCTCACAAACTTCCCCACATAGTCTGCACGATCATTACAGAGAATTAAAAACAATGCCTTAATGCCCTCACATGTGTCCAATGGATTTCAGAGGGATCACAGGAGCTATACCGACTTAATGAATTGATTTTATTGCATGTAACACTCTTTGAAATCAGATTAAGACTTTGGAAAGGATTACACCACGGCACGCTTGTTGACTTTTTGAACAGCTAAGCACCATGAAATTGCTAGACATGTTTTGATATCTAACCCTAGGGTTGAACACATTCTCCCAAATTTCAAAGGTGTCCCTCTTGTCTTTCCTGTTATTCAGTGCAAGAGTTCTGTTCCACTTCCACAGGAACATGAAATTTACTAGTCCTTATTAAAAGTGCAATCTAATGATAGTCACACCCATTACTATTCACCAGCACCAGGGAAAATTTATCAATAAGTTCCTAGGTGCATCATCTAAGAACCCGCTGAGTTCAGTGGGATTTATAAAGCTGAGTACTGTACAGTCCAAAGGCTTATTTCTTTCTCAAATGAGAATGGGGAACGGGGCAGGCTGTTGATGTCTTATGTGCTCCTATTAACACAGATGTATTCCTTCTGTGTTATGTAATCTTTCAAAAATATGCCTATTTAGCAGAAGGAGATCCAACCTGCCTAGTATACAAAACAGGACAATCATACAAGGAAGTTATTACATGGAAAAGAATAAAACAGCAAATGCAACAGTTAAAAGGACCAACGTCCCACTTGGTGAGCTTTTATGAGACTACTATATTCATCTGTGCATTGTAATGGCAAGATTTACATTGGTAGGAGACCATATTATTGAACAGACAACATTACAAACCACACATGCCTTCTCTTTTCCCTCGGGAAGCACCTTCACTGTCACAGGCATAAATTCCACACACACAATTCCTCCTAGGAGAAAGGTGGAGGGGTTGTGTGGAACTGCCCTTGTTGAATTATTCCCTGTCACCTCAACTAATGAAGGTACAGAACCACTGTCAGAAGGTGGAAGCACCCAAAACTGCACTGGCCAACAAATGGCAGCTCAGCCAAGAAGGCAGTAGACATGGGCAAAGATCTGCTGCTCCAAGACTAGAGTTTTTCAGCTTATGTAAAGTTTATGCATGTGTCTGCACAGGAATGTTGTGATGGACAAGCTGCTTTGGAGAACAGTTTAGGCGACTGTCCAGATGTCATTAGACTTTAGCTTCCATCAACTGGGATGAACATAAGTAATGGCTGAGGATGATGCAACTTGGAGCGTAACCATATCTGGAAGCTGGCATGTTAACTACTCCTACCTGTGATGTGTTGCAAAAGTAATGGGTTTTTGATCTTTCTGCCATTAGGAGAAAAGGAACCACACTGCATATATGCTGAAAATAAAATAATTCTCTCCAAAATGAAATATTTAGCGGACAAGTATTGATTCCTAAATAAATGACCATGGCCTAGTTGTAAACACTGAATAGCAGAACATGGTGTCTATCACTAAGTTCAGATAACAGATATATTTCCCAATTATCAGCTTCTGTCTTATAGTGCCATTGATCACTGTAGTAAAGATACTGTACCATTTTGCTGTGCTTTGCATTTGCTTTTTAAGTTACAATTTGGGAACCTGGAGCCCTGGAAATGTTGTTGGACTTTAGCTCCCATCAGTCTTGGCCACTGTAGACAATGGCTTCAGATGATGGGATGAGGCACAACTCAGCACGACCTGGAAGACCACAGCTTCACCATACCTTTTCTAAGTGCTAGACCACACTACTTGCAGTGCCTGCTTATACATATCCAATTTGACACAGAGTTCCCTGGGACTTAAATCAAAGTAAAAGCATATAGAGGATCATTTTCAATAAGCAGAATCAAACATGGGCCCTTTTTGAGTACTCTGGGGCTCCAAACCATGCCTCAGTTTATCTCAGGGTACTAAAATACTGCAAAACTATCGTCCTGATCCAGCATGCCATGAATAAACAACAGAAAAACTTCTTCCCTTCCCTTCCCTGCTAGAGCTGCAAAGCTGGCTGAAATCCAGTGGGTGGATGGGGGCCTAGTCCTTCAAAGCTGTTTTGGGGGGGTACACAGGGAAAGGGCTGCAGTAAAGAAGGAAATCACATATAATGTTATCCTGGATTCCTCCCTTTCATTAGTGGATATCCAGCGCTGGATCAAGTCCAAAACCATGTGTGTGGCTAGAGAAGAAGGATAGTCAAGTGGGGCCTTTTTAAATAAAATCTCAGTATTTTCCAGACAAGGTTTTTAAAAAGCACACTGCAATTCAAAAGAAGCAACAGTAGGTTTTGGGGGGTGAGTTGTGATATTTGGTTTTGTTTGTATCTGTTTGCTAAGGCACTCCAGACTCTTTACTTTTCACGAAGAAAACTTCTGTGGATGTAGCAATGGTGGCCAAACTTTGGCCTTCCGTTTGTTTTGGACCACAAATCCCACAGTCCTTTGTCATTATTAGCAATACAGGCTTGGAATTCTGGGAGCTGTGGTCCAAAACACCTAGAGGGCTGAAGTTTGGACACCCAAAATTCATTTTATAATTTTTTTTACCCCACGCCATCACATCAGCTGACCTAAAAATACCCAGACATTACTCAGTTGGGACCAAGTATTTATCTTGATTTTCACTTTTTGCCTAGAGTATCTTAGGAGTGTATATAGGAAGTGGTTAAAATCCAGACAGGATTTATCTCTGTGCAGTTGACAAGGTCCTAGAAAGCCCATTTCATAAGTTTGCTTTTGTTAATTTTCCAAATTACCACATGGGTGAGATTGAAAAGTTTCCCCCACCTTTGACAGAAGATCCACATCAACATGGAAGAAGCTGAGAACTGGAGGCCAGACAGATAACAATGTTCTTGCCGACACGTTTTGCCCAGCTCATTTTGTTTACATTTTTAATGGCACCTGTGCTCTTTATCTGAGTCACTGAAAACTCAGAGCTGGTGTTTTATAACAGGCTGTCTACAATTGATGAATAGGAATAGGAGCTTTGCAGGGGAAGCAAAGTCTGAAACAGTCAGTGCTTAGGACAATCTGAAGTCTTGCAATCTTAGTAAACCTCTAGCTTTACTAATTGCATGCTTGATTCCAGATCCCAGTTTGGGTCTGTGTGTGTGTGTGTGTGTGTGTGTGTGTGTGTGTGTGTGTGTGTGTGTGTGTGTGTGTGTGTGTGTGTGTGAGAGAGAGAGAGAGAGAGAGAGAGAGAATCATAGAACTGGAAGAGATCTCAAGGGCCATCTAGTCCAACCCCCCCCCCGCCATGCAGGAACCCCCATCACAGTCTGACAGATGGCCACCCAGCCTCTGCTTAAAAACTTCCAAAGAAGGAGACTCCACCACCATCCGTGGCACCATATTCCATTATAGAACAGCTCTAACTGTCATGACGTTCTTCCTAACGTTTAAATTGAAGCTCTTTCCCTGTAGTTTGAGACCACTGCCCCACGTCCTAGTCTCTGAAGCCATGGAAAACAAACCAGTCCCCTCTTCAATGTCACACATCCTTTCAAATATTTAAACATAGCTTAGCTGTCATATCCCTTCTCAGCCTTCTTTTTGTAAGGCTAAACATTCCCAGCTCCCTAAGCCGTTCCTTGTAAGACATTTTTTTCCATACCCTTAATCATCCTGATCACCCTCCTCGGGACACATTCAAGGTTGTCAACATCCTTTTTAAATTGAGGTGCACAGAACTGGACACAGTACTCCAGGTAGGGTCTAACCAGAGCAGAATAGAGTGGTACTATCACTTTCCTTGATCTAGACACTATGGTTCTGTTGATGCAACCAAGAGTCACGTTGGCTTTCTTGGCCGCCGCATCACACTGCTGACATGTTTTCAATTTGTGATCCACCAAGACTCCCAGGTCCCTTTCACAGGTACTATTTTCCAGCCAGGTGTCTCCCATCCTATATCTATGCAATTCATTCTTTTTACCTAGATGCACCACCCTAAATTTCCCTCTGTCTGTCTGTCTGTCTGTCTGTCTGTCTGTCTCTCTCTCTCTCTCTCTCTCTCTCTCTCTGTGTGTGTGTGTGTGTGTACACACACACACACACACACACACACACACAGAGAGAGAGAGAGAGAGAGAGAGAGAGAGAGAGAGAGAGAGAGAGAGAGAGAGAGAGAGAGAGAGAGTGTTCTCTAAGCAATAGAATCTATTACATATTACTATATTGGTTTGTTTTGGTCTCCAATACCCTACCCCTGACAAAGGCACTGTAGTTTTATACAATCCAAATTCAGTAGCTGCAGCTTCCCAACTCACTGCATATTTTCCATTACTTACCAAAGTTTTGTCTATTAAGCAGCTCACCATTCTGGAAGCAAAAATTATATATTTGAGTCCAAATTATTGGGCGGGGGGGGTCACTCTTCTCTGGGCAACCATTGTGACTGCACACTACAAGATCAGTGAAGCTTACAGTGCACTGGATTCAAATACCCACATAGTCTTGAGTTATAGGCAATGTGCCCTGCTACTTAATTTAACAAGAACACTTATAGAAAGTAAAAGAATGGAGAAGTAAGTAATCACTGATTACTGTAATGGCAAGCTACTTCCTGGACATTTATATACTTTTAAGACCCTCTTAGGGTCACCATAATGTTGTATTAGCAATTTTCCAATGTCATCCCTACCACCATAACCTCCTTGGTCGCATCTCGTGTGATAAAAAGTGAAAGCGAATGAAAGTTGCCGGAGTTGTGGGAGGGGTTTTTATTTGCAAGTGGGGGGGAAAGCCATATGCAAGCAATACTTTGGCCCCTAACGAGTATAAAAGGCAACAGATCTGCTCCCCCCCCCAAAAAAAACCTCTGTTCCGTTGCATGAAAGTCAACACGTCCCTCGCCTCTTATACAAGGCACCCTGTGATATGGTGACAAGTTGCATAACTCGCCACTGTTGGGTGTGTGTCTTAAAGACAGGAGCCCGAAAACCGAGCGGCCCCGTATCCGCCGGCCCACCCTCGACTTCTGAGCGCCCCCACCCACACAAACACACAAACAAACAAACAAACAAACACACTCAAGCAAGCATCGTTCCCGGAGAGCCTCTCCATCCCTTACCCAAGTCGATCCCTCTCTGAAGGGTCTTGAGCGCTCCTCGGTAGTCTCGGCGCCTCAGCAGGTCCCGCACGTCGATCTTCAGCCTGGCCAGCTTGGTCTCTTGATCCAAGCACCTTTCCAACAAGTTGCACAGCAGGACGTTGCAAGCCACCGTCCGGGATCCCAGCAGGGCGAGTTTTTCCCCGCACAGCCGGCACTTGGCCGGCCAGCCTTCGCCCAAGCATCTCCGGCAAAAAGAATGGCCGCACGACACGGTCACCGGGTCCCACAGGACCAAGCGGCAAGCGGGGCAGAGGAAAACCTCCATGGCTTCTGCTCCCGCCGGCCACGGAGGAAGGCAGGCAGGCAGGCAGGCAGGCAGGCAAGCGAGGAGGCTAGCTGGCTGGCGGACGGCCCAGCGGGCGAGCCGGGCTGGGAGCAGAAAAGTAGCTAGTGCGAGCCACCCGGGGCGACGGGCAAAGGGCAAACTCTGCCTAAAGCATCGAGAGGATATTGAAGGGAGGCGGGGGAGAGAGAGAGAGAGAGATGGGACCCCGGGAACAGCCAAGCCAGCGGCCTCTGGGCTACTCTCCCCTCCCGTAGGGGTTTGGGAACACTTTTATAAGCGACTGAGAGGTGAACCTTCCTTCTTGTCGTGCTTTCGACGAGACCGGGGGAGCCAAACCGGCTCGTTAGCTTTTAAAGGCGCAGGCTCCCACTTCCCGGTAACTTTTCAACGATGGGTCTTCTTTTTTTTTTTAATAACATTTCCCCTCTTCCCCTTTTTCTTGCAGTAGAAGCAGCAGCTGGATCACAAGCTGGCACTATTTTCGCTCTCAAGTTGCCTTACGTACGGGGATCGATCGATTACCCTCACTAGCAGTGGATTTAATTAATTTATCTCCCGAAACACTTGGGTTTTAAATCAAAGCTAGATATTGATACACACACACACACACACACACACACACACACACACACACACACACACACACACACACACACACACACACACACACGAGGGACGATTGGCCCCTCTTATCCCTACCGGGGTCTTCTAAACTTAAACTTGCTTCTCTTTTCTCTCTTGTTTTGTACCTTCTGTACGGACGGACACCTGGAAGACCTAAGAGGATACTTTTTTTGGAGAGGTCAGTTTCTGGAGCAGTGGCTCTCTTGTTGGACCGGTCGCTTGACCCCCCCAACCCCGGGTTTCCCTGCCTCTTCTGTGCCTGGTCTGGTTCGGTGAGATCCCTTCCCGAGGACCAGCAAGCGATCCGTTCCCAAAGGCCGGGAAGCAGATGGAAGGATGGACAAAAGTCACCAAGTTCCCTTCCCCGCCTCTGGGTCAGATCCCTTCGCACCAGCTGCCTCTCTCTTTATCGGGGGCAAACTTTGGCGGAAAGCAGCCAGCCAGACCCTTTCCCGGTGGCCAAGCGGGCGGGAGGAAAGACGGGGAAAGTGCGTCGGCGAGGGGAAAAAGAACCTGGTGCCCGGCGGACATGCTCTCCCGACCTTCGGCCATCCAGAAGTGCTCCCCTAGATAAATATACTGGGTGGATGCCGTTTTCTTGTTTGTTTTCCTTTTTTTTTAAAAAAAAAAAGCACCCCTCGGAATTATTACATAAAATCTGGAGCGTGCCCATGTGATGGAGCCGGAGCGCGGTCTTATTGGCTGCTGCCTTAGGCCCGCCTCTGTTGTGAAACCCACGCTGCGGAGCGCGTTTCATAACCTCCGGAACCTGGAATTGGGCGTTTGTTGCGAAGGGGGTTGAGGTGGCTGGGGCGGCGGCGGCGGCGCGGCGAGAGGAAGCTCGAGGGAAAACCCGGGAGCGGGAGTGGGAACGGACTCGAAAGCCCCTCAGGGCTCTCCCGAGAGAGGTCTCGAACCAAGAAAGCCGTCTTCCGGGCGCAGGGAGAAGGGGCGGCGGCGGCTGGGGCGCGGACTGTGCGCAGTTTTGCTGAGTCCGCTCCGAAAACGTGCTGCCCTCTGCCTACGCTTCTTACCCTGGCTTAATAAACCTGAAACCCACAGCTTGGCGTTGTGTGGGCTGTTATTCCTCGGTGCAGATGACACTCTCCTCCGAATTCATTTGCACGCAGCGTACCATATGCACGGGATACCAAATAGTTACAGAATTATATACAATAGTATCTTGTGTAAAGGAATTAATTAGTTCCAAATGAAATCATGTTAAGCAAATTTTCCTTTATACAAATTTCCCATAGGAATGCGTTGAAAACAGAGTAATCCCTAATCGCGACCATTTTTCTGTTGTACGGATTTGCCCCCTAGGCGATTCTGTTAAGCAAATTTCCCCTGTCTCCGGAATTTTTTCTGTTGTACAGATTTTGTGTTATACAAACCATTTGTTATACAAGGGTCCACTGTACAGTATACCATAAAAGGCTCCATTCCGTGCAACCTTTGCTCAGTAGGGGATTGGTTGGGGTGTAGGTGCTCTTACCCAACTATTTATATTATGTATTTATTTGATTTTTATAATACCCATCTGGCAGCAAGGTCACTCAGGTGGTTTACATTACAACACTGAGTTGTAAACTAACAAAAATGTACACAATTTATTTGACTCAAATTACACACTCTGGAACAATATGTACTAAAGCTAAAATAATAACACAATAAACCTTGTTGAACAGCTTCTGAGGTAACAGGCAGAGGGTGCAATGAGGCTAATCCTGACCAGGTTTAATCTGAAGGCCTCTTCTTCCAAAAGCCTGCTGTGTTGGGTTTCCAATTTCAGATTTGAGATGGTCTTCAAAACAGCTCAGAATGGTCGTATTCTTGCATGCTGTCCCCAGAATGCTTTGGGCCATTATGGTTATTGGCAATTCCTGCTTGAGATTCTGGGAGTTTTAGTCTAAACATGTACAGGTTTCTGTTAAATTATCATGGGGCCATATTGACTGGCACATTCAAAGAGGTGCTGTCCAAAAGAAAAGCAGATTCACCAAATTTTGTTTCCAAAGTACTGTATGGTAGTTTGCTATATGATGGGGGCTAGATATTTATTTATTTATTTAAAATATTTCTATCCCAACTTTCTCTCCAAAAGGACCCAGGACAGCTTAAAACATAAAGCAGTATTTAAAAGCAAAACATTAAAAATTAGAAATATACAAACATTTAAAAAGAATTAAACAGGTATTATAGTAAAATAAAAATAGTAATTAGATCACCAAACTTTAAAACGGAGCACAATGATCCATTTAAAACCCCTCTCAAACCACTAATCATTAAGGAATAGCCTGCATGAAGAGAAAGGTATTTATTTATTTATTTATTTATTTATTTATTTATTTATTTATTTATTTATTTATTTATTTAGTATATTTTATGCCCCCCTGAAACTACTCAAGGGGTCCTTCCCTGCTCGTAGGACCATAAAGGAAGGGGATTCCAGAGCCGGGATGCAGCAACAGAGAAGGCCCTATCCCGTGTAACCACCAAACGCAACTGTGAGGGTGCTGGGACAAGAGAAAGTCCTCCCCTGGAGATCATAAAGCCAGGCAGGCTCATATGGGGAGAAGCAATTGTTTAGATAGCTTGGACCCAAGCCAATTAGGGCTTTATAGTTTAATATCAGCTGAAGCACGTTTTTATTGGCTGCCGCCTTAGGCCCGCCTCTGTTGTGAAACCCATGCTGCGGAGCGTGTTTCATAATCTCCAGAACCTGGAATCGGGCCCAGAATCAGATCAGCCCAGAATCAGATCAGCCCACCAGTGGAGCTGCTGCAGCAGGGGAGTTACATGTTCTTGCAGCCCGTCCCAGTTATCAATCTGGCTGCAGCATTTTGGACCCTTTGAAGTTTCCGAACACTTTCCAAAGGCGGCCTCTCAACAAATGAGTACAGCTGGTGCACTAGTTATAACTGTGCAAAGGCATTATTGGGCACCATTGAAACCTGGGCATCCAGGCTCAGGGATGAATCCAGGAGCACCCCTAAACTGTGTGCCTGGTTTTCAGAAGGAGTGTAACCTCATCCAGCACAGGCTGCAACCCTATTCCTCGATCTGGTTTTCAACTATCCTGGTGTACCTCTGTCTTGTTTGGCTTAAGTTTCTGTTTATTTACCCTCATCCAGTCCGTTACACTGATTTAGGGCCAATACAGCTTCCTTGGAGTTAGATGGAAAGGAGATATAGAGTTGGGTTTCATCAGCTCTGGACAACCTCTCCTGGCAATTTCACGTCAACGCTAAACAGCATAGGGGACAAAACAGAACCCTGAGGGACACCATAGGCCGATGGTCAGGGTGTCGAACAAGAGTCCTCCCAGCACTATTATCTGAATTCTCCCCTCCAGGAAGGACCAAAACCAGTTAAAACAATGCCTCCAAGTCCAATCCCAGACAGACATCCTAGAAAGATAGCACGGCCAATGGTATCTAAAGCCACTGAGAGGTCCAGCAGAACAGGGACACACTCATTTCCCAGCGTAGGTCATCCACAAAGGCGACCAAAGCTGCCTCTGTCCCATAATCAGGCCTGAAGCCAGACTGAAATGGATCTGGATAATCTATCTCTACCCCTGGAGCTGGGAAGCCACAACCCACTTCCGCATCTTGGGACCGGGACCCCTCATGAATAGCGAAATCCGTAGATAAGAGCAAACTCTCTTATCCAAGGATAATGGTGGTGACAAGGGTGCTGGAGTGAAACATTTTGCCCCCAATACCCCCAAAATGCTTGGTAGTGCGGCGGCGGCGGTAAGGAGGGTTTGGCATCGTAAGCTTTCTTTTGTTTTCTTCCCTCCTTGTCACCGCCAACCAGCTGTGCTCTTCTCCACTGGGCTTGGCGACTGGCCTGTGGTGGCAGTGCCGGCGAGGACGGAAGAAAACAAAAAACTTACCGATGCCGAGCCCTCCTTTGCGGCTTCTGTTTGCAAACAGTACTTAGTTTACAGCTAGTGAATTATTTTAAAAATATTTTCCCCTCAATCCACGGATAAGAGAATCAGCGGAAAATGATCCAGAGGATAAGGGGGTCATATTGTGCACACATTCAAACCCAGAAAACTGGGGGATGTGATACCTGGTAAGGGGATGATATCATGATAGACCACTGCAACCCCACCTCCCCACCCCACAGGTCTTGCCTGCTGCTCCACAGAGAGCCCTGATGGACAAAGCTTAGAGAGACTGATACATGTTTTGGGGAAAGGAGCCATTACAAAGTTCCCTAGGCTGTGTGCCCTCCTTGCTGCTGCCACTGCTACCACTTTCCACAAGCAATAATGCTTCTGTATGAGGGCACTGGAGTGCTGCTACATGAGATTTATTTATTCATTTGTTCATTTATTCGATTTATATACAGCCTGTCTGGCCAAGGGCCTCTGTGGACAGTTCACATCATAAAACAACAATAAACCAACAGAACCTAAGATCGTAACAAGAACTCAACTACGAGAAGAAAAGCATTATAACACTAATGTTATACAACGGTAGATGATGTATATCTAGGAGTGCTCCCTCAAGTAGGGGGAAAGTTGTAATTATGGAAATTACGTGTTGTCAGAACTGTGTCAAAAATGTAATCAACAGTTTCCATTTCTAGTTCCGAAACCATGAATAACAAAGGAGCTCAAGAGATCACTTGCTGGTGAGAAAACCCAATGGCGGGAAGAATGGAATTTGCTGATGATATGTCTTGGACTCCATTTGTGAATCTCAAACATCAGTTTCTTTTTAAAGTGACAGAGTGGGGGTGGGGAGGGCGATACAGACATCTTATGACTTATAACATTTAAACTACATCCCTAAACTTTTGATGGCTCCATGCATACTCTTT
Organism: Phrynocephalus guinanensis; assembly: GCA_037367245.1. Taxonomy (NCBI): domain Eukaryota; kingdom Metazoa; phylum Chordata; class Lepidosauria; order Squamata; family Agamidae; genus Phrynocephalus; species Phrynocephalus guinanensis. The sequence continues at coordinate 62,380,313 of CM074734.1, read as the reverse complement.
GGGAAAGTATGAAGAGGTGCTTCCATAAAGAGACACTCACTGACTATTAAAGAACTTCAACCACTCAGTCACATATTTGCTGGTAGGTATAGCCAGAATGGCTACTGGAGCTTGCCTGGCTTCCACAAACAGTAGCCAGTAGCCTGCTGCATAGCACTGCTTGACCCATGAGACCATTGCTGTTTCAATTTTGGAATATGCACAGCTTCATTGCACTGCAGGTGACATGAAATCAAAGCAGGAACTCTTGAATTGATGGCCCGCTGCTGGTGACATCATTCCTGTTGCTCATGCAGAGCTATGCAGCAAGATTTTGGCCTGTTGTAGTCCATCATGACAAGTGGGTGCGGATGGATTGGTTGCATCTGGCAGTCCTGGGGGTGGGGAATATTCACTTCTATGCTTAGGCCTAGTTTACATAGTGATACAAAAGCCTCGTAAGAAATTATTTCCTAGAAAAAGATAGCAAAGGGTATGTATGTGTGGTTGGGTGTTTTAAACAGTCTTCTTTTCAGAAATTAGGGTTTATCTTTTCTGCTCCAATGAACACAACATTTGCTTCCCAGAGCTCAGCAATGTGTTTTCATGCAAATTCATTGTTTATTATAAAGAAGACCAAGGCTCTTTCCTTTTAGAATCTAAAGTACTACAGAGCCATTTTAGATCACAAAAGAATTATCAGCTGGTATTTCAAAGACTACCACTCCAATGGTTGGTTGCTGTGGCAACAAATATTTACACAACATCTCTTCATACAGCTCAGGGGATTAAGGCATTTTAAAAAACAGGAAGGTCCACTAATGGACTGTTATCTCAGTCTCCAGGTATTACACAGACTCAGGATGTTGGTTGGTTGGTTTTGTTTGTTTGGTAAAGTATCATTCCCCAGTTAGGGAACCCCATCCTTATCAAGAGATAAAGACTGACACTTGCCATTCTTCTTTTTAAGGTGCTGTGGGGGTGCTTCTTAGTTTGTCACTCCCCATTTTTATATTAATTTTATGGTAATTTGAATATCTGTTTTAGTTTCAGGTTTTTTTGAGCCCGGTATGGGTTTAAAACTAGATTATGGAAATAGCGTGTAATTTAGCTAAACTCCTTGAAGTAATAAAACATGTCAGATCGTCCTGTGAAGTCTCAGCCTGCATTTTGCAAATTACCTTGCTTTCGTTCTGCACCTGGTCATTGGGATGTAGTGCTTTGAAAGAATCATGGTGACTCTATGAATGAGTGACCTCCAGAAGGTCTTGTTCACGTACCTAGCTCCTGCAGACTCACGCCTGTGGTCCCTTTAGGAAGTCAGCCCATCTTGTATTTGGTCTTTCTCTTTTCCTGCTGCCCTGCACATTTCCAAGCATTATTGTATTTTCAAAAGAATCATGATGTTCCCAAAGCAGGACATCCTCATCTTCCAACTTTTTTTTTTGCTTCCAGAGATAATTCAAGCTTGATTTGCTGTAGGACCTGCTTGCTTATCTTTCTGGAAGTAGGGTATTCACAAAGCTGTCTCCAGCACCACATTTCAAGCAAATCATCCCCCCCACCACCCGTCAGTTGCTTAATTGTCCAGCCTTCACACCCATACATGATGACTAGAAATACAAGAGGTCTTGGTATCCAATGGCACATGCTTACATTTTGATGATCTTTTCTAATTCATTCATTGACGCACTTCTTAGTCTCAGTCTTCCTCTGATTTCATGGCTGCAGTTGCCATTTGGATTGATAATTGAACTAAGGTATAGAGATGGGCACGACTCAAAAAAATGGTGTTTCGTTTGTCGTTTGTTGTTTAGGGCAGTGCTCCCCAACCTTTTTGTCCCCGCGGACCGGGACATTTTTGAAACTTTTTCTGTGGCCCGAAGCTGGGGGTGGGGGTGGGGAGGGGGGGAGAATGCGAAAGGGGGGTCCGGCGGGGAGGCAAAAGGGGGGGGGTTTAAAGCAAAGGATGGGAGGGAAGGAGGAGGGGGAGGCACGAGAGCGGCGGCGGCGGCACTCACCGGCTTGGGGCGTCGGGCGTGCCACTCCCCCCCCCCACACACGGGCGGGGTGGGGAAGAACCCGGGGCTCCTGGGCAGGCGGGCCCCCGCCTCCTCCTCCGGCGCCGGGGCCAGGAGCCGCGTGAAGGGTCTCGCTGCTGGCGCCCCGCTTGCTCCTGCCGCCGCCGCCGCCGTGGGCCTCCTCCTCCGCCGGGGAAAGTGAGCGGGGCGCCAGCAGCGAGACCCGCGCATGGCTCCTGGCCTCGGCGCCCCGCGCGCGGCACCCGCTCGGCCGTGCCGGGAAGCGCCCTCGCGGCACCGACGAGCTGCCGCCGCCTCCTCCTGCTCCTGCTCCCCCTCCTCCTCCCGCCGCCGCCGGAGGAGCAGCAGCAGCCACCCGCCCGCAATCGCCCCCCCGCCGCCGCCACCCCTCTGAAATTGCCCTCGCTGCTGCTCCTTCGGCAGCGGCGGGAGGAGGAGGAGGAGGAGGAGGAACCGGAGCAGGAGCAGGCGGCGGCGGCTCGTCGGTGCCGCGAGGGCGCTTCCCGGCGCGGCCGGGCGGGTGCCGCGCATGAGTCTCGCTGCTGGCGCCACGCTTGCTCCTGCTCCTGCTGCCGCCACCGCCGTGGGCCTCCTCCTCCGCCGGGGAAAGCGAGCGGGGCGCCAGCAGCGGGATCCCGGGGGGAGGAGGAGGAGGATGGGCGCCTCCGCCTCCTCTTCCCCAGAGGAGAGCCCGGTCTTCTGGGCCACCGCCAACGCCGCCGCGTCCCTCCTGGCGGAGCCCAAGCGGCCACCGCCAATGCCGCCGGGGCGCCAGCGTTTTGGGGCGGAGTCGCCGGCTGGCCGGCCCGGGAGGAGGGGAGGGGAGGGGAGGAGGGAGGCAAAGGCAAAGGCAAAGGCGGCGGCGGCTCCTCCTGCGCTCCTCCAGCCTTCCTCCTCCACCGGCCGCCCGCGGGAGAGAAGAGGAGGAGGAGGAGGGCGGCGGAGGAAAAGGGGAGGAGCCTTCCCGGCCTCCCCAGGCGGCCCGGTGCTGACTGGTCCACGGACCGGCACCGGTCCGCGGACCGGGGGTTGGGGACCACCGGTTTAGGGGGTCCGTTTCGGTTCGTTTTCGTTTTTCGTGAATTTTTTGCAAAAAAAATCCTTTTCGTTTCGTTTCGTTATGTAACGAAACAAAAAATGAAAACGAAAAAGAAAAATTGCTGTTTCGTTAGCATTCATTACAGTTCAATGTATTTGCTGCAACGAAAACTAAACACACGACAAAATTTCTGTTGTTTCGGTTCATTTCGTTTCATTTTGGAGACAAAATTCGTTTTTCATTTCGTTACGTAATGAAACGAAAAAACAAAAATGAAAATGAAAAATTGCTCATTTCGTGCCCATCTCTACTAAGGTATACAGCATCTCTAACCACTTCAATGTCTTCATTGTTAATGCTAAATTTGTGTGGTTCTTCTGTAGTCATGATTTTGTCTTGATATATTTGACTCTTACTACTTAACTGCGCCTGTTTTTGTCACTTTGTTCTTTCACTTTCCCTAACAGTAATTTCCAGTCATTGTTACTTTCTGTCAGTAAAATGGTGCTATTTGCATATCTTAAATCATTGGTGTTTCTTACACCAATTTTCACTATGACATGTTGTACAGTGGTACCTGTGATAATGAATTTAATTTGTTCTATGAGGCTGTTTGTTATCCAAATTTTTTTATCCTAAATGAATGGAAAACCAATTAATTGAAATGAATGGGAAACCAATTAATCCATTCCAGAGGTCTGAGAAAAGGCAAAAGCTGGGCTTTTCCCAGATTGTTAGAGTATGCAGATCAATAGTCTCAGAATGCAGTAATGTCAATCACCCTGATCTGACTTACTATTGGTCTGTCTATACTAACATTCTTTTATGCCCCTCCTTTCTGAAAGTTCTATTGGTTAAACAGACAGGAAAATGACAGTTTTAATCTTTCCTCATGGCTGTGTGTTAAGACAGATAGTCTCACCTTCATGCACACCATCCAGCTTTAGGGGATGGTGTAACAAGTATAGGGACATTCTTCAATATAGACTGTTTAGTGTGGGATCTTTATTTTCTATTGCAGGTTTAATAAACCTTTTTTTTACTTTAATGTAACTCATTATTTGCTCTGTAGGGGGTAATTGCACCAAGCAATAGTAAGACCTCTAACACAGACCTTTATAAAGTGCACTTTAAAGGCATGCAGTGCTGGAACACCACCCCCAGAACACCCCCACCGCCCACAGTGCAATGCAAACATGGAGAAAAGAAAGCAGCAAGACTACTCCAGCTTTTTCCTGCCAATGGGGAAAATGCAAACAGACAAGCATAAGCAGCAAGATAAATCCAGCCAGTTTATGCCTGCAGAGCAATGGGAAAGTTTGCAAACACAGAAAAATGAAACCAGTCTGTTCCCACCCAAATCGCAATGGAGAACAAACGCAAACATACACAAAATAGAGATGGGCACGACTTGAAAAAAAAATTTTCGAGTTGTCGTTAGTCGGGCCGGTTCCGTTTCGGCTCGTTTCCGTTTTTCGCGAAAATTTGCAAAAATTAGTCGGTTCGTTTTTTCGTTTTTTCGTTGTTGTTAGTACTGGTTTGGGGAGGGGGTAGCGGGCTCCTGGAGGGAGCTGCAGGAGTCAGCCAGAGCCACAAGTGACGGACTGGCAGACTCTTTGCACCCGCTGTGTCTCACGTACTTGCATGTAGTGCAATGCAAGTAGATCTGGCTTAGGGTTAAGACGGCTTAGCGCAACGGCTAGGGTTAGGCTAGTTACGGGTGAGGTTACGGTGAGTATTGGGGTGCATCTGGGTGCCTCTCTGACCCACTTAGAAGGACAGTGTACTGGCGTATGGGTTAGGCTTAGGGTTCGGGTTTGGGCTACGATTAGTGGGCTGTTTATGCCCGATTGGCACATCCCAGAAGTCTCTGTGGTCAACCTGGCCAAGTGGCCATGCGATTGGTGGAAAATTTGCATGGTCTACTCCCATGGGAGAGCCCATCATTGCGAATGCGCAGGTGTAAAAAAATAAAATAAAATAAAATAAAATAAAATCAACGGAGACTTTTTTTGCAAGAAAAAAACCCACTGCTGCTCCTGTAAAAATTCAAGCATTTAAAATAGCTAATTTCCGCATGTTTCTGTGGTGCTTTGGTGGGGTTTTGGGCAACAATTTCAAAAAAAATATTGCGGTCGCCATTTTGGATCCCCCCCCCCACCGCATGGCAAATGGATGCGCCTCCCAGCCTGGTACAGTCAGCAAAACCTGGCCATGCAATTGGTGGAATGGCTCCAAAACTTTGCATGGTCCACTCCCATGGGCGAGCCCATCATTGCGAATGCGCAGGTGTAAAAAAATAAAATAAAATAAAATAAAATAAAATCAACGGAGACTTTTTTTTGCAAGAAAAACCCACTGCTGCTACTGTAAAAATTCAAGCATTTAAAATAGCTAATTTTCGCATGTTTCTGTGGTGCTTTGGTGGGGTTTTGGGCAACGATTTCAAAAAAAATATTGCGGTCGCCATTTTGGATCCCCCGCACTGCATGGCAAATGGATGTGCCCTCCCAGCCTGGTACCAGCAGCGGAGCAGTAGCAATAGCCAAGGAGAGGGGGGCGGGGAACCCCCCCCAAATAAAACACCCTTCTGGCCTGGTAGGTGCCCTCAGACAGTTTTCGCCTACTTTTAGGGCCGGGAATCGGGTTTTTTTTTTAACTTTTAAAAACTTTTTTTCTGTGCCGCTTGGCATTGCGCGATGCAAGTAACGAGCACGACAAATCAGACCAAATTGTTCGTTCGTCGGTTCGAGCTCGAAGTCTGGGGCAGTGATTCCCGTTACCGTTTCCGTAGAGTAACGGAAACGAGTAACGGAAACGGAAACGGGAATACCGCTAAGTCGTGCCCATCTCTAACACAAAACACAAGCAGCAAGAGAACCCCACCCGGTTCTTGACTGCACAGCAATGGAAAAGATTGCAAACATGGAGAAAAGAAAGCAACAAGACTACCCCAGCCTGTTCCCACCAAAAATGCAAAGAAAAGTAGTACATAGATTAATAAAAGCTAGCTTCCTACCTTTCCAAGTTCGAAAGGTCCAAATCCCTCAGCAAAAAAATGTCCAGAATGGCTCCAAAATACCAAGAAAAACGCTCTAACTCCTCCCATCCCTCCGCAATGCAATGCATCCTGGGTACACTTTTTTTGCAAGGCATTATGAAAAATTCATTATCCGAGGCAGCCCATAGGCAACATTTGTTATCTGAGGCAGCTCTATACCTGGAAATTTCCATTCATTATCCAAATCATTCATTATCTGAGGTATTACTGTATGTTCATACTGAACAGATAGAGATAAAATGCACCCTTGTCTACTCCTTTGCCTATGGGAAACCATTCTGTTTCTCCATAGAACATAAGAACATAAGAAGAGTCATGCTGGATCAGGCCAAAGGCCCATCTAGTTCAGCTTCCTGTATCTCACAATTGCCCCACCAGATACATCCGGGAGCACATGAGACTAGATATCTGTCTCCTGATACCACTCCCCTGCATCTGGCCCTTGAAGTACCCCGGTTTTAAGCCTGGAGATTACACATCTTCATCATGGTTTGTAACCTGTGATGGACTTTTCCTCCAGGAATCTGTCCAATCCCCCTTTGAAGGCATCCAGGCCAGATGCCATCACCACATCCTGTGGCAAGGAGTTCCACAGACTAACAATATGCTGGGTGAAAAAATATTTTCTTTTGTCTGTTCTTACTCTCTCTGCCCTCCATTTGAGTGTATGTCCCCTAGTTCTGGTATTTTGTGAGAGGGAGAAGAGCTTCCCTCTATCCACTTTACTCATACCCTGCATTATTATGTACGTCTCAATCATATCCCCCCTCAAGCGCCTTTTTTCCAGACTAAAGAGGCCCAAATGTTTTAGCCTTTCTTCATAAGGGAGATGCCCCAGCCCAGTAATCATTTTAGTCGCTCTCTTCTGCACCTTTTCCAGTTCCACTATGTCTTTCTTGAGATGCGGTGACCAGAATTGTACACAATACTCCAGGTGTGGCCTTGCTATCATTTTGTATAATGGCATTATAATGTTGGCTGTTTTATTTTCAATCCCCTTTTTGATTATCCCTAGCATGAAATTGCCTTCTTCACCACTGCCACACATTGTGTAGACACCTTCATGGAGCTGTCCACTAACACACCAAGATCTCTTTTCTGATCCGTCACGGATAGCTCAGAGCCCATGAGTTGATAGATAAAGTTTGGATCACCCCCCCCCCCAATATGCATTACTTTACATTTGGCTACATTAAAATGCATTTGCCATTTCGCAGCCCATCCCCCCAGTTTGGAGAGATCCTTCTGGAGCTCTTCACAATCTTCTCTGGAAACTTGGCCACCTCACTGTTTATCCCTGTCTCCAGGTCATTTATGAACAGACTGCAAAGCACGGGTCCCAGGACAGATACCTACGGCACACCACTTTTCACTTCTCTCCATTGTGAAAATTGCCCATTGACACCTACTCTTTGTTTCCTAGATCTCAACCAGTTCTCAGTCCATAAGAGGACCTGCCCTCTTATCCCCTGACTGTGCAATTTTCTCAGCAGCCTTTGGCAGATCCTTCTATACACTGATATAGAAGGATCCACCTTAGATGGGAACATAATTGTTTTGGCATGTTTATTACTTATGCTATAAAGGTATGTCATTTTAAATGCTGTGGCCGCTGAAAATTCAAAAACCTGCTCTTTAATCCTTGTGTTCCCAAAGGGTAGCACCCCATCTGCCTCTCTGCCCTGGGCAGAGATGGAGCCATTTCAGCAGTCTCAAAATGGCTCTGTGCAGAGAGCCAGGCAAAGGGGAGTGGCAGAGGCTTGTGGGCTTGTTCATAGCCCCAGTTTACTCTCTAGCTATACCACTCTGGGCATTCCAAAAGTGGAGTGGCTGGAGAATAAATTGGGGCTACGAAGAAGCCCACAAACCAATGCCTTGCCTTCACACAGAGCCATTTTGAGACTGCTGAAATGCCTCTGTGAAGAAAGCCAGGTGAAGGGGAGGCAGTGGTTTGTGGGTTCCTTCATAGCCCGAGTTTACTCTCCAGCCACACCATTTTTGGGATGCCCAGAGTGGCATGGCTGGAGAGTAAACTGGCGCTACGAACGAGCCCACAAGCCGCTGCCTCCCGTTCGCCCAGCTCTCTGCACGGAGCATAGTGGTGTACTCTGAGTGGAGGGGGAAGTGCCGTGTCTGTGAGGGGGCAATGTCACGTGCCCACAGAAAGGGCTCCACATGCCACCTTTGACACCCATACCATAGATTTGCCAACACTGCATTAGGACAATAAGTGTCAAGGCATACTCATTCAGAACAAGACATAGTTTCTCATGATATACAGTCAAAGGCTTTGCTCAGGTTACTTCAGAATAAATTTGTAAAAGCCTAGAACAGAAACCAAGGCACTGTACAAAGCGCTGTCTAAGTCAAAATTTCACTACTAAAATAATTTACTTTCTTGTCTGGCCCAAGCAAAAAACAAACAAACAAACAAACCTATAAATGAACACTTTTCAATGATGTAGTTGTGTTAACCCATTTCAGTTTAAGTCATACCTGTTAAGTTTTCCCTGGCACTGGCCGGGACGGGAGGAAAGAGGTGTAATGCATGCACACGCACACAAACAATAACACCCATCCACACGCCTGTATACACCTGCACATCTGCATGCATGCACTCTCTCTCTCTCTCTCTCTCACACACACACACACACACACACACACACACACACATACACATTGCCCCTCCCACCTTGCCAAGCCGCAGCTGCACCAGCTTGTCCGCTCTCTACCGCTGTCAACCACCACTGCCCAGGACATTTTCAGGGATGTTCCAGGAAGACGGCAGGAAAATGACTGAAAAACGGTAGTGTCCCAGCCAAAATGGGACACTTGAGAGGTGTGGTCTAAGTACTTTATAAGTACAGTGGACCCTTGTATAACAAACAACTTGTATAACATAAAATTTGTACAACATAATAAATGCTGGAGATAGGGGAAATTTGCTTAACATAATTGCCTATAGGGAGAATCCGTACAACATAAAAATGGGATCACTCCATTTTCAATGCATTCCTATGGGAATTTGTATAAAGGAAGATTTGCTTAACATAATTTCATTTGGAACGAATTAATTCCTTTATACAAGGTACCACTGTAAGTGGTTTCTATCTGTGGCTATATCCATACTTTATGCTGGTGGGCTATAGGTGGGTTAAGTAGGCAAACTGTATTCATAGGCAGAAAAGTGAGCTGTTTAAAGTGAATTCTGTATGATAATAAGCTGGCTTTTCCTACAGTCTTGTGTATAGCAAAAGAAAAAGAAAAAAGTTGTTTCTGTGAAAAAGCTCTGGTTTCAGCACTACCTTGGTATTAGCATGTCAGCCTAACCATTGGACACCAGCCCACAGGCTATTTATACTAACTAATGATTCTATTGCCAGGGTGCTTATATAACCAACAGTATGAAGAATTAATTAATTCTTGTGCTTTTGATATCTGTTACAAGTTTTTTGGGTTGTTTGGCCATGTTCTGGAAGTTTTTCTTCCTGATGTTTCACTAGACTCTGTGGCTGACATCTTCAGAGGGTAAGGAGCTCAGGGAACTAGGAGTTCTCTCTGTGTTCTGGGGTAGAGAACTCCTAGTTCCCTGAGCTCCATGCCCTCTGAAGATGCCGGCCACAGAGTCTGGCAAAACATCAGAGAGCAAAACTCCCAGAACACAGCCAAACAGCCCCCCCCCCCAAATCACAGCAGCTATCAAATCCTGGCCGTGAAAGCCTTCGAGAATACATCTGGGGCTTTTGTCACTTTGGAAGTTCATTTCCTCTGTCTTTTATCTACTGCTGCATGGGGGTGGGGAGGTGTTGCAGAAGAAGAAAGAGATATGCACTTTACCCCCATCTCTTACCGGTCTGTCTACTGAAAACATTCCAGGCTAGCCTCCAGGAAGCAGTCACATAACGAACTAGTTCACTTCCAGAGATGTCTTTTGAATACGCTGGGTTATTACAGGTTATTTTTGCACGTCCAACACTCGGACCATGTATTGCCTTAGGGCAAATAACTGTAATAATGTGGCTTAAACTAAGCAAATACAAGTTGCATGTATACATTGACTAACTGGTTCAACATGGGTAGCAAGCACAGCTCAAGCTGAGACCTCTTTTAAAATTGTAAAACAACAAATCAGTTCCTTCAAGGGACAAAGCAAAACAAAACAAAAACTGAAGTACCGCAACAGACTTAAGACTGGCAGATTTATTTCATTGTGAGCTGTTGTAGGTTTCTGTCTATTTTTTCCCCAGACTCATGGAGTCTGACATACACGTTTATATCCATACAGATATATTGCATCTGGTTATGCTGATCCCTGTAGTTTTTCACAAAGTTTTTCACCTATTACAAATGTATTTCTCTTTGAAGATCAAGGAGCCTTGTGGCAGTGGCCAGACTGCAGTGGTTCAGGGGTTAACATAAGAACATAAGAATATAAGAAGAGCCATGCTGAATCAGGCCAAAGGCCCATCTAGTCCAGCTTCCTGTATCTCACAGTTGCCCCACCAGATGCGTTTGGGAGCGCATGAGACTAGATATCTGTCTCCTGATACCACTCCCCTGCATCTGGCCCTTGAAGTGCCCTGATTTTAAGCCTGGAGATTACACATCTCCATCATGGTTTGTAACCTGTGATGGACTTCTCCTCCAGGAATCTGTCCAAACCCCTTTTGAAGGCATCCAGGCCAGATGCCATCACCACATCCTGTGGCAGGGAGTTCCATAGACTAACAACGCGCTGGGTGAAAAAATATTTTCTCTTGTCTGTTCTTACCCTCCCAGCCCTCAATTTGAGTGTATGTCCCCTAGTTCTGGCATCTTGGGAGAGAGAGAAGAGCTTCCCTCTATCCACTTTACTCATGCCCTGCATTATTTTGTATGTCTCAATCATATCCCCCCTCAGGCGCCTTTTTTCCAGACTAAAGAGGCTCAAATGTTTTAGCCTTGCCTCATAAGGGAGGTGCCCCAGCCCAGTAATCATTTTAGTCGCTCTCTTCTGCACCTTTTCCAGTTCCACTATGTCTTTTTTGAGATACGGTGACCAGAATTGTACACAATACTCCAGGTGCGGCCTTACTATTGTTTTGTATAATGTCATTATAATGTTGGCTGTTTTATTTTCAATCCCCTTTTTGATAATCCCTAGCATGGAATTGCCTTCTTCAGTGCTGCCACACATTGGGGAGACACCTTCATGGAGCTGTCCACCAACACACCAAGATCTCTTTCCTGATCTGTCACGGAAAACTCAGAGCCCATGAGTTGATAAAGTTTGGATTTTTTGCCCCAATATGCGTTACTTTACATTTGGCTACATTAAAATGCATTTGCCATTTTTCAGCCCATTCCCCCAGTTTGGAGAGATCCTTCTGGAGCTCTTCACAATCTTCTCTGGTTTTTACCACATGGAAAAGTTTTGTGTTCTTGGGAGTTGTGTGGTATAGTGGTTAAACCACAATATTTCAGCCAAAACTCTGCTCACAACTTGCATTCAGTTCCAATGGATTCTGGTAGTTGGCTCAGGGCAGTCTTCCATTCTTCTAATGCTGGTAAATCAAGTGGCGAGGCAATGGGGTTAGCCTGTATAATTTAAATTGTCAGAGAATGCTTTAATCACCAAGCAGCACACTTTGCTTTCCTGGAATTCCCTTCTTGTAATGAAATTATTATCATAATTTCCAATCATTACACATAGTATCCAAGTACTGTACAGGCCTATGACATGAGTAAGCTGACATCCCAGGTCAGTCTGACCTGGTTGCAAGGAAGCTATTTCTGGAAGCGTCTTTTCCCCAACTGGCATTTATTTCTTATAAAGGGAACAGAAAGCTCTGCAATAAGATGTGGAGCTGATTCAAGCACGAAAGGAAACATGCAAAATAATTTGCTTTTGTTTGGTGATCAAAATCATCATATAGAAAGAAAGTCATGAGGCTTTGTTAGCATAATAGTTGTGGGAAGGCTACTGCTGTTCATATGATGTTTTTTATCACCTCTCAACTGCAAAGGCAAAGCTGCTTTCTCATGTTTCTGGAAGGTGAGTCATGTGTTTGTATCCACAGTACCTTGGTAAATAAATGGTTCTTTTTGCTGACTGCTTCCTTTTCTTTCAGAGCTTTGCCTCTGGCTCTTGGCTTCTTTAATGCCTGGAATACTGGCAGGGTGGTTTTGTTTAATTCACTACACAGTAGCTTGTCCTTCTCCTCCTCCTACCACACAGTGTGCAGGTACAGCATGAAGAAGGAAAGGAAATTATAAAGAGAGCTTGGGATTTATAGCTACATGTCATTTATTGTATACCTAGTGCGTGCATGTTCTGTGCCATCAAGTCAGAAGTGACTTATAGCGACCCTAATAGGACTTTCAAGATAAGTGAGATAATTAAGGAGTGGTTTTACCAGTTTCACTCCCCAGTCAGTTTCTCTGGATTTCAACCAGAGTCCTAGTCCCTCACTCTATCCATTCCATCACGCCGAGAATCCTTTTACTGTTAATAATAATAATGATAATAATAATAATAATAATAATAATAATAATAATAATAATAATAATAATAATAACAACAACAACAACAACAACAACAACAACAACAACAACTTTATTTTTATGCCGTCTTTCTCCCCAAAGGGACCCAAACTCTTAGAAAAAGAAGAATAGAAGATATTTATTATTTATTTATTTTTATATTTGTATACCGCAAACCAATTTTTCCTCAAATGGAAACTCTGGGCAGTTTACAACAACAACTTATGAAACAAGCCCAAAACATAATAATATTAATAATAAGAAAAAGAATGAAGAACAACAAAAACAAATTTTATATATATCTTCCAACAAACACAACTTGAAGTCGTAGACAAAGGCAACAACGGCAACAAGACAACAAATAATCAGGTTTAGTTAATAAATGTGTAATTAAAAATACTATAATTAAAACTGTAAACCACCCAGAGACTTCTTGAAGTGGTATGGGGCGGTATATAAGCAGAACACTTTGCTTTTGCTTTAGCAGCAACCTTTTAAGAGAATACATTTGTTACTAATAATGATGTTCATTATGTTTAGTTAATTTGTTTTTATGTTTTTGGATGATAGTAAGGGGCATGGTGGCATGACAGAGTTTATTTTGTTGGGCTCCTTGATCACTGCAGATGGCGACTGCAGCAACAAAATTAAAAGACATCTGCTTCTTGGGATGAAAGCAATGGCAAACCTAGGGAGCATCCTAAAGAGCAGAGACATTACTTTGCCAACTAAGGTCAGGATAGTCAAAGCTATGGTTTTTCCAGTAGTGATGTATGGAAGTGAAAGCTGGACTATAAAGAAGGCTGATCGCCGCAGAATTGATGCTTTTGAGCTGTGGTGCTGGAGGAGAATCTTGAGAGTCCCCTGGACTGCAAGGAGATCAAACCTATCCATCCTGAAAGACATCAACCCCGAATGTTCACTGGAAGGACAGATTTTGAAGCTGAGGCTGCAGTACTTTGGCCACCTCATGAGGAGAGAGGACTCCTTGGAAAAGTCCCTGATGTTGGGAAAGATTGAAGGCAAAAGGAAAAGAGGACGGCAAAGAATGAAATGGTTGGACGGTGTCATTGATGCAACCAATATGGATTTGACAAAAATCCGGGAGGCAGTGGAAGATAGGAAGGCCTGGCGAGTTCTTGTCGGACACGACTGAACGACTGAACAACAACTAGAGTCAGACACAACTAGCACGCATATGCGCAGAAGGGAAAAACCTTTACCTTTAATGCACATCCGTGGAATAAAATATTTTATTTCTTTATGGCTCATTTGTGTTATGGATATTGGTCATTGACTGTAATGAATTTAAGAAAGCTGGCAGGAAAAAAAGGATTAGTTTGAAATATGATGCTGGAGGAGAGCTTTGCAGGTACCCTGGACTGCCAGAAAGACAAACACGTAGTTTCCAGATCAAGCCAAGCCTGAACTACCTTTTAGAGAGGAGGGGGGACCCTAAAGCTGTAGCTCTCCTACATTGGGCATATCATAAAAATGCAGGGTTGTCTGGAAAAGATAATGATCCTGGGAGAAATACAGAATATGAGATGAGATGACTCCCTAAAGGAAGCCATGGGCTTGAGTCTGCTGGAGCCCAGCAAGGTGTGTTAGACAAGACATTTTGGGGATCACTCATTCATAAGGCCACCATAAGTCAAAGGTGACAGTATAAGGCCCTTTAGATTGGCAGCAAAAATAAGATGGGCGACAATAAACACAGAGCCTCTAATCTTTGCTCTCTCTCAATCTCTCTCTCTCTCTCTAGATTCAGTCTTTCCATGATCCAGAGTTCTCTCTCTGACTCTGCAGAAGGAGTTGATGGGGTTACTCTCTCTCTCTCTCTCTCTCTGGGAAGGAATCAGGAGGCCTCCTCTTGGTCCTCTCTCTAGTAATCTCTTCTCTCTCTTTTGCTCAATCTGTGAAGCCCAGGAGCCTGATGATTCATAATAAACTAATCTGCAGATTTTTCATATTATGGAAATTAAGCCCATTAATGGCTGCATTATTTTTCTGCCAGTATATTTTAGCCTTGAAAACCAGAGGAAGTTCTCACAGTGTGATGGTTGGAATGGGAACAGGGAGATGCATGTTTAAATCACTGCTCAGTCTCAAAGTTAGGTTGGTCTGCTGAGACCATTCGGCTCTGCTCACCAAAGCCCAGCTAATAATATCATCATTTACTGTATATAATGGGAGGGAGGAAACCCATATAGTAGCCATGGTCATGGCTAGTGTATATCATTCACTGGTTCCCAACCCTTTTCAGCTTGCAAGCCCCTTTTATAACAGCCAAATAAGCTGCAACACACACACACACACCACTATATTTGCATAAAAGGCATTTTTAACAGAGTAAACATAATATTTTTCAGACAGTTAAAGGCTTGCTTCTTTCCTCAAGGAGCCTATTTCTCATACATACACATACAGACTATCTTTAATATCTTGCTCCCAAATATCAAGGAAGAGATCATTTAATAAATGATATAACACATATAAGGTGATCCATGACTACCCACCCATAAAAAAACACTTTGTGACACACAGACAAACTGTCCTGGGGATTGCAACCCCCAGGACAGGAAGCACGGCTATAATTAAATAATGATGTTTTGTCACATGAATTGGCCTTTTGGTGATGTTCTCATTTGCTGATTAGGCCAGCAGTGGAAAACCTTTGGCCCTTCCATTGTTTTGGACTTCAGCTTGAAAAGCCCCAACAGGCATGGCCAACAATAAAAGGATTGTGTGTATCAAAGTCCAGAACAGCTGGAGGTCTAAGGATTCCCTGCACCAAATTAAACAGTCTGTGTAGGTAAGTGACTACATGTGACTGTGATGTTTGCATGATTGTGTTATCTTTAATTTTATGAGCAAAAGCCATGTCTCTCTCTCTCTCTCTCTCTCTCTCTCTCTCTCTCTCTCTCTCTCTCTCTCTCTCTCTCTCTCTCTCATACACACACACACACACACACACACACACACAAATGGCTATCTCTTATAACATTCCTATAATTAATACTCTAGAGTTTATACAAGAAATGCTTAAAATGCAATGTACAATGAATCTAAATTTAATTTGTGTTCCCGGGATCTTCTGTACATAGACAGTGTTATAACATTAATACCAGAGAAAATCTCTGCGTGGTAATAGTTATATAACTTTGAGTGGACATGTGTCAACAAGGTATCTCTTAAGTAATAATGATTTTCTCTCTCTCTTTCTCTCTGTTCTAATCCATCATGAAGTGTCTTATATAATTTCACCATGTGGTTTATTATGCTAATGCTTTTCTCCAAAGTTGCATTGTATTGTGATGGTATCATGTAATGTGTCTGAGTGTTATTTAACTTGTTAGCTCTCAAGAAACCAGACAACAGAGGGATCCAGCTGACTAAGAGAAGGGGACTAATGCCCACCAGTCACTGAAAGGGAGTAATGCCTGCTACTAGTTGATGTAAGGCAGCAGCCACCAAATTCAGGCTGGTGTATAATAAAGTGAGCTTTTGATGATAACTCATCTTCCTCAGGCTATGCACTAAGTACTATATCGGTAGATCCAAAAATAATATGCATTTAATGAAGTTCCGAAGTTTCATGCCGAATATACAGCTTGCCTCTACCCATTCTCACTAACTCCAGTATGGTTTTGGTTCTGTACCAGTTCCATTTTCCTAGCTGGGTAACCACAAAACTAGCAAGAATATTCCTGCATCAGCAGGAATATCTTCAGTCAAAATCCTTCAGTATCCATGGTTCGAGTGAGAAATCTGCAGCCTCTTATACATAATGAGCCTTCTGTATCTTTCACTTATTTCACATATTTCCTGCTCTATTTTCCCTCTCTCATCCATATGAATTTTGCATGAGCTCTAAGACCTATGCATGATTTCTGCTTTGTACCGGATCAGATTATTTCATCTGAACACAGGTCCAGCATTTATGATTAATGACAGCAGTTTCTAATTTATAGCTCCTCAACACAAGGGAGACACAGGATCCTCACATCTGAAAATTAAAAATAAATCACTACAGGTCATTATTGATCAGAAGAAACCCAAGGAAGAGAGGTTGTGTATTTGTCAAATATAAATACTACAGTCCTCCCTACTTACTTTCAGGTTTACATACAAATATAGAGTCCCTGTAAACAAAAGGGAGTCTTGATTGGCATATCATCCTTTCAACAACAACAAAAATCCATGTAAAGTTTTGTGTCTTCACACATACTAAGTGTGCAACCAGCATGGCCAACACATACGCTTAAGAGAAACCAAGATCTACAGCTCCCTCCTGCATGGTTGGAAAGCCAGGCAACCAGTATGAAACCCTTAAGCAAGTTTTCACATTGCCTGCTTCCCTTGTTCTCTGAACAAAGCAGGTTCTAAGGGGGAAAGAATTAGAAGCACCCCATGAGGAGGCACTTTCCCCCCCGATGAATCTAAATTTTAGCTATCAAAATTTACCTATTAAAATCCCTATTACCTGTATCAGGATTAGTGGCCACTAGGTTCCCATACCAACTCCACAAATACTGGATTTACCTTTTTCCACATAGGAATGAAATTTTACCTATTAAATTTTACCTATTAAAATTTACCTATTAAAATCCCTATTACCTGAATCGGGATTAGTGGCCACTAGGTTCCCATACCAACTCCACAAATACTGGATTTACCTTTTTCCACATAGGAATGAAATTTTACCTATTAAATTTTACCTATTAAAATTTACCTATTAAAATCCCTATTACCTGTATCGGGATTAGTGGCCACTAGGTTCCCATACCAACTCCACAAATACTGGATATACCTTTTTTCCACATAGGAATGAAATTTTACCTATTAAAAATTTACCTATTAAAATTTACCTATTAAAATCCCTATTACCTGTATCAGGATTAGTGGCCACTAGGTTCCCATACCAACTCCACAAATACTGGATTTACCTTTCTCCACATAGGAATGAATTCTAGTTGTGTGCTACATAAAGACACACATATACTCTGTGGGTGGATACTCAGCTTGGCTTTTGGTTTTGGCAAAATTGTGCCCCAGAGCCTCTACAAACCACGCCAGCCCTTCTTGGGTGACCCTTTCAGGGGTTTGGCCTGTTGGTTATGCTGTCGTTCCTGACAGATACAGTACTGAGGTGTGTGTCAACATACACAACATGTAGATGTAATAGGCCATTGTTCTCCCTCAGTTAACACAATTACTACATTTAGGGCAATAATAAATAAATAAAATTACTTAACCAGTACAAGATACATAGCCTTTCTATTAAATGGATTTTTATTGTCTAATCGTGTGTTGGGGAAAGCATAACATCCTTACAAAACAGGGATGAGGTAAGACTATTTAGATAAGCTGTATCATATAAGTGGTACCAGCAGGTGGCCTCCCTACCTCAGTCTTACCAAATGTTCTATAGTTGCTGAGCCTGCTTTTGTTTACCGCTACTCCAGAAAATTTCTCCTTCACACAACTGTCTCTTCCACACCTTGATTATGCTAACCTTCCGCTACAAATTAGGAGTCATCAGGACCTTAAACCACAGAGCAAACCCACCTCCACAGAAGACAAGAAGAAGGAAGACAGGCACTTGAAGACAGCACTTAAGGCCTGTGTGGATATCCAAAGTGGGCTTTCAACAAAGCAGTGTGCCGACCCAGAAGAACAAGGGATCAGTCTGAGACCCAGACCCGATGGAAGAGCCTGGTCATTCCTTACATGGCTGGAGTGTTGGAGAAGCTTAAAGGGTTTTTTTTTTAACAAACACCACATCCCTGTTTATTTCAAATCTACAAACACACTAAGGCAGAGGCTCATCCACCGAAAGGACCAGACACCAAAACAAAAAATGAGCAATATAGTCTATGCGGTCCAATGCTGTGAGGAGTGTGCAGACCTCTACATTGGAGAAACTAAACAGCCATTAAACAGGAGAATGGCCCAGCATAGGAAGGGCAACAGCTCAGGACCAGAATCAGCAGTGTACCTTCATTGGAAGGACAAAGGGCACTCTTTCAAAGATGAGGATGTATGCATATTAGACAGACAAGATAGGTGGTTTGAGAGAGGAGTCAGGGAAGCCATTCATGCGAGTATTGAAAACCCCTCTCTCAACAGAGGTGAGGGGCTCAGGCATAGTGTACCTGCTACTTATCAGGCAATGATTTCAACAATACCCAGACAAATTAAAAAAAAAACACCTCCACCACCAGGGCCATAGCTAATGACCCATACTTTATGGGTTTCAGCACCTTAAGCCATTGTTCACCTAACAGCCTATTGAGACTCTTGTCCACCTAATTAGCCTATTCAGGCCATTGTTCATCTTATGAGTCTATTTCAGACCAGGGTAACAATGGGTCAAAGCGGACTATGGAAGACTCACACTAGCTTTATTCAGACTGTAAGGTTGATGATTACAGTACCCAGGACTCACATGGGAAATGTTGCGGGGGGGGGGTCTTAGCTCATTTGGAGAGTTACAGGACACATTAGGTTCAGTCCCTGGTTCCTCTAGCTCAGAAAGGGAAAGAGCTTCTGTCTAAAAGGCCTGAGAACTACTGGCCGTCAGAACAGGCAATACTGTGCAAGGTGGGTGTGAATTCAAGTGTTGACTTTAAGGTGTTGAGAGATGGCAAGATCTACATTCTAGTCATTATGGTATTAATGTGAAGTCGACTGGAACTGTGTCCTGCTTTTTAGACCATTGAGTCCCTTTGCTTACCAATAAAGCTCCACAAAAGAGGTTAATTTCCCCCCTTTTACTATTACTCTCTAACCCACACTTCAGTGATGTTGACCAACCAAGCAAGGCAAAGACTGGGTGTTCTTGCTTGAGTTTCTGTCACCCTGCATGTTTTTATTGTGTTTGGTATGTTTTGTTATATAGTTTTAGTCATTTGTTGTTTTATTAGGAAGGATAAACAGGTACTGTATGTCCTGTTTACCCTTTCCTAAGAGAATTAGGTAAAGATTATTACATATTATTCCACTTTTGTCTCAATGCCTTCAATTTTTCTTCAGAACGCAGATTGTGTTCTTCCCATTGTCATTATTTATTTATTTATCTATTTATTTATTTATTTATTTATTATCTATCTATTTATTTATTTATTTATTTATTTATTTATTTATTATATTGTATACCACCTATCTTCTGAAGCAGAACTCTAGGCGGTTTACAATAAAAAACAAACAACAACAAGCAAACAAAAATAAATAAATAAATAGTGGGGTATAAAACCCTCAAAGGTTGACACAGGCGGCAAGGGGGGGGGGAAGGAGATTAAAAATAAAATTAAGTAAGAAGGTCGCCAAATGCCTCCTTGAAAAGATGTGTCTTCAAGGCTTTTTTAAAGGCAGGCAGGGACACTGCTAGGCACAACTCACTAGGGACCTGATTCCACAGCGTAGGGCCCACCACAGAGAAGGCGCGGTTACGCGTGAGCGATTTCCGTGCCTCTCTGGGTGTGGCCACCCTCAGTGAGCCTGCCTGCACCAATCTCGTGGGTCTAGTCCCAGTTGACCTCTGAGAGATACGCTCCGACAGGTACTCTGGTCCCAGGCCGTGGAGGGTTTTGAAAGTCAAAACCAAGACCTTGAACCTTATCCGGAGGGCAACGGGTAGCCAATGCAGGCAAGCCAGAGCTGGGGTTATGTGCTCAAATCTACGACCACCCACCACCAGTCTGGCCACCGCATTCTGCACCCGCTGGAGCCTCCAGACAAGGGACAAGGGCAACCCCACGTAGAGGGCATTACAATAGTCGATCCTCGAGATCACGAGGGCCTGCACAACTGTCATCAGGGAGGACTCATCAAGGTACTGTCAGATCTGGTCGAACCTGTGGAGATGGATAAAAGCAGCCCTGGAGACAGCCATCACCTGGGCTTACTGTCCGTAGGCTGGAGGGAGACTCCCCCCAGTCTAGGGAGGGGGCCATTGTACCCAGATGAGGTCACCCCGAAGAACAGAACCTCTGTCATCTCTGGGTTCAGCTTGAGCCGGTTAGTCCTGGTCCATTCCAGAACCGCCTCCAGGCACAGGTCGAGGAAGTGAACTGCCTCCTCTGCAGAAGAAGAAAAGGAGAGATAGAGTTGTGTGTCATCAGCGTACTGATGACAGCAAACTCCAAATTTCCTGATGACCTCCGCCAGCGGCCTCATATAAACATTGAACAGCATGGGTGAGATTGCCGACCCCTGGGGCACCCCACAAGGGAGAGTCCAAGGAGCCGACAAATCATCACCCAGCTGAACCCGCTGAGACCAGCCACCAAGAAAGGAACGGAGCCAGGACAGAGCAAGGCCCCCAATTCCCACCTCAGCAAGCCGGACCAGCAGGTTACCGTGGTCGACGGTATCAAAGGCAGCTGACAGGTCAAAGAGTACCAATAGCGAGGAACACCCCCTGTCAGCCTCCCTGAGGAGGTCATCCTGCAGAGTGACCAGGGCAGTCTCAGTCCCCGAAAGAGGCCTGAACCCAGATTGGAAGGGATCCAGGATATGATTTTCCTCCAGGTATGACTGAAGCCGGACGGCGGCCACCCTCTCAACCACCTTGCCCAGGAAGGGAACAATGGTGATCGGATGATAGCTGGATAAATCATCCGACACCACACCGGGCTTTTTCAATGTGGGCTTCATCACGGTCTCCTTCAGACAGGAAGGGAATGTTCCCTCTCCGAAGGAGGCTGTAGCAATGGCCAAAACCCACTCCGGCATGTTCCCTCCAGCTGATTTAACAAGCCAAGCTGGGCAAGGGTTAAAAGGAGTAACCGCCGGCCGGCAGAAGCCATAGCTCTGGAGGCCTCCGCTGGAAACACCGGCTCAAACTCCACCAGGTGAGGGGACAGAGGGGGTGAGACCCCAGGGATATCAGAGGATGGACTAGAGCAACCGGAGGACAGATCGGAATGGATGGCTTCAATTTTAAATCTAAAATGGGCTGCAAATTGCTCTTGCTCACTAGTGAACTCACTAGGAGGAGGCCCCAACTGACCCGGATTGGAGAGGTCCCGAACCACCTGGAACAACTCCGCCTGGCGGTTCGAGGCCTCACCAATTCTCAGGGAGACATAAGATGTTCTAGCATCCCTGATTGTGCGAACATAGCGGCCTGTCAGCTGCTGAAGTGCAGCCCTACTTTCTGCCGTCTGAACTGTCCTCCAAATGACCTCCAGCCTCCTGCGTTCTTGTTTCATCGACCGCAGCTCAGCCATGTACCACAGCGAGGAGCAGTCTCCACAGCGCAGGAGGCACTTAGGGGCAATCCGGTCTACCGCCCCGGTGGCACTCTCATACCACCTTTCCACCAGGGCATCCACCAGATTGTCTGCCAAGCCACCAGAAAGCTCCCTGAAGGCTTCCATGAACCTGACAGGGTCCAGGAGCCTACGGGAGAGGCCCCAAATATAGGGCCAACGCTCCATGCGGGGCGGGGTGGTTATCGACAGGGAAAATTTTAGCAGGTGATGGTCCAACCATGACAGGGGCACGAGTGAAATACCCCTAACCCACAGACAGGAATCTGATGACATGAAGGTAAAAACCAGGTCCAGGGTATGGCCTGCTCTATGGGTGAGGCACACAACACGCTGAGATAGATTCATGGAAATAATGGATTCCATGAATTCCAGAGCCGAACCAGAGAGTTCCTCCTCGGCATGCACATTTAAGTCCCCAACCACCAATAGGCAGGGGGACTTCAACAGGGCAGCCGAGATGAACTCTGAGATCTCTGGAAAGGATTGTGCTGGGTTGCGGGGAGCACAGTACACCAGCACAATACCAAACTTATCTCACTGTCCCACTGATAGATGAAGGCATTCAACCCCAGGACACACCAATGCCGCAGATTTGCTAATGGAAAGGGAATCCCTGTAAACGATGGCCGCGACCCCCCGACCCTCCGACCTGCCAGCCCACTGGACCTGAAACCCAGGGGGGCACAGAAGGGAGAAGAAAGCCCCACCCTCTGCGCCCACTCAGGTCTCAGTGATACAAGCCAGGTCGGCTCGCTCATACACTATCACATCGTGGATGATAGGTGTTTTATTATGAACCGACCTGGCATTGACCAGGAGGCATGACAGGTCGGAGGCGCTGGTGGAATGGCACCCAGGTACGTGGCGGTGAGTGGAGGGATCAGAACGGGAGACAGGCAATAAATGCCTGACCTGAGTTCTTGTAGCCTGACTAATCCCCCCGCCCAGAGCGTACCTCCCACGGCCAGACATCCACAGAGATAAAGGTCCCTGCCGGCATGGCGACCTGAGGGTGGGGTGGGGGAGTGCTTAACCACTTTGCTGCCATCTCTAAAACCACAGTATTGCATATAAAGTCAGACTTAAAAGGTCCTTCCTACTTCAGCTACTGAACAAATCTCCCTTTGCCTTCATTTTACAGCTGCACCACCAGCAGCAACTTCTAACACCAAGTGGACTTTTTACCATCTTTCCTCCATCCATCCTCCGACCAACCCCTAAAAAAATACCCCTTTGTAATTCATTTTTTTAAACTCTTACACTGCCTTTTAAAATATCTTAAACGTATGACTGGGTCTTTTTGTCACCAGGCAGAAAAAGTAGATAACATGATCAAAATAAGCAATTAGTAGGCACAATCCAGTCTGTGACCTTCCATGAGGTGAAAGCAGGAGGAAGCAAGATGAGGTACACCAGCTGCCCTGAAAAAAAAAGTGGCTGAAAGACATGGGCCATACTCCACAGAGAGTAGAAACACAAGGGGGCAATAAAACTAGAGACCTTTGGGTAGCGGGCGTCATATAAATTGTATAAATAAAATAAATAAATATTAGTGGCAACAGAATATAGAGGGCAGGGGAGCCTAGCAGCACAAACTGCCACCCGCTTCTTCAAGCTTTCTCTCTTCTGCATCCAACAACGTTCCTCTTCCATTAAAAAATATGAGAATGGGACCAGGCAAAACATTCCTGATTATGACTCATCACAAACATGCTTACCATTCTTTACCCCCCACCCTGCCTCCAGAAAGGCAGCTTGGTTACAGCAACACTGACATGCAGTCTTGAGGTAGCTGAAAAGCTAACGTATTTATGAGGGTGTAAACTTGCACAGACAGATGATGCGTTCTTTAGAATGCCATGCCTTTTCTTATTTGTACCCATGCCGAAGTCCCAGTATATTGTCAGAGGAGAAAACAAAGATAAATCCAACTGTAGAGCAATGTGGTGGTGGTGGTATTGATGCCTTCTCAGTATTGGCCCTTTCTGGAAGCTGCATCACAGTCTCTGCCACTGAGACACAATAGCCATGGCCAAGATTTTGAGTGGTGGCAGTTCTCGAATTGTGCTCATACAGTACACTCCTAGGGAGAAAAATGTCACCAAAAGACTTCACCAAAGGCTGCTGAGAAAACTGCACTATCAGGGGATAAGAGGGCATGTCCTCTTATAGACTGAGAATTGTTTGAGATCTAGGAAACAGAGAGTAGGTGTCAGTGGGCAATTTTCACAATGGAGAGAGGTGATAAGTCGTGTGACCCAGGGATTTGTCCTGGGACCAGTGCTTTTCAATCTGTTCATCAATGACCTGGAGACAGGGATAAGCAGTGAGGTGGTCAAGTTTGCGGATGACCAAAAAAAAAAAAAACTTTTCTGGGTGGTGAAGACCAGAGAAGATTGTGAAGAACTCCAGAAAGATCTCTCCAAACTGGGAGAATGGGTTGTGAAATGGCAAATGTGTTTCAATTTAGGAAAATGTAAAGTATTGTTTTATATAAAGTAATGCATATTGGGGCAAAAATATCAAAACTTTATCAGCTCATGGGTTCAGAGCTATGTGTGACGAATCAGAAAAGAGACCTTGGTGTGTTGGTGGACAGCTCAATGAAAGTGTCTACCCAGTGCATGACAATGGTGAAGAAGGCCAGTTCCACGGTAGGGATCATCAACGAGGAGATTGAAAATAAAACAGCCAACAAGCCATGATGGGCATGTGTATTCTCCAGGCTTAAAAAGAGGGTACAATACTTCAAGGGCCAGATGCAGGGGAGTGGTATCAGGAGACAGATATCTAGTCTTGTGCACTCCCAGAGGTATTTGATGGGGCACTGTGAGATACAGGAAGCTGGACTAGATGGGCCCTTGACCTGATCCAGCATGGCTCTTCTTATATTCTTATGTTAATTCAAGAGTGCTAGCTATGTCACTAAGCAGTGCCATGGACTGAACATACTCTGTAATCACATCATATTGGCTGTTGGTTTAACTTATGACATACAAGGCACAGAAAACCCCCACCTTAATCAAGGTAGTTTTTCCTCAACACTAAAGATTCCCAGTCCACACCCATCCTGTGGCCTCCTGAAACAGATCTCAAGACAGCCTTGGGATCTTTGGGGAGAATAAGACATATTTAATTTCCAAAAAACAAACAAAACAAAAAAACTCTGTGGCTGATAATATTATCAGCCTTATGTGGCATACGTTGCCTGACAGGATTTTAGCCAATAGGTATCAGACAAAAACAACCTTAGAAAAGAGAAGTGTGGTGGTGGAATGGGGTACCCTGAAGAGGTTTTTGGATGGCTGGCACTCGAAACAAGAGCACTTCTGTTAGGAAACTAGGCTGTGCCACAATTGTGATTGCGGGTTCCACTTTTCTGTGGCTAACATTGAACATGGCTTAACAGTGAACGATAACTGACAGCTACTTGATATAATGAAACAAATGGTGTATAATGTGAATGGTGTGTGATGTTTTATCAAAGACAAAATAAAAACACATTTATTTTGGATGAAATAAGCCCAGATACATCATCTTCCCTTTCCAAATGCCCTGAGAGCTCATTTTTATTAATATTATTTATTAAATCACCCTGTAGTTAATCCTTCTCCTTTTTCTTCTTGTCTCCATGGTGAGCCTGTGTGATGAAAAAAGAAAGCATCAGACGGAGCTGAAGAAAATTTTGTCCCCTCAATACGATAATCATACTCACAAACCCAGAATTGTTCCTTCCCTCCCCCCCACCCAGGAAAAATTCATCAGGTGATGATTTTATTGCCATTGAATCACATCTGCTTTCCTCAAAGACCTCAGGCCCTTTTGTCATTTAATCTCTCTCTTTCTCTGCATTACTCTTTGTCATCTATGCTGGCTTGGAATGATGGGAGTTCTCTTCCAACCCATTAGGAGGGAATTAGGTTTGGGACGCCTCATCTTCTCCTGCTAAACCTGTTGACTCCAGTATTGCCCTCTGGTTCAGTGCGACATCAATATTATAATGGTGGCCTCCAAGTCCATCAAAGGCTATTTTTAAAGACTGTGTCAGGCTGAGCAAGCTCAAAAACTTCAAGAAGCTCTCAGGATAAGGTGGGGGGTAGGTGGGGAGAAAAGGATAGTGTACTCTATTTTTAAACCCTTTCCCTCTGTGCAATGGGTTTCAGGGACCCTCATGAACCACAAAAAGGTTCCCGAGATGGCGAGTGCAAACTTTGCCCGCCTCTGCACTATAGTCCAGGAAATTAATTTTATCCAACTATAAGCAAAGAAGCACACAAGCATGTAGTATACACCGTCTTCTTGAGACCCGATGCAAAGGAAGGATAATGTGTTCAAATAAGTATTTCCCTATGATTGCCATGGCAAATGTTTTACTGGAAGGGTGTCTCTTGCAACTCATAAGCCTTTCCGAGTGGTTTGGAAAGAAGAGGATAGAGATAAAAACAGCACTTATGAAAACGCAGACTCATATCCTGAGCTTTACTGTTGGTAGTCTAGCCCTTGGCCCCAAAAAATTAAATTCTTACATTTAACCTACCTATAACATAGCCCAAAACTGAAATGAGTTTTATTTGTATTACCTACTTTCCAATATTTAAACATTGTTTCCCAGCTCCCGAGTGTCCAAATATCCATGTTTTGGCCAACTATTTCCATCTTAGAAACTGAACCTGGCCTCTACATCAGCTGCGAGATCTTGGAACTTTGATAAAATCATATATATTTGGAACTACTCATGATAACTTGCTGTACAGTCTTGGGAAAATGAATCATCATAGAAAGATCATATTATTTTTGCTTTATTTTATTCATGGTCCCATAAAGGCACCCTCTATTCATGCATTTGTATTCCTTTGAGGACTATCCAGTAGACATGGGCACGACCAGAAAAAATGACGTTTCGAGTTTTCGTTTGTCGGAACGGGTCCGTTTCGGGTCGTTTCCATTTGTCGCGAATTTTTTCAAAAATTTGTCGTTTCGTTTGTCATTTGTCGTTTGTCGTTTCCACCGCGATTTAGCGCGATTTGACTTCCCAGAGCATAGGGGCGTCCCGCAATCAGGGCCGGCGCTAGGTGTTTTTGCGCCCTAGGCGGTGGGTGGGGCGGGGGGGCGGGGGGGGGGGGGCGGGCGGCGGTGGCAGGGGGCCATGGGCAGGCGGTGGTGGCCACAGGCAGGCGAGTGGGCGGGCGGCGGCGCGGGCTGCAGGTGGGTGGCGGCGCGGGTGGGCGGGTGAGTGGGCAGTTAGGATATCACTTAGGATAGAGGTTCTGTTCTTGGCTTGCACCCCAAATGTGTGTGTGTGCAAACAAATTGAAGTTGGGAAAATAGAAAATAAATGGTAGTATATAATATATATTTAAAATAAATCCACACCTCCCACTCCCAGTCGAACCTCCCCCTTTATCCAATATCAGAAAAAAATTCTCACAAACTGCCAGAGAAGAAATAGAGAATAAACTGGTATTCCCTTCAGCAGACAAAGCTGCAGGGAATCAAATAAATTATTTTCTAAATTCAATTCCCTCCCTGCCTGCCTAACTTAAATCCTAAAGCCTCCAGCCTCCCTCCTCAATCTCGATCGGATCACACCAGCACCAGCAGCCAGCCTTCCTCCCTCAACCACATCCATACACCCGACTGCGATTTCTGGAAGGTGCCTCGGCTTTTTATGCCCTCCGAGACATCCAGAAGTCTCAGTCAAAAACCTGGCAATGCCATTGGTGGAATGGTTCAAACAATTTGCATGGTCCCATCCCATGCCCAACCCAAATGGGCAGGTCTAAATAAAATAAAATAAAATAAAATAAAATAAAATAAAATAAAATAAAATCAATCAATACGTTTTATTGTTATAAAAAAACCCACTGCTGCTACTATTAAAATTCAGGCATTTAAAATAAATAAATTTCACATGTTTCTGTGGTGATTTGGTGTGTTTTTTGACCACGATTTCAAAAGAAAAATTGTGGTCGCCATTTTGGATCCCCCCCCTACTGCATGGCATGGCGAGACGATGGGGATGACCCCCCCAGCCTGGTGCAAGCAGCCCAGGACAGGAGAAGAGGGGGGAAAGGCCGGGGACCCCCCAGAAACCACCCCTCTGGTAGGTGGCAAAGCCTCAGGCAGGCATATTTTCGCCTGCTTTTTTGGCCGGGAGTCGGGTTTTTAAAAAAAAAACTTTTAAAAACTTTTTCTGTGCTTCGCATTGCGTGATTGCCGCGATGCCACAAACGAAAACGAAAAACCCAACCAAATTTTTCTTTTTTCGGTTCGAGTTCGAGTTCTGACGGCTTAATTATTGTTACCGTTTCCGTTACGTAACGGAAACGATAACCGAAAAACGGAAATGACAATTTCGCCGAGTCGTGCCCATGTCTACTATCCAGCCTTTTCCTGATGTTTTTTCTATTTTTCATTATTAAGATTCTATCCCCATTAATACACTGTAGCTGTTATTCCTCCATTCTAAAATAGCATTTCACATAGTTGATGAGTTGGCAGAATCTCACACCAAATTATATATTGGAATATTTTGCCAATATTTTAAAACAAGCTCAAATTCCTACCAAATGAAAAAGATATTCCATTAGACTTTTTATACCCTAGCATTTATTTATTTATTTAAAATATCCCACCCCCAACACACACACACACCTTTCTCCTTAAAAAGGACTCAAGGAGACTTACTTCATTAAAAGACAATATTTAAAAGCTAAAAACAGTAAGTATAGGAACATTTAGATATAAAATGGTAAACACAGTCAATATTAAAAGCACATTTAAAAGCAGTAAGGTACAACAATCCATTTAAAACTCCTCTCAGACAGCCAGTCAATAAGGGAAATCCTGCCTGAAGAGAAAGATCTTTGCCTGCGTGGGTATTGTCATATTCTTGCATATCCAGGCTGAGCTATCTTATTTTAGCTTCAATCTCATAATCTTATAATCCTAAATGTAATATTTTTAATATACTTCTAATGTACATTTTTCTTTGAACCCTTATCTAACATATATCCCAATTCCATCTTGATTATTTATCTGATTGAATTGTTGCAGTTAGAGATGGGCACGACTCGGGAAAATGACGTTTTCGAGTTGTCATGTGTCGGAGGCAGTCCGTTTCGGCTCGTTTCCGTTTTTCGCGAAATTTTGCAAAAATTAG
Organism: Phrynocephalus guinanensis; assembly: GCA_037367245.1. Lineage (NCBI taxonomy): Eukaryota > Metazoa > Chordata > Lepidosauria > Squamata > Agamidae > Phrynocephalus > Phrynocephalus guinanensis. Next base: position 62,351,227 of record CM074734.1, on the reverse strand, counting down.
TCGGTTCGTTTTTTCGTTTTTTGTTGTCGTTAGTACTGGTTTGGGGGGGTAGCGGGCTCCTGGAGGGAGCTGCAGGAGTCAGCCAGAGCCACAAGTGACGGACTGGCAGACTCTTTGCACCCGCTGTGTCTCACGTACTTGCATGTAGTGCAATGCAAGTAGATCTGGCTTAGGGTTAAGACGTGTTAGCGCAAGCGCTAGGGTTAGGCTAGTTACGGGTGAGGTTAGGGTGAGTATTGGGGTGCATCTGGGTGCCTCTCTGACCCACTTAGAAGGACAGTGTACTGGCGTATGGGTTAGGCTTAGGGTTGGGGTTTGGGCTACGATTAGTGGGCTGTTTATGCCCGATTGGCACATCCCAGAAGTCTCTGTGGTCAACCTGGCCAAGTGGCCATGCGATTGGTGGAAAATTTGCATGGTCCACTCCCATGGGCAAGCCCATCATTGCGAATGTGCAGGTGTAAAAAAAATAAAATAAAATAAAATAAAATAAAATCAACGGAGACTTTTTTTTGCAAGAAAAACCCACTGCTGCTACTGTAAAAATTCAAGCATTTAAAATAGCTAATTTTCGCATGTTTCTGTGGTGCTTTGGTGGGGTTTTGGGCAACGATTTCAAAAAAAATATTGCGGTCACCATTTTGGATCCCCCGCACTGCATGGCAAATGGATGCGCCCTCCCAGCCTGGTACAGTCAGCAAAACCTGGCCATGCGATTGGTGGAATGGCTCCAAAACTTTGCATGGTCCACTCCCATGGGCGAGCCCATCATTGCAAATGCGCAGGTGTAAAAAAATAAAATAAAATAAAATAAAATCAACGGAGACTTTTTTTTTGCAAGAAAAACCCACTGCTGCTACTGTAAAAATTCAAGCATTTAAAATAGCTAATTTTCACATGTTTCTGTGGTGCTTTGGTGGGGTTTTGGGCAACGATTTCAAAAAAAATATTGCGGTCACCATTTTGGATCCCCCGCACTGCATGGCAAATGGATGCGCCCTCCCAGCCTGGTACAGTCAGCAAAACCTGGCCATGCGATTGGTGGAATGGCTCCAAAACTTTGCATGGTCCACTCCCATGGGCGAGCCCATCATTGCAAATGCACAGGTGTAAAAAAATAAAATAAAATAAAATAAAATCAACGGAGACTTTTTTTTGCAAGAAAAACCCACTGCTGCTACTGTAAAAATTCAAGCATTTAAAATAGCTAATTTTCGCATGTTTCTGTGGTGCTTTGGTGGGGTTTTGGGCAACGATTTCAAAAAAAATATTGCGGTCACCATTTTGGATCCCCCGCACTGCATGGCAAATGGATGCGCCCTCCCAGCCTGGTACCAGCAGCGCAGCAGTAGCAATAGCCAAGGAGAGGGGGGGGCGGGGAACCCCCCCCCCAAATAAAACACCCTTCTCGCCTCGTAGGTGCCCTCAGACAGTTTTCGCCTAGTTTTAGGGCCGGGAATCGGTTTTTTTTTTTAACTTTTAAAAACTTTTTTTCTGTGCCGCTTGGCACTGCGCGGTCGCCGCGATGCAAGTAACGAGCACGACAAATCAGACCAAATTGTTCGTTCGTCGGTTCGAGCTCGAAGTCTGGTGGAGTAATTCCCGTTACCGTTTCCGTAGAGTAACGGAAACGAGTAACGGAAACGGAAACGGGAATACCGCTAAGTCGTGCCCATCTCTAGTTGCAGTCACTTTAACAAGATATTTCCCATAGTATTGTGTAATTAGCAACCTTGAATTTAGCCTTGCCATTAACAGAGGAGAAGAATTTGTACAGCAGCTGCTTTTATCAAAGCAGACAAAATCCCTCAATCAATGAATATTTACTGCTTCTAAGCCAGGTGCCAAATTTCCAATTGGGTTCTCTGAAAGGCCTTACTGCAGATGACAAGTGACAACAGGGAAACAAAAATTTCAACAGCCATGTGGCCAGGGCAGTTTTTGTGAGTCATGGTATCTGAGACTGGTGAGCTAGGAATTGTGGATAGTTTGTCGAACATTGGTCACCCATGGAGTGAAAATTATTCAGTCACCTAGCTCTCATAAAGAAGCTAAATCTCTGTCTGGATCACTAGAATAGATGGAATTCAAGAAATGGCATGAGAATAAGGCTTTCAGTGGCTGCGGTTATAAGTTATCTACTTATCAAAGACAGTAGCTCTACTCAGTAGTTACGGTACTTTTCCAGATCTCAGCAAAAGCCCTTAGAAAGGAACAACTAATTCTACCTTTTCCTTCAGTACTTTCTCCAAGCAAAAAATGGACAATTTGAGGGACGTTCCTACTTGCATGCCATTTTCCCTACAAGCAAGAATCTGGATTTTCCAAAGGCTGATACAAGAGCAGGATCCATTTCAGACAAGTCAGTTACCACATGGAGAAAATGACAATAGGGCTGAGAAGGGGACGGGCCTTCCTCTATAAATCGGGGGAAACAACCAAATTGGTCATCAGTGAATAGGCTAGTGTTACAGCACTTAAGCCCTTCTTGTGGTCTTCTCATGTGCATCTGGCAGGCCACTCTCGAAAGAGACTATTGGACCAGGTAATCTTGTCTACTACTCAGGTAGGCATTTGGTCTACTCCCAAACCATTTTTATTATGTTCTTTCCCAGGGAGTGAAGGAAGCTGTAATAAGAGCGGCTGCTCTCCCTAAGTGTAGACTTTTTATGTTCAGGCTGAGGCACAATTAATGAGAATGGTAATGTCAGTACCATCAACAGTTGATGTGCAGCAACCTGTCTTGAGTCATACTCAGTGAAAACATGCTCTCCACTGATCACAAAAAGCAAATGTTCAGCATGTTATTCTTTCCTTGGCATTCAAATAACACGGGGAAGAAAGCATTACCTGCTGAAGGACCATGACATAGGCTTAGAAAAAAATCAGGCAACCCTAAGCAAAAAGAAATTTGCCAATTTGATCTCGCAAGCATCCGCGAAACATGTTACCTTCTCAGAATCACTGTCGGAGCTGCTACTGCTGCTGTCCTCGTCTTGTCCATCATGCTGGGGAGTAACAAGCAAGAGATTATTCCATAGATGACACTTGATATAGAGTTTTCTGTTAACATGGACCATAATTCAATGGTGCAGCAGATAGTTTACTTTACATGCAAAGGATTCTAGATCCCCAGTCCCCATTATCTCCATGTAGGGCCTGGACCACAGGCCTGTCTGAAAGGCTGATGAGATGTTGCCAGTAAGTTCAGGCATCATTGGGACGGATCTGTGTTTCTGGATCTAACCATAAAACTTAGTCTACCATGTTGTTTTTAGCTATGCATTGGATTGATTATGATGGTATATATGGCAGGGTTGGTTTTAATTAACTTGGATAATTTGATGGCTAAATTTCATTTTACTTGTTTTTTATTGCTTATTGGAGATTGTAACCTGCCCTGATCTCTTCTTTGTAATAGAAAGGCGGAAATATAAATATATGAAATAATAGGAATAGGAATAAGAATGATCTTTAATGAGGACATGTACTTAATGAGGGTCTTTTTCCATTTTTCCTCTCCTGATACTCTGTTACTGAGTCATAGCCAGAAGGACGGTTGCATAAAGTTGAGGGCTTCTTACTTGCCTCAAAACCTTGTTAGAAAAAATTGTTTTCTCCCATATTAAAATTCTCCACATGCTTTCTCTGCCATTGTAACATACATCCTATGCTAGAAGCTTTTCCAGAAAGCAGGCATCTTCAAAGCAGCTCTCTCAGAGCAGCTCTTTGTCTTTCAGTAGAGACAAAGCAGCTAGCACTGTTTTCCCTTGGACTACATATAATCTGCAGCCATGACCATGAAGGCAAAACAAAGCCTTGGAAAGACAGGAATGGGGAGGTTGGTCTGATCCAAGAAATGTCCTGTTACTGTCAGAAAGCAACAATATATTAGAGCTTTTAAAAATTCCCATAACTATTTCTCAATTGCACTTCCCCACCCCCTTTTACAGCTTGAAAGTCATTCTGTTACTTTAGGAACATAAAATTTGACTATGGACAATTTGACTTGCCGTAAAATTATCACAACTAACATATTAAAATATAGTGTAGCCAAAGCAATAATTACAAACAGAATTTACTTTTTAAATAATATTTATTTGTAATTGTAAGTGACAAATGAAGTAACAATCTCCTGAACTGTTTACTAGTTTATGTGGAACACAAAAACCTCTACAAAACAATATTTTAAAAATCCAGGATTAACCATTCATAATTCCTCTCCACAGTATTAAATAAAAATAAAATAAAAAACTCATTCTTATAAAAAGAATTGAAGAGGGGGGGGGAAATATATAGAAGGGAGTGGGACTAAGTTTCAACGAATGGGCATGAAATTTAATCAGAATCATTTTTGTTGCTCTGTATTTTCTTCCAGTGTTTTGAGGCCTAATGAAGAGGTCAGAACAGAACCAAATATACCTACCCACAAGCAAAAACAAAAGTGAACCCTTTTTCTTTTTCTTGTGACAATAGCAGCACCTCCTAAAAGAAGAAATACATCTTGTTCTTGCATTGGAGAGTTCAGTTTGTAACCTAGGATTTGCTTGTCATCAGTGCACAGAAATCAGAATAATCTGATATTATGTGTGTTTTTAATGTGGGGCATGGTGGTTCAGTGGACTAAGGCTCCGAAGCTGTTGATTGCAAAGTTGGCAGCTTGGCAGTTTGAATTCCGGGTGCCACACAGCAGAGCGAGCTCCCGCTGATAACCCCAGCTCCTGCCAACCTAGCAGTTCGAAAGCATGTAAATGCAAGTAGATAAATAGGTACCACCATAAAAAGTGGGAAGGTAAAACAGTGTTTCCTTGCAGCCATGCTGGCCACGTGGCCATGGACTTGCACAACACTGGCTCTTCGACTTGAATACGGAGATGAACACCACCCCGAGAGTCAGACACAACTAGCATGCATTTTACCTTTACCTTTACCTTTTTATGTGTGTTTTTTAGAAATGATTTGGAAAATATTTGAATACCCTGTCTAAAAAATATTTTTATTCATCATGTTAAAATAAAACATTCCATAATCACTTTTTCTTTTTCTTTTGCCAATTTTTTTCCATTTTTTTTGAAAAACCCAAAAAAGGTTTCAGGAAAAAATGGAAAGAAACCATCTTTTCCTGAATTTTTCCATTTTTCCCCCCCGGGCCTTCACATCTCTAGCCTGACATGTAACAATTTGCAACAAAACCTTGTGATCATGAGTGATCACATTGTATCCACAGGGATACAAAGCAAACTTTATGTTGAGGCTTTGAAGAAGAAGAAAGCCCATCTTATTTTGATGTTTTCTGCTGAAGATCTAACTCATGATCCTATAAAAATGGGTACATTTGTGCATGCAAGCTGAGAGCAGCCAAACCTGGTGTCAGGGTTTTGTCAAGCCTTGCCAGGTTTATCTTCCTTTTATTTTATTCTTTCTTCTGTCCCCCCCCTTTTCACCTTTTTTCTCAATAAATTTCTCACCATATTTAGCAGCAATTATTCTTTGAGGTTTTTTCCCTCCTTTAGCACGTCCTTACCAGAAGAATCAAGCACTTGATGTAACATTTATTTTTTTTCTCTTTTTCATTTTTACAACACTTGTGACAGGAAAATCTCTTTCCATTGCTGGGGAATGGGCTACCCAAAGTGTCTACTGGCAAATCTATACAGTGATGCCTTGAATTATGAGAATTCAAGGCAATTCCTATAGGAAGCCTGTCCCAAACCACCGCAAAGCAGGGGAAGAGTTTCCCCTGCTTTGCTGGGTTACCGGGAAACCCCCTCAAAGACCTGTCAACATCAGCTGTGTGGCAGTGGTGAGCAACACCCAGCTGCTTTACTCCTGCCACCCGGTCTCACTACAGCTATTTAGCTGAAGCCAGACAGGAGAGCAGGGGTGAAGCATTGCCCCCCGCCCCACCGCCTACCACTAGGCGAACTAGGCAACCATCTAGAGCACAGATCTGAGAGGGGCACAAAACTGACCTGAGAGGGTCACAGAACTTACCTGAGAGAAGAACATTTTCCTACAATTTGTTTTTGAAAAATTTTTTTTTGGGGGGGGGGGGAGTGCAAATAGTTAGTCTTGCGTAGGGCGCAAAAAAGCCTTGCACCAGCCCTGAAAGTGAATATGTTGTTGGTGCTATTAGATTGTTTTAACTGACCTGTTGGTATGTCCTGTGCCCTTTTGAACTTAATTAAGGAGCCCCATGGTACAGTGGTTAAATGCCTGTATGGCACGTAAAACTGTGCTCACGACCTGGGGTTCAATCTCAGGTAGCAGGCTCATGGTTGACTCAGCCTTCCCCCAAATTACATGGTGGAATCCACCAAATTACATGGTGATTGTGATTATTGTTTCATATATTAAACTGAGTGATAAGAATCTCTTGAGGTTTTAAATCTCCAACATTTACCTGTGTTTATCTAAATCAGTGTTTTTCAACCACTGTTCCGCGGCACACTAGTGTGCCGCGAGATGTTGCCTGGTGTGCCGTTGGAAAAGCTGAAGAATATCAGCTTTGTGTTCAGCCAAACAGGCCCAGGTTGCGCACTGAATAAAGTATTTTATAATTTTTCATATTTCTGTTTACTATTTCATAATAAAGTAATTATAAAATACTTTCTTTGTGTTTATTTGATTCCTATTCAAGAGAATTACTTTATATATAGTCAATATAGACACAGAGTTAAATTTTTTAACATTTTCTAATGGTGGTGTGCCTCGTGATTTTTTTCATGAAACAAGTGTGCCTTTGCCCAAAAAAGGTTGAAAAACACTGATCTAAATCTAGCTTGGCCAAACTTCAGCCCTCCAGATGTTTTGGACCACAACTCCCAGAATTCCAAGCTTGTATTGCCAATGACAAAGGACTGTGGGAGCTGTGGTCCAAAACTTCTGGAGGGCTGAAGTATGGTCACCACTGATCTAAATGAACAGAACTGGTGAATTTATATGAGAAGAAAATAATTGAACTCAGCCAGCCACACCTTCAAAGTTCACCAACCTCCACATTTTCTTATGGCCAACAAAACTGACACACTCTATGGCAGTTGTCTGCCCATCTTGGCTGATTAAAACCATTGGAGTGAGCATGCCTGAGTGGGTCTCTGTGAATGCCACCGGTCCCTTCAGAGAAGGGGTCTTTTCCCCTCATCTGAAGGAGACAGTGTCACCCTGACATTATGGAATCAACTCCCAAGTGAGATCCACCTTGCAGAGTCCTTGCCTGCCTTTAAGAAAGCAGTTAAAACACTGCTTTTTAGAGAGGCATTTGATGACCACAAGGGGTGGGGGACCAGTAAAACAAGACTGCCTACCGGTTTTGTTATTAATATGTTTTTATCATTATGTTCATTGTTGTTTTGAGTATTTATAATTGTGTATGTATTGTTGTATTTGGTGACCCCCCTCATTTTTTATTCTTATTGTATTATTGTATTATTCACCCAGAGTTCTGGTTAGAAGACAGGCAGTATATAAATATATAAATAAATAGAGATGGGCACGACCAGAAAAAAAATTTTTTTGAGTTGTCGTTTTTCGGGATGGGTCCGTTTCGGGTCGTCTCCGTTTTCCATGAATTTTTTTAAAAATTTGTCGTTTCGTCGTGTCGTTTGTCGTTACCGCCGCCGTGATTTCGTGCAATTTGACGTCCCAGCGAGTGGCGTCCTGCCAGCGCTAGGTGTTTTTGTGCCCTAGGTGGCAGGCAGGGGGGTGGGGGGGCATGGGCGGGCGGCGGCAGCGGCAGGGGGAGGGGTGGGCACGCGGGCGGCGGGCGTGGGTCCCGCAATGACCCAGAGCAGGTAGAAAACACTTTAAACTGACTTGCTGCACAAGACTGCATCGAATAAAGCAATTGCAATTTTTGCAAACAAAGTGGGCAGTGCACCCACAGCAGAGCTGCAGGCAGGGTATGAAAGGACATTGGCTTGCCACCAAGCAAATGAAATTTTTAAAATAAATCCACACCTCCCCTCCCACTCAAACCTCCCCCCCTTTGAAGCACTACCAGAAAAGAAATCCTAATAAACTGCAGGAGAATAAAAAAGAATAAACTGCGTTGCTATTCCCCACAGCAGAGAGAGAATGAAAGGAATCATTATTATTTCCTAAAAATTCAATTGAATCAATTCCCTCCCTGCCTGCCTAACTGAAATCTAAAGGCTCCGCGAAATCGAAACTAGTCTAGCACAGCAGCCAGCTACACACAGCCCTCTCCCACCCACATCCAAGCCCGGACTGCGACTCTTCTGGGAGTGCCTCGGCTTTTTATGCCCTCTTGCACATCCACAAGTGTCAGTCAAAACCTGGCCATGCGAATGGTAGAATGGGTCCAAAAATTTGCATGGTCCCATCCCATGACCAGCCCATCATTGCGCAGGTGTAAAAAAATAAAAATAAAATAAAATAAAATAAAATAAAATAAAATCAGTGCGACCTTTTACTGCTATAAAAAACCCACTGCTGCTACTGTAAAAATTCAAGCATTTAAAATAGCTAATTTTCGCATGTTACTGTGGTGCTTTGGTGGTTTTTTGGACCACGATTTCAAAAACAATATTGTGGACGCCATTTTGGATCCCCCCGCACGCATGGCAAATGGAGACGCCGAGGATGCCCCCTCCCAGCCTGGTACCAGCAGCCCAGGACAGGAGGGGGGGGGAAGGCTGGGGACACCCCCCCCCAGAAACCACCTCTCTGGTAGGTGCCCTCAGGCAGGCATATTTTCGCCTGCTTTTTTGGCTGGGAATCAGGGTTTTTTTATTTTTAAAACTTTTTTTCTGTGCCGCTTGGCATCGCGCGATCGCCGTGCGATGCCAGGAACAACAACGACAAATCAGACCCAATTTTTCTTTTTTCGGTTCGAGTTTGAGTTCTGACAGCTTAATTGTCATTACCGTTTCCGTTACGTAACGGAAACGATATCCGAAAATGGAAACGACAATTTCGCCAAGTCGTGCCCATGTCTATAAATAAATATAAATAACGTGAAAATGGAAATCTGAACCTGAGAGACAGTTGCCCATTTCACAGCACCTCTACCACATGCTACCCTGGAGGCTTATCTCTAATGTTGCCTTTGAAAGATATTGCACACCCATCCAACTGTTTTCTTACATTTTCCAGGGGAATCTTTCTATCTCCTCATAACACACACAGTCCTCCTGAGTGAACTATTTGCTTTAGGTAATCACCTTGGGCCAATATTGACTCATACAAGGAACAGGCAGTCAGTAAACCTGTTTATGAAAGGTTGAAGAACAACCTACCCATTGCATGAGTCATAATAGAATAGTAGTTGTGGCATGCAGTGGTTCCTTGACCTACATGGGATAAGAGCATCAGAATATAAACTGGACTAACAATTATATAAAAATCTAAGTTCTCTAAATCTACATCCATCAAGAAAACACACACACACACACACACACCTTTTGTGTTTCTGCAGCAGTTAACACACACCTCTCCTGTGAAAAGCATTCCATAGTTCCAAAAGGGTCTGTATCTATGTACTTTCAGGGGCCAGAATCCCATTGCTATTCCACTCCCTCATTGACTCACGGCAACCAGCTAGCACCATCAACAAAGTGTGGGTTGCTTTCCTCTGTGTACAACCCATTGCAGAACTGGACACAGATTCTGGAATGCCATCTTGCTAGTGAACTGCAGTTGTCCAGCAAGACTTAATGTGATTATAAATTTCCCATTGTTTATAAAGGACTTCAGGACCTGGATTTTTTAAAAGATTCTTTTGTGGGGCCTGGCATGTGTTGATATCCCTTGACTTACATACTGCTTGACTTGCATCATATTTGACTTGCAGCAAGAAGGGGCCTGTTTGACTTGAGTCGCAGGCTTTGACTTACATCTCGGAGCCCCGGCGCAAGGCACCGGAATTGGGCGGCAGCCACAACCCAGCATCGCGGCTGCCGCCTCCAAACTGCTCCTGCCTTCTTCCTCTCCTCCGGCAGCGGCGGCTTCGGTGAGAGCAGCTCAGAGCTCCTGGAGCTGGTCCTCGGCCTCACTGAAGCCGCCGCCGCTGCTGCCGGAGGAGAAGAAGGGCCGGGAGCTCGGGGCTGGCCTCGCTGGTTAGACAGTCGGCTCAGTCTTGTAAAAAATCTGGCTGCAGAAGTCTGGTCCACAATGGAAGCATTTTAGTTGGGGAGCTGTAAAGTTGTGGGACTCTAATGGTAAGCATAGAGTTGTTCAGAACTTGGAACGTCAGGTTAAAAATCAGTAAAACTTAAATGTTAGACATTGTTGCTATGAACATTAAAAAGTGGAGGCGTATAACTTGTGGACTATAATTCCACTGCCTCCTCCTCTCTTTGAACAGACATTTCATTTACATCCCCAGAAGGAATCTCCTATCCCAGTCAAATTTGTGTTAAATTGCTGTTTTCGGGGGTCTTTTTCATCATCTGGAATGGATTAATCCACTTTCCCATTACTTTCTATGGGAAAAGTTCATTTGACTTAAGTCATGTTTGACTTAAGTCTAGACCACTGGAATGGATTAATGACGCAAGTCAAGGTTCCACTGTATAAGAAGCTGCCATATATTAGAAACACCCACTTTTAATAAAAATACATCTTCCTTGACCTCTCCTCCACCCCACTCCCCACAGTGATTATAAATTTCCCATTGTTTTCTGCATTCTGAGGACTCCTCTCTGCTTTGCTTTCTGCATGGATCAGAGTCTTCTTTTCAGTGGGGAAAGCCTCTGGGGTTCAGCAGGCCATTAAGAAGTGCCTCTCCACGCTGAAAAGAAGGATCGGATCCCTGCAAGAGCAAAGCAGAGAGGAGGAGAAAAGCAGGGGGTAGTAAACACTAGGGGGGTGGAGTGGAAAAGACTCCAAACTGAACTCTCTGTTTCACTTCCTCTCCAGCAGTGCTTGATTGCCCTCCTTTCTGCTTTGCTCTTGCATGGATTGGAGCCTTCTTTTCAGTATGGAAAGGCACTTCTTATTGGGCGGCCCAACACCCCCAGGCTTTCCCCACTGAAAAGAAGGCTCCAATCCCTGCAAAAAGCAAAGCACAAAGGAGTCTTCAGGACACAGAGAGTAAACAAGGGCTGCCGGAAAGAAAGAGAAATAGCAAAGTCAGTTTGGGTACTCCTCCACCCCACCCCCACCCCTCAGGAAAGGCTTGCATCCTTGTATATGACACCCTTTAATTTGTAGTGCCATGATTTTAGAAAAAAAATAGTGTTATCTACATGGAAAAATACAATAACCAAAATGTTAAGGGATGAGTGACATCTTGTAGTGTCCATCTATTGACTGTCAGGCATCTGCTATTGTAACTAATCCATGAAACCTATAGAACCGGGGATTTGCCCCCAAATGCAAAATCTGCTCCAGGCATTTATGAGAAAATTCAGTGGAGATTTAAGAGTGGTTGGGTGGGAAGAAACTGATAAAATTCCATTATATGAATGAATGTCCACTCATGCAATGCTGAATCTAGGATAAATATGTTCAAAATATGCATAAATATGTATTATTGAAGGCTTTGTGTATTGTCTTGCTTGTTCACTTCCTGACTGACGAGTATGTCTAAATATCAGTGATGATGCACATCATGGGTATGCACAGAGAATGCGGATGACACGTGAATGTTTGCAGTTTGCTTATTAAGCACGGATGAACACCAACTGGGGTCAGATGATGTGGATCCATCAGTAATATTCCACACACTAGTTTACAAATGCCAGCATTTGAGAAACTTACTTTGGTAGACTACCGTCCCAGATTCTTGCAGCCAGCAGCATGGCCATTTGAAGCATAAATCAGAAAAGTAACTTTTTCCATGTTTTGATGAATAAATATTAGCCAATATGTAAAAAGTTTTCAGTTCCCAGCTAGTACATATAGGTCCACCACCGAAAATACGATCGTCCACAAGCTCGTTGTAAATCTATGCTTGGGCGCGTTCTTCCAAAAGTATTCTTGCCACCCTTTACGCATTAATATCAATCCTACTGGCACTCAAATTTTCCTTGGAAACAGAAATTCAAGTATCTAAAAGATAAGCAATTACAAGTACAGTGGTACCTTGTATAAAGGAATTAATTCGTTGCACATGAAATTATGTTAAGCAAATTTTCCTTTATACAAATTTCCCATAGGAATGCATTTAAAACAGAGTAATCCCTAATCGCGAACATTTTTATGTTGTACGGATTTGCCCCATAGATGATTCTGTTAAGCAAATTTCCCCTATCTCTGGAATATTTTATGTTTTACAGATTTTATGTTATACAAACCGTTTGTTATACGAGGGTCCACTGTATTGTATTGTGAAATACTAGTGCACCTTTGTGATGCTTATAGATTTACTAACGGGGGAACACAAATGTTTGTAGCCTAGAATTTAAATTTATAGTGAAGCCCAAATTCTCAAAGACAGCAATATCATGTCATTATGTTTTAACTTAATGCCGCTGCTTCAGAATGAGAAATAAATTTGTATTGCAATGATTTTCAGTAGCAAGAAAATGAATTAATGATTAAAACTGTCAATCCATCAGCATGGTGTTGCATTTCCTTATAGTGATTTGTGGATGCTTATAGCCTACAATATGTAAAATAGGCTAAGGCATGAACACTGAAATTAATAACAAACAGTAATGCTACATATATATATGCATACATAGGTTTTTAAAAAGGTAAGGGTTCCCCCTGTACACGTCTGCTAGTTGTGTCCGACTCTAGGGGCGGTACTCATCTCCGTTTTCAAGCCAAAGAACCAGTGTTGTGCAAGTCTGTGGCCATGTGGTTGGCCTGGCTAAATGCATTCTGCATACAGAACGCTGTTTACCTTACCTATTTATCTATTTGGATTTACATGCTTTCGAACTGCTTAAGTTGGCAGGAGCTGGAGTTAACAGCAGGAGCTTGCTCCGCTGCGTGGCACCCGAGATTCGAACCACTGAGATGGCAACTTTGCCGCTGACAAGTTCAGTGCTCTAACACACTGAGCCACCATGCCCCTATGCATACATAGCTCCCACGCAGCAAGTACGTATAATCACCCACTATATATCTCAGTTTGGTATTCTATTGTTTGTTTGCCCCTTTTCTTGCTGCAAAACTGCAGTACTGTGTACTGATCGAAGACTACAGATTTTAGAGGGGTATGTAGTACTGTATATTATCCAAAACCAGCTATGTGAAGAAACCACGGTACCTTTTCGAAAGGTTACCACCAGTTGTCCATCTGTTTTCTTACCTTTTTCTCCTTTTTCTTTTTCTTATCTTTTTTGTTTCCATCTTTCTTGTCCTTGTCCTTGTCCTTGCCTTTTTCTTTTTCTTTTTCCTTCTCCTTTTCTTTTTCTTTCTCCTTTTCCTCTCTCCCAAACACTAAGAAGAGGAAGAACACAGAAAAATAGGAAAGGTATGGAGGTATTTCCAAAGCAGGATGTAAGTTTCCCTGGCTTTCTCAAAATAAGGGGATTTTCAAATATTTGTTGTCAAGAGCAAAACATGTGATTGCCTTTCTTGGCTTTTGTGGAACCAGAGTAAAAGATTGGATCCCTTTGATGCACATGCAGAATCAGTGTTCATGCTTTGGTGTCATTTCACTCTTTTTACCAAAGCTCTGAATGCATTATCATAGAAAACTACCTAGTTTATACCCTCTTATTAGTAGATGTCCCCCTCAGCAGCTCCCAAACAAGGGAAACAGTGAAAAGATAGTGAATGTGGATGAAGGAATAACAACCTTTGGCTATTGGCTTCAAGGGGAAGTGGACAGACTGGTTCATCAGTCCCTCCAGAAGCTTTTTTGGTTGATGAATGTCACTGCATTCTAAGAGGGACGTCCTTTTGGACAGAAGAAACCAGCCCTCAAAATTAAGGTAATAGTGGTACAGTATGAGCAAGGCAAAATGTGACACTGTCTGACAAGAAGTTACAGGTTTCCTAGACGGGCAGACATTTTAAGAGACCATTGTTTAGGCTAGGGTGGATAGACATTGCAATAGCCAGAGGTGATAGGTGGGCAGAGAGGCAAATGGGAGGAAGAGGTGACGGAACAATTTACTGTAAGTAGCCTTGAAAGAAAAGACTTGAATCAGTCTAAATGTTTGCCAGCCAGTCCCAAATCAAAATCCTAAGAAAATAGTATACATTTTTTTTTAAAAAAAGTTATTTCCCCACATTGAAAAATATTGTTCCCAGCCCAAGTTTCTGTATATCAAAATAGGAAAAAGCTTCAGTTGCTTGTCAGGCCCCGCCACCCCACCCCGATTTGCAATGTAGATTGCAGTGGCTTCCTCTCCAATATTTCTCCTGGTAGTTTTCTTTACTTGGTCTGAATGAGGGTATAAGAATTAAGGTCCAGGTAAACCGAACCCTAGGGCAGAAGACCTTCCTTTTTAGAGATGGGGATACACTCTGCCATTTTTCATGCAGCTCCCAGTACTCAAAACAGAAAGGAGAACGGGAGGAAAGGTCAACAAAACACATCCTGCATTTTAGCATTTCTCCACTTGGTGTCTTCTAAATGTAATGGAATACAACTGCCATCATTCTTGACCAGCCTTATTGTGACACACAGTCACACGTCCCCTTCTTAAAAAAAAGAAAAGATGCAAAGGAAAAGAGATTCACCTTTAAGAATGGATGACATCCTTCAGTGGCAATTCAACTCTTGTCAGGAAACTTAGAATATGTTCAGTTTGCAGTTGAAAATTTCCAAGTTGGCTGTGTAGCAGGGCTGGTAGATGCTTGGGGCACCGCATGTGAAAACGGAGTGTACATTATTATTATTTTCACATATAAAAGACAGGTTGATGATTCCCTGTGTTGGACTGACAGTGTCTTCAGACTTGGTTTCCAGAGAGTAATCAATCATCTTACTTGCTTCTCCCTCCCTCCCCCACTCTCTCCCTCACACACACACACACACACACACACACACACACACACACACACACACACACACACACACACACACACACACACACACACACACCACACCAGCATGATCATGAATTGTACAGCCAGGACACAGCTCTGGACAAGGAAATGATGGAATGATATGTAAGGCTGTACAAACTTAAATACCTCAATAGAAAATCTGGACGTTGAGTCATGGCTACTGGACTTCTTTTTTCTTGAGAGACAGAAACGTTTCGCTGCTCATCCAAAGAGCTTCACATTGATGCAGCTGTTTGGATGAGCAGCGAAACGTTTCTGCCTCTCAAGAAAAAGAAGTCCAGTAGCCATGACTCAACTTCCAGATAAACTCACCTGGATGACTGAGAATCTTCACAGACTCAATAGAAAATATTTGTTCCCGTTCATGTTAAGGCTAAGTCAAGCAAAAGAAACCAGCCACCAACAAGGCCAATTTGGTACAGACTTTGTAGGTTTCTATCCCTAGTAAGCCACTATATGTAGCCTTGGGCCAAGCACTCTCAGACTGACCTCCCTCACAGGTCTGTTGCTTTTACAATGAATTGGCTAGTGGGGCAGGGGTGACAGGGGAGGATGATTGTGCATGCTGCCTCAAGCTCAGCGAGCGAAAGGCAAGATAGTAATGGAATGGGGTGGGGGGGGGAACAAAACTAAGGAAATCATACACAACACAATCCCAAATGCAATTAATTTCCCACCACACATTTGGCAAACCCTGGCATTGACTCCCCCTGCCAACGTGCTACTAGATGACCGTAGCTTCAGAACGGAGAAACATAAGACAAAGCAAGTATCCCGGCCCCAGCCCTATAAATGTAAACCATCCAGAATCCTAGGGCAGCCTATCCAACAAAGGTAAGTTCTTTATAACTACAGACGTGGTTGAATTCTCTTCACATGAGAAAACGGTTAAGGAAACCAACCTCACCTGGCAGGGAAGAAAGACAGGCAGCCTCCCAGGTGCTCTCCTACCAGAGGGAAATGCAGCTCCTAGTTCCGGTCTTGTCATTTGTGCTGTGTCTCCTCCCCCCACCCCTTGCGCCTTGGAAGAGAAGAAAAACTGGTTCCATCCTACCCTCCGGCACAGGAATGGCATACTCCGAAGAGCGTGCTTGCATATCTGCAGTCCGTGGTGAGGCAACCTCCTTCCTAAATCCTGAGTCTCCTGCAGACATCTCACCCTACTAAGAAGACGGGCTAGTTTTAACTAGAAAATTCTTTACTTTCTTTTACTGGTTCTGTTTTGTTTTTCATTTTAATATTCTGTGTATAGTATTATATCTACATTGTTTTTGTAACCCTACAATTTTGCAATCATGTTGGTTTTTAATGACTTTTATGGTTTTATACCGCAATAAAAACCTATCTATCTATCAGACATCTCACCCTCTCCTTCTTAATACCCAGGGAGAACAAGGAGTGGTCGGGTTTTGTGTTTTTCTATATTCACTCAAGCAAACAAAATCAAACCAAGTCTTTGATCTCATCAGTGGCAGGGTGTGCACACCACTGCCCAGAAAGGGTGTTTGTGACTCTTTCCTCACCAGCTCCACTGTATGCAAATTCAGCAGTTTTCTGCTAAAACAAGGAATTGTTTTGTTGGTTTTATTTAAGAAGAAATGGCTAAATATGACTGTACAGACTGGAGTTGGGGAAGAGGAAAGGGATCCTCAAACATCCTTTGTGGCCAGCGGAGTTCATCGCCTGTCACTTATGGGATCCAAGATATTGTTCGAAACTGTGTTTGGGGAGAGTATTGCAGATTTCATTCCAACTAGAGAGACCTACTGAAATGGAGATTTGTACGCTGATACCAACATATTAATTCCTTTCAATTGCCATAATTAATGAAGTAATCATTTTTGTGCCATCAAGACGACATAAACTCTACCAGCTCTCAGTGGCCTAAAGAATTATAATGTTCAACTCAGGGCGTTTAATACATGACCCCTAAACTCCGGGGCAAATGGCTCCCAGCTCCGGAGCTTAAAAATGTTTCCCCACCGGCTCCGCAGTTTACAGGAAATTAAGTGCGACCACGCCCACTTTAAAGTGTTCTGCTTATATACCGCCCCATACTACTACAAGTAGTCTCTGGGCGATTTACAATTTTAATTCCCCCCCCCAGCAAGCTGGGTACTCATTTTACCGACCTCGGAAGGATGGAAGGCTGAGTGAACCTTGAGCCTGCTACCGGGGGTTGAACCCAGGTCGTGAGCACAGTTTTACTTGCAGTACAGGCATTTAACCACTGTGCCACGAGGCTCAGTAGCGCATCCCAGCGCACCTTTCAAGTACCTGCTCTCTGGAGGTGAAAATTCTTTGATGTGGTGTAACGATAGTGAGTGCGGGGCTCTCCTCGCTTCTGTTTGTTGTTTTTTGGCTTCCGCCCCTTTAAGAGACTGGAATGTTGCTGCGGCAAGAGCGAGAGGCAGAATGGAGGTGAGCCACGTCTCTTTTCTTCCTGTTTTTTCTCCCTCCCCTCACGCAGCCAGCAGCCAGGAGTGCGGAGGGGGTGGGAATGCAGGAACAGCGACAAACCCCTAAGATCTCTGGTCCGAATTTAAGTGGCCAGCAGATCTTAGGGGTCGTGTGAAAAGGCCCTCAGTTCCAATTTAGAGCAACCCTATACGGGGTCTCTGTAGCTTATCATTCCCTTCCATCTAGGGCAGGCATGTCCAAACTTTGGCCCTCCTGACGTTTTGAACCACGGTTTCCAGTATTCTAAGTTTAGACTGCCAATGACAAAGGACTCTGGGAGTTGTGATCCAAAACATCTGGAGGGCCAAAGTTTGGACAGGCGTGATCTAGGGGGTACCCTAGGACTAGGCAGCTTGCTCAAGGCCACACAAGCAGGCTCCTCTGGGAGGTGGAGTTGGGAACTGAATTCTAACCTCCAGGTATCCAACTCGTGTATCGAGCTCTCTAGACTAATATAAGATGTAGCCCTTGGTTATTAATGGGGCTGTATGGGAGGACTCATGAGAACGTGAATAAATATAGGACTTTCTTTCCATTATGTCATCAGCAGTTTGGTGGAACTGTGAAACAGACCAGAAGAGGTATTCATTGCGCATTAAAAATCATTGGTAGGTCTCATATAAGATGGTCACATTTGTTGAATTTAATCAGTTTATGCTTTAGGAATGATCTCATTGAGAATGATGTATATGGAATTTCAAATGGTTGAATATAATGTGATGCAAAAATGATGTAGAGATGACTTGGATATGCCTATTGTAATGTCCACTCAAGTCCCTTGTTGTTGCTTTTGGCTTCTTTGTGAAGCCGCAGAAGGCCACAAGCTGTTTAGGCTGACACATGTTAAGAATGCTTAAACTGAATTAAATCTGTTTATTTTTGTGGAAACTAAATATTTTATAGGTCTGTAAGACTAGTAAAACAAGGTTCTTGCACTGGCTCTTTCACAAGTCTAGGTCTCCTCAAAACAGAACATCTCTAAAACACTAGGCTTCGAATCAAAATTAAAAGAATTTTCATGAATATGTGTTATTTGCAGTTTTCTCCATTGTTCTCTGCCTAATGGCAGGGCTGGACCTGTCTTGGTTCAAAAGTGGTTTAATGTTTACCATCTCTTTTTTCTAGTAGAATGAATGTGCTACTGAACTCTAGAAGAGATGGGGGTGCTTGTCTACTGTAATGAGTGACTAAACACATGCTGTATGGTCATTCTTCACCCCTAGCACAATAACCTGCCCACTCACTCTGACATGTGTTGCTCCTATTGAGAGGGTGTGCAGAAATACATTTGGTCAAGTTCACTCCCAGAAGCAGTCCTTAACACATATATTTCTGCAAGCAGGGTTTTCCTTAGTGACTGGCAGTCTGGGAGGAGGGTTTTCAACTTGGATTGTCGTGCTCCATTGTTTTTAAATGTTTTGGTTTTAAATCAGTTTTGGTACTGATTTCATATGTTGTTTTAATATAGTATTTTGGATGGGAAGCCACTGGGGTAGAGACAACTCATGGATCAAACAAGGGCTCACTCTGAAATGTCACAAGTGGTTGGCACACACACATACATCAAGACACAAGACACTCATGCACCAAGGATGGCCAGGTGAGGTTAGGTAGGAATCCTGGCTGAAACTCTGGATGGCTCCAGCCTGTCTGTGTGATAATGCTGGATTAGATAAACCCAACAGTCCGAGCTGCATGAGTCAGCCAAGATTTCTCAAACCACTTCCAAATGTGACATTATGCTGTAATGCACTATTATTTTCCTTCACAACTAAGCAAACTCATGTTTTCCCAAGGCTCAAAGGTCAAGACTGCTGTTCGCTGCATTATCACATGTTGTTTTTGCTGTCGTTTCTTTTTATAATTGTTGCTCTTGACAAAACTAACCTTCAAAAGAACTTAATACCAAGCAGGAGTCTCAAGTCATGACCTGGTGTGAAATGCAATCAAGCATCTTTCCCTTTGTCTTAGACTAAGCCTTGTGGCACAAGTGTTTTACTATGTAGTCTCTGTATTTTTCACTCTAATGTCTGAAGAAATGAGGGAGTCCAACAAAAACATACGTTAAAATATAGCCGTTAGTCTTTAAGATGGCACATCTTTTTTTTTTTGCTTTTGTTATATCATGTTCCTTGCTAATATTTATGACATTCCAAGCCCAGTGTTTTAGAGAGATTCTGTTTTGAGGGGACCTGCACCTGAGAAAGAGCCAATACAAGAAGCTCATTTTACTAGTAAAAGCCACAGATCTTTAAAATACTTGGTTTCCACAAAATAAGCAGATTTAATTCAGTTTAAAACCTGCAAGAGGATCTAGCAGAACTGGGTACAAACCCAATGTTTACTGCACTCTGTCTGTGCACCCTCAAAAACATATGTACAGAACTTGGAAATCCTCCCAAACCAGTTCTCAGGTGATAAGAGGGACTGCAGAAGATAAAAGGGGAATGTCCTATAGTAACTCTCAGTGAAACACGTCGTTCAGCCTTAGGCATTTGTATACAATATGTGATATTCATCCCACTTCTGATACTGAAATTGGCTTAGACAAAATATGTGGTCATAGTAAATATTTGTCTCCATAATTGTCCACATGTACCCCGGTTCCTGCAGATTTCCCTTATCCAGAGGTCTGTGTTTGTCAACTACTATTATTATCGCTATAATACTTTATTCCTTTATATTTTATTTTATTTGGTACATTTTTTTTCAAATGACCCAGTAAGCTGTACAGTATCCTGAGTGACATAATAGTGAAATATATTAATAAAATGTTAAACAGATCAGAAAGCACAAAGAAAAAGCAAGTGAAATAAACTCCAGCTGAAATTAACCCAACTGAAGTGACATGAAAGGAATTCGTTTCAAAGTTTTCATCTGGCATCGGAAAGGGCATCTTGTATGTGCCAGGAATTCCTCAGGTGGCTTGTCACACATAAAATAACAATTTATCTAGTAGCAGCTCCTCGTGCTAGGGAATTCCGTTCTATTTGTCCATCAGCCTTAACACTCAATATTTCGTAAGTTGTAAATAGCAAAAACAGCAAGTAAAACTGTGACATGAAACCATGTTGCAGAATATCATCATCCATAGGAGGAGCCAGACTATCCCTTCCAAAAACCAGAACAAGTACTCCAATTTGTGGGAAATAGTAGAAGTCAGATGACACCTGAAATAAAATGTGTATTTCTTCTTATTATTTGCTCTCCAGACCAAAAAAAAAAAAAATGCAAATCTTTCAGTGGTCCCTGCCTGAGACACTGGACATGAAAACAAAGCTGGACTATCTCCCATCTGAATGATTTACATATGACAAGCAAGATAATTTGGCAAAGGCTGACTGAGGCAAACTCACATTGGAAAACACAGCCTTTTTTCTTCGAGGAGTGCATTACCTCAGGTATCAGCTGGAACCAGCACTCTTGGTGGAAGATGAGGTCAGGCAATTTTTCACTAATTCCCCCATTAAAGCCTCCATGCTACCTTCCATGATGTTTTAGACATTCCTAATCCTGCAGCTGTCTTAGTAGTACAGAAAGCTGCAGGAAGAAGGAAGAGTCAGTGATAAATTTAAAAAGCCCATTGTCTAGCCGGTAGGAAAGCAGATTCCCATTTAGAGGAACTCTGGGTATCACTCATTATTACTGATTGTTATTATGTAGGCTTTTTTAAAAATTACACATTCTTGCTACTATGTTTATGAACAAATCTGAAATGGCAGACAGTTCCCTAAGCTTTCCCAGTGGCCATCAAACCAAGATATATGGTAGGAACCCTTAGTAGCTTGACACCTCAAAGACAAAAGGTTTAAGCTTTAAAGTACTATATGAGAAGAGTGATGCATACTGTACTAATATGGTCTGGAATACAGTACTCCCCCGTTTATTGCAGGAGTTAGGTGCCTGACCCACCCGCAATAAAGGAAAATCCATGAAACACAGATGCCTCGGCAAACTGACCTTGGGCTTCTCCTGCCAGCTGCACTTCCAAAGAGAAGATTTTAACCCCCTACTGACACCTCAGCAAACAGACCTTGGGCTACTGCTGCTGGTGTGTGTTGCCAGGAGCAGCCTAACATCTGTTTGCTGAGGTGTCAGGATGAGGTTAAAAACCTC
Organism: Phrynocephalus guinanensis; assembly: GCA_037367245.1. Classification (NCBI taxonomy): domain Eukaryota; kingdom Metazoa; phylum Chordata; class Lepidosauria; order Squamata; family Agamidae; genus Phrynocephalus; species Phrynocephalus guinanensis. Next base: position 62,329,714 of record CM074734.1, on the reverse strand, counting down.
TCTTTGGAAGCACACCGCAGGAGCAGACGAAGGTCTGTTTGTTGAGGTGGCAGGAGGGGGTTAAAATCCTCTCTTTGGAAGTGCAGCCAGGAGCAGCCCACAGTCTGGTTGCTGAGGTGTCAAGATGGGGTTAAAAGCAATTCTTTGGAAGCCTGCTTCTCTCAAGAAAAAAATCTGTGATATACTGAGACCATAATAGATGAACTGCATTGTGGATGAACTACTGTAGCTGCATTTCAGCCTATAGACAGTGAACTGACAGCTTATTTGTTAATGATAAACTTTTTATTACATTGCTGAAATTCTCTAATATAGTGCACATTTCACAAATATCACACATATGCAAAATATAGATTCCTCACTAGAAAAAGAATCTATGTAAAAGAATAAAATATATATCTAAAGCCAAAGAAAATATTCTTGCCCTGATTTATAAAACTGAACATGTTTGTTGCCAATCTTAAGTGTGTTATTCCAAAAACACTTGTTAAAGTAACTGAGTATGCTACTGAACAGATTTAGCAGAAATACCTCTGAAAATTAAAAACGAAGTCTGAATGTTAAAAAAAATGTAATATCTAAAATTTTATAACAAACACATTCTGATCAAGCCAATAGGAATTCCAGTCACTGTTTTAAAATGGCAAGGTGCGGTTCATCTCTATCCAAACCCCACGTGTATTCAAGCACCATTTAATACCTCTAGTTCAGGGAGGGAACCTGCAGTTCTCCAGATGCTGATGGAACTCCTATGCCCATTCCAACTTATCTTTGGTTAGGCCCCGCTGGAGCTGATGGGAATGGCAGTCCAAAAACATCTGAGGTGCCACCTGTTCCCCAGCACTACCCTGCCTGAAACAGAAGCATAAAGCAGGCATGTCCAAAGTTCGGCCCGACCAGATGTTTTGGACCACAACTCCCACAGTCCTTTGTCACTGGCAATCTAAGCTTAGAATTCTGGGAGTGTGGTCCAAAACATCAGGAGGGCTAAAGTTTGGGCGTGCCTGGCATAAAGAAAGTGGAATCACAATAACTAGAACTCCTTTGAGGGGGGGGGGTTAAACAAGGATCCGAAGCACAAAGGGGCAGGAAACACAGTCCATCCACAGTGGTGCTAAAAAGTATTGAAAGTGCAAAGTAACAATTCTATCAAAGAGGATAAACAATTGTATTCTAAAGGTTGCTTGAAGAATCTGGTCTGAATCGGGGAATCCAGTTCTCTATCATTTTCTCCTCTGCAGGAATCTTCCAACAATTTAAGCAGGGCCAACAGAGATAAACACTGTATTAACTCTTCCTATCTTATCTTTCTATAACTAAAAAAAAAAAGTCCTGAATTAAATCTTTACATTGAGGCAACTCTCCTTGAGCTACTTCTTGATTTATTGCTAACAGCTAGAACAGTGGAAATGTGTCAGCAAACTTAGGTTGAAGTTTCCGTTCTGCCCAAAAGAGTGTGCCCAGAGGATTCCCTCCATCTTGGATACAGTATCATTCACATGAGATTTTAGAATTCCTATTTCATCTCCATGCTTTCATTAACAGAGACAGACAAAATTAGGACAGCAGAAGACCGGCCAGGCCTTTAACCAAATCTTTAAACAGGCAGAAGTGTAACTTTATGCATGTTTAGAAGTCTTCTCCTTGAGTTTCCTCTCTTGAATCATCAGGTCACTGAAAAAAGAATATTATGGAAACTTTTTTCTCCTGTGACTGCTAAATATATTTTTACAGTAACATCATCCTAAATCAATTGATACTTAACTTGACGTAACCATTCAGAGCATTTATGGTATCTCTAGTACACAGTTGCTCACTCCAATTATCCATCTAAGGTTTGATCCCATCATTATAGTCATACAACCCTCTCGGTCCTTCATTCATTTATCTTCTAGCGAAAACATAATAGTGTATTTTCTTACTGTAGTGTATGCAGCAACAGTAGACAGATTGTTATCTGACACAGTGAAAAAGCCATCCCACATTTTAAATTTGCTGTGTTACCTATATTTTTCTCCTCTTCAACAACACACCAAATTCTGGCAGCTAATATACGGCCATTCAGCATCATTACCAGTCAATGCAAAACTAGAAATCCAAGTTTGTCTCTGTATAATGTGTTCCCGTTGTTTTCTAGAACCAGAGGAATGCCATTCAGGAAGACTGAATTGCTGCTGAAGCACCGTCATTTATTGCTGTGTTGATTCTGTCTGAGCCTGAATATGGGAGATCTGAAGAACTGGCAGCAGCAGCAAGAAGGCATCTTGGATATAAGAAGTGCTGTTTGAAGCCTATAAACAAGAACAAAGAAGGCAGAATACTTAGTAAAGTGGTGAGAGGGTGTGAGATAGACCTCCCACCCTCTCAACACGTCTCCCCAAATTGATCACCTGACGCATAGGGGACATGAACCTACTGTATGCAAGACCCCACGTGGCACACCCATTGAAAGCTGGACCTACCCAGGTATCTGCTTTTGTGCAAGCCATTGTATATATTGTACTGACACCTTTTTCATGCAGTCCATCAAAGCGACAAAAGAATCTACGTGGGTGCTAAAGAGTATGAAGAAGTCACAGATTTTTAGTTTTAGTCTAAACTATAGTTTTATAGGACAACCTATGTTATTTATTTATTTATCTAACAACAAAGGCCATTCTGGATGGTTTATGTTATCTCTAGACATTTTTTAAAAAAATATGTCCTCTACACTACACCCAATCCACCTTGTAAATGCATTACATAAAATGTCTCCCTGGGGAAAGAGGGTCCAGAAGCATATCAGTTGTGCAACATGAAGCAGAGGGTCAGGATAAGAACCAAATTGAATCCTTCAACCTGGATTTCTCTATTCATTCCTAGTCATCAGTTGGTCCATTTCAGACAGAGTCATGTCCAATAAAGATGTACACATGCAAGTGTATTACAACTTACCTCCAAAAATACTCCAGTGATTAAAGGGTTAAGGACATCTGTCTTCTCTGTCACCTGAAAAAGTAATTATGGCATTTGAAAGTTGAAAACAAACAAACAAATGAAAGACAGAATAAAATCTGTCTTAAAAATAATTCAGGACAGTTCCACTTATTTATACCATAATTTATCCCATTCATTTGTTATTTGGAAGAATCAATCTGATACAGTTTGAACATGCAGTTCTGAAGAAGCACTGCCTATCAAGAGAATGCTACTTACACAATGGGATCACAGTCCCAACTGAGATGCTAGAGAAAAAGTGTGTGTCAGCCAACAGGACCTAACCTACTTTCCCTGTAACAATTTCCTGGCTTTTGAAACTTCTGGATGAGTATAAAAGCTTTTCCTGGCCCCCTGCAATTCTGTTTCCAAGATCAACATTTTTGCAACAGCAAAACCACACTATGGATGATACCTTCTTGGCTGCTAGTAGAAAAAAAAGTTGCTGAGCTTTCGAGAGCAAGCTCCCTTTTTCAAAGCAGGTATAGAAGACCAAACATGGCAAGGGATGTAATTTGCCAGGAGAGAGTGCTTAAAAATTCACATGGCAAGATGGATGCCAGGCTTCTTCTTGGAAGGCCCAGAGCAGCATGGTCCAATGGGGTTGGACTTTACAGGCCAGTTCAAACAAAGAGCAGCATGGTATGGGCACCTCCCTCTTACTTACAACCATCGTCTCTCTATTGGCTCTTCAAAGCATATAGCTCCTGGTTGGCCAGAACTGGGATAGAAGCAGGAGGTTAATGTAAAAAAAAATGCTCTCCACTAGGGGGTGGGGGAAAAACTTTTTGTGTGTGTGTGGAGAATGTTTAAAAAATGTCCCACTAAGTAGATCCAGTCAAGACCCAATTGAAGGGAAAACGATATCACAGTACCTAGCGTTAATGTCCTGTTGCTGTAGATGTTTCTTTCACCTTCTTCATGGTGGAGGTGGCTCTTTTGTGGTATCTTGCAGTAAAAAAGAGGTTTGGAGCCGTGCAGCCATTAAAACAAAAGCAAAACTAGACTATGCCCCCAAATGCATTCTAATTCCCAACAAAGGAGGTGCCAAGAGGTGCAGTAAGTATGGGATCATTGCTTTAACTTCTTATGCAAAAAAAGTGATCTTCAAGGTGTAACAACGAAGCTTCTGCCTTTATATGGACCAAGAAATGCCTGATGTTCAAGCTGGATTCGGAAAGGAAGAGGCACTCAAGATCACATTGCAAATGTCTGCCAGCTACTGGAGACTACCAAAGAATTTCAGAAGATCAGTCTGTGCTTTATAGCCTACAGCAAAGCCTGTGGCTGTCTATGATCATGAGAAATGATGGGTGGTTCTGAAAGAAATGGGTGTGCCTCAGCACTTGATTGTCTGGATTTGTATTATGGACTTTCAGCTACTATCAGGATAGAATATGGAGAAAAAGAACGGCAAAGGTCTCAGTCATCGTATCTGCTTATTTGTCAACCTGCAGGAAGAACAAAATGTAAAGGCCAGAACAGATTCAGAGGGAGGACGGGTGAAAACTGGTGGAAGTAGCATAAATAATTTAAGATATGCATATTATACAATTTTACTGCAGAAACGAGCTACAACTTGAAATGGCTTTTAATGGAAATGAAAGAAGAAGCAGGCCTGCAGATGAACGACATGAAGAAAAATCATAACTACAGAATCACGCCCTTTTAATGTTGACAAAGAAGAAATTGAAATAAATAATTGAACATTGGTTCTAAACCATCAATCCAGATGGAGAATGCAGCAGGAAATGAAAAGAGGACTGAGACTAAGAAGTGCAACAATGAAAGGATTAGAAAAGATCATCAAACGGTAAGGGTGTGTGGCACTGGTGACCAAGACCAAAGGTCATCCATGCTCCTGTATTTCTAGTCATCATGTATGGGTGCGAAGGCTGGACAATTAAGAAAACTAACCCAAACAAAACACAAACTGCAATACTCTAAACAGTATACAAAAGGAAGGCCACTTTTTCACATCCTGCAGCACACTGTTGTTACATTATTCTTAAGTCTTGACATCTTACCCCAGCAGCTGTTAAGCAGGTAGCAAAGTCTTTTGAAAGAGATGACAGTTCTTTACACAGCATCATTGTCATCCTACAAAAGAATAATAGCCACCAATGCAAGTAAGTAAAACGTAGGTTTACTCCACATACTCATTGCTTTTCTATAAATATTAATAAAGAAAACCTTTTCACATATACTGTAAACAGAAAAGGAGCCATACACAACAAGAACCAAATTCTTAGTAGCACATTTATCAGATCATTAAAAAGTTACAAACCAGGTGAACTTAGTACTACCCAATTCACAGGTATTCACCTAATTTACTTAGATATAATGGCCAAAATCTGATTACATGTGTATGCTAGCGTAAGAGCAGCAGTGAAAATCATAGCACAGAACAGTTACTATTTCAAGATCAGTAACTGTTTGCAATCCTCATCATGTGCCAAGTCAGGTAATTGATGCATGTGGAGGAATGCAAGCAGCAACTCTGAGCTCTTAACCATTGCCACTGGAATCTACACCATTGCATTTATGCCAGTGCCCAAAATTGGATTCTATCCATTCTTTCTTGGGGGGAGTGTATACCAGTCGCCTGAGAATTAATAAAGCAGTAAACCCACAACACATAGCTGACAGAATACAAATAACTTGTATACCCTATCCCTGAGATCAGATCTCTCATTTCTCTCTCTCTCTCTCTCTCTCTCTCTCTCTCTCTCTCTCTCTCTCTCTCTCTCTCTCTCTCTCTCTCTCTCTCTCTCATCAAGGGAACTGTATGTATATCCAGCAATTACCCTTTTGAGTGGGGAGAAAAATTAAAGCCCCTATTATTGCACATACAGGAGACCTTTTAAGCAGCCTCGTGATCCTTTCTAAAAAGCCAGAACAATATATAACAAACCACAATATTTTACCATGTTCTCTTTTCAGGGATCTGTTACCATATCCACTTTTGCGGCACAGTGGTCCCCCGCCCTTTCACGGTTCACATTCCCCGGTCCCGCTATATCGCAGGACCGCAGTAACCGGAAAGGGCTGGAGGGAGGGGGGATCGCGCGCCGCCCACCTGCGCTTCTCAGGCGGTCCGGGCAAGCAGCGCACTATGGCAAAGGGGCTTTCGACTGCGGAGCCCCAGCGCTGGGCTCCGTGGACAATGTCCCTTTGGCCATCGCGCGCTGCTTGCCAGGACATCCCAGGAGGTCCGCGCATGATGGCAAAGGGGCTTCTCGGAGGGGGGGGGCAGGGAGCGATCGCATCCCCCTGTCCCCTCCCAGATGCCTCGGAGCTGCCCGGCGGGGGTGTCAGGGAGCGATGTGATCGCTCCCCGCCACCCCCCTGGGCCCCTCCGAGAAGCCTGGGAGGCGTGCAGGGGTGTGTGTGCCGGGGAACGATGCGATCACTCCCGCCACCCTTCTGGGCCCCTCCGAGAAGCCTCGGAGATGGGCAGGGTGGCGGTGGGGGGGGGGCGATTGGGTTGCTTCACGCCGCCCCCTGGGCCCCTCTGAGAAGTCTCAGGGCTGTGCGGGGGGGGGCACAATCTCCATTGAAATGCATTGTCAATGCAATTCAATGGAGAAATTTTCCCTATTGGAAACCATTGAGCCAATGTTTTCCAATGGTGAAAATTTTCTCCATTGAAATGCATTGGCAATGCATTTCAATGGAGACGGCCCCGGACAAGTCTCGGGTGGCGTGGGCAGCAGCAGGAGGTCAAATTCCCCTGCTGATGCCGGTGCGTGCCGCCCCAAGACTTCTCGGACAGGTGCGTGATCGCCGCCCCGCCCTCGGTCCCCCCACCCCACTTCCGCATATCATGGATTTTTATGGATCGTGGGTGGGGTGGGTCCCTAACCCCCACGATCGGTGGGGGGTTACTGTATCCACAAAGTCCAGTGCAATACAGAACTTTCTAGAAAATGTTTCAAAGCTGGGGTTAGCAAATCGTTTTCCTGCTGGGTTCCATATTATCGCTTCACACATAAAGGAGTCAAAGAGGTCATATCTTGAATCCACATTGAATTGCTTTATTTGTTGGACCTCATGTGAACTGAGGGCCAAATGAGAGCGATACAGGTAAAACTAATGTGATAACATTTTTAGGGAAAATATTTTATTTTTAATTCTCTTTGAAAATTGGCACTTTGGATCTGAGAAATGGCAATGAGTGCTTAGCCTATCTATTCCCAACTGTCCATCACTGCTTCAAAACTTCCTCCCATCTAAACAGCTTTATCTTTGTAAGGTTTGAATTAGACATTTGAAATCGCCCTTTCCTGGGGGGGGGGGGGGGAGAGTAGGATTTGAAAATCTGGTTGCAGGTGAATAACTAGGATCAGAAAGCATGTAGTACTTGGTTTGTGCAAACCAAAAGAAGCACAAGGGGATGGTGTGCAGTGCCATGATTTTTAATAACATACACTGCAGATGTATTAAGCAGCCTGTGTCCACCTCAGCCCTGTCTTTTGCTCCACAATGTGAAAAAAAGCTAGACTGAGCACCACCAAGAGTTTGGTCTAAAATCTTTCTTGCCATTCCCAGAATCCTAAGTAGAAATCTTGCCAAAGCCAATTTATACCAAGCAGTCAGTTAAAATTTGAAACTTATGCCACAAAGCAGACAAGAGTGGTCAGTCTTACTGTGAAAGGGCTTTGGCTCGGTCTATGGCCAAAATATCCTCCTTCCCACCATGAAGAATCAATGCAGCAGTTTTATGGAACACTTCAATGGAATAAGCTGTCAATTCAGCCAGACTTCTGATCGCAAATGTATGAATTTCCTGCAGGAGAAGGGGAAAAAGTATCAGTCTGCTAGGCTATCATCATCATCATCATCATCATCATCATCATCATCATCATCATCATCATCATCATCATCATCATCATCATGTGGGATTTCTGAATCCAACCTGATAAACACCTGGAATATAAGACAAGACACAGTAGTAATAGAACAAAGAAATGTCTGTATCATTGATATTGCAATCCCAGGGGGTGCCAGAGTTGAAGCTAAATAATTGGAAAAAACTAAAATACAGAAACCTGGGAATTGAGACATCTCACTTGTGGATGAAACACACTTCAGTGGTGCCAGTAGTCAATGGGACTTTGAAAGCAATTTCAGGAAATTTCTTATAATATTACAAGCAGTTGCAGACCTCAGAAGTAACACCATCACAGCTATAAAAAACAGCATTTTTAGGAAAAACATACATGCTGCACTATTTAACAGATACTTAGGTTTTTAGTTAAAACTTATATCTGTTATAGAATACCAGTCAATGTTTTTATAAGTGTGATTGACTGCGTGGTATCTCTGAATACTAATATTAATAAGAATGAGGAGAATAAGAATACGAAGGAGGAGGAGGAGGAGAAGATGATGATGATGATCACCATTATATTTATTTTCTTATCCAACTGTACCACAAAGGTGCCATGCAGACACTGGCACTGCAAGGAAGAATCCATGTGCTGACAACATTCTGCATAGGTTCAATTTCAGGTAGCAGGCTCATGGTTGACTCAGTCCTTCCATCCTTCCAAGGTCGGTAAAATGAGTACCCAGCATGCCGGGGGGGATGTGTAGCCTGCATAATTAAACTGTAAACCGCCCGGAGACTACTTGAAGCGGCATGGAGCAGTATATAAGCAGAACACCTTTGCTTCAGACAACATAATCTAGCCATCTATTGCTTGATTTCATAGCACATTTTTGGACCGAAGTGTTACCTCCACTGATTTTTTATCCTCTGGTGCATCATCCCCTGAACCCTGCTGTTGGTCTCCTTCCATTTGCCTTCCTTGTTGTACGGTTTGCACATTGACACGTTTAACCAATTCACAAGCAGAGTTTCCTTGCCTGTCCAAGAGGAAGCAGAGCCACATCAGCACATTATATGAAATGAGAGGAAGCATTTATTCTATTCAAGCTGCATATGGAGTGCATCCAAGCACATCTGAAGTGAAGAGTTTCCATTCATTTAATATTACAATGAGGTCAGAATCCTACTGAGCTTCTCAATACCACTCAGTACCACCAAAACCACTAGGAAGGCCATATTTTTGTAAAACCAATTCTCTTCTTTGGACATTTGAGTGAAGCCTTAACACAAATCTTTGTAAAGCACTATTTACAGAAAAAAGCACACCCACAAGGAGAAAAACAGGTACATGCATACCCACAGCGCACACGTCCCTTCTTCTCACAGGGATAAATGTCCACTATTCCACTGTTTGAGGAAATCAATATGTGTTCTTTCAGGCACCAGCCTTCTCATTACCTCAATGATTTCAGCCATCAGGAATTAAGCCTGCTTCTACCTGCAGGCCCCATCACAAATTCTATTTCCTGTCCACACTTGAGCAGTATCAGGCACTAGCTTGTCCATGGAATTTTAACAATATGTCCTTTCTCCTCTCTTCCTGAAACCCACAGCTTGGTCAGCCCTCAATGAACCATTTTAGGGCATCTCTCTCCCTGCCCTCGGGGTTTTTCCTATACTTCTTCAAGCTCAGCCATACATCCCTTAAGAACACATGGTACATTTTCCCCAGCACTCACAAACTAAACATCAAAGGCAAAAAGAATTAAATATTAGAAAATAACTTAATTCCATTGGTCAGATATCAGCTGATCAGGGGTTCTGTCTTTAGTCTAGGTCTGTTTTGACTGTGAGAGTCTATTTATCTTTAAATACACATTCCTGTTCTTTTATGTTTCACAACTTTTTTGCTTTAATGTGGCATATTCTACATCCACTGATATACTTTTAAAATAGACAGACAAATTTGTGTGTGCAGATAGAAAGTCTGAAAAACTGTTATTTGAATTCTTGGTACTCAGTGGCTGATAGAGATTTTATAAGTGTATCCATTAAAACAAATACTTCCTTTCACTACCAAAAAACCCAAATGTATTGCAATAAAAGCTGGCTCGTGATGAGCAAGCATTTTAATCTGATTTTGGAATGCAGTGCCACTCAGTGGCTCTGCAAATTATTGCAAGAGAACATGTGAACACTGCTGATATATTACTTCCAAGCAAAATACCCATATTTCACTGGTGATTGAACTAAATCCATCTATTCAAGCCCTACGTTTTTAAAAACTTTACAATATCAACCCTAAGAGATATGATAAGAATGAAATTCAGGAACCAATGACCATGGCCCTTTGAAAGTATGACAACAGTTAATTACTACAGAAACAACCCGGGGGACTTAATTTTGTTCAGAGCAAAAGACTCACAGTACCAGGCGTATGAACTTTCAGAAATTCCACCACCCGTGTTGTAGTAACTCCAAAGAAAACCGTAACAGCCGAGAAAGAACAAAACAAGAACTCACTCACTTGGGTCAGTTTGGCTGGCTTTGTAGAGACACGCAGTTGTGAAAAAACCTCCGATATTTCTTTGGTGAAGTCTTCCTCTTCTGAATGTAACAGAGGACAAACAAGAAACAGTACACATCGATACACCTAAAAACCCTTTTTGCTGCTTTTAGTTTCCGAAATGGCACAACGCTTCTGTGCAGGGCAAGAGAAGGACTCGACTCACAACTCCCCAGATAAAAAGGTCTGTCTGCAACAATGCTAAACAGTGCTACCATGAGGCAAAATGTGAAGGTCCTTTTGCCCCAAAATTCTCTGTCGCCCCGGTGAAGCAAAGAAGGGTTTCCTCAGGTTTTCCTCCCTTGCTTGCCCTACAAGTCCCTGTAGACGGTGGGCCTCCTGGCTGAGGATTCCAGGCAGCCGGCACCTATCTATTGGTTCAAACTACTTCAAGGAAGGCCCCTAATTTCAACCAGCCACCTCAACCTGGCCCATTATCTACACTAGGTAATGTTCTAGCAGAAGAAAATAAACAAGTACAGTACAGTATTTCAAAAATACATCCAGTATTCTAACATATTTTATTTGCCTCAGCCATATGGCCATGCCAATCACTGATTCTAGTAACGCTTCTGGATTTGGCACTCACCAAGGTAGTTGACAAAATGTATCTCCCTGAGTCCCCTCTAATGCTGTAGCTAATAGTGCTGCAACAGTTTCGATTTTTCATCTATGCCTCATTCAACAATAGGGAACATGCAGTCCTGTTGGACTGCAACATCCTTGCCATTGGCTATAGCAGACTAAAGTTGGAGTATAACAACATCTCGATGTCTGTCTGTCTCTCTGTCTGTCTCTCTGTGTGTCCAGTTTATATACCACCAACTACCAAAGGTCTCTGGGCAGCTTACAACAATTAAATTGAACAGTTAAAAATTATTAAAAACATTAAAATACAATGCACTAAAATTGCCATCTGGCCTCACAATCTGTTATATCAGTTAAAAAACTTCTGGAACAGGATGGTTTTTACTAGGTGTCAAAATGTCATCAATGTCAGCGCCAGGCGGATCTAACTTGGGAAGGGCGTCTGGAGGCAGCTGCTGTAAAGGCCCTATATCAGGGATGGCGAACCTATGGCACGGGTGCCAAAGGTGGCACTCGGAGCCCTTTCTGTAGGCACCTGAGATCACCCCTTCATAGCTACCTGTATACAGGTTAAATTACTGTATTGGCACTTTGCAAAAAAAAAAATAGTGGGTTTTGAATTGCAGTTTGGGCACTCAGTCTCTAAAAGGTTTGCCATCACTGCCCTATACAGTATCTACAAGCCATCTCTCTCAAGTATCCCCTTTGCTTCTGACATAATGATTGCCATTTTCCCTTGTTCCTTGTAAGACTGATTCCAGATATCTTGTACTGGTCAATGAGATCTCTTTGAGTGCTCACATCTGCAGTATGCAACATTATCCATTTAAGCATACAATCATAGACTCAAGAACATTCATGTCCAGAGTCTCAAGCAATGTCAAACTAGAAGGGTTCATATACCAATCAGAAACAGAATAATGGCTAGATACACAACAGATGTGACTCCCTAGGCCTGCTCTTATAATCACGTTTCTTTCTTTCAGGTGTCTATGCAGCGGACATATAAAAGAACAGATTGGCTTGTCATTCAATTTTTTCAAGGACTTTTTTTTCCCCCCATATCTGAACACCAAGACTGTTCACATTACCTCTTTTTTCTTCCTCTTCATCATCACAAAATTCAGCTAAGGAAAATGCTTCTTTGAGCTGCTCCAGCTCCGCCTTTAATGTGTCTAGCTCCTCTCCAGAGAGTGTGCTCATAACTGACTTCACCTGAATGAAGGGGAGAGAAATGGAGCGGAAAGTGTAAACCTGCTAGCTAATGCACTAATGACAGACTACCTAGCAAAGTAATTTTCCTTTTTGCATACACTCTCTCCTCTCCACAAGGATCTCACAATCCCATTGATTTTATTTTTTTACTCTCAGTTGCGCAGTGTTTAGTCAGAGAGACAACGATCTAGAAAGCTCTTATTTAACAGTACACTACACAAAGAGGAAAGAAAGACCAGGGGTGAGCAGAAGACAATTTCCCCTGCCTTTACTGATTTCCATTCATGGTGCTTGCATGAAACCTATAAAAGGGCTCATCTCTCAGAGTTTATACAGATACTATTCTATTTCTCCACAGCTGTACAAAAAGAAAAAGCTAAATTACCGAAGGCCATTACCTTTGATTCACTCTCCCTGGAAAGCATCTCTAAGGCTTCCAGATGAGAAAGACCCTGAAACTCATCAAAGAGTAGTCCATAATGGGCTTTCTTTTCTGTAGCCATGGAAACCTCAGTTAATGTCTGCTGTTCTTCTCTCTCCTTTGCTTCTCGTAAGATCTACAAACAGAAAAACCGAAGCATTAAAACTGGTAAAGGGAAAAAACGAGAATACAAAAAGGGAAAAGTTGGTGTCCTACTGTGCACAGGTCCATGGTTTAAGCATTTGTAATTGAGAGGAAACGAGGGGAAATTTTCTCAGTTGTTGCACTGGAATTTATATGACATCCATACCTGAGAAAGTGTAGAATTTCGGCTCATAAGATCTTTTGTTCTCTTAAATCCAGGATCACCTTCTGCAATCACATCCATAGTCTTCTTGCCAATGAATTCTAACGCATCTAAACTTCCACTAATAACTGTCTTCCCCTAGAAAATAGAAAATCAAATAAAACACAAGTTATATGTTGGAACTTCTTGAAACCTTCCAAGTGCAAGATAGGTACTGTATTTATCACTATGCATTGGAGGAAAGAGTCAGGTGAAGAATACAAGAACGAGCTCTGCCTCCTTGGCAGTAGGACAATCCAAAAAGATTTATTTATTCTAGTCTGCATTTGATGAATTCTAGTGTAACATGCTTTTAGCTAATCTACCATTGATATCTCATTTTTAATTTTTTTTAGCATTTTACACATTGAATCTTCTTTTTAGGACTTGGTTGTATATAAGTCCTAAAAACGCTTCATGAGGGTTTTTACCCTGAACTTGATATAAAAGTTTGGCCACTGTCCTACTGCCTAAACACCAGTATCTAATTAATTGTTAGCACAGCTCAAAAGGTATCAGAAGGGACATATTTTGCTACCACATATGCGCTTTCTTTTGAGTCCTTGACAACTAAAGTTCTTTTAACATCAAATATGGATGACAGAAATCATAAAGGTGGTGTTGAAGTCTTTAAAACATAGCAGAAAATCCTTATTTTATCTTGTATCTAAAAAATGCCTGTCACTATTCAGACCCGTTGATTAGATTTCCCCCCACCAACAACAAAAAAATGCTCTATACTTCTTACCGGTAAACAACATATTGCTTTGTAATGGTCATAAATAATACATGGGACTATGTAACTGATAAAACACTTAATGACCAGTCATGAAGCAATTTCAGCATGAAGACACAAGAGAATAAAGGCTACCGCATAATAAGCTAAATTCCTGTTTTAATCTCACTCACTGTGCTTTGAACAGCAGCAGAGATGGTAGAAAGCATTCCAAACGCACCACCAACGGGGGAAGGATTTTCAGCCTCTCCTTGGCCATTGCTGCTTTCTTCATCATTTGGATTTTCTTAAAGGAAGAGGATAGTGGGGTTTAAGGATTGCAAACCACAGTTCTCCAAACCAAAACAGAATCTGGACATCACATGGTTCCAAACATGTGGCTCAGAGCTCTAATTTTGCAAGAGTGCCACTTGGGGTTATGTGCTCTTGCTATTAGCCAGTAGGAACACATACAATAATACAATACAGATAGGATTGGGTTAGGATCAATAATGGCACAGAGCCAAGGCTGACCATTATGAGAAATCTACTCATTGCAACTATATCACTGGAGCCCATATAGATTTACAACAATGTATGAACCTCATCACAGAATTGGCTTGCCATTCTTGGAGAGTTTGGCAATAGAAAAGGACAGCAGAAACGTTTGGGGGAGTCTTAAAGATTACAAGTTGAGCAATGCCAGTGGGATGGTCAGTTTCTCTATCAACATTTGACAGTCTCCCTCAAGTGAGAAAAGAGAGCTCCATCATCCACAGTAACACGTGGCAAACTTCCAACCGTTTTTAATTGGAGAAAGAACTGACCTTCGACAGAATCTTTGGCCTCAGAAGGAATTCGCTAGGGCTAGGAATCCCAAGGGATGTCTCCGCTTTTTCAATGACGTTTGAGATTCCATAACCTAGATAAAACAGAGCACATTAATTTCCTGCTCAAGAAAAAAAAATGCTTCAGCAAAGCAGCAAAGGCCAGTCAGCAAGACAGAGCTATTCTGGCCAAGAGGTTACTCTTGAAAAAAGAAAACTCAGCAAATACATTATTTGATCGAGCCATGGGCTTAAAATTAAAATTCTTGCAATACACCCCTCTTTTCCCATACATGTTGAGAGAATGCATTTTGTAAGAGCTTGCACACCCTTGACCTTGGATCTGTCTCTGCTTATTTTTCTTTTGAATGTTCCACAAAGCACTTTGCATTTGCCACAGTTATCTTTAAAAAACACACACAGAAGAGAGAGAAAAAGCAACCCTGAGCCAAGACCACTGGATTTAGATTTCAAGATCCAATCCATGCCTCACGCTTCAATAAGCCTTACCTACTGTAGCCACTGTAGCTGAAGCAGTGGAGATCAAGGATTTCCCCCAGCTTCCCCAGTACTCCCATCCTGTTCGTGATCCATCAGAGAAAGTGGTGCCCTTTAAAGAGAAAAGGCAAGTAGGTGACCCACCTCATGGCTGTAACTTTGAAACAAAATGCCCATGTCCACTAAAACTCACTCCTGGCCAAGAAGAACGATTAAGAAATTATAAAGAAAAATACTGCACTTCTCATCTTCCTAGAATGTTTCACGGTAATCTTAATCTAGTTTATCATAAAGCATTCTAGGAGGACAAAAACCGCAGCATTCCGGTTTGCACTGATATAGCATGCCTAAATGTTAAGAGCAATTTGTATCTATCTATCTATTTATTTATTTATTAGTTGCATTTTTATCCCGCCCATCTTCCAGAAGGAACTCTGGGCGGCTTACAAACGATAATAAAACAATATATAACAATATATTAAGGTGAGGAAATGGGAGAGAAAATAATGGTTAAGGGATAAAAAAACCCAAATAGAATAAAGAGGAGGAGGGGGAAACCCTCCAACAAGAGGCGGCGCGGGCAAAAAAAAAAAATACGTGAAAAGGTCGCCATAGGCCTCCTTAAAAAGGTAGGTTTTCAAGGCCTTTTTGAAGGTGGGCAGGGACTGTGCTAGGCGCAGCTCACTCGGAAGATGATTCCATAACATAGGGCCCACCACAGAGAAGGCACGGTTATGTGTGAGTGCTTTCTGCGCCTCCCTAGGTGTGGCCACCCTAAGTGAGCGTGCCTGCGCCATTCTGGTGGGCCTGGTCCCAGTTGATCTCTGAGAGATACGCTCCGACAGGTATTCTGGTCCCAAGCCATAGAGGGTTTTGAAAATCAAAACCAAGACCTTGAACCTTTATCCGGAGGGCAACGGGCAGCCGATGCAGGCAAGCCAGAACTGGGGTGATATGGTCGAATCTACGAGCACCCACCACCAGCCTGGCCACTGCATTCAGCATACGCTGGAGCCTCCGGACAAGGGTCAAGGGCAACCCCACGTAGAGGGCATTGCAATAGTCGATCCTCGAGAACACGAGGGCCTGCACAACTGTCCTCAGGGAGGACTCATCAAGGTACTGACGGATCTGGGCGATCCTGCGGAGATGGAAAAAATCAGCCCTGGAGACCGCCATCACCTGGGCTTCCAGGGAGAGGGCTGAATCCAGGACCACGCCCAGATTCCTGGCCCTGCCCTTAGGCTGGAGGGAAACCCACCCCGGGCTAGGGAGGGGACCATTGTACCCGGACGAGGGTCGCCCCGAAAAACAGAACCCCAGTATTCTCCGGGTTCAGCTTGAGCTGGTTCGACCTGGTCCATTCCAAGACCGCCTCCAGGCACAGATCAAGGGAGCGTACTGCCTCCACTGCAGAAGAAGAAAAGGAGAGATAGAGTTGCGTATCATGAGCGTACTGATGACAGCGAACTCCAAATCTCCTGATGACCTCCGCCAGCGGCCTCATATAAACATTGAACAGCATGGGGGAGATTGCCGACCCCTGGGGCACCCCACAAGGGCGCGTTCAAAGGAGCCAACAAGTCATCCCCCAGCTGAACCCACTGTGACTGGTCGCCGAGAAAGGATTGGAGCCAGCAGAGCGCTGAGCCCCCAACAACAGCCAGCGAGCCGATCCAGCAGGTTACCGTGGTCGACAGTATCAAAGGCCACTGACAGATCAAGGAGAATATCAAGCATCTCTGGATATAAATGCTGAAGACATTTTTTTCATGATAAAATATTACCCTGTTTACCATGGAAATGCTAGAAATATAAATAATAAAGCCATAACCTATTGTATCTCATGGGTTAAAACAAGAGAAAACATTTTTACGGCTGGTAACTGATAACAAAACTAATGTATACAGTCAATAGGGGCTTTCTATGGAAGTCAAGGTAAATATTTCACATTTAAACAAATGAAGTCAAACAACAAAGGAAGGAACAAACACTAATCATCACAGTATTCCTTTCAAGGGGTTCAAATTCCTCAAGGTAAAAAAATTGTGTTAAACTTTACAGACTTACAATTCCACTAAGGCTAGCCTTCCTTTACCCTCCCCCCCACCCCCACATGATAGGAACCGTCAAGTGTTGGGAAGCCTGGTCTCCACGCTTGTATTTCATTTGCATGAAGAAAGTCAAAAGCTTGACAAATTATGGGAAAATATTAAGCACATAAAAATATCCATCATCCCCCTTTCTCTTTATAAAAGTGGCCAGCATCCTATTAATAATATCATCTATAACTTCATACACAGAACACACCTTAAACAAGCACTTGCTTCTTATAGTTCCATTATCACCCGATTCTAAGTGGGTTTCTCATCTTCCAAGACTTGTAACGATCACAGAATATTAAAAATGTGAACATCATACAGTAAGTAGAGATGGGCACAGGCCTCGGTTCGGAGGTCTGCACTGGTTTGTACATGCGGCACCAGAGGTGCCTCACACTCCCTTCCCCTGCCCCCCCTGACTGGATCCCCCCCACTCACCAGCCAGTGCACACTTCTCTCCTCCTCCTCCTCGGCGGTTTGTCCAGTTCCTGGCAGGAGCACGGGTTTCCCTGCCCCACCCAGACAAGGAGGCAGGACAGGCAAGCCCCTGCCCCTGCTGAGGACTGGACAAACAGCCAAAGAAAAGAAAGGGGTGGGCTCCGGTTGGGGACGTGGGGGAAAGGAACGGGTAGCACCTACGGTGCCCCATGTACAAACCGGCACAAACCTCTAAACTGAGGTTCATGCTCCTGCGAGGCAAGACCCAGCACGCGTGGGAAAAGAGTCAGTCTGCCATTCCCTCTTGTAAAGATGAGAGAGGAGAATGAGAGGGGGGGGATTTGGCATCTGGTGTTGAAGGGATGCAGGTACCAGAGGGAAAGAATGAGAAAGAAAAGAAGGTGGGCCCTAAGGCAGGGGAGAAGGAACCAATATAGAGGGGCATCTGGTGACAGAAAGAGGGCTAGATGAATAAAAGGAGGTGTGGGGTAATAAAGAGGAGAAAGAAGGCAGGAAGGAGGAGATCGGTATTCAAGTATAGGTGAGGATACCTATAGAGTGGACAGTGCAGGTCTATCTGTGGATAGGGACCATGGCTGAGGGAGCCTCGGGGGTATCGGACCCATGGCTGGAGGTCCAAAGGCAGAGCAGCCTGGGCGAGGCATCCCTGCTGCAGTACAATCTGTGCAGGACAAGGCCGACCATTGACGCATCCCATGGAGAAAGCAAGGTTCGGGACTTATCCTTACTAAAGGATCCCCGGGAAACATCGTTGTTAAAAGAACAGTTCAATATGTTTGAACTGGTTGAAAATGTTACATTCCATGGGGAAAATGTGTATCAGAAGCGACAGACGTTTTGAATAAAAGTTTATTTTCAATTACGTCAACTCCTGTCATTGAGATGCCTGAACGGACTGAACTGTTACCATCTAAAAATGAACCCAGTCACAGCTCCTCTCTAACAGTAAGCTAGAATCCATCAAAACGTTTGACACAAATACCTTTTCCTTGGTGCCAAGGGACTCGTGCAATGAAGCATACTCAGAGGTTTTAGCTTCGGGTCTTTTCCGTGTCATAGACACAGGCTCATCTTCCACATCATCAGGCTCAGCGGGCTCAGCCTTCTCTGTCTTCTGATCATTTTCAACAGGCTCACAAGAATCATCTTCTCTCAAAGGTTTATCCTCCTTTTGGGACATGACCAGAGCATATCCTAAGTGTATAAATAGTTTTGTTACAATTTAGGAAAGCTTCACTTGATGCACACACCTGTTCTATGAATTAGGTCATAACAATGAGGTTTTTCTGGAAAGAAATGGACCAAAAGTAGATTATTATTTTTTAGTGACCCTTTGAATGTTAGGAAACTGTTTCTCTTCCACTTATGTGGCAAACACTGATTATAAATACAAAAGGTTACCCATTTCATTGTCCCAAAGCTGTTGGGGGTCATGGGGCAGGAGAGGAAAGCATTTAACAACCAAAAATTTTGTACTTGTGGTGGCTATTTTTTTGGTAAATAAAGATTTTCCTCTCCCATCCTTTGGCCTACTCTGGCAAAATGGGAGCAATTCCACCGGAACCTTAGGGCCTTCAAGGAGAGAAAATGAAAATGCTTTCTTTCTGAAAAATCATCAACACTGATGTTATCATCCTTGTATGACATAACCTACAGAAAGAGGATACCAGGCAATAAATGACAACATTAAAAACCACTGCAAAGAATATTACAGCCCATCATTCTGACAACTCACCAAGACACCATGTTTGTATCTCACTGAATGTAAAGGTAAGATGGGCCACAATTTCCATCCAGAAAAATCTTGCATCCCAAACATACTCTAATAACTTTGATGCATCACAGAGATAAGCTTCTGTTTCAGGACAGATATGTATTTTAAGTAAGAAAAAAATAATCATAACAGCTGCTGTTGTGACATGGCTAGTATTATTGGCACAGTCTTTCTACATCTTTGACTTCACAGCATTCTTTGCTGCTAACATATTGGGAGGTGAGGGGCCTCACAAGCAGAGTATCTTCACCTAAATCTGGCCATGGTAGGGCCTGTCTTCACCTAAATCTGGCCGTGGTTGTAAGATAAATGCAGCTAAGATATAAGAAGCATGGCACGTTGCAGGTATCCCATTTGTCAGATATCAATTCTTCTTACACACATGTGGTAGAATACATATTATCATGATGACCTTTCAGCCTACCCTTAGTGTTAAACATTATAAAATGACATCAGTGGGTGCTACCTGCTGAAGAGAACACACTATCCAAGAGAGAAGTATAAGCCTGGTTTGGGCTGCAGCTCAGCACATGCAGCAGAACACCTTTCTCTCTCCAGCTAACGGATCACCTGAGGAAGACAGAAGAGGTGCACTTTTTCCCTTATTAAATCCAGCTGTATAACCTGTGGAACTTTTTATGAAGAGCTAGTACTCCTGTTTGCCTTTCCCCTTCTTCTTCTCAACTCCTTGCCCTTCTGTGCTGCATGTCTTCTTGCCATTATTTTCAGGTGACGAACAGAATGACATAAAAAAGCAAAAAGGCAAAGCCTCTACTCAGAAGACAAGTGCTAGAAGAAACAGAAGTGGGAGAGACTAGCAGCTATGTAAAAGAATATTAAACACGACTTTCATAGATGTTTGTAAATCCTCTTGTGCAGTGCAGTACGTTGTGAAAGGGATGTGGCGAGTCAAGTAATCCATAAGGTCTACTACAGGCATGTCCAAAGTCCGGCCCGGGGGCCAAATGCAGCCCGTTTTCAAATTTCAAGTGGCCCGCAGCCTCTTCTCCCCTCTGGCTCAGCCTGTCATGCATCCCCACTGACTGGCCCCTCCCTATACTTTCTGGAGACTGCTTGCAGTTTTATGGTTTGCCTGCCCTCCCTGCCCCTGTCCATCCCCCCGGCCACCCACCCAACCTACCCAACCCCAGCACACGCCATTCCATCCCCCACAGGACCCCAGGGAGCTGATCTTCTGGGTCATCCCATTCACCAGTGCCATTCCATGCACCCCAGGACCTGAGGCAACTGATCTGTCAAGTCCAAAAGCACACACACACCATTCCACACATCCCAGCCAACTGATTTGCTGGGTCAATTGCCGGAGGTCCCAGGGTGTGAGGATTGGCACGCTAGCAGCATGACGTTGAAGATCAGTTCCCTGAAGTCCTTGGGGGTTTTGAAAGGTGCACAAGCAGCATGATCATTCCATGAGGTCCTGCGCTGTGTGGAATGGCATGTGTGTGAACGTGATCTGGCAGGTCAGTTGTCTGAGGTGAGGTGGGGGAAAGCACACATGCAGCATCAAAACCTCTGTTTCTGAGCCAGATGTGGCCTATATAATATAGTCGAGATCTCAGTATCACCCTTCACATTACTGCAGTTATTTGTTTGTGTGTTGTGTTGTTACAGTCATGACTGACTCTTCGTGACTCCATGTCCATGGAGTTTTCTTGGCAGGAATACTGGAGTGGCTTGCCAGTTCCTACTCCAGGGGCCTACAGCACCTGATATTCCCTGGTGGTCTCCCAGCCAAGTACTAACCAGGGCCGACCCTGCTTAGCTTCCGAAATCAGGCGAGATCGGATGTGCTTAGGGCATCTTAGTGTTTCATAAAATAGTTTATGTGCATTTAATGCAAATGGGTCAAAGAATGTCAGGCTGAATGGTCAGCCCTCCTACGCCAAA
Source organism: Phrynocephalus guinanensis (assembly GCA_037367245.1). Classification (NCBI taxonomy): domain Eukaryota; kingdom Metazoa; phylum Chordata; class Lepidosauria; order Squamata; family Agamidae; genus Phrynocephalus; species Phrynocephalus guinanensis. Next base: position 62,308,485 of record CM074734.1, on the reverse strand, counting down.
TCTGGCCCTAGTTGCAAAAAAAAAATGGACTGATTCAAAGGGGTGTCACTCGAGTGGCAACTTACGACACTAAAGTAAGACCCATGATGACCCCGCTTGTTCAGTGGGTCTACCTCGAGCACGTCTATGCCAACAAGGCAGAGGCTGCCGGCCCTCTGATCAATGAGGATGTTGGTACGGGTGTGGGATGGCTGCCTGCCTGCCAGTAGCCTGCCCTCCCTGCTGGCACAAAGGGCGGGCGGCCTCTTTCCCTTGCTTGCCGGGACGGATGAGGCATCGCTGGTTCACTGGAGTGCCAGGCCCCAGTAGCTTCGGCGCCGATGCTCTCTCTCTCTCTTCTCCCTGGACCAAGAGGCACCCCCCCGTCTGCCTTTGATGCAAGGGCTGAGGTGGGGCGGCTGGGACCGAGACCCCTTGACGGTGCATGCAATTGGGGGGGGGGGAGAGAGAGAGATGGAGAGAGAGACGGGGATCGGCTGTAAAGAAAGGGGGGCTCTGCTTTGCTTTCCCTCTCTCCCCAGAGAGGAGGAGGAGGAGGAGGAGGAGGAGGAGGGCCAGCTCAAGGAGTGCTGAAGAAGGACATTTTATTCCACAGCATCCATGTTGGCTGGGGCGGCGGCTGCGGCTGCTGCTTATGGGGAGGGCAGGGGGCAATTCCTCCCCCAAACTCCGCCCGAGCCAGGCAGCAACCGGCGCCATCTCAGAGAGCAAATCCTCTTCCACCACCCACCACCACCCCCGTCGCCCCTCACGACCCACTACCCGAAAGCCCTGGCTTTCTCCGGCGCGGGTCCTTCTCTCTCACCTGCAGGAGGGCCGCCGCCGCCGCCGCCGCCTCCTCCTCTTTTCCTCCCTCCGGGCCACGTCTCACCGGCCGTCAACAGACACCCAGCCCCCCCTCGGCACGCGCAGGAGGGACCATGAAGCGGCCGTTCCGCCCAACCATAGAGAGGAGAGGAAAGAGCAGCCCGCGCCCCGACGCACGCAGGGAGCGGAACTGACGTCATCGCCTTCGTCGTTCTCTCGCTACCTTCCCCCCCCCCCCCCGGAGAATTGCGCCTGCGTAGGAAAGCAGGCCAGGAAAGGAGCAGGCTGCGGAGGCCCGGGAGAAGTGACAAGGGTGGGGGCTCCCTTCCTCCCACCCGCCCCCCGCCTCACGCTGCGGAGCCCAAGGGGCCCATGTATTGGGAGGGGGCCTTGGCTGAGCCGGTGAGGGTGACGTCACGGCGCGCGTTTTTAACGTCACGGCCACGCACCGAAGCTGGTCGCTAGATAGCAGAAGATCGGTTTTGGGGGAAGAAAGAAGGTCCTCCTGTTTGATGGCTCCAGCAAAGTGGCGAGGATTTAACTGAGAATTTAAGTCCGTCCTGCCTCGGGAGGAGGGAAGCCTCGGCTGGCAGCGGGAAGGTGGTGGGTGGTGAGAAGGCAGCGTTTCCTCAGGCAACAGCAACGGGGCGGCGTCGCAGACTAGGAAAGATTAGTGGATCCAGCATCGGGTTCAGCTGCTGCCTTTTCCTGTAGATGCCCCTCGGTAGGTCTGAAAGCTCACGTTAAAAATCTAAGCCTCTTAAGGTGCCACCGGTTTTTGTCTTGTTTTAATCTTTTTTTTTTTCAAATAGTAGTAGTGTTTTCCTTTGGGTTTCGCCTGATAAGCTTGCACGAACTCACACGACTTCCTCTTCTGAATCTAGACCTTTTGCAAAGCAAGGAAGATTCCGCGACCTCCTCCTGCTGGGTTGGAAGCAGAGCCTGGTCTAAACTCCTGGTGGGTGAGATTAAAACCTGTTCCTTCAAGGTGGAATGACTGGAATTTCTTGTTTTAAAAGCATTTAGACTCCATCCTTTGCTAGAAACATGAGTATAGTTCTTATGAAAGCAAAAGGTTTTTTTTTAAAGTTAAATAATGTTACTGAGATATTTCTCCACTCAATTCTATGAAGGGGTTCATAGAATTATTCATATTTTTCAAGGGGGTCCATTATTTAAAAAAAAGTTATGAAACACTACCCTCGATTTCTTCACTGGGATGTTTGCAATAAGGCTGCTCCCTTTAGGAATGAGAGATTTTGGTCAGACATCCTGTTGATTCAGGTTGTAGTACTATCATATCTGGTTGTACAGGTCTAGCTGTGGCTGCTTGATTATCTCAGTCTGCCATAAAGAATCCTCTTCATGCTCATTTTTGGGAGTTTTCTTGAGAAAGGGGAAACAATGCAAATGTTATTTTAAATGCCTGTTGCCACAGAAAATCAGTGGTGCTGCATATTTGACCCTGTTTCATAAAGTATGTTTTTAGTTTGATGTCATGTCAGTTTAATCATACTCCAAGGGTTCTTTCTGATGCTTGACACTGGCATCATGCTAGATCAGTGATGGCGAACCTTTTAGAGACCGTGTGCCCAAACTGCAATTCAAAACCCACAATATTTTTTGCAAAGTGCCAATACAGTAATTTAACCTGTATACAGGTGGCTATGAAGGGGTGATGTCGGGTGCCCACAGAAAGAGCTCCGAGTGCCATCTTTGGCACCCGTGCCATAGGTTCACCATCACTGTGCTAGATACTTCCTGTTCAGTTACCAAAGCATGGGCAACAATGCAGAGAAGCCTGTGTGCACTTTTGTGCTAAGAGTCCACAAATGTTGACTCCTCTTGCCCCGACTGCTGCCACTCCTGTGGGACTCAGACACAGTTTTGGAATAAAAATAGCACTGGAGGATGGTAGTTCAGGTTGCAGAGCAGTAGTTTCCCAATTCAGGGAAAGAAAGGAATTTCCAAGGAAGATGGCTTTGAACATCACAGAGAGGCTTAATGTGACATCAGCTGGCCTGCATCCTGGTTTACTTTATTTATGCCTGGAATGTTTTGTAAAAGTAAACCCCGAACAAAGATGAGGAAAACAAACTGTGTGAAATGCCACTGTTACATCTTTCAACAATGCATCTCAAAAATTTGCCTTGAGTTGGGAAAGTTGATATTACAGCTTCTTAAAAATTAAATCTCAAGAGTATGAGTGCCTAGCGTCCCATTTTTAGATACTGTTTTTACTGATATCCAGTAAAGTAAAGCATGCCTATTGTGTACAGAATGGGAGCTCAAAGTGGCAGACAGTTTTGATTTTACAGCGGTGCCTTCAGATGCAAAATTAATTTGTTCTATGGGAATTTTCTTGAAATTTTTGTATCTTGAAAAATGGTTTCCCATAGGAATGCATTGAAAACCAATTAATCTGTTCCAGAGGTCAGAAATGTAAAAAAAAGAGAGAGGATTACATGGGTTTTCAATGCATGCCTATGGGAAGGCTATCCCCATGCTAGGAAAGATGAAAACAGCCTTTTCCTCTCTTTGGTAGCATTGGGTTTTTGACAGCCCCCAATTGCAAGGAGTAATGGAGGGGTGTCAAAAACCCTCCACCCCAAAGACAGGAAAGGGGAGGTAGGTTTTTGAAAGCCTGTCCCAACCCAGCAAAGCAAGGGGAAAAGCTTCCCCCTTTTGCTGGGCAGGGGGGAAACCTCCTCAACTGGCTGTCAGGGCTGCCAGGAGCAGCCTTTGTCTGTAGGTTGATTGAGGGAGTGCCCCCGCCTGAACCCATCAAAGGGGGTAAGCCTTTTCCCTGCTTTGCTGATTTTGTCATTGGAAACGGGGATACCTGGTGGCGCTTCAAATTGTGCAAAAATTTCTTAACTCGGGTCATCCCCATTTCCAAAGAATTCCCATTGTATCTTGATTTTTTGTATCTAGAGGCATTTGTATCTCAAGGTACTACTGTATTGATTTTCAGAATGTGATACATAGTAAAAAATAAATATTACATGTTATTAAAATGTGGCAGTGAAAAAGACACATGGTTTGTAGACTGCTTTGTACATTTCCACATGCGTGCAGTGTCCTCCTATGTGAACAGCTATTTGGCTGTTCTTTGGAATCTTAGGAGCAGATCTCTTCCACAACAGGAAATTTGTGTCAAGCAAGCTTCCTGTATTTTAAGTTCAACACAAGCTCTTAAAATACTTATGTGTCTCTTGGAGAAAAAAGTCAAATGTGCACAATAGGAAAACAACATTAAGTGAAAGGTCACCACTCAAGGAAAAACTGAAATATTTAACTTCTCCTATCTCAGGTCCAAGCACTGTGTGTTACAATTTTGCATCCTAACCTAATCTCTTCTTACAAAGTGATACTTTTGTTGACAGAAAGATTGACAATGTGTGGAAACTTGTGTATATGATTTTGTACTCTGATAGTTGACTGATACCTGACCACAGATTCATAATCTTGATAAAAACATGAGGCAAAAGAAATAGAAAGGGTTTCTGAATGAGGCAGAAAAGAAATCTTACAAGTTACAGCAGGGTAGATTTGATTTAAATCAAATTGATTTAAATCACTAGCAGGATGGATGAAAAGCAATGTGTTTTTTGAATCAGAACTATCTCATTTAAAATTTAAATCTGCCTTGTGTTTCCTTCTTGGGATAAAGACAGACTATAAACAAAACAAACAAATAAATAGATGAGAGAAACCAAGAAAAGCAATAGCTGAAATTTCTCTACAGTTAAGCAAAAGACATAACTTTTAGATGCACATGGTTGCAAATTATGAATCTCCATGGATGTTATGAATTACACATTGAGTAGCAAAACAAATAATGCCTATGGAGATTTCTTGCAGCAAGTTATGTTGAAAAGTTATGCCTTAAATGTAATTGCACTACAAGATGCCCACCAATATGTGAACTTCTAAGTATACGCTAGTTGGATGTGAAGTTGCTACTTGCAGGGTTCATTATAGAATAGTTCATTATAGAAAACTTCCATGCAGGAATATAAATCAAAGGATATATTGATTTAATTTAACTCATATTTAAATTTAAAAATCTGATTTTTGACTACTTAAATAAAAAAATTACACTTAAACTACAATTTTATTATTTAAATAAATTTTATGTTTTAAAAATATATATTTTTATCCACCCTGGCTAGTTGATATACAATCTAGTTGATATAAATTGTCCTTTATAGGGACAAGCAAGCTCCCAAATCACAAGCTAAATAGGACCAAAAAGGTGCTTTTCACTGGTGCTATTTGCTATAAATCCCCACCCCCACCCAAACAGCAACAAAAGAATGTTCCATCTTATTTTTCCCATTAGGATGGAAAACAAGTATGCCAGATTACGGGTCAGTGTACTTCCCTTGCAGGACCAGTATGACTCTTTTTGTGTTCTTTGGACAATCTTTTCAGTCATAAACAGGGCCATAATGTTTAAAGGCTCTTTTGTAACATGCTTGAGGAAATGCTACAGTGTTACTGAGTATGTTTTTTTTTTTAAAAAAAAAAATTCCATAGAAAACCTCCAGGACAATCTTTCCAAGTCTTATTGATTTCAGTCATATTTTCTATTCCAAAATATTAATTAAGCTTATTTGTTTTGTTTCTGCGGCTTCTAAAGTTTTGTTTCTGTACTTCTAAAGTTCAAGATGGTTTAGAAAAAGCACAAGATCTAGAAAGGGAGAAAAATGGTTGCTCTCAGTTGTGATCATACTGCTTATTACATGCCTTAAGTTTGTTCTTAGTCCAGAGAGATGACATTTTATGCCATTTTATTGTGGAATCTGGTAACTATTTTAGTTTGGAAACCATAAACCTTTGTATTTTTAATAATTTGTGGGTATTTTTCTATTTCAGTTTTTCCCCATTCATCTGTTTCCCACAGGAATGCCTCTTTTGATGATTGTATGAAGATCTTCCATTGTGGCCTGCATAGTTCAGATGGTTTCTTTTTCAACAATTCATATCATCTGAAATTGAATGAGAAAATCGTTTTGTTCTAAGCTTCCATGAAGCTCTGCTGCTTCCTGTTGGTTCTGTTTTTCCATACGAGCATTTTGGCTCTCAAAGATGTGGCCTCCAACTTGACAACTGCGTCTGGGTCAAGGACCCTGCCTCTGAACACATCACTTCTTCCCTTCTTACAAACCTTGAGAAAATCAGCAGTACCTCAGGATGTCATTGTGAAGGAGGGCAACTGTGCTTTCCTTGAATGTAAGCTGAACATCAGCCAACATGACTCCATCTTTTGGTACAACTCAAAAGGCCATCTGCTGGCGCAAGATGGAACAGGTAAGAGATACATGTTTGACTGGACTATGGGTGATACCTTCATAGGCTGCTAGAAGAAAAATAAAATAGTTGCTGACCTTTCGCGAGCAAGCTCCCTTTTTCAAAGCAGATATAAAAGTCCAAACATGACAAGGGGTGTAATTTGCCAGGAGAGAGTTCTTAAAAGGTTCACTTGGCAAGATGGACGCCAGGCTCCTTCTTGGAAGGCCCAGAGCAGCATGGTCCGAATGGGGCTGGACATTACAGGCCAGTTCAAACAAAGAGCTGCATCGTATGGGCACAACAGAGGTGGTCCACTGAATAGTCAGGACTGTAGCTATATTCAATGTCAGGGCCACAGTTAGAAAACTAGATAAGTCGCCCCTCTGTTCAGAGATTTCCTCATCAAAGTACAATAGTGTATACACTATCTTTTAAACTTATAGAGGAATGTTGATTTCACCCTAAACAATATATCTCAGAGGGGAGTCCTAGTTATCTAATTAATCAGAGCAAGAAGCTATAGTAGACATGCTGCTGTCTAATCAGTTTTGCATAATCCTGTTGCAGTAAACTGGTTGTTGCTCATTGACATACTTTTAAGGATACTTGGTACTTAAATCTTATATGCTGGTTGTGTGAATTTTTCCAGAGGCCTTTGTTTGCTTCAATTTCAGATTTACATTAAGCACAAGACAATGAATCATTTACACTGAGAAAGATCATCTAAATTAATTTATACCTGAAAGGTTTAATTAGGATAATGTGAAAAATATGGGCCCAAAGGAGGGGGCTGTTTAATCCAGTACAAACATTGCAGCATGTTTTTCTTTTATGAAAAGGGCAGTGCGGAGGTTTTATAAATGTCTTTAAGATTGACAGCTGTAATGATGATAATAGGGACAAGTGTTCTGTGCTTCGCTGCCATGAAGAACTGTTTCCCCCTTTAAATTGCTAAGAAAGACGAGTATTATGCCACCGCACTGCTCCAGCTATCTTAGGGAAAGAAAAAGTGTGTGATCGCAATCCTCAGAAAAATGAGATTTGCTGAAATTATTTTTAGTTTTTAAAATATTCATTTCTGGTACACGGGTATGATGCTTAGGATGAGCAGGAATGTCAGGTGAAAGTCCCTCTTCCCATCATGGGCCTAAGTTATCATGAATCAGTGTGTCACTTTAAGGGTTATAAGTATGAAGATTTCCTAGCTATTCATTGACTACTGAATTGATCTCATGCATACTTGTACAATACGGTACTTATTAAAAGGAAAATCCCATAGCTTGCAAGTACTACAAAATAGTATCCAGTTGTCCTGTTTCTGAGTACTCCATCAAGTGTTTTATATGCTGCCCCCATATAATTTAATTTATTTTAATACATCAAGAGAACCATTGTGGTATAGTGACTAGAGTTGGATAAGGATCCAGCAGGCACTGTTTCAAATTCCACTTGGCCATGGAAATGCATAGATGGGGTTGAACAGGAAAAACTACTTCTTAAATACCTCTCTTACTTTGAAAGCCTGCTAGGCTTAATTTCGGGGTTTTTTGTTTGTTTGGGTTTTTTTTTTTGCCGCCCATGCCATCCTTTGTGGGGGGTATTGTACCCCCTACGTTTATTGGAAGTTTGCCTCTTTTTTATGTTTGTTTGCTGGTTTCTGTTTTTACTGCTTTTGCTGTTTTTACTGTTCACCGCCCAGAGTTCAGCTTCGGAAGATTGGGTGGTATATAAATGTAACAATGAATAAATAAATAAATAAATAAATAAATAAATAAATAAATAAATAAATAAATAAATAAATAAATAGGACACAAAAACATGCGAAAATTAGGTATTTTAACTGCCTAAATTTTTACAGTAGCAGCAGTGGGTTTTTCTTGCAATAAACGTCTGTCTCCAATCCCATTTATTTTATTTTATTTTATTTTATTTTTATTTTTTTACACCTGCACAATGATGGGCTGGCCATGGGATGGGACCATGCAAATTTTTGGAGCCATTCTACCAATCGCATGGCCACTTGGCCAGGTTTTGACTGAGACTTCTGGGATGTGCCAGTCGGGCATAAAAAGCCCACTATAACCCTAGCCCTAACCCATATGCCAGTACACTGTCCTTCTTAGTGGGTCAGAGGCACCCAGAGGTGCAGCCCACTAACTCACCCTAACCTTACCCGTAATAACCCTAAGCCTAGCCCTTGCCCTAACCCCAACCCTAAGCCAGATCTGTACTCGCATTGCACTACACGCAAGTACACTGTCCTTCTTAGTGAGTCAGAGGGCGCCCAGCAGAGGCATTCTTCTCTCACCTCGCTCACCAGTCCAAAGTTCCAAAAATCTCTGTACGCCAGTACGCTGTCCTTTTTAGTGAGCTAGAGGCACCCAAAAGAGAGGTGCCTCTGCCAGTGCCACTTAGTATGCAATGGCTACACGGTCATGTACCCTTCCTTTTCCCTTTGTAGGGGGCCAGAGGAGGCACCCACCCCAGAGAGGTACCTCCAGGAGCCCGCTACCCTACCCCCCCTAAACCAGTACTAACAACAGACAAACGAAACGACAAATTTTTGAAATTTTTTGCAACAAACGGAAACGAGCCGAAACGGGCCGGCTCCGACACACGACAACTCGAAATGTCATTTTTCCTGGTCGTGCCCATCTCTAGTGACTAGAGTTGGATAAGGAACCAGCAGGCACTGTTTCAAATTCCACTTGGCCATGGAAATGCATAGATGGGGTTGGAACAGGAAAAACTACTTCTTAAATACCTCTCTTACTTTGAAAGCCTGCTAGGCTTAATTTCGGGGGTTTTTTTTGTTTGTTTGGTTTAAATAAATAAATAAATAAATAAATAAATAAATAAATAAATAAATAAATAAATAAATAAATAAATAGGACACTATAAGTCAGTTCTGACTTCACCGCTCATAACATCTGGCAGGTATTCCAGTAAATATTTTCCACTTATGATGAACAAAGCAAATGCATTAAATTAAACACAGCGACATTTAAATATCCTACAGGCCAGCAACCATATGATACACACTTTAAAACTGTAACCCAGCAGTAACAGTTAAAAACACATTAGAATAAAAATATCACTAAATGTCCGCTAGAACCAGCTAAGAGACATCCGAATGCACGACCTTTGGGAGAAAGCCAACAAGGGAGGGGTTACCAGGGAAACAGTCTTTCTCTTGTGTGCCCACTAGTTCTAGTAAAGGCACAACAAAACATGGAAGAGTGACACTGAAATCTTTTTTTGTATTCTGCTTGTTAGATGGAAGATGGTTGACTTCTGAGAGTGCCCTGAATATCACTCATGTAACCTTTGATGACCGTGGGCGATACACCTGCGCAGCTACTAATGGAAATGGCACCTCCTATTACTCCATTACTCTCAGGGTGGTCTCCACATCTGGGGACATGGGCATTTACTACATGATTGTCTGCCTGGTTGCCTTCACGATCATCATGATCTTGAACATCACGCGCCTGTGCATGATGAGCAGCCATCTCCGCAAGACAGAGAAGGCCATCAATGAATTCTTCAGAACAGAAGGGGCGGAGAAGCTGCAGAAGGCCTTTGAAATCGCCAAGCGCATCCCCATCATCACTTCCGCCAAGACGCTAGAGCTGGCCAAAGTTACCCAGTTCAAGACAATGGAGTTTGCGCGATACATTGAGGAGCTTGCCAGAAGTATCCCGCTTCCACCGCTCATCCTTAACTGCCGGGCCTTTATGGAAGAGATCTTTGAAGCAGTGCACATCGATGACCCTGACGAAGTGGGAGATGGGGTGAAAGCAAGCCAGGCCCTTGGTGCCCAAGCAGGCCTGTATCCTTTAAACCCAGAAATCAAGCGCAGCAATTCACCGGCAGGAGATTCAGATGATGGCTCCGTGAATGACCATGGCAAAGAAATAGCTGTTGAAGTCTCTGTCCACCTTCAGTCGGAAGTCCAGAGCATTGACACTGTGTCCCGTGATAGCATCCCCTCTGTGCCTTCGGAAGATGATACATGTACTGAATCTAAATAGAGGAGCCAAGACGGAATAACAGCTGCATCTAATTTTGTGGAAGGTTTGAGATAAAGGAAACAGCAGTGGGTTGGCCATAGGCACAAAGGCACAACATTCTCAACGTAAGGTGCCAAAAGAGCAAATGTGGATTCTCATTCTGTAATGTATCTTAAGATTTCATCAACTACTTTGAAAATAATTGTTAGACTAAACTCTTTTAAAATTCTCCTCTGCAGGAATTTTATTACATATATCCTTAGGAATATTTTACTCCGGAAAGAAATACACTGTTCTAGTTGTTAATAACTTCCAGTCATTGTAACAGTGCAGAAAGAATACACTGACTTGAATGATATTTGTTATGGCTATATGGAAGCTGAAATTTCTGAATGTGTTAAGTGACAATTTTATGTGTGATGGCATGTCTGAGCTTGTAAGACGTATATTATTTTGTAATAGACCCTGTAACAACATGAAGGGATGGTGGCATTTTAAAATCTGTTAGTAAGTTATGAAATAACCAGAAATAATCAGTTTCCTATATGTTGCACTCAAAAGCAAAACTTGAACTAGAATCCTGGATTTGAAGTTTAACAGCTGAGTTCTTTGCTGAAGCTGATAATATGGTTATTTGATCATTTAGATAGGCAGCCAATTGCTAAGCAGTTCAAGAAGTTCTTTCTGTTTGCATTTTGGGCAAAGGTCAGGCTACTAGCATTACAAGTGTTCTGTAATTGCAGAGCTGATATGCCAAAGTCAACATACTCTGATGCCATCAGGACAACCACGAGTAGCTTAAATAAGATTTCTGCTCCTGAATAGTTCACAGTGACGTCAAATATTGAAAAGAGTGGGGGTGGGGAGAGAAGAGTTTGCTTCCTCAGGCAATTTGCTTCTAAACAATATTATTAAGTGAGGAAAATGTACTAGGGCAGGCATGTTCAAAATTTCACCCACCAGATGTTGTTGAACTCCAGTTCCCAGTGTTCTTCATTATTGGCTGTTCAGGCAGGGGCTGATAGGAGTTGTAGTCCAGAGATATATGGAGAGTAGCACTTTGCTCATCTTTGTTCTGGGGCCAGGATTGCTAATCCTTATGCAGCAGATGCTCAATATGGTTGTGTGTTTAATGAAAAGCAGCAACAGGAGGTTGTCATATGGAGCACAAAGTGATAGGAACGGGAGAGATTTGCATCTGGGTAAGTAGATGGCGAGTAGCTTTTGCATAAATATCTGCCATGTATCGTCTGGTCTGAACCTTAACTAAATCCTGGTGAGTGCTGGAAAGGGCAAGGGTGACACTGAATAACTTCCCTCCAGGGCTGATGCTTGACCAGCTTTGGTGCCACAGATTATATTTCAATAGTTCAGATTAGAAATGAGGGTTATTCTTTTTCAATTTACTGTCATATTTAAAACCAACCACCTTACAAGTACTGCAGAGACATTATAGTCTCAGCTGTTGTTGGCTCTGTCCACCTGCAGTTCAAAGTAAAATTGTGGTTTTTTTGATGCATGGCTGGAGATGTTAATATTAGGGACTTGTCCAAAATGAAGCTCGCCCCCCCCCATTTGCAATTTGAAGAGCTGTAGTCCAGTTGACCAATTCTCTCATTCGGATGTATATGTTGATTCATCCTTAATCAACATCTTGCTAGTACATGGAAGTTTCCAGGCCTGTCCCCATGCAGGTGGTAGTAGCCACAATAGAGGAAGGGTATTGAGTAGCCTTTCCCCTGTATTATTTAAGGCAATTAATATTATGTGAAATTGGAAAATAGATCAACTGGTAGAGGACAAACCTAATGCAGGGTTCCCTTCCTTCTCAGATGTATGTAGCTGCCTTTCACATGGTCATAGACTGGGACCCTGTATGCCTAATTCTAGGACATTACAGGGTCTCGGCTGGCTATTCATTATTCCCAAGAAACCACAGAAAGATAAAGCAGATGCTTGCTTTCATTCAATTTGCTAACAAGAACCTCATGTAATTTCCCATAACTCTGCCACTTTATTGAGTCTATTTGACTAGCAGTTGCCGAAGGAAAATAACCCATCTTTTTCAAGAGGATCTAATACTGCATTTGTAGCAGTAGAAAAGAACAAGCAATATCAATAATAGTTTCTTAAAGATACTATTATCTTTCACAATTAACAATTAAGCTTTCACAATTAGCCTCCACCCCACCCCTTTGTAACAGATAATCTGAGTAAGCAGTATTCAGTTGACATTATGTAGCTTGAAATTCTTTCCATTAAAAAAGTCAAAAACAAAACAAAAGTGGCAAAAATATGTTACATGTGGCTCAAGAAGTCTTCATATGTACATTGGCAGCTTGTGTCCCAGACATGTTACATTCCTGTAAATACTCTAGGTATCAAGACATCATTGTAGGTGTACCAGGTCTCACCCTAATACTCATGTAACCTGTTTTCTGACACCTCACTGCTGCCTGCTAGTGTCCTTCAAGAATGTGGCCTGCTGCAATTATCAATTCAGATAAAGCTGTTCTTTAACAGCTTGCTAGCATAACACTTTCAAACAACACATAGTTCTCAGGCCTAGAAAGAGCTATTTTATTCTCTATGTATCTTTATATTTTCCCTACCTCTGGGCTTAACAAAGTTTCTCACACCTCTTATATCCACTGTAAAGACAGAATCTTTGCACGAGTGCATAACAGGTTCACTTACATAAACTGATCTGTCAGCACTGACTGATAGTTGCTCAGCAGGCTTGGTGGCAAATATATTCAGCCCAGATTCTGGATCTTAAGAAGTAAGCCAATCAATTTCAGAAGCTTTCTTCTGATACCTGAGCCTGTTCTCAAAATGTTTCCAAAGCACAGGAGCTTCTAATGCTGGAAGGAATTGCTTGAAACCGTTGAATCCAGTGCATGTCCTTAGGTTACACCTAGGTTTAGGACAATAACTGGTGCAGGGCAGTTCACCCAGTGATGCTTGGCATAACAAGAGTGACTGCTCTGATGGCTGAATGGATTTGAAGGCCAAAGCAGAGCAGATTTCCCGTGTCTCTCCAAAACATGGTATTCTATATAAAATAAAGAGATGCAACTACATGGTGATTTCCATTCCAGCAGATAAAATATAACGCTGTGTGGTATTTCTGTAAATAAGTTGACAGGTGGTTTTCAGATAATGAAGTGGCAGTGGAGTTGAGTCTGTAATCTGTGCAAGGTAATGAAACACTGTTGTCGTTGATATGTGGGGGGGAAATATGTTCAGTGGAATATGCTTGTGTTCTTCTGAAATTATGACAGAAATTTCCACCAGGAATAAGCCCTGAAAGTAAGGGGTCAGTGCTATCTGGAGTCTGGTAACATGTTTTCTGCAGATCTAGTGCACCTTACATGTAGTTGTTGCAAGGAAACAAATTGTGGTGTGTTTTTATAGACACCTTAATTTGCACTTTGATATGGAAAAAATGAACTCTAGCTTGTCTCGAGTCATTGCAGCAAAAGCACGACTGAGACATGCAATATGTTTTCAAGGAATAGATAAAACAAGCTGTCAAAAACCAAATCATGGTGAGTACTGGTGTAGTGTGGATTGTATTCTAACATGTCTTTAGGAAATATTTACTGTCTGTAGGAATAGTCATTCGTATGGAAAACATCGATAGTATTTGCAGCTTGATTGATGTACTTCACTAAAATTAGTTGAAAGATTGGTCAGGTTGCCACCATTCTGTCTTATTTCTATCAGTCATAAAAGGCAAAGAAAATCTATGCATGAAGATGTCCCTTGCAGAAGGTCTGCCGACCTCCTGGGTATAAACGTTACCTATTCATTTTCAACTGATGTCTATTAATCATGAACTTCTTGACTTGTTCTTTTTGTCCTTGCTGTAAATAGCACAAAAATCTGCTGTACTGAAATAATATCCAAATGAAGTCATTTGTATCCTTCAGACTGAAATTTCTGTGTTTTTGTAGCAACATTGGATTTCATACTTCAATATAAAAACAAGGTGGTGCTTTTTTCCAGAATAAAATGTATTATTGTAATTGTGGACTCATTTCTTGGATTTTTTACTTTCCTCCAATGAAAATAGGTTAGGAAAAAGCACGACCAAGGCTTGCTAAATAAGTAATGTAAGCTTTTGCAAACAAAGCATTTGAAATCCAGATGATATGACATATCAAACCTAGTTTCCATAACAATCCATAAAATACCATAGTGAGCTAAATCTGCTAGTCTTAAAGAAGATGCCGTTTCTTTTTGTTTGTTATACACTCCGTGTTTTCTACATCTTTACAGACTTCCAGTCTTCTATAATTGTTCCCACTTGGTTCAGAGACATGTTGTTGCAAAATAATTCAGGATGTGTTACTGCAAAACATCTAACTAAAAATGGCTTTTCTTTTCCTTTGTTGAACATAATTAATACTTATTTATAATTATAAAAGCATTATTTATGTGCCGTAAAACCAATTCTGACTATGGAAATCCTTTTCAGATTTTCTAGACAAAGTGTGTATAGATGGTTTGTTCTTAAATTGTAGATTTTATGTCTCGGATTTTTATGCTGGGTTGTGTGAATGACTGACTGGATGGCACTTTTAATCTCGTTGTATTTATACAATGACAATAAATTGCATTCCAATTCCAATTCCAGAAGGGGTTTACCCTTCCCTTCTTCTGGGGGTGCCCTGGAACTGTGTAGCTTGCCCGGGGCCACGAAGGCTAGTTCTTCTGGGAGGCACAGTGCAGGGGTCCACACCTAACCTTTAGCTCTGCAATCAGATACCTAACTCAGTAAACATATCCAATTTCTTTTTTTCCCCTTTAAAAAAAGTTAAAATGTAACAGGAGGACAGATTTCAAAAGGAAATAAGTATATAAAATCCTCACCAAAACTGTACAGATGTTTGATAAATTAGAAGAAAGGGACTATTTGGCTGGGCATGTGTCTGATACGCTGCCTTTTGAGAGGAGAACTGATGAACATGCAGTTCAAGTGACATGGGCTTAACTCCAGTGTGGTGCCTCCTGTTTGCAGTGGGATCTTGAGGAACTTTTTCATGCAGTCCCTCTAGATTCTGCTTTGGAGACTTACCCAGGCCTCCTGAGCAATCTTTCGGGGCACATGGGAACCTCCTAGCATTTCCCCCCTTCTGCTTGAATTCATGAAAGCTGCTTCGGATGGAGGTGTGCATGTGGACTTTCAATGTGTGTGTGTGTGTGTGTGTGTCATTACACTCATGATGACCAACTCTTCGTGACCGCATGTCCATGGAGTTTTCTTGGCAGTAATACTGGAGTGGTTTGCCGCGCCTACAGCACCTGGTATTCCCTGGTGGTCTCCCATCCAAGTACTAACCAGGGCCGATCCTGCTTAGCTTCCGAAACCAGGTGAGATCGGATGTGCTTAGGGCATCTAGACTTTCAATACCATCCATTATTCTTGCTTGAATGCATTAGAGTCAAGCTTCCATCGGGCTTAAGGTATCTGGAAGATGTCAGTGCTGACACTTGATTACTTCATCGGTCAGTAATACAATTGCATTTGAAATTATACAGCAGCCTTCTGGAACAAAGTATCAAATGAAAATTAGATGTAAATACCAGCTGTAGAATCAGACATTTGGAATTGTACGAGAATTTAATTTCATTGTTTTCATAAGGCATCAGATCTGGCTTCCTTATGATTAGCATACAGATTAACAATACTGCATTGATGCTTTTCACATCAATGTAATATTGGGGGTTGTGGAGGCATGAGAAGGTGTTGACCACTAACATACAATCTTACCAGAACTTACAAAGTCAAATCAGACTTCCTGGAAATGTGTTTCATTTTCTGCACTTCATTATGGAGGGTTGGAAAGAGTCTTTATGGATGTCCCCCCCCACTCACAAAAAACCTGCGCCAGAATGTTGCTCTGTATTTGTAGTCTGACATTGTCCCTTGTTCGTATCAGAGCACTGCACAGTTTAAAATTATGGATGTATATGAAATAAAGGTAAAATTAAAAAACATTAAAACATTAAGATGATTAAACTATTTTTGATCAGAAGCAGGCTGCTTCAATAACGTTCTCTTAGCCATTTGCTATATCTTTTCTGGTGACGCATAAATTATATGCTTGTAAGTGCAGCATTGATGAAACTTCTCCACATTTAAAGAAAGTTTGTCCTGTATCCAAGTAGTGCTATTTTACTTGATTATTCTTTTATCTTACTTTGCTCAAAGTCTGTTACGTGACTAACAGATGATCTAGCTAGAGTCTTGTCCTAGTAGTGGGAAGCATAGAAGGGGTCACTCCAACGATTGGAAAAGCATTGTGTGCACTGTAAACTTGCCGTCAAGCATGCAAATATATCTTCTAGTATTTTTAAAAAATACCCAAATATTTTATTTTATTTTATTTATATTCCGCACCATCTAGCAACACGGCTTCTTTCATGTGCCAGATGTGAATTCTACATAGAGGTACACTGGTGAGTTGGGGAATGGCAAGAGGAGGGCAGAGATAATTCATATTTTTAGGAGCCAGTATCAGATAATTAGGCTGGAATGGGAAATCTGTACAAGGTTGGAGCGCAACTCCTAGACTTCCTGGCCATGCTGTCTAAGGTTCATTCATAGCCTATAGACAGGATCAGTGATTTGGTGGTGACTTGGCAGCCTCCTCCCATCTGTGGCCTGTATAGAGAGAACAGATGAAGCATGCTTGCCATGATGTGTCCCCAACTAATGCTTCTCCCACCATAATTACATGGCTGCATTTTCTCAGCAGTGTTCTACTTTCTGTATACAAACCATGCATCAATTTGGCATCTGACTACATGCTGGAGCAGTTGCATAAATCCACCACATAAATGTGTTCAGAATTGCAGTTCATTGCAAGTGAAGCTTCAAAGTGAAAGAAAAGAGGAAAGAAACCCACATCAGTAACATCTTACAACACATCATCTTGATAATGGCTGTTTGATCTTTTCAGCTCCATAATAGAGAGACATGCAGTCTAGAAGACTTATATCACACTGGAATGCATCCTTGTCTTAACTGTAGAGAAATAATGAAAATATGTGCAGGAATAATGTGCAAAGAATTGTTCTGAATGTGTACCTCATGTCTCATCGTTAAGTCCTTCTTAATTAAAGGAGAATTGCTCATTCATGATAGAAAGCAGGATGCACAACTCAAATATATTACACTTTGCTAAAAATATTTTGACAATCGTGATCTTTTTGCAGCTTCGAATTATTGTGGGACTTGATATGTCATCTTGAGCCAACATTTCAAGAGGGGGAAAAGTCTTAATGCATTAATACTAGTTCTCAGATTAAAAGCTCATACAGAACACTAATTTAGAGCAATTGAGATTCAAATTTATTTTCAGTTCAGAAAGGCATTTAAATTAGCAGGTACAGCTGTAGATTTCACAAACATGCCTATTCATCTGCCTGAAGGCTCTGACTGGTTTTCAAAAAGATTTCTGATGGCCTTATCAAGATGTTGAATTGGGGAATCAAAATGTTGAACTGAGAGTTGGGTGAACTAGAACTGAGCAGAGATCTTCAAAATGAAAGAAGCTCAAGTAAATGATAATAAGAACAATACACAAATGGTATGTAAGCTAGGGTAGAGGAGAGAATGGGATGTAGTGTAGGGGTACCCACCTCCCAGGCCACTCCCTGTTACAAATTGGGCCATGCCAGCGGCCAGCAAGGTTTCTTTTAAGGCACACACCTGAGTGGGTGTGCATGCTTTCCCCCGTCTGCATGGGTCTCCCTTCCACGCACCCATTGCAATGAGAATGGGGAGATTTCCTTGTGCGCTATGAGCCAGTGTTGTGCAAGTCATGGCTGGCATGGCTGAATGCTTTTCTGCACATGGAACACTGTTTACCTTCCCTCTTTTCATGGTGGTATCTATCTACTTACATATACAATTCATATGTAAGTGGTGCAATGGTTAAATGCCTGTACTGCAGGCAAAACTGCTCACAACCTGGGGTTCAATCCCAGGTAGCAGGCTCAAGGTTCACTCAGCCTTCCATCCTTCCGAGGTCAGTAAAATGAGTATCCAGCTTGCTGGGGGGGCAATGTGTAGCCTGCATACTATAATTAAAAACTGTAAGCCATCCAGAGACTACTTGATGTGGTATGGGGCGGTGTATAAGCACACCACTTTGCTTTTGCTTTGCTTTGCATGCTTTCAAACTGCTAGGTTGGCAGGAGCTGGGGTTAACAGTGGGAGCTCACTCACACCTGGGATTTGAACGGCTGAGCTGCTGATTTTGCAGCCAACAGTTTCAGCGCTCTAGCCCACTGAGCCACCATGCCCCTGTAGAGCTAGACTAGTGATCCCTTTAAAAAAGAAAGAAAAACATGGAATGGGAAGGGGAGGGGGCTGTCAAACAGAACCAGACACTTGGTGGGAGGAGGAGAAGTTTCAAACAGTGGCTAGTTTCCCTCATACCAGGCCTCTTTCACTTCTGCTGGAGCTGTCTGGGAATGGCTTTAAATGCAATGAGCATGAGCTCCTTCAGTGGCACAAGTGACCACAGTGTCTGAACCAATGCAAAGGAATTCAGTTCAAAATCAGTAGAAACCCCAGTGGCAAAGGGGAAAAAAACTATGGACTGGGGTGACCCCCCCCCCTTCCAAGGCTGAATAAGACTGACCTTTACATCATGTAGTCAGGTGGGAAATCATGTGTATCAGACAATCCCAGTCCAGGAGCATTTCCCATATTATTTATCAATGGTAGTTGCGCACACACACACAAAGTTTTTCTCTAGTTGAAGTTACATGTGCGTAACACTAGAGGCAGCTGTTGGTTTGAGCATGGAATGGAGAAAAGGCCATGTACCCCAAGTGGGGTTCAAATCTAGGTGGGCTTGAACAAACTCAGTTTGGCTGAGTGTGTAGCATTTTAAATCTGCCCTATGCTCAAGATGGTCGGATTTAAAGGCATAATAGCTTGAGATTTCCCAACCTAATTTTTCCATTATGGTTTTAATGGAATATAATCCTTGGATTTCTCAGTATTTGTACCTGAACTGCAGGTACTTTTTAACCCATTCTATAAAAATACAAGGGACATGTCCTTTGGCGAAAGCTGTGATCCCCACACAGTTGCTAATCTATCTCTGCCCCACCAGCACAATCTAACCAACTGAGGAACAGAATGGCGCTATTCATCTGAAACCTGTTACGGCTTTAATTTTAAAGTGGAACACCCAACTCATTAGCAGACATTTGGCAACACTCATTCTATCACAAACTAATTGATTCCCAGGGCTCTTATAAGAATAAGAGGAGGTGCAAAGGCAACCTTGCTTATGTATGCAAGCCCCAGTGCTTTGGAAGAAGGGCAAGGAGGGATGTAATCAATCACCAGCCAACTAAGCAGCCAAGCAACCAGGCAGTGAGAATGTCGTGCAGTGGTGTGAACAAGATCATTGAGTTAAGTTTAAATGTATCCCCCAGGGTTGGTGATCTCAGTGGGGCACAAGCTTTGTAAAGGGGCTAAGGACCTGTCTGTTTCCGTGGTCATTTAGGTGGGCTTCCCTTCTTTTCCCCCTCAAAGGCCTCCTAAGTCAAATACCTGTTTGGCTGAAGAAGGGTCAACAACAGGCAAAGTTCTACCTACATCATTATTGACTGAGACTTGAGCACTTACATTTCTGTCGTTATATGACTGCTCAAGCTAAGAACTTATTTTCTTTAGGGATAAGGTGACACTTCTGGCCCCAAACGAGCAGTGCCAGTGATGCAGCTTTCTGGAAAGAGGGTTACAGTATCAACAACGTAGTGATTAAGACTTGCAGCACACTTTTCTGGAGATCATAATACTGTATGCAAGAGTTTGCCAGCTTGTTTTCTGGCTAGCTTCTGCCCTGAGCAGTGGCATGACGCTCACAAATTCAGAAGCTAATCCCTTTCCTGACAGGATATTATTTCTGCATGACAGGGAGCTGTTAAGAATACAGAAGCCTTTTCAGGAAAAAGTTGGCAACCTGACTAGAACGCCTTTATTGGCTCAGGATGCAATGAGTCTTTTTATGATAAACATTAAGCGGTTTACATCTTCATCATCTCAACCCAGTAGAATGAGCTTCTTGAGAAATTCTGCCAGGCCCAACAACGTTCATCAAAAACCTGAGTGTGGACAATTCCATGCATTAGGTTAATTCATTTCCTGGGTACCTCTATGTTCACTGTGTGGTTCTGGAACCCCAGTAACTGCTGTAATAGCCACTTACACTGAAGAAGAATCTTGTGGTACCTCGAGGCTAGCAAGTTTTATTGGGCATAAGTGTTTGTAGATTGTAACCCACTTCTTGAGAAGTGCGGGGGTGGGGATTAGAGATGGGCACAAAACGACGAAATTACCGTTACTGTTAGTCGTTAGTCGTTCCGTTACGTAACGGAACAAAGAACAACAATTTGGACAGGTCAGGCTCAAACCGAACAGAACCAAGAAAATTTTCTTCGTTCTGTTCGTTTCCGTTAATGGCCGCGCCATGACCTACCTGGTGCTGGCCCGGCCCCAGAAGTCCTTCAGGGATGGCGGGATGGTGGCAAGACAGCGACCAGGAAGAGGGGGGAAAGCCTACCACCGTGCGACAGCTGTAGCGCAGCCATGTGGTCAGCAAGGCAGTGAAAAAAAAATGGAAGTTTGGGTTCACTTCCGGGACAGCCCGGTTGTCATTGCCGGCAGGGAGGACTGTCAGAGAGACCCCCATTCTTGCCTCGCAAGCGGAGGCGGGACCGGGGCTCCCTCTCCAGCGATCACCGCCGCGGGTGCAAGACAGCCACCACAGCTGTCACCCTGGGTGGAGGAGACCAGCCTGAGGCTCGGCCGTGGTCTCGCCTCCGCACACGAAGGCGTGATCACGGCTCAATCTCCTCCATCCGGGGGTGACGGCCAGGACAGCTGTCACCCGGGGTGGAGAAGATAGGATCAGCCGTGGTCTCGCTTCCGCACGCAGAGGCAAGACCACGGCTCGATCTCCACCACCCCGGGTGGCGGCCAGGCAGCTGTCACCCGGGGCGGAGGAGATCGCCTGAGCTTCATGGGGAAGCCGAGTCCCCCCTTCTTCCCTCTGCGTGGACGCAGAGGGGAGAAGGGGGGACTCGCAGGAGAGCGCTCCCGTGGCTGCGGGAGGAGGGAAGTGGAGATAAGGGGGGACTCACGTGGGGAAGATCCCTGCGAGTCCCCCCTTCGCCCCTCTGCTTGCACACAGAGAGGAGAAGGGGGGTCTGAAAGGGATCTTCCCCGCCCAAGTCATCATGACAGCGCCCGGCGCTGCCATGACTCGTGCGGGGAAGATCCCTGTGAGTCCCCCCTTCTCCCCCCTTCTCCCCCCTTCCCCCCTCCCGGAGCCAGCGCCCAGTAGCCACTCGGTGCTAGCTTCGGAAGGGGAGAAGATTTAAAAAGCCCGCTCTCTCCTCCCACCTGATGGGGTGGGGGAAGAGCGGGCTTTTTAAATCCCCCCAGCCCTTCCGGGCACCGCCGGCAGCATCAAGCCGGCCAGGAGAGCGCTCCTGTGGCTGCGGGATCATTCTCCCGGAAGGCTTGCCACCGGCTCCGATGGCGCCTGACCCGGGAGGGCTCCCGGCAGCTGCGGGAATGCTTTCCCACCGGGCGCCGAAAAATGATGCCCGAAAAACGGAATGGGGCCCGAAAAATGGTAACGAGCCGAAGTAGGCCCCAGGGCCCGAATAACGAGCACAAAACGCCATTTAGGCGTTTCGTGCCCATCTCTAGTGGGGATGGATAGCTCCAATTCCCTAGGGCTTGTTTTTGAAGAAATCTGTCTTTCATGTACAGAACATGGCACTTTTGTTGGTTTTCCTGCAGCAGCCTGCAAACTATGAATTTATTCCTGCCCTTCAGTCACCAGGGCAGCAGAGTTACCTTTTGCTGCTTCAAAATGTGTAAAGTGGTTTCCAAAAAAAAAACAGCAAAGAGATTAACCCAGCAGTTGTCATTTAGACGGTCAGGCCGGACAGGAAAAAAACATGACATCATCCATCACCTTCTGTTACCACCTAAAACCACTAGGACATCATCTGTGATCTGCAATTCGCCCTTGACTATTGTATTTTGTTCTCACAGGCCTTGTGTGGCAGGTCTTTTGTTGCTTACAGGCAGACCCTTCATCTGAAATGTAACCCAGAAACTAAGCCCTTCAACAGGCTTACATGCGCACCCTGCCTTCACCTCGACGAAGGCAATGTGGTTTCCAGTATCAGCCAAAGCCATCGGGGCTTCATTGAGCCACTCATACTCTTAAATGACACATGCAGTTCTGATGTCTACAGAGGGCTAACAAAATGCTGACTATGCAACAGAATAAATAGGCAAAAAAATTGTTGGGAGCAGGCAGGGCAATGTGCCCCAGAGGGGGTACCAAAATGACAAAAGAGTATTTGTACTTGATACTATTCCCCATCTGCCCCTGCTAGAGTGGGTGCAGAATTATTAGCCCAGTGTTTCAACCTCCCGTGCTACCATTAGTAGGTTTTTTCTGGAGGGACCTTTTGGGGCTAGGAGGACTATCAACCTATCTAGCACTAACCAATAGTTCCTTCCCTACTTCTGAATGCTAAGAGAGACCTGCTCCTCTGCTCTGGCTTCCCTTCCCAACCCAACCATAAGTAAAGAAAATGGCATGTGTTTCTTTCTACCATTAATGTCTCAGAGCCAGCTATTGAGACTATAAGTGCCAGTTAAGGAGAAAAAGGGGTGAAGTACCCTGGGGAGATTGAAGCTAATTCTGCTTTGTGAATCCTTGCACTTCTGCTGTTCATCTAGAAGAACTTTACCAGACATGAAGACAAAAGAGGCTGCAATTCACAAACCATAATATTCTGACCCCACTCACCCCCTGACACCAACTTTGGGAGTTGCATGAAAATGCTGAACAAGCAATATAGGTCAGCAAATGAAATTCTCTTCTATTCAGACTGAATCTGCTGGGCTGCACATTTCATTCTCATTACAGGAGACAGATAGTATTTCAGCATTAGTGACTCTACAGCTGTTATTGTGACCTTGTCCAGTATTTGGCACACAGATAATCCACATTGGATACTATCTATTTGGGTGCAACATCACGGTTGAAACCTTGCTTTGTGGTGTAAAAGCCAAAGTGTCACTTTCAGTCTGTTCCTCCCTGGTAAACAGAGTGTTTACACTAGAAACAGAATTTCAGCCCATCTGTGACAGGAGGCCTGAAGACCTGCTCTGTAGACTTAGGAGAATGTTTCATGGAACTTGCAAAATAATCTCGGGTCCATAAATACAAAGCCCATGCTTTGTTCCTGGAAATACCTCCTGTTATATACAATGGGGACTGATTTCTAAAAAGACCTGTGCCTATTGCGTGACTCTTTCTAGATTTCCAAAATGATAAGCCAATGAATCAAGTCAAGGATAGCTTGTCCTCTCGTTTCTCCTCTTTTTGTAGGAGAAAATCATCAGCCACCCCATCTAGGAATTTCTTGGAAGGACCATACTTGGCCAAATGTGTCTCCCAACATATATATTCGGATAGTTAAAATCCCCTATCACTACTACATTTTTTTTAAAATCCTTGCAAGTTGCTTTACAAAAGTTTCATCTTATTCTCCTTGATTGGGCCGTCAACACTAAGCTCCAATGGCCATGTTCCTTTTTTGCCCCAACTAGATTGATCTATGCTCTTAATGGGAGAGCCAGACCCCGCCTCCTGTTTTTCTGTGCAGAATGTATATTTTTTACATATACTGCAACTCCACCTCGCTTTCTATTCTCTCTGTTCTCTTTGAACAATTTATATCCTTCAGTTGCTGTATTCTACTCACGGGAGTCATCCCGCCAGGTGTCAGTTATTCCTATCAAGTTGTATTTGCCCTCCTGAACTAAAGTGTCCATTTCTTCCTGTCTGTTTCCTATACTCCTGGCATTTGTATACAAACCCACCGGAGAGTGTGTGATTTGTGGCTTGTTTGTACATTTTTATGAATATTATTGTTAAAGCCAATGTTATACCCATTTGAACAAGTTGGTCCATTCATCTTATTGCGCATAGTGCATCCTCTAACTTAAACCCTGTGCTTTTGTCACCCTCCTCCTTCCAATTCAATTTAAAACCCTCTTGATGAAGTTCTTCATGTTGTGGCCAAACACTTTCTTCCCAGTCCTGGAACCTTTTCTAGCAAGGTTCCGATGTCCTTTTGCGGAGCAGAGAATGTTTGGGGATAGAACACCAGAGGGAGCAAGACACATCATTGACATCATCTTCCACAGATTCCCTGTTCCCCAACAAAAGATGGTCTGGAAATGGGGAAAATATCTTAGAACAGTGAGAGAGGCAGCACTCTGGCCTCGAGAAGGAAGATAGACAGAACTGAAGCAGAAAGAAAGCTGCTTTCAGAAAAAAGTTTAGTGTTCTGTTATGAACGGTTCTAGAAAGACATGGGGCCAACCTAGTGGTCTCATGAGGTTTTGGACTGCAACTTCCATTATTATACACAAGGGCATATAAAAAGGATGGTGCAATCTGACGCTTTCTACAGGTTTCCCTACACATGTAGGGAAACCTGTAGAAAGCGTCAGATTGCACCAGCCTCTTTATGTACTAGAACAGTGGTTAATTTCTAAATCAGACTCGCTGCTTAAGACTGTCACTTTTTTCCCTACACTAAGCATCATCAGCTGTAGCCGATGCATGAAAAGGAAAAAAAAACACCTCTGAAAAGCTGGATCTTAAACAGAATATCTTGCCTTAAAAGAATCATAATATTTTGGCAGAGAATATATGCAAATGTGGAGTGATATTATGTTTTTTTTAAAAACTTGATAAATGAAATTAAGAGAGAGACTTTGCATCATGCTGCTCTTTGCAAGGTATGGGTACAAATTGGAAGGATGGACTCGCACTGTGGTGTCGTGGGTAGGCCAATAGAATAGGACCCCGGCAAACTGGGTACAAAGCCTTGCTCAGCCATGACTGGTGGAGGAGAACTGGTACAACCAACCCTTCAATATCTCACCTTGAAAGACCTATTGGGGTTGCCCTAAGTCAGATGACATAAACAAACAGAAGGGAGGAGTACAGAGAGGAAAAATCCCATCCTTAAACATTTGTATTTAAACATTTCTAAGTATTCTGAGCAAAAACTTAAATGTCTAAGTGGTTGCTATTTTTTCTAGTTTAGTAGTGTCATTATCACCTGACTGCTTGGAGAAGAGAAGAGACACCTCTCCAAATTGTTTGGCCTTCTAGTGCAGTACTTAAAGTACTGTATAGTAGAGATGGGCACGACCAGAAAAAAAAAATTTCGAGTTGTCGTTTTTCAGGACAGGTCCATTTTGGGTCGTTTCCGTTTTTCGCAAAAAAAAAATTAAAAATTGTCATTTCGTCGTGTCATTTGTCATTTGTCGTTACCGCTGCCGCGATTTCACACGATTTGACGTCCCAGCGAGTGGCGTCCCGCCGGCGCTAGGTGTTTTTGCGCCCTAGGCGGCGGGCGGGGAGGCGGGGGGCATGGGTGGGCGGTGGCAGCGGCAGGGGGAGGGGCGGGCACGCGGGCGGCGGGCGCGGGTCCCGCAATGACCCACAGCAGGCGGAAAACACTTTAAACTGACTTGCTGCACAAGACTGCATCGAATAAAGCAATTGCAATTTTTGCAAACAAAGTGGGCAGTGCACCCACAGCAGAGCTGCAGGCAGGGTATGAAAGGACCTTGGCTTGCCACCAAGCAAATGAAATTTTTAAAAGAAATCCACACCTCCCCTCCCACTCAAACCTCCCCCCCTTTGAAGCACTATCAGAAAAGAAATCCTAACAAACTGCAGGAGAATAAAAAAGAATAAACTGCATTGCTATTCCCCACAGCAGACAGAGAATGAAAGGAATTATTATTATTTCCTAAAAATTCAATTGAATCAATTCCCTCCCTGCCTGCCTAAATGAAATCTAAAGGCTCCACGAAATCGAAACTAGTCTAGCACAGCAGCCAGCTACACACAACCCTCTCCCACCCACATCCAAGCCCGGACTGCGACTCTTCTGGGAGTGCCTCGGCTTTTTATGCCCTCTTGCACATCCACAAGTGTCAGTCAAAACCTGGCCATGCGAATGGTAGAATGGGTCCAAAAATTTGCATGGTCCCATCCCATGACCAGCCCATCATTGCGCAGGTGTAAAAAAATAAAAATAAAATAAAATAAAATAAAATCAGTGCGACCTTTTACTGCTATAAAAAATCCACTGCTGCTACTGTAAAAATTCAAGCATTTAAAATAGCTAATTTTCGCATGTTTCTGTGGTGCTTTGGTGGTTTTTTGGACCACGATTTAAAAAAAAAATGCGGACGCCATTTTGGATCCCCCCCGCACCGCATGGCAAATGCAGACGCCGAGGATGCCCTCTCCCAGCCCGGTACCAGCAGCCCAGGACAGGAGGGGGGGAAGCTTGGGACCCCCCCCCCAGAAACCACCCCTCTGGTAGGTGCCCTCAGGCAGGCATATTTTCACCTGCTTTTTTGGCCGGGAATCGGGGTTTTTTTATTTAAAACTTTTTTTCTGTGCCGCTTGGCATCGCGAGATTGCCGCGCGATGCCAGGAACGACAATGACAAATCAGACCCAATTTTTCTTTTTTCGGTTCGAGTTCGAGTTCTGACAGCTTAATTGTCGTTACCGTTTCCGTTACGTAACGGAAACGATATCCGAAAACGGAAACGACAATTTCGCCAAGTCGTGCCCATGTCTACTGTACAGCAGCTAAAACTGTGCTCATGGCCTGGGGTTCAATCCCAGGTCGGCAGCTCAAGGTTCGCTCAGCCTTCCATCCTTCCGAGGTTGGTAAAAGGAGTACCCAGCTAGCTGGGGGGGGGGAGGGGAGGGGCAATGTACAGCCTGCATAATCAAATAGTAAACCTCCCAGAGAGATGTATAAGCAGAGGCGGTCTATAAGCAGCACACTTTGCTTTTTGCTTTTGGCCTTGGGAGAGAGAGGAGGAGAAAGGCCATATCATTACCACACCACCTCCCTCTAGGCCAGTGGTTCTCAACCTTCCTAATGCCTCGACCCTTTAATACAGTTCCTCATGTTGTGGTGACCCCTTTGCTTGCTTGGAAGAGGTCACAAGCCTCCTTTGGCAGACCACGGCCGCAGGTGCCATAAAGAACTGCCCTCTACAGGCACCCTCAGCCAATTGCAGCCTCCGGTGCCATTGACTGGCATTCCCTCTAACCTATCAAGCTGTAACTCACTCCCCCCCTCCCCATTCCTCCCCTGTCCTCCAGACCCAAGCTGTTGGTGCCTTTTTCTTCCCTGGCTCATGGCGACCCCTGTGAAATGGTCATTGGACACCCAAAGGGGTCCTGACCCCCAGGTTGGGAACCAGGAACCACTGCTCTAGGTCTTTATATACACACCATAACACAATGTTGTGGCACAACTGCATTCCTCTCTGCTGAAATCTTTAGTGCAGCAGAGAGCAGAAAAAGAAATTATATCAGTTAAATAGAAATTTATTAACTAGGGGAAATATTGTATAATGTATAGTATTCTGTTTCAGCCAGATTATATCAACCCATGTTTAACATCCTGGCAGTGACTGGAAACCAACAAAGTAGCACAGGATTCATCTTACGCTGCTTGTATTATGCACAGAGCAATGAATGTTCCATTGAATGCTTGGTTAACATTTATATATGCTTTCTCTTGGTTGCTACTCTTATCATAC
The DNA here is from genome assembly GCA_037367245.1 of Phrynocephalus guinanensis. Classification (NCBI taxonomy): domain Eukaryota; kingdom Metazoa; phylum Chordata; class Lepidosauria; order Squamata; family Agamidae; genus Phrynocephalus; species Phrynocephalus guinanensis. Next base: position 62,280,640 of record CM074734.1, on the reverse strand, counting down.
CTGCTGCTGTGTTGCGGTGTTGTTTTATAATTAATTTTAAAATGTCACATCTTTGTGTAGCCCTTCTGAGGAATGTGTCCAATAAGTGTTGCCAGCTACTTGAATGGATAATAGGGACAACAGTACAGTATTACTGTGATTTATGAACAAGGATGATACAGTGAGAAGGCGGGACCAGTTATGTAAGTGGAATCAGCGTTGAATCCTCTGTCTCCTTCCTCTAGTCACAGTAATATTAACTGTTTTACCAACTTGCCTTCAGTACCTCAAGGGCAGTTGCACAAAACATGGACCAGAAACACAAAAATGTCTCTAGTCCGTGACTTGATCATAGATGGGAAAGCTAACCACTGGCATAACTAGGGAGTAGAGATGGGCATGACTTAGCGGTAATTCCCATTTCCGTTTCCGTTACTCGGTTCCGTTACTGTACGGAAACGGTAACGGGAATTACTCCGCCAGACTTCGAGCTCGAACCGACGAACGAACAATTTTGGTCTGATTTGTCGTGCTCGTTCCTTGCATCTCGCGATCGCGCGATGCCACGCGGCACAGAAAAAAGTTTTTAAAAGTTAAGAAAACCCGGTTCCCAGCCAAAAAGCAGGCGGAAAAATGCCTGCCGTGCCTCAGGGCACCTACCAGAGGGGTTGTTTCTGGAGGTCCCCGGCCTCCCCCCCATCCCCCGTCCTGGGCTGCTCTGGTGGGACTCGCCGCAGGCTCACAGCCAGCAAAAAGCCCAGTCTCGCCGCCGGCCGCCGCAATTAAAGCGCAAGCAAGCGGCACGGACGGCACAGGAAAAAACTTTTAAACTCTCCCCCCCCCCCATTCCCGGGCCAAAAAAGCAGGCGGAAAAATGCCTGCTTGACTAAGGGCGCAGGACACCTACCGGAGGGGTGGTTTCTGGAGGGGGGGTCCCGCCTCCCCCCCGTCCTGGGCAGCCGGACTCGAGTCGCCATTTCGCCATGCCATGCGGTGCAGGCGGGGGATCCAAAATGGGGCGGCGAACGCAATATTGTTTTTGAAATCGTGGTCCAAAAACACACAAGCACAACAGAAACACGCGAACATTTATAAACTGCCAGATTTTTCACAGTAGCAGTGGGTTTTTTATTGCAACAAAATGTCTCTCCTCTCCTCTGTCCTCCATTGATTTTATTTTATTTTTATTTTTTTTACACCTGCGCAATGATGGGCTGGCCGAGTGGCCAGCCATGTGGGAGTGGACGACCATGCAAATTTTTGGAGCCATCCCACCAAACGCATGGCCACTTGGCCATGGAGACTTCTGGGATGTGCCAAAAAGCCCCCTAAAACCTGCCCTAGCCCCCTAGCCCTTGCCCTAACCCTTGACTCCGTACCTATACGTCACAGACTGTCTTCTTAGTGGGTCAGAGAGGCACCCAGAGGTGCAACCCACTAGCCCACCGTAACCTTACCCGTCACTAGCCTAACCCTAGCCCTTGCACTAAGCCACCTTAAAGCCAGATCTACTTGCTTGCATTGCACTATACGCAGCAAGTACAATTCCCTTCTGTGTGAGACATGGTGGTGCGAGAGCCTTGTGCAGGGAAGGCATGACGCTATCACTCTCACTGGTCTCATAGCCTGCAACTGGTATGCATATCCATATGGCTATTGCATACCATTTTGCAGCAGCAGCAGGTGAGGAGGGGAGACCCCCATGTAGAGGGGTCTCTTGGAGCCTGCTTCCCCTTCCTAGTGGGTGAGGATAGGAGGCACCCACAGGTGCCTCCAGGAGCCCACTTTCCCTTTATAGCGGGCCAGAGGAGGCACCCACCCCACAGAGGTGCCTCCAGGAGCCCGCTCCCCCCAAACCAGTACTAACGACAACGAAAAAACGAAAAACGAACCAACTAATTTTTGCGAATTTTCGCGAAAACGGAAACGAGCCGAAACGGGACCGGCCCGACTAACGACAACTCGAAAAAAAATTTTTTCAAGTCGTGCCCATCTCTACTAGGGAGGGATCGGAAGAGTGCATTTGCCCTAGGGCGCACAGCAATCTGGGGGCACCTGGACGGGGAGCAGGAGGAAGAAGCCATGCACCATCCCGCCGACAGTCCTTTTGCCTCTCCTCCTTTTCCCAGGCTAATGATCACCAAGCCTTAGACAGGAGAAAGGAGGAGGGGGAGGCATGCTACGGAGGTGGTGCTTGGGGGGTGGGGGTGGAATCGCCTGCTTGATGCTATCTGCACGCGGTGTGATTTACACAGGACAGCCTTATTTGGAAAGGAGACCCACAAAGAGGGTATGAGAAGGAGAGACCCTTCTTCCCCTTCCCCCACTGTTCCCTCAGGATTTGGCCCCACTTGCTAGGTGGGTGAGACACAGTGGGGGGGGGCACAAAAACTGACTTTGTCCCCGGGAGCTCCAGACTCTAGCTACACCACTGAAGCAAACCTGAAATGCATTACTGAGATATGGTTAAATGAGATGTTGGAGAAACAACATTTTCATTTTTGTCTATATCGTAATACTGTATGTAATGTAGCATCAATACAGTTTTGAGAGCCATAGGAATAGTTTTCTATTGTCTATACGGCTATTATGGCATCTCTGACTGGGAATGTGCACCTACCAACCAAGGCTCAGTTTTTGTGCCAGGTACTATTACAGATAGTTTAGGAATTAGAGAGGTACGCTTAACTTCCTTGCAACTTATTAGCCTCTTTACTATAAAAGGACTGGGGGAGAGGGATGGTCCTGACTATGAAGCCACCCGGAACAATAACTGGGAAGGTTCTCAATGTCCATGACGGAGCTATGCAGTCCCTTGACTAAGACAGCAAGTCACAGCTTTGTGACTACTATAATGCCCATAGGTCTTTCCCAACACATCATCAGCTTGATGCACACCAGCGATCACACTCTTAGCTTGGTGTTCTCTGTAGGCCATATAAGTGGTGACTTGGATCCCAGAACATTTTTTAATTTCTGCTTTTTTAAACTGTCCTCATTGTGGTCTGTCAATATCTCATGGATGTTGGGTATACAGCAGCCATTCCACTGTGGAAAATCAGTGGATCTTGTGAAAGATGGGTGGCTGCTTATACTTTATCCAGTAAAAGTTAATTAATCATACACCCCACCCCCCCAAAAAAGGACAAAAGAGGACACATATGTATTTAAAATTTGAACATACAGCAGGACCCCAGTATCTGCTGGGGATGGATTCCAGGCCTTCCTGTGGATAATGAAAACCGTGGATAAGAGAGGACACCCAAACCCCAATGCTGTTGTTTTATGACAGTCGCTTGCTTTACGGCTCCTGTTTTGCAACAGCAGCCTGCTTTACGGCTGGTGTTTGTGACAGTAGCTTGCTTTACAGCTGCTATTTGTGACAGTAGCTTGCTTTACGGCTGCTGCATTATTTATTTCATTTTTTTCATCTGCCAACCGTGGATAACTGAACCAGTGGTTAATGAATCAGTGGATACGGGGCTCCTACTGTACTAGTATTATTTTGACCGCTTTTCAAAAAAAGATGCTTTAAAACAGAGAACTGTTTATAATAGTCCTACAAATAGCCCTTCAACTGAAAGACACAGAGGCCCCTGTGTGTCTTTCCCAATGCAAATGAAAGACACTTTATGTGCAAGATGCACATTCACACCCACCCACCCGCAGTTCTACTGAATTCCTCTTCAGTCTTGGCACACTAAACTCAGATGTATATACTAATTAGCCCCCTGCCCCCAAGATTGCCTTTTTCTCATAAATAGCCACTGTTGCCCAATTTGTAGAAAGTAAACCATGCCTCCCAGATCACAAGGCTCATGAATATGTTTGATAAATCCCCTTTTATGTAGATATGTTTTGAAGGGTATGTGTGCGTTGGGTCTCAATGTTAATATGAATTTATCATTATCATTCATTATATTAAACCCTATTTATACACACACACACACACACACACACACACACACACACACACACACACACACACACACACACACATGCACACACGCATGCACACATGCATGCACACACACACACAAATATGACTGCACTCAGTAAATATACGCCACTGTGTTTTTCAATGAAAGGCAGCCTAAGCGGCCAATTGAAACCCATATTTAGATTCAGCACCCTGCTACCAGCCCAGCTTATATCCCTTCCCTAAGAAATGTCCCTAAATATATTTGTCAGTCGAGCTGGATAATCTGGCAAACAGAACCGTCTTCTCAACAAGTGTTCTAGTCATTATCATTTCATTATAACCTACTAAATCAAATCTGTTTCCCTCTTTTTTTTAACGAGGATCTACCCTCAGGAGCAAAACTCCCATAGGGATGATTCACCACCAGCTCAGTGACTCACTCGGGAACTTCTGTAGTTCACTGCTCCACCCTCCTCGGCTGGTGTTGTGTGTGTAATGATATCCCTTTATGTGCCACAGAGAGGCTTTGTGTGTGCACTGCTCCTCATTAATTTGATCACAGAGCACGGATGGAAGATGTGACTCTACTGACCAAAATGATCTGAGGACCTACGCTGGCTTGCTTTTTCTTTTCTAATCTTTGGTTCGCGTCTTTGAATTCTTTACAGGTTCTCTCTCTCTCTCTCTCTCTCTCTCTCCTACTCTTCTACACAAACCCAGAGAGAGTTGTGGGGGGAGAGAACCAGCAGATGGATAAATTTGCCTGCAACTCCATTGCCTTTCATTCTGCAATAATGCTGTTGACAAAGAGCTCCCCCCACCCCACCCCACCCCATTCCCCTCACCCTGGCTCCCACTATTGTCTTCTGCACCAATGACTGATCTTAATCATAATAACCATGGACCATTAAGTCAATTTTGGCATAGAGTGACCCTTTCCAGGGCTTTCTGGGTAGAGAGGACTAAGAAGTGGTTTGGCAATACCTTGTTCTTGGTGTGCTGTGGCAGTAGTGTGCCATTTCTGATGGGCTAAACCAGTTGCCTGTTTTCCGAGGAGACCCACTGGGAGACTGAACTCCCAACTCCCTGACTCTGCAGCTGAGTGTTCGTGTACACCAGGCATCCCTATAATAGGGTGAGCAATTACTGATTGGTATGAAAACTCCTCACAAGACCCACTACTTCTGGCCTCCATCCTAGATCCTTAGATCCCTCAGAGCACTTGAAAGCGACAGCAGGAATAAGAGGCAGGACGGCTGCAAAGTGATCCTTATGTGGAAGGAATGGTAGGAGAGATGAGACAGTGGAGATATGTGACTCACTGTTGTAATTGTTTGTGATGAAAAAGAAAACAGATGAGAAAATCCCACTAGGGCAGCATTATAGACTATTAAGAGTAATGGTACTGTTGTGGATGCCCCATGTGGTGTAATGCATAGAGTGACACTGGAGACGAGGGTTCAAATCCCTGCTCTGCCATGGAAACTGACTGGGGGAGTGGAAGTGGTAAACTCCCTCCTCAAAGATCTCACTTACCTTGAAAGCCTTGGTAAAGGTCGCTTTACACCGGTTCCAACTTGACAGCACGTTAACACGCACACAGCTGCAGAAGGAAATTATTTGTGCAGCCCTGAACGATTGTCAGTGTGTCCTGTTTGCAGGGCAGAGTGACATGGGTGGTAAGGAGTGGGTGAAGGACAGGCGGGAGCGGCATCGGCAGCTGTCACTGCAGCAGTTCCATTAAGCTCCCCAGCTCCTTTCCCTTTGCGTGTCTAGCAGAAGTTTGGAGAGGCTTGGGGCCAAATGAAACGGTGATGAGAATACTCTTATATAACAGTCCAGAAATCGAGCATTCAAACTTCCATCTCATTGAAGCTGGAGGCGAAAAAAGAAAAAAAAAGGGCTTTTCAAAATGTGAAAGAGCTTCCTGGCACAGGGCCTCCGTGTGCACTCCCTCCACAGCTGCTGCTGCTGCTGCTCATTTTAGGCCGCTTTTCAGACGCCCGAGGCTGCTGAACCCAGGGGGAGGAAAAAGAACCACAAGAAGATTTGAGGGTGGGGTGGTTGGGAAGAGAGACTTATGCTAAGAACCAGTGCTGGCTTAAAGAAAAGTAGGGGCACAAAATAGAAATCTATGCAGTTCAGGCAGCATTTCGGAAATCGCCATCTGAAAGCCTTAAGAAACGCTCTGGATTCAATCAGCCGCCCATGCAAGAGGTGACACCCAGAAACCACAGATTTGTCATTGGCTGTGTTCCATCCTGACGAACCAATGGAGTGACTGAAGAATACCACAGCGTTTCAGCATTGCTACATCATGTGTCATTTCCCTAGGAGCAACTGTGTATGTTTTGTCAGTGAAAATATTAGATGGCTGTGATCATCTTCTCCTAGAATCTTGGCTTACAAGAGCAGAAAATCCACTCATCCTTTTCTTCTTTGTGGGACTTCAGCCAAAGCATATTTATGGAATGAGTGGGCTTTGCGAAATATTTAGACTCCTGTATTTACTTTGGCTCCAATCCTGTGTCTAGTCATGTGCTCTGATGCTCATCTCTTTCAACTGTCCTAAAGCTTGCATACTGGCTAGCAGCTGAAGGAGGAGTTAATATCACCTCACCATTTCAGACACTTAACAATAGAAACCCACAGTTAACATTCAGTGCCCTCAATAGGGACCTGCAACCACTGTAATTAAAGTGGGCATGACCAAACAAAAAGTAGGTGTGTCTACGAGAGAGAGAGAGACTATCTCTTATCCCTCTGCACGTGCAGAAAACATTTCACATAGGAAGTGATCAATCTGCAGAAGTGAGGTTCCAGTTTCATGAAGGATTTCCACATTACCAAGACCCCGGCATCTCTTTCTTGGAGAGTTCCCACATGGAGAGATCCCACATAGTGAGTAGCCTGGACTAGGCCAATTCATGCTGCAGTGAAGAAGGGGGACAGGGCACAGCTAATGTGGTCAGGTCCATCCTCCCTCTTTGCATGCTGTTAGAAACTAGACTATGAATATCTGGATAGCTGCCTAGATGCCCTAAGCCCAGCTGGTCTCACCTGATTTGGGAAGCTAAGCAGGGTCGGCCCCGGTTAGTACTTGGATAGGAGACCACCAGGGAATACCAGGCGCTGTAGGCGCCTGGAGTAGGAACTGGCAAACCACTCCAGTATTCCTGCCAAGAAAACTCCATGGACATGGGGTCACGAAGAGTCGGTCATGACTGTAACAACACAAGTTTGAGGCAGGAGACTTGCACCCTATGTCTTTCTCCAATATCTGAGTTGGAGGTGGAGAGTGGGAGGAGATACTAGTGTTGTGGTAGGGGCAGTCAAGGAGTTGTTATGGATCCAATCATTCTAGAACATTTTTAGCTCCCAGAAGTGTCAAATAATATATGTAAACCCCAAGTTTCTCCTGAATTGTTTCTCTTACACTGGTTTCATTGGTTTCATTGGTTTGTCATTTGTTTCACTGAATTTTGAAGAGAAGTGAATTGTTAAGAAACTCCAGTGCTTGAGCAGGAGAAGGATTGCCCACAGCTTGGAAATATTACCCTTTTGGACTACAGAACAACTTCCAGAGTGGCCGCCAATACCACCCTGTGGTTGCCAGTGATTTTGTACAAATAGTGTCTCCCTCCCCCATGAAAGAAAGAAAGAAAGAAAGAAAGAAAGAAAGAAAGAAAGAAAGAAAGAAAGAAAGAAAGAAAGAAAGAAAGAAAGAAAGAAAGAAAAAGAAAACTGTAGCCAAGCTCTGATATTGTCCTGCCTCTATTTAAAGGCTCCTGTTTGGTTCTGGCTATAACCGATCCAGCTAGACTCTCCTGAGGTCAAATTATTCTTTCCCTGCACAGAAGCTAATTAAACGTACTAGTCACGAAACAGAAAGGCACTGAAAGAACCTATCTTTCTGTGTTTCTTGTGGATGTGGATTCTTGAGAGTATCTCCTATGAGTCTTTTCAGACACAAAACTGAACTGTACCTATTTTAACTCAAACAACATGCTTTTGCAGTTAGAGGAGCAAGTGCTGGCTACTAGGGTACACAAGGCCCCAAATGGGAAATCAGATGTCATAGTTGAGAAACCAAATTTGCTCCCGTGAATCACTGGATTGTAGATTTCTGCACGTGTTCATGTTTGGAGGACACCCACTAGGTCTGATGCTTATATGCAGATACAGTCCCGCTGCTGCTTTCAAATGGTCTTCATTGTACTGCATTATATTGGTGCATTCTTTTAAGCTGCTGAAAGCCAATTTGAAGATAATTTAATTGAAATATATCATATGGATGGAGGGCATCAAATTCATACACGATAATTGAGGAAAACAAAAATGTATCTTTCTCAGCACAGGCAGAGTTCTGGGTTTGGTGGACTTCTTATAGACCAATATGGCTGTCTTTGGTTTTGTATTTACTGTATATACTGGATCCGGCAGATCTGGCAATCCAGTACAGACTTAGCGGAGGGTAAAATGTATTGAATCCAGTGACACTTAATTCTGTATAGACACACTTAGGCTTACATGACACGCTTGCATGACTCATCCTAGATATACATATGAGAATGTCCACCATATTGAATACAGTGGGCTTAAACTCTAGTAAGAATGTTCAGAATTATATAGCATGTTTCTAATTTATGTTCAGCTCTAGATGTTGTTATCAACATAAATCAGTCTCTGTCACAATGAGGGATGGTCATTGTTGTAATCTAACAACATCTGGGATTCGGGAGTTATAGTCTCAACTAGAGATGGGCACGACTTAGCGGTATTCCCGTTTCCGCTTCCGTTACTCGTATCCGTTACTCTACGGAAACGGTAACGGGAATTACTCCGCCAGACTTCGAGCTCAAACCGACGAACGAACAATTTTGGTCTGATTTGTCGTGCTCGTTACTTGCATCGCGGCAATCGCGCAATGCCAAGCGGCACAGAAAAAAAGTTTTTAAAAGTTAAAAAAAAAACCCGATTCCCGGCCCTAAAAGTAGGCGAAAACTGTCTGAGGGCACCTACCAGGCCAGAAGGGTGTTTTATTTGGGGGGGGGTTTCCCCGCCCCCCTCTCCTTGGCTATTGCTTGCTACTGCTGCGCTGCTGGTACCAGGCTGGGAGGGCGCATCCATTCGCCATGCAGTGCGGGGGATCCAAAATGGTGACCACAATTTTTTTTTTTAAATCGTTGCCCAAAACCCCACCAAAGCACCACAGAAACATGCGAAAATTAGCTATTTTAAATGCTTGAATTTTTACAGTAGCAGCAGTGGGTTTTTCTTGCAAAAAAAAGTCTCAGTTGATTTTATTTTATTTTATTTTATTTTTTTACACCTGCGCATTTGCAATGATGGGCTCGCCCATGGGAGTGGACCATGCAAAGTTTTGGAGCCATTCCACCAATCGCATGGCCAGGTTTTGCTGACTGTACCAGGCTGGGAGGGCGCATCCATTTGCCATGCGGTGGGGGGGGGATCCAAAATGGCGACCGCAATTTTTTTTTTTAAATCGTTGCCCAAAACCCCACCAAAGCACCACAGAAACATGCGAAAATTAGCTATTTTAAATGCTTGAATTTTTACAGTAGCAGCAGTGGGTTTTTCTTGCAAAAAAAAGTCTCCATTGATTTTATTTTATTTTATTTTATTTTATTTTATTTTATTTTTTTACACCTGCACATTCGCAATGATGGGCTCGCCCATGGGAGTAGACCATGCAAATTTTCCACCAATCGCATGGCCACTTGGCCAGGTTGACCACAGAGACTTCTGGGATGTGCCAATCGGGCATAAACAGCCCACTAATCGTAGCCCAAACCCGAACCCTAAGCCATACGCCATACCCATAACCCATACGCCATAACCCATACGCCAGTACACTGTCCTTCTAAGTGGGTCATAGAGGCACCCAGATGCACCCCAATACTCACCCTAACCTCACCCATAACTAGCCTAACCCTAGCCCTTGCGCTAAGCTGTCTTAACCCTAAGCCAGATCTACTTGCATTGCACTACATGCAAGTACGTGAGACACAGCGGGTGCAAAGAGTCTGCCAGTCCGTCACTTGTGGCTCTGGCTGACTCCTGCAGCTCCCTCCAGGAGACCGCTACCCCCCCAAACCAGTACTAATGACAACGAAAAAACAACGAAAAAACGAACCGACTAATTTTTGCAAAATTTCACGAAAAACGGAAACGAGCCGAAACGGACTGCCTCCGACACACGACAACTCGAAAACGTCATTTTCCCGAGTCGTGCCCATCTCTAGTCTAAACACAATTTTGTTCTACTAGATTGCTTCACGAGTGGTTTTGCCGGATCCAGAATTGTAGACATACCTTTTTCTCGCGCTCTCTGACTTCAGCATTCCCTTCAATGTAACATTTCTAACTGGAAAGAAAAGAAAAGCAGACCAGAGGGCATCCCTCCAGAAGTAGCTCAGGCAGTAACAGGTGATGTTGTTGGCTTGCCAAACCTTCCTTCAGAGGTTCTCCTCCTTTGCCATCAGACTGGAACGGCATGCCCTGTAAGAAGAAGAATAAGGGCAAAATCCGATCTTAGAACCGCTGGAAGCTGTTGCTGCAGAAAAATAAAGGCTGAACATGAGGTATCTTATACTTTCCACCACATAAATTCGGAACATACTGTAGGATAAAAGCTGCTTCTTATGTGAGCTGTCTGGAGCTGGTGACATTTAGTGGGGGGGGGAGACAGCATGATATTCTTCTATTTGCTAGTTTTTGTTCATTGTTATTATAACCTGGAAATGTGCACACACAGAGAGAAGATGAACGTGAATTTTTCACCTCCTCTTTATGCAATCCCGTAGGGAGTTCCACAGTGTGCAGCTACAAATCCGCTCTGCTTTCCCCACTCACTGCATAATGATCTGCCTCATCACAGGAGCACGTGCAGAGCTGCTGCTTCAGATGCAACATTTCAAAGCAAACAAGATGATGACCCTGGAACACCCCTCTCCAAATGCAGACTGCCTGGCTTGTTCTTTTGGTGTGATGATTGGTAAACCCCCTTACAAACATTTCTCAAAGCATAATCTGTCCTTCCTATTCAGTGTCCAGAGAGGTGGGGGGAGTTGGTGCCTTTAGGGGCTCGAAGTACACATAGTGGGAGGGCTCACTTTGAAATGAAACCACCCTCTGGCATTTCAGACTCCCACCCCTGTTCCCTGACCATGAGCCACTTGTGTTTGTGGCCCTACATATGGCCCTTGGCTGTATGTGGTCGTAATGAAGGATAATGGATTTGCAGCCCCACAATACCCAGAGATCCACACAGCATGCATGTTCCTGTTCTACACCATGGGACAGGAAAAGTGACATCGCTGTGAATCTGTCACAAGACCAATTTCAATCATAAGAACACATGAACACATCTTAGCCTAGTGTTATCGTGGTCTGTCTAGCCTAGTATTGTCAACTCAGACTACTAGCCCATCTAGGGCATCAGGCAGGACTTTTTTCTATCCATAGGTGAAGATGCTTGGGATCAAACATGCGATCTAATACATGGCAAACATATGTTCTGCTACTGGGCTATGGCTCCTCCACACAAGAAAAGGTGTGCTGGATTAGACCAAAGACCTCTCTGGCTCAGAACTGTCTTCCCACAGTGCCCAACCAGTTATTTATGGGAAGTCCACAAAGAGAGGACCCAAGCAGAATAGCACAGTCCCACTCAAGTCCCCCAGAAACATAAAGGTTACTTAGCGCATTGCTTCAGATCCCAGAGCTAATGCACACTTACCTGTTGTTTGGTGCTGGTATTTTTCATGCCATGACCAGTGCCTTCGCGAAACAACCAAAGAGCCCAATGGCAGGGAGAAGATCGATTGCAGCACATCACCTGCCAAGAGCCAGGTGGGATTATCTCCATGTGTTTTCATCATCCAAAGGGGAACCCGAAGACAAATGTACAAGGCATGAATTGCTAATAGCTAAGGAAGATGGGCATGAAAGCACACAGATGTCAAAACTGGCCTTTAAATACTCACTGTTTCCAAGCAGCTGTCTTGTTGACTACAGTCAGGGTGACCTTTGCTTCAGCAGGATATTTCACCCGGGAAGAGGTTTACAGGGCTCATAGTTGGATACTAGCTCTGTGGTTGAAGAGCCAGAGGTTGGAAGTTCAATTTCCTACTGGGCCTCCTTGACAGGTGCTGGACTTGATGATCCAGAGAGTTGCTTCCAGTTCTGCAGTTCTAAGATGCTCAGATAACTGACATATTGTTCTAGATCAGTTATCTGATCTAGAACAATCTATAGAACTGCAGAACTGAAATCAAGCAGTTTGGTGGCAGCAGCATGGTGGCAGCAACGTGGTGGTGGTGGTGGTGGTGGTGTGTTAACAGGATGGCATAAAATTGTGGGGAGGGGGCTATATCCCTTAGAATAAGGAATGGGTAAATGAAAAAGCAGGAGTGTTTATTTTTGCAGGAAGGAGGGTAGGGTATAATTTTTGAATACACAAAAAGTACAGTTGGGATCTTTCATCAGAATTTGTTTGTTGGCCCAGTCCATGTCAGTGATCCCGGCATGGATGAGGGGGTGGGCTGTTTTGCAATCATCCATATGGTATGGGGTCACCGGAAGAAGGAGCAAAACCACCTGTTACCAGAGCAGATCAAACTGCACAAGAAATCCACAGCTGATTGAACCCAGATTGCAAAGTTATAGCTGCAATCTTTCTAGAATATGAAAGGGATTTTTTCTTTTAAAAAATTACTTCCTAATTAACAAGAGGTGTTTGCCAGTGAAGTAGGCTGTCTGGTAAAACAGTGGATTGTCCTTCATTGGAGGCTTTTCAACAGAGGTCGATGACCAACCTCTGGGATGCTTATTGAAGGTTTATTTTTAACTCTATTGTTTTCTCAGATGTTTTGTTGAAGGCGAGCAAAATCAAAACCTCTGCTTAGTACTGTGTAATATGGAAGGCAGCTGAGGCCAGTTCTTCCCTCAGCATCTTGTTTGGCATTGACGACAAGATAATTATGCCCTCCCCACTTAGTTCTGTCAGCCACACGAAAAAGAGGGCATGACATTTGGCAAATGGGATCACATCAGCGTTTCTTGCCACAGTGTACTGTGTTTGCATCAGCAAAGCTTTTAGAGGTCAGGCAGGATGGTCCAGCCGCATCTCCTTCAAATAATCAGAAAGCTCCCATCTGTGGCTACTACAATAGCCTGGCTAGCCTGCATTCTGAGAAATTTACAGAGGAAAGTGTTTATGATTTGCTTTACATTTTATGAGAACTGAGAGCCCGGGAGAAAAACTCACCAGCTCTTGTTACATATAACCAGATGCTTGTGTTCACAGTTAGCGGCTTTGTAGCAGACAGATACACATGGAACCAGATAAACAATGGTGCACAGGCTTACCTAAAATAGGTCACCACCTGGCGGATAATTATTCTGGGAATTCCCCAGCAGGAAGAGAATGTCCATCGTAGTATTTACAGCACGTTCTAAAAATGTGGAACTCAAAAGAACATTTTCTTTCTTTCTCTCACATCACTGTAATACATTGAAGCAGTGATTTCTCAGCTAAGAATGCAGAGAATACTAGCAACTGGAGAACGTACAGAGCAGCAAACCTTGAGGGAAACTTTTATTGAGAATTCTCTTTTAAGAATACAGTGGTACCCCAACTTAAGAGCAGCTCGACTTAAGAGCAGTTCAACTTAAGAGTGGAAAACTGTTGGCATTTTAACTGCCACCTTACAAATTTTAGATATGGTCTGCTCGACTTACATTTTTTTTCCATTTTTAAAAAAATTGTAACTTATTTTTTCAGTTTTTAGATAGGTACCCCGACGTAAGAGTAGTTCGACTTATGAGCATGCCTTCAGAACAGATTAAATTTGTAAGTCGAGGTACCACTGCATCAGTTTTTTCAAGGCTCGGGGCCCTGAATCGCCTTGCCTGAACTTGGAAACAGGGAAGCATGCTCTGCCATACAGTCCTACCCATAATATTGGGCACATGTCATTCCCGTTCAGTATTTGCACATTTAACATGGGTTTCGATTAAGAGGCCGATGCACATACATTACGCCTACATGTGTACAAAACGGCATGCATGTTAGCCTCCCTTCTGCAGATATTCATGCTGCCCACATGACAGCCAAAGTACCCATTGCAGAAGAAAGGGACCCCAGCCCTTGGAACCAGAACTAAATAACATGCCTCATCCTAAGGAATCCCCATGCAGAAGAAGACATGTGTTTCCAGATGCAACATCCCAAAGCAAACACTCAGCCCTGGGTACCAAAACCAGATGGTCGTTGTTCAGATGGCCTTCTGTGAATGTGTTACAATTACATGCTCTCAAGTCACTTCTGATTTATGCTGTCCCTAGAAGAGTTTTCAAAGTATATGGAATATTTAATGATGGGCTTGCTCTGCCATTCCCCAATGAGTTCCCAAGGCTGCCTGGGGATTTGAACCCATACCTGAGTCTTAGGACAGCACAGTATCCACTACACCACATAGGCTTCCTTTAAATGAGAAAGGGCTTGCAATTCTGTTAGCTGCAACAACAAACCTGAATGCTGTGCCACAGGAAACAGGAGCAAAACTTTTATCTAGAGACCCCCCCCCAAAAAAGGGGGAGTTTCCCCAGTAAATGTGTAACTTGTTTCGCTGCCAACTGTCTCACAAAATGGCTCAGTTGCATTAGTAAACAGTAAGAAAATAAAGGAAGGAAGGAAGGAAGGAAGGAAGGAAGGAAGGAAGGAAGGAAGGAAGGAAGGAAGGAAGGAAGGAAGGAAGGAAGGAAGGAAGACAATAAATGTTTTTCAAAACAGGATCATCATCAGCTAGGTTCAGGGAGGTCATGAAAATTTTACATTTCCAAGCATCTCACAGCTATGATTAAACAGAAGCCTTCTTGAAGTATTCTAATTATTTTCCCTGGTAACTAAATATGAGTTTGAATATGTCAAACTAATTGGAAAGAGTGCCAAAGAAGCCATTTTCATTGATTGAGCCAAAGGAGCAATATTTATTTTTAGCACTGGAAAGGTGAATTGGAACGCGTGTCTTTTATGGAAAAATTTGAACAGCCTGTCGTGCCAGAGACACCCTGTGTGGAATGGCGGTGAAAATAAATAGATAGATCCCTGAAACATGTGGTTGATGAGCTGTCCACAAGAGGCAGCCTGCTAAAAGTTTAAGATTGAAAAGGCAAATAAAATTGATAAGCTTCCCGAGGAGAAGTGATTCAAATAAAGCTGGCATGGTACAAGTGCATGCCTGATTTACAGCTTCCTTCCCTTTACCATTTTATGACTGTTTGAATTATTCTTGAACATGCCATTCAGAGGTGCTGCTGGTTGGTTGACAGGGAGAACAAGGGATAGGGATGCAACCTGTACTGGATGGGATCATCCTCCAACTGAAAAAAGAGGTACACAGCTTGGGGGTGCTCCTGGACTCATCCTTGAGCCTGGATGCCCAGGTCATGGCTGTGGACAGAAGCGCATTTGCACAATTAAGGCTATTACGCCAGTTATTCCCATTCCTGGAGAAACCTGCTCTGGCCTCGGCAACTCATGCCCTAGTGACATACTGACTGCGTTACTGTAATGCTCTCTGTGTGGAACTCCCATTGAAAAGCTTCAGGTAACTTCAATGGGTCCAAAATGCAACAGCCAGATTGCTGACTCGGGCTGCTTACAGAGATCACATTACACCCCTATTAAAGCAGCTCCACTGGCTGCCAATCAGGTATTGTGCACAATTCCTAAGCTACAAGTCACTATATGACCTGAGTCCAAGCTACCTCAAAGATCGAATCTCACAGTATGAACCTCCTCGGGGGTAAAGGTCATCAGGAGATGACCCACCTCCCTCACAGGTACATCTTGTGGAAACACATGAAAGGACCTACTCGGCTGCTGCACCCAGACTCTGGAACTTCCTCCCACTGGAGGCCAGGACTGCCCCATCTCTGATGTCTTTCCAGAAACAGACAATGACTTTTCTCTTCAGGCAAGCTTTTTACTGAATAGCGGACTCCCTACTGTGCCTTTTTATGAAACTACCATACATGGCTACACAGACTTTGTATTATAACCACTTATAACTTTGTGGTTATATCTCTCCTTGTGTGATTGTATTGACACCATGTTATTAATTGTTAGTTTTAATGTTGCCTTATAATGTTGTAAGAAGCCCCTCAATTCCCTGTTTCTCAAACTGATTGTGTCCTTACTGTAAGCAGCCTTGGGTTCTTTTCCAAAGAGAAAGGTGGGGTAAAATAATAAAAATTTAATTAATTAATTAATTAATTAATTAATTAATTAATTAATTAATTAATTAATTAATTAATTAATTACATTGCTATTAATTCCCAGGAGTAAAACAGAGACAAATGTGAATTTATCATTCAGTAGCAGAGACAATGAATTTTTGCCCCAGGATTCAGTTCTGCTAGGTCTCTCTCTCTCTCTCTCTCTCTCTCTCTCTCTCTCTCTCTCTCTCTCTCTCTCTCTCTGTGTGTGTGTGTGTGTGTGTGTGTGTGTTGGAATTACAGTCAGTTCAACCTATGGCTCATGCCAACTGACTGACAGAAATTTGAAAGCATTATCCAGACAGGTAAGATGTGCTATTTTCCTTGCAAGGGCTTGAACATTTTGAAACAACATTGAGTGATTCTTAACCACTCTTGCATTCCGGTCTTTCTTTCTCAAGGAATTTTCCATTTTTCCTTGATGGGTTAAAGAGAGAATGCATGAGTGTTGCATTCATTCAATCATCCCAAAGATGCTGAGAGGTGCAGTTGGTATCAGCAAGGGCAACTTATGAGCTGGGACCTTGTCCTGAGCTGCCCTCAGCATCAGTTAACATCTCAGGGAACTGTTGTGTTTTTATTTGTTTGTTTTGTGTTTGTTTCATTTTATACATCTCTGGGTGGAAGACAAATTTCATGATAATAGAGCTGAAGGGGGAAACAACTTGATATTTCTTCTGTGGGCCTTGTCTTTAAAGCCTGAATGCCCGCCTCCCCTAATTTGTAGCTCTAGCCAGGGCTCGCTAGCTCAGTGCTTGAAGGTACATGCATGTGTGTTGGACTTGCACAACGTCGGCATGTCAAAAATAGAGATGGCACAAATTAAAAAGCAAACTGCAAAATTTCTCCAAATTCACTAAATTGTCAATTTCTATTCCTCTCAACCAATGTCCCTGACAAATATGACTCCATAAATGTTTAGCAATTTATTATTCATCAATTTGTTGGGCTATATAATACGCCCAACGAATGGATGAATAATAAATTGCTAAAAACCTCTGCACCTAGAGACATTAGAATGGCAGAGAAGTTTGCCAACTCAACTCTACAGTCCCTCCAACTTTGGTGAGGATGGTTTTATCCCCACGGCATCTGCTCAAGGGCACTTTCCCAGGGAGCCTGCTTTTTGGATGTATAACTTGGATGTCTAAGAGCCAATATTCACCAAACAGAAAGGTATTGTAGAGAAGAGTCAGGGGAAGCTTCTCTGCAATGTTGGTGCTTCTAGACTGTTTTATATGGTTTCAAAGGCCAAACAAATTGATGAACAGATTTATCGATTCACGGAAAAGCTTCAAAAATTTGTGATTTGTCAACCTTGACAACTCATGAATCAAAGTTAATCACCATTTTCCCCATTGGAGCTCATCTCTAGTAAAATGATGGTGAGGGAAGAGGAATCAGAAGAGAATTAGTAGGTGTACGCCTTTTGGCCTACCATGATATCTGGAGCACTGGTGGGAGCTAAACACCAGCATCATTAATTGTGCATCTTATTCTTATTCTGTGGAACTCCCTGCCACAGGATGTGGTGATGGCATCTAGCCTGGATGCCTTCAAAAGGAGATTGGACAGATTCCTGGAGGAAAAGTCCACAACAGGTTACAAGCCAATATGGAGATGTGTAATCTTCAGTCTTTAAAAAAACAGGGTACTTCAAGGGCCAGATGCAGGGGAGTGGCATCAGGAGACAGATACCTAGTCTTGTGTGCTCCCAGAGGCATTTGGCGGGACAACTATGAGATGCAGGAAGCTGGACTAAATGAGCCCTTGGCCTGATGCAACATGGCTCTTCTTATGTTCTTATGTTCTTAAACATAACTGTGGAAGATATATATTTTCAGAATGTTGCTTTATTTCTCCAAACATCTCCGAAACAGCAACACACAAATTTTTGTGTCACTGCTCCTTAAATAAGTACACTTTTGTGTTGGTGCTCCTTAAATAAATATACTCTCTATATTCCACCCAGAATAGCCCTTGACCTAAATGGTTGCATTATACAAATCAAATCAAATCAAATCAAATCAAATCAATCAATCAATCAATCAATGATATGTTGACATTATCCAAGGACAACGAACACACCTGTACATACTTTCAAATTCCTATTATAGTCCTTGAAGTTGTGAATTGAAACATTCAAGGAGACCAAAAAAGCCAGTTCAAGGGACCAAGGTTTCTCAGCTGTGACCCCTTCCCTCTAGAATAAGCTTCCTCTAGTTTCCTCACCAAGTGCCATCCCTCTCTGTTTTTAGGAAGCTCATCAAGGTCAAGTAATATGAATGTGCCTTCTATGTTCAAATGGGTTTTAATGTGTTTATTTTTATTTTTAGGTAGTTTTTAATCTAATGACAGAGTTTATTGTATTATATTGTACAGTATTTTAGACCCCCCAGAGCTCCAACTGGGGCCACAGCTTTTGGCAGCATTTCATCCTAGGCTTTTGCTAGAAGCTTCTGTGAACCATGTCCTATCAAGTACAATTATAAAGAGCCTTTCCCTTTGGCTAGGAATTAAGTAGTTCATCTGTTGTCCGTTAGGCTCTTGTCATCTCTCTTTTATCATATTACAAGATGTGTTCTAAGTTTCTGTGTTAAAATACTGGCTTCCGTGATGATATGCAGTGACCCAAGCAAATCTTCCAAACAGTACAGGCTGAAAATACTTTTCTTCTGATTCACATAAGTGGATGGAGGTGACTGTGAAACCTGTACCCCAGGTTTCTACATAGGGAACCTCAAGTCCACATGAGACGTGACTACTAGGGTAAGGAAGTATTGCAGTGAAGGAAAAAGGTTTGTGGGGTGGGGGGAGGAATAGGTAGAGAAGGAACAAAAGAAAGTTAAGAAGAGGTGGAAGGGGGTGGAATGAGTAGTTTTCTAACTGTGACAATGTGGGATATAGGTCCTAACCAGTGCTTTGAATTGGACCTAGAAGCAGAATGGTAGTCAATTTCTCATATTATATGGGGGAGAATTTGCCCCCCTCATTTATACTGACCATACCATGTGCAATGCAACAAGAGTAAATCGTATTAATATAACTAATGAAGGCTGAGGTGAGAAGGCATTACTGCACAGGAATATAAAACTATTCAGCGTGATCTAATCAGGATCAAATGTTCAAACAACAGGCACTTGTTCTTGCAGGTGGTGGGGACTGATAATAAATGTCACTCTCTGCTTGACATTTATTTGGAATGCAGGCAATGACCAAAGCGTCAACTTAGAACAAACGGAATGAAGCATTAGTTCTTCAATGAATCACTGGTAAAGGTGAATGGAGAGCTAAATCTCATCCTTTCTTCTGTTTCAGCTGGAGGTTTAAAAAAAGAAAGAAAAAAGAAAAAACCCTCCCCGGCGGCCTCGCCTGCTTCTCTGTTAACATTCTCCACTGTACATTCCCAGATTTTGATTTGGCTTTCAAATGGGGCTCGTCAGCATAGTGCAGAGAGATAACGGCTGAATATTGTTGCCGAATATTCTCCAAGTGGTATGGTTTTATTCGAAATCTGGGATGGGAGAAGCAGTCTTGCAATATTTGGAGACAGCTCCTCAAAGTATGGGCACTATGGGGCTCAGTATAATGATGGGGATAGAGTCCAGTCAACTCCCCACATTCAATGTCTCCGTGTGTTCCGAGCCACTTAGAGCAAAGGGATCACACCAGGGTTAAAACAAACCCACAAAAACCCCACTATCTGACATTAATTGTATTAGCAGCCAATTGTGCTAAGTGAGCCTGCATGTGCCATTGCAATAGTAATATTTTACATCAGAATAGTTTACACAAGACCTGGAAGTAGAGATGGGCACGACTTAGCGGTATTCCCGTTTCCGTTTCCGTTACTCGGTTCCGTTACTCTACGGAAACGGTAACGGGAATTACTCCGCCAGACTTCGAGCTCGAACTGACGAACGAACAATTTTGGTCTGATTTGTCGTGCTCGTTCCTTGCATCGCGCGATCGCGCGATGCCACGCGGCACAGAAAAAAGTTTTTAAAAGTTAAAAAAAACCCAGTTCCCGGCCAAAAAGCAGGCGGAAAAATGCCTGCCGTGCCTCAGGGCACCTACCAGAGGGGTTGTTTATGGAGGTCCCCGGCCTCCCCCCCATCCCCCGTCCTGGGCTGCTCTGGTGGGACTCGCCGCAGGCTCGCAGCCAGCAAAAAGCCCAGTCTCGCCGCCGGCCGCCGCAATTAAATCGCAAGCAAGCGGCACGGACAGCACAGGAAAAAACTTTTAAACTCTCCCACCACCCATTCCCAGGCCAAAAAAGCAGGCGGAAAAATGCCTGCTTGACTAAGGGTGCAGGGCACCTACCGGAGGGGTGGTTTCTGGAGGGGGGGTCCCGCCTCCCCCCCCCCCCCTGGGCAGCCGGACTCGCCATGCCATGCGGTGCGGGCGGGGGATCCAAAATGGGGCGGCGAACACAATATTGTTTTTGAAATCGTGGTCCAAAAACACACAAGCACAACAGAAACACGCGAACATTTATAAACTGCCAGATTTTTCACAGTAGCAGTGGGTTTTTTCTTGCAACAAAATGTCTCTCCTCTCCTCCTCTGTCCTCCATTGATTTTATTTTATTTTATTTTATTTACACCTGCACAATGATGGGCTGGCCGAGTGGCCAGCCATGTGGGAGTGGACAACCATGCAAATTTTTGGAGCCATCCCACCAATCGCATGGCCACTTGGCCATGGAGACTTCTGGGATGTGCCAAAAAGCCCCCTAAAACCTGCCCTAGCCCCCTAACCCTAACCCTAATCCTTGACTCCTTACCCATATGTCACAGACTGTCTTCTTAGTGGGTCAGAGAGGCACCCAGAGGTGCAACCCACTAGCCCACCGTAACCTTACCCGTCACTAGCCTAACCCTAGCCCTTCCACTAACCCACCTTAACCCTAAGCCAGATCTACTTGCATTGCACTACACGCAAGTACGATTCCCTTCTTTGTGAGACATGGCGGTGCGAGAGCCTTAGGCATCACCCTATGGCTCTGGGTTCACTCACTGGTCTCACTGTCTGCAACTGGTATGCATATCCATATGGCTATGCATGCCATTTTGCAGCAGCAGGTGAGGAGGGGAGACCCCCATGTTGAGGGGTCTCTTGGAGCCTGCTTCCCCTTCCTAGTGGGTGAGGATAGGAGGCACCCACGGGTGCCTCCAGGAGCCCGCTTTCCCTTTATAGCGGGCCAGAGGAGGCACCCACCCCACAGAGGTGCCTCCAGGAGCTCACTACCCCCCCCCAAAAAAACCAGTACTAACGAAAATGAAAAAACGAAAAACGAACCGACTAATTTTTGCGAATTTTCGCGAAAAACGGAAACGACCCGAAACGGAACCGGCCCGACTAACGACAACTCGAAAAAAATTTTTTTTCAAGTCGTGCCCATCTCTACCTGGAAGTACAGCGGGTGCTTACATTATGGTGAATCAAGCAAAATTAATGAAATGTGTGTTCATGTATTTCCAGCATCATGATTAATTCTGAGAAGCACTAGGATCCCAGCCTGTTTTGGAAGGTCCCCAGAGCCTATCAATTACTCATGGCATTTCCCACATAGACAGCAAAGGGATTTGTCTAATGATGTCTAGCATGTGTGTGATCGAATTGACCTGAGGAAAGCCTGCTGTGAATCTACAGTACCGATTAGACACAAATAAATCACCCAGGCAATGGAACAAATACAAAGAAGTACTTCTTCTCAGTAAATAGTCATTGATGAAGTTCATCAGCAATTTGCAGCATGAGACACCATTGTTTTGTTCCAGGAGGAAACCAGGTGACTGTGAAATACCGCCAAACACCACTAGTGAAGGGCTGCCTCCTAATGTGTATAGAGGTGGCCACAAACCATGAAGCACCCACAAACCACAGAAAAACCAGTTGCTGGCTTGTTTCTTACCAGTTCGTGCCTAGGGCAGGGGAACCTTAAGCCTCCATTCCTTCTAATGCCCACCACTTTCCCACTGCCTCTGTCAATTCCCTTCCTTCCTTCCTTCCTTCCTTCCTTCCTTCCTTCCTTCCTTCCTTCCTTCCTTCCTTTGTTAGACTTTTATGCCACCCATCTGGGAGGTTAACAACAATCAATAAATACATACAATAAAAACACATGTAATTCATAAAATAAAATAAAATAGAGTAGGACCCCTGTATCCACCGGGGATCGGTACTGGGACCTTTTGCAGATACTGAAATCTGCAGATAAGAGCAAACACTTATCCAGAGGTGATGATGGCAACAGTGATGGTGGGGTGCCAGGGCAAGCCACCATCCCTGCTGCCACCAAGATGCACTGCTGCACCATCCGGTCTGCCACACTCTCCAGAATGTTATCAGCTGTTTGGAAGCATTATGGGCTAAAATACAAATTCACCCTTAAGCGCTTGGAAAACAAATGAACTCAAGATTTCTATTTATTAAACATGAATCATATAAGTGTACTATGTATAGGCCTGCTATAAGGACCAATCCTGTGCACATCTATAAGAGGAAAATAATAGCAACATTTCTTTTTTTTAAAATGATAATGAAATATAATATTTTTACAAGAAAACCATCACACAAAAGAAGGTGTTAATGACATTAAACTAAATTGGTCTGGTATGTATTTTTAGAGGTGGTGCAACCATCACATCTAAAAAAATGTAATTTTAAAGTGAATAAAATGAAAAAATAAGAGAGGGAGATATACAATAATACAAGAAGAAATAGGAGGAGCTTTGTCATCTCTCATTAATATATTCTCCCCAAATGTATTTCAAAGTAATTTATATAAGGAAATGCTGATGGAATTGGAAGAGATAATCAAAAGGCTTGTAATAATGGCAAGTTATTTTGATGTGGTTAATATTGATATAGGGCGTTTATACACGACCCCTAAGCTCTGGTGCAAATGGCTACAAGGTCCGGACCTTTGCAGACAATTAAGTGCGACCCCGCCCACTTTAGCAAGACCAAACAGCAGTTTTCTTGTACCTGCTTTTTGGAGGTGACAAATATTTGATCCGGTGTAAGGATAGTGAGTGCGGGGCTCTCCTGGCTTCCGTTTGTTCTTTTTTTGCGCCCCGCCCCTTTAAGAGATCTGAATGCTGCCCGGAACAAAACGGAGGTAAGAAGGCATTCTTTTCTTTCTTTTTTCTCCATCCCTCAGGCAGCCAGCAACCAGGAAGTGCCGAGGGGGGTGGGGACAGAGGAAGAGCGAGGAACCCCTAAGATCTCTGGTCCAAATTTAAGTGGCCAGCGGATCTTAGGGGTCGTGTAAAAAGGCCCATAGACTACTAGGTAGCTCACTGGCTTGAGAGTTGAATTCCCCACTGTGCTTCCTTCACAAGGGCTGGATTTGAGGATCCATAAAGCCCCTTCCAGCTCTGCAGTTCTAGGATGATTTAGAAAATGTAAATCAAACCATACAGAAGCTGAGAAAATTAAATAGAATTTTGGTGTTGAATTCTATTATTAGAATGATTTGGCAGATATTTAGAGACTTATGAAAAGAGATGGAAAGTATTTCATGTTTTTCTACTTCATTCCTAAGAGTTACTCCAAAGTAGATTACATATTTGTACCCAACATTTTGATTCCAAGAAGAGTTAAGGTTGGATTATGCATTATGGACATGGAAGGCGACAATGTCTATGCTTAGGGTAGAAGTTACAACAACAGTTAAGTGATTATTATGCCTGTAATAGGGATGTATTTTTGTGTGTGTTAGTCTTCTCCTTGTTCCCTTTGTCCAAATCCATATCCTTTATATATCTGTAAAATACAACATTATACAACAGAAATTATTTATTTATTTTTTATTTTTTTATGTTTACAATTTATATGCCACCCACTACCCAAATCTAATTAATTAATTCTCTGATTATCCATTTCACTTACACAGTATTAGTCTTTTCCTGTCTAAACTGCATTTGTTGGGCAGATTGTACTTTATCTTTTGTGCGTTTTTGTCTTCTTCTAGGTTTACTTACCTAATAAACAACCTCACTTTCCCCTCCAAGTTCCATCTGTTTTTATTTCACTTCACTTTAGGTGCCAACTACATGTTACATTAATTCTTTTCCCTATGAGCCAGGGATTCACAACCCAGTCTTTGCTTTCGGGGAGGGGATGCTCCAATTACAGTTTTAATATCTGTGGGGCTCAGATCTGGATTTGCAGATTTGATTGAACTCTGGCCCTGCCAAGCCTCTGCTCTTATCACAAATGTTATTTGTTGATGTTGATAGGTTTTCCATGCTGTCTGTTTGATATATCCCAGTGGTTCTCAACATATGTGTCCCCAGATGTTCCTGGACTGCAACTCACAGAAACCCCTTCCAGCACAGCGAGTGGCGGAGGCTTCTGGGAGTTGCAGTCCAGAAACATCTGGGGACCCACAGGTTGAGAACCACTGATATATCCTAACTGCCTGTGATACATCTTGCCTCATTATTAGAGCCATTCCATTTCTTCTGGGCTTGTCATTTTCAGAGTCAAACATTTTGTAATTGGCGGACTGGAAATGACCCTTTGCAGTCCACTTTAGTTGACTGACACCAAGCACAACAACATTTACAGTACGTGTTCCATTTCTGGCTTTATGATTTCTAGTTTACCTTGTTTCTTACTTGTCGTGTTCTATGTTCCACTGCTATGTGTTGCACAACATCAGCCACTCCTTTCACTTATGTGCATATAAGCCATAAGACATCCTTTCAACATTAATCTAATCATTAGCAAGCAAGCTATTCATACTTCTCCTTTGTTCTTCCCCATTAGGTGATTGGGACCTTTCTGACTTTGGAGTCTCATCTTCCAGCACTATCTCTTGTTTCATTTTGGACTGTCCCATCACAAAGTTTTCAGAGTGAGGAAAATTCAACAGAGGTTTACCATTGCCTCCTTCTTTACAGTACAGTAATACCTTGGTTTACAAGCATAATTCATTCCAGAAACATGGCTGTAAACCAAAACACTCATATTAAAGCAAATTTCCCCATAAGAAATAATGGAAACTTAGATTATTATTTTGTCTGGGGTCCCGTAGACCACATACTGTACACAAAAAATGCCAAAACTCACAAAAGAAGTTGGCTAGAAGTCCATGTCCACACCATCATTTATTTACCTGGCTGTGGAATCTGCTCTGCTTGAAACTAACAACTGGATTTTGCTCTTTGTTTTTAATATGACAATGATAATGCTCAGTTTGAAGCCATATAGACTCTTGACTAGCTGCCCCATGATTAGAAATGGTTTGAAAAAATAAGAAAGAATTCTGAAAACAAATTAAAGAAAAATATAAAGAAAAAGAAAAAGAAAACCCTACCTGCATGTTCCTGGTTAGTAGAAGGGAGACCTCTATTCCTCTATCCCCCTCCTCTGCTTTAGAGGATGCCTGAGATGGAACATTCTCACAATCTAGTAGGAGGACAGAGACACCATTGGCTCACTTGTGATCATGTAACCTGCTCCAGTGCTTGTATATCAAGACCTTGCTTGTTGATGAAGGCAAAATATATAAGAAATGTTTGCTTCTCTTGCAAAACACTCTTAAACTAGGTTACTCTTAAATCAAGGTATTACTGTATTAACAAAAGCTAGCTTGGCTGTCACCCCATAGCCTCCTCCGTCAGTGTTAGTTCCATCTACCACTTCAACCCAGGAGCTATCTAGAATGGTGACTCAGCTATGACCATGCCACTGTGAGTGACCTTACTAGGGGTCCCGGCTCGAAATGGAGTCTGGCCTCCTGAGAACATTGTTCTTAGTGTCATTGACACACTCTCACACACCCCTTCAGCATGTTAAGAGGTGCATTCAAGAAGAGATGCAAGCTTCAACCAAACAACATCAGTCAGTCATTGTGGAAAGCCTATCAACGTAGCCAACATTCGAGTCAATGCTCCAAAGAAGAGGCGATTGAAAGCTCTTATGCAAGCATCCAGGAGTAATGCCTAATAAATACACCAAATCAAGACATGCTTATAATAGTAGATGACTAGAATGCAAAGGTAGGAATTAAACCAAAACCAAATGTTATTTGGGGGTTAAGGAGAGGAGGCCCTGGAGATGTTAACCAAATGAAATATCCAATTCAGGATTCTTAAATGTATCATACAGCACAATTCATTTGGCAGTATTTACTTGATCTTTCATTTGTCTTAATTACTTTGCACTAACAGCATTGCTAATTGTAGGTGGTTTTCAGAAGCCCATCACATGACTTTCAGGAAACAGGTAAATAAAGAGGACAGATAGAATACAGAATAGCCTTTGCTTCAAATGTTCCAGGGCATAAAAATGTTGACACAGCTCTGCAAAATCGGGAGCAATGAAGAGCATTATTACTTCAACATTCACTTCAATATTCACTGCTACTAGAGACACCAGTGGAAACGGCACTGGTTATTTTTTACCTGAACCAAACTGGTAATCCCAAATAGAGCAGGTCTACTGAATCAGTGCAAATTACATATGTGTTGCTGCACAGCCCCCCCCCAAAAAAATTATTCAATGAGTCTTTTTAACTGAGGATTAGCAATTTGGTTTATGCATATAAATAAGAGCACTGCATGTTCTCTACTAAATCAATTTACTTCCAGGATTAGAATACCCCTGCCCTTAAAAATCAAAGAAACTTACAGATTGCTGAAATCTAAAGGTTTCAATAACAGACAGACGGTAGATCAGGCTTTTAAGATGGAGAATCTGTATCACTGTTTGTTAAGTATTTCTTTAGAGGCACTGAGAAGGGGTGTGGGGAGCTGAAACAGTAACATGAGGACAACTGAAAAATGAAACAGATGGTTTGTTCACAATCCAGACAACAGCTGGGCTAAATTTTCCCCAGTAATCTGTTACTACATGGTGTTTTTTTTTGGGGGGGGGTGTTTTTGTTTTTTGCCAGGAACATGCTTGCCAAAACCACCAGAATCAATGGGGACATCGTTACATACATAATCCCAGGAGGTCTTCCCTGAACTCTTCACAATGTAGCAGTTTCCAACTTAAGCAATTAAAGGGTGGCAAAGATGAACATGAAATCTACCATAATTTGTAGATTTTAATGGCCTATGAGATAACCTTGAATTTTAAAAAACTTGATGGGACTGCCTTACGTCTTGATAAATAGATAAACTTGATCTATAGAAACTGGCATGACCAGCACACACCAAGATGGCAGCTAGTAACTGAAATTAGATTTAGAATAATGTGGTGTGTGTGTGTGTGTGTGTGTGTGTGTGTGTGTGTGTGTGTGTGTGTGTGTGTGTGTGTGTGTGTGTGTTCACACACCTTATGTATTTTGGTTGGGACTTGGGAGGGAAAGGAAGCTCTTACACATCTGCTTTTGAAAGATACATTTTACCAGAGGTGTTTTATTCAGATTTTCTTCTCTACTTCAGGTGTTCTGCCTGCTTTGAAGGTGGGAAAAGTGCATCAGCCTGTAACTGGCTCATTCAACTGTGAAAATGTCAGGGAAGTTCACCAGAATTTCACAACCAAGTTCTCAACATTTTCACTCTGACGCTGCCACATCTCATATTGGGATTTGCCAAGGAAGACATGCATAGGGGAGGGTAGTAACAGAGGGTAAATGGGAAACAAGAGGAAAATGCTTACGTTGGACCCAGAGTTTTCAAGGTACAGAATTTTGATAAAGAACCCAGTGTGTGGAAAGGCAGACCCATTGAATCAATGGGGATTTGGTGAGTCAACTCCTCTGTAAATTCTGTTGACTGAACAGAAAGTAAGTCATGATTTGAATAGGCCCATTTGAATCTATGAAACCTACAGAGGAACTGACCCATTGAATCCCCATTGATTTAATGGGCCTAATTTAATGTGATTTACTATGTTAAGGAACATGATTTTGGCCAACACAACCAAGCCTGCCACTAGATAGATCACAATGGAGCCCATGTTTGCCCTGTGTTTCTAGAACATCTAGGAAGGAGGTAGACTTGGCACACAAAAACTGAGTGAAACTCATGAAATGATAGAAGTGACAGAGATGAGGTAGTGGGTGCAAAAGGAATCCATCACCTGGCAAAACTTTCTTCCAGCCAATTTGAAATACGTGCCTGCATTTTCTTTTTTTCTTTTTTTGTTCAATTATTTATTTCTCTTCATCCTGAAAGAGATTCCACTGAAGCTCTGGCAACACTTCTGAGAAGGATTTTTTTTTTAAAAAAGCTATGCTATTGACTTTACTGTCATACCAAGATGCATTTCCTCTTCCATCATCCTGTAATTGGAAGTTTAAAAGTTCCACTTGAAAAATTGCAGCTTGCTTGGTGCTGTCAAATATAGTGGCAGCTAAGGGAGGGGCAGCACCTGAGACATTCCCCTCTCTAATGAAGTTGCTGGAAACTGAAAAAGAACGGTAAAGCCCCCTGGGGTAATACCATTAAACACCTGCTTCAAAGAACAGCTAACATTCAGTTGCTGTAAGCTTAAAAGACTACTCTTTGGAGTGTGGGGAATACAAAAGCATAAGTCCATAGCCTATTTAGTGAATGTGGAGTGGAAGACCAATATTATTTATTTATTTATTTATTTATTTATTTATTTATTTATTTATTTATTGTGTGCAGGTTCCCTAAGATGGTTTCAGCCTCCCCCTCTGTTTGTAAGATCAGTTGTGCACCCAGGCATGCAACAGAGACCCTTTTGGAGTAGGGGAAATGCTACATGGTTGCCCCTCTGCCCCATGTTGATTAAATAGGATACTAGGCATACAGAGGATTTGTTTTGTTTTGGTGGTCAAGCAGGAAGTAGGTCAGAAAGAAAGGGATGGTCTTTCTAGAGGAGAAGAGATGGTTCCAGCTTCTTCCTGAAGAAAGGTCATCTCCTCTGAGATGGCCAGGATTTTGCTTGAGCATCTTGTGGGAAGGAAGGAAGGAAAGAAGGGAAAAGTTAGGAGAGAGGCTGAAGGATCTAAATGGGAACAAAAGGGACAACCATGACTACACCTGCCCACCACAATTGGAGCTCACCTTTCTCAGCCCCAGCAGGAAGCTCTGTGAGGGCTATTCCCCAATGCCACCTACAACTTGCACACAGATATGACTGGCACCTTCTCCCAATCTCAGCATGGTCCTGAATTTTTCCCTTTGCTACTGAATTGCTATTTCCCCATTAATGAGGAAGCAACATCTGCCCTAAAACAAGGCGCAATCTTAAATCCGTTCAGTATTCCAACTGTTGCTGTATAAAAAAAGTCTGTAGAATCCTCTCAACTATCCTTGATGTTTCAACTAGGTAGTAGAGATAAATATACTGTATTATTAATATTACCCATAAAGGCAAGAAAGGGGACTGAATTTTTAAAGAATATTATTCAGAACAAGCAACAGATATCTGGGCCTGATATGAAGGATAATTTAAAAGTCTTCTAGGGTGCCAGTGTTTGCAAATATACTAGCAAGGGTGCGAAACAATGTGGGTCTCCAAACACTTTGGACTATGGCTCCCACATTCCACTGACCTTGTCCATATCGAGTGGACCGAATGTGGATTGTAAGGCAAAACATGTGGAAGGCCAAACATTTTCTGCTTCTTTTCTCATCTGTGGCCAGTGGCAGCGCGGTCATTAACCCATCCGAATGCCTTTTAAGTTCTAAGTTTTAAGGAGCCTCGGGGCATAGTGGTTAAATGCCTGTACTGCAGCTAAAACTGTGCTCACGACCTGGGGTTCAATCCCAAGTAGCTGGCTCAAGTCTGGATCTGTAGAGACCAAAGAAGAAAAAAGCTCACTCCTGAAGAAGGCCCCGCCGAAACACATTGAGCCAGAGCTTTTTAAGGATGGATTAAGAGAGAATAAAGGTCTTTTCTACTTTTATACATCCTAAGACTCCATCTCCCATTCATATTTTGACTTCTGTGGATGTACCAGCTCCTTTGCTTTGGTTCAAGCTGTACAAACATGTCAGCCGGATACTTTTGTGGGACACCTGCTGTGTTAACCATGCCCTAGTTTACTCCTTTTGGCTCAGTGAAGGCAGGAAGCTCAATCATAAAGAAAGAGAGGTGACTTACAATGTACTCTCTCATTGCCACTTAAATCCTATTAAATGATTGCCACATGGTTTCCCATATGAGTTGATCATAAGATTTTTGGACAAGGGTATCATAGAAATCAACAACATGGCCAAACAAAACATCAAACAGATACCAAACAGAAGTTAACAATACCACCAAACAATCGATCTTTAGAGTGTCGATCCTTCTAGTTTTTTCTATTTCGTCCTAGTCGGCACAACACGAGGAGTTTGCTTTACACTTGTGGGAAGCAACTAGAACAATGAAAGGAAATCACTCGAATAAGTTCACTGGTCTTATTCCTCAAGGTCTCCTATAGAAACTTCAAGGTCATTGATTTCTAGACAAAATATATTATCACATAAAGACCGTTCAAACTTGATTTTTTTTGACAAAATGAAATCCAAGATAATTCCAAAATCACTATGAAATTTTGCTGACTTATTAAGAGAAAAGAAATACAGCTTAAAGGTAAAGACAACAGTTTTGTATTCTATGCATCACAGCTAGTTGTCACTGTTTTATTTGTGTGTTTTTCCAGATTTATATTCGGCCAGTGTTCAGTATACTGGGTGGAAAAATGATATTAAAAAGGGTGTTTGTATTTTTTTTTTAAAAAGACTTCTGATTTCTGTTAAATTGAAGCCCAGCATGGAGATAATTTATGCTTTTAAAAGAAAAACCCTCAAAGAGCTTTTTTTACAAGCCAGAAAATGGAAAATCTGCTGCAACAAGGAGGAGGTGTCTGTAGCGTGGCATAAAGCCCAGCCCATTAAAAGGAAAGACGGAAAGAAAGAAAAGCTTCTTTCACCCCCCAGGAATTAGTTGTCACTGCAAATGTTTGAACAAATGGTTTCCCTCATGTGCTGACTGATGGTTGGATTGCCAAGGAAACAGCAGTACACTTGCGGCCGTAGTGTGAGTCACAGTTTACTTATCATTATGTTGTGCCTCCCACAGGGGGGAGTGAGAAGAGAGAGAGAGAAAGACAGTGCACACACATACAGGGAACTAGGATGAAGCAAGCCACATTTGCCACAACTTCTTTTTCAAACGTTCAAAAATCCATAACAATGACTTAGGCCCACTCAAAGGCCATATCCATATCCACACTTTCATGATGGCACTCTCTTTATCAGACACAACGTCCCAAAGGGCCATTGTGTGTCAGAAGTGTGACACGCATAATCTACAACTGCCAAGTGAAATGAGGACAAAGGGAGATGTTTTGTCCCCCCTCCATATATATATATATATACCCTTTATTATGTTGGTGTGGTGGCTCAGTGGACTAAGGCTCCTGAAAACTGTTGGCTGCAAAGGCAAAAACTCTGCGGTTTGAATCCCGGGTGCCACACAGCGGAGTGAGCTCCCGCTGATAGCCCGAGCTCCTGCCAACCTAGCAGTTCGAAAGCATGAAAATGCAAGTAGATAAATAGGTACTTCCATAAAAGGTGGGAGGGTAAAACAGTGTTTCCTTGCAGCCATGCCGGCCACATGGCCATGGACTTGCACAACACTGGAGTCGGACACAACTTGCATGCATGTGCGGGGGGGAACCTTTACCTTTTACCTTTATGTGGTATGATGGCTGTTAGGAATTCTGGAATGAATAAACAGGCCATGATCGTTGTCACCTCTCATTTTTGAAAATATAACATCCAGCTGTTTCTCAGAATTGTCTTCAACCTTAGGTGAAATAATAACAGCTTCCTTGATTTGGTGGACCAGAGAGAAACCTAAGTTGAGAAAAATTACTTTTTGGCCTCCTGCTCCCATAACCCCAGCATGGTCAGTGGGTTATGCATGGGGGAATTGGGGCGTTGCAATCAATAGGACTTTTCCAAGCTGAGAGAGAAACTGATTGGCTTTTAAAATATATATGGTGATTAGAGATGGGCACGAATCAAAAAAATGATGTTTCATTTGTCGTTTGTCGTTTGTAGGGTCCGTTTTGGTTCGTTTCCATTTTTTGCGAATTTTTGCAAAAAAATTGTTTTTGTTTTCATTCGTTTTGTTACCCTTTCGTTACCATTTATTTCAATTTTTGTGATTTTTTTTTAGCATTTAAAGCAGTTCACTGTATTGCAGTAACGGAAACAAAACGCACGACAAAATTTCCGGTGTTTCTGTTCGTTTCGTTTCATTTTGGAGACAAAATTCGTTTGTCATTTCATTGCATAACAAAATGAAAAAACAAAAACGGAAATGAAAAATTGTTCATTTCGTGCCCATCTCTAATGGTGATGGTGAGAACTTCGGGTGCTGTACTAATATTTTTTTTAAAACTCAGCAAAAGCCAAATTGAGTAGTTTTACCCAATAACTGGGCTGCCTAGATGCCCTAACAACATCCAATCTCGCCTGGTTTTGGAAGCTAAGCAGGGTTGGCCCTGGTTACTACTGGGAGACCACCAGGGAATACCAGGTGCTGTAGGCGCCTGGAGTAGGAACTGGCAAGCCACTCCAGTATTCCTGCCAAGAAAACTCCATGGACATGGAGTCACGAAGAGTCGGTCATAACTGTAACAACACACACACACACACCCAATAATTGGAGCTGATGAACAGATGGCATGAATGAATAGGGGAATATTAATTTAATGCAGAGCACATTTGGAACAGCATGCCTAATTTTGATTAGTCACAAAGCCAGTCAATACACAATACTTGACAGACGGGAGACTTGCTGCAGCTTAAAGATAACAGTTGAAGAACCTTGTGGGCACATAAGGGCCCCTCATGGACTATAGCTCACAAATATACTCCAGGTTCCTCATCCTTGGTCCATCGTAGTTAAACCTCTTGGTGAGGGGAACTAGGTTACTGAGGTAGCATGGTATCTTCTGTAGAAGCCATGTTGGCAATTCTACAGCAAATCCTGTCCTTCCATAAGCTATGGGTGGGGAAAAGGAGGGATTTTTAAACTTATTTTTCTCACCTCCAAGTGCCCATCAGCTGTAGTGCAGGCTTGGGGCTGGCAAAAGTTTAAAATCGCTCCTTTCCGGTGGGGGAAAAGCAGTGTTTTTTAAACTTTTTTTTGCCAGCCCCAAGGCTTTTATTTATTTTATTTTATTTTATTTTAATGCTGAGCCCCAAGCTCTGTAGTGCGGGTGGGGAGAAAGGAGGATTTTAAAATTACTTTTTTGACAGCCCCAAGCCCGCACTACAGCTGATGGGTGCCTGGGGCTCAGCCAAAAGAAAAAAGTTTAAAAATTGCTCAGGATCAATCTTTAAAATGCGGTTTTAGGGTGTGGGAATATTAAGATTCATTTACCACGCCCATGAGGACACTGTAACCAAATCTTCTAACACATGACGACTTTAGAGTAAAAACATGCCTTTATATTAAAAAATTGCCTGTGATGATGCCAACAACAATGTGTGTGGGAGTAGAGTGGGGGTGGGGCTTTTATCCTGTGAATTGTGGAGAAAGGGGGGAAATATCAGAAATTGTCAAGTCTCAGCCAGCAGAGCTTAGAAAGGAAGCCAATTTTTAAAAAAATACCCTGCATTTCTCTTTCTGCATAAAATTCTCACATCAGGGTCCGATGAGAAGAATCTCAGAGATTAGAGATGGGCACGACTCAAAAAAAAGGTGTTTCGTTTGTCGTTTGTCATTTGGGGGTTCGTTTTCATTTTTCGTGAATTTTTTGCAAAAAAAATTGTTTTCGTTTCCTTATGTAACGAAATGAAAAAACAAAAACGAAAACAAAAAATTGCTTTTTCGTTAGCATTCATTACAGTTCAATGTATTTGCCGCAACGAAAACGAAACGCACTACAAAATTTCTGTTTTTTCGGTTCGTTTAGTTTCATTTTGGAGACAAAATTCGTTTTTCGTTTTGTTACGTAACGAAATGAAAAAATGAAAATGAAAAATTGCTCGTTTCGTGCCCATCTCTATCAGAGATTGGGGATAAAGTTTACTTTCTTTATTTACTTTCTTTATTTCTTTATTTATTTATTTATTTATTTATTTATTGCATTTTTATACTGCACCAATTTCCCAGAAGGGACAGTGACACAGATAAATCAGAATCAAACTTGGATTTGAGTCTGAATAGAACAAAGTTTTTTTTTGGGGGGGGGGTTCTATATGACAACCAAGCAAAGCCTTCTCTTTCCCTGGAATTCAAGAGATATTCAGGCTTGGCAGCTGAAGCCAATTGCCAAATATATTTGAGCACTCCTTGTTTCAGGTTTGGAGCCACATCAACAGTGATAAAGGAGCATTTGTATTTTCCTGCCCAGAAGCTCCGGGAATTGAACTGAAAGTGTTTGAATATAGTCTTCTAATCGTTTCACTTGTCAGTATAGACACATCTTCATCTCTGTGCTGAAGTACATTTAAAAAAAAATACAAGATAGGAGGCCCTGTGTGGTGCAACACACCACAGCTTTAGAAGGGTTTCTGCTCCTCCAAAGACACACAACCCCCCCCCAGCTTAAAAAATAAATTTAAAATTGTTTCAGTCCCTTTTATGTTTTGCAACAAAGAAACTGTTTTCTTAATTACATAACTGATTAACTATTATGCAGAGGTCAAATCTAGATACTAAATCATAGAATTACAGAATAGCGAAGTTGGAAAGAGCATAAAAAGCCATCAGGTCCATCCCCACCCCCACCCCTGCTCCATCCAGGAATAAAAGTCTTCACTTAGTTCATTTATGTTACACCCAGGTACCTAGAAAAATCCTCTCCTATCGTCAGCACAAGCCACTCTGAAATTTCCTTCTTTACCCCCTCCCCCCTGCTTGTTACATATTCTTTTCCCTTCTGTCTTTTTCTAACTCTCTGACCGCCCTTTATATGGTCTGGTCTGCAATAGCCTCTGTCTGCTTGGCTCTGCACCCCAGTCAGCACCTCTTTACTGATACCACGCAGACCTAAATGAGACTCCTTATCACGCCTGGGTCCTGTGTAGAAAGTATTGAGTCATATGGAGCTGCACCTTCATTGCATTAATACTATCCCATTTATACTATTTTAATGTCATCATTTGTTGACTCTTTTAAAAATAGTTGGTAAAGGTAAAGATTTCCCCACACACATGCGTGCAAGTCGTGTCCAACTCTAGGGGCGGTGCTCATCTCTGTATTCAAGCTGAAGAGCCAGTGTTGTGCAAGTCCATAGCCACGTGGCCGGCATGGCTGCAAGGAAACACAGTTTTACCTTCCCACTTTTTGCGGTGGTACCTATTTATCTACTTGCATTTGCATGCTTTCGAACTGCTAGGTTGGCAGGAGATGAGGTGACCAACGGGAGCTCACTCCGCTGTGTGGCACTCGGGATTCAAATAGCCGAGCTGCCGACTTTGCCGCCGACAATTTTTGGAATTGTCCACTGAGCCACCACGCTTTTAAAAAAAAATTAAAGAAAAAGCTGGACATGTTTTTAAATGTATGTTATCCTGCAATGCAATAAATAAAACAATAAAAAGCAAAAATTGCCAAGCACTCAAAAACACTATTGAATACTTGAGGGAGACTAGCTGTCATAATGTCTCCAGAGGGAGGGCTTCTTGTGCTAGTAGACAGAGAGCTCTGAGAAGCTATTTCTTCATCACAGATTTTTTACTGTATAAAAAGAAGAAAAAATGATAGTAGAAGCAATAGGAAAACAAGGATTCTCCACTGGAAAGCAGTAAGGCAGGAAGCCCCTCATAAAAAACATTAGCTGAAGGCTTGCTTATTTATTTATTTATTTATTTATTTATTTATTTATTTATTTATTTATTTACCGCATCATCTAACCAAACTTCACTCTGAGTAGGGTAATTCCATACTATAAAGTAGTGATTCCCAACCTGGGGTATGCCTCCTGCCAAATATATGAACCAAGATATTTAAGGGTGCATGAAAAATTGAATAATGGCAGAAGGCCTGGAAAAGTGAACAGAGACAGAATGGAGGCAGTATATTATGGACTGGTGCCCAGATAAAACTTGTGTGAGAGCATCCTGACAAAGATCTAGAACCTCTCAATAATATCTTCTTCATTGATGGCTCCTGTTTCATAGGTGGTGGTGGGTCCAGTCAGCTCTGTAGAATGGGATTGGTGGGCAGCCTTTCTATTCTGTGGCTATGTGTTAGGACTGCAGCTGGCCTGTCAGGCTTTAGCTTATGAGCAAGGCAATGATTCTTGTGTCAGGATCCTTCAAGGGGCTGCAGAAAGCAGGGCACCGAGTGGGTTTGGAGGACTGTTGGGATAAGAGGTGTGGGAGTGGGACATGGTGCAAGTAGACTGAGGTGGGTGCTGTTGCATCAGGAGCCTTGTTAGCCCTGGCACCATCTTATGCTCTTGGGTGCCATGGCTTGGGACGAGAAGGAGGGAAGCAGGCCACGCCCCTGCCATTAGTTCCTACAATCAGTCTGAGAGGACAGGGCTGTCTAGGGTCAAGACCCTCTTCACCAAGGAGATGGGAGCTTTTCAGTGCTGCATTTGGGGTCTCCTGATTGCTGAGAATGGGGCTCCCTTCATTGGATGGGGGTTGGAATGGGAAAGAAGAGGGGCTGGTGGGGCAATGGTTTTGGTTTTCCATGTGTCGTGCCATGACAGTTATTTCCCCCCTCCCCCCAAAAAAGAAAGAAAGAGGTGGAGGGCAGGTTTTGAGAAAGGAGCCAGGTTGTGAGAGTCCAGGGATGAAGAGGATGATATGTGTCTGCCGCTGTTGATTTGGCAAATGGTGATGGATAGTACTTAAAAGACCTTTTGTCTCCAAGCCCACAAAATCCCATGAAAGGAAGAACATGGGAAGGAGGATGGAAGAATGCGTGCCTGCCCAGCTCTGTTACACCTGGGGCTCTTCAAAGACAAAGAAGCCATCAAGCCACAGAGCTGGGATGTAACTCGCTAGAGAGACAGATCCCAGGTCTTATACTGTCTAGGAACCATAGTAAAATATTTATTCCAGAATATTACCTCAATGGTCTATAATACATTACATGCCATGAATCCTTCGCCCAGGCCCATTTCAGTGTGCTACCATCAATGGTACCAGCAGGAAGATTTTTGTGCATGTACTCTCAAATCCTCTACCCCTTTCCATCAGGCATAGTGGAGACTACTGAACACTATTCATTATACTGCTCATTTTGCGAGGACATCTAAAGTTTACATATTTCCCTAATTATGAATAAATTCCCAGGTAGAAGTGATAAATCTCCTGTCTCCCATTTTCTGAGTTCTGAGGCAAAATCACAGTTAAGGTGGCAACATTCTGTGCAATAGCATGTTTAACAAGAAAGCAATCGGTTAACTGCTCTATTAATCACACTAGGAACGCTGCACTTTTGTAAAGAGGACAAGAATTTGATTTATGCATGTACCCTCCTTGTGGGTTTCTTGTGCTTGCAAATAGCATCTGTTCTATCTGTTTGCTCCTTTTTGTTCTTAATGGCTGACCAATGATTATAGCAATAAATGACTGGATTGGGAGACGTGTTGTAGACTTTCACCATCAGACTGAACATAGCAGCAGCAGTCATAACACCACTGAGCAGAAGAAAGAGTTCTCCTTCTGCTGCACGGTCCAAATAAACTGTTGAGATCTCCACCTAGACACAGAAGTGGGAATTTTCTGCATGGCACTGGAAACGTAAGTAGTGGCACACTAGAGCTAAATGGAATAAGACCAGCAGAAGTAGTTTACTGGCCATCGTGAGGATCCTAGGAGCCAGATCCAACATGGTCACTAGAAATTCTCCATGCTTGCTCTTGACAATATTATATGAATTGTCCCTCAGAACTGGGCAAACTGCTTCAAAGGGGATGTACATGCCATCAATATCTCCTTATCGTACCACATTCAAATAGTAAAGGAGATCCAGCAAATACCCAGGATAAATTCACATTTCCCTGGTTACAGGTGAATTGTGAATGCAGTACAGTGCTGAAGGGGGGAGGGTTGTGCGTGTTTTGTTTTGTTTAGTTTTAATTGAAAGCTTCTTACATTAACAATTTTTCAAAAAGCATGCTGCAAATCTATTCTATCTTTGCCCTTTGATGGATTTTCCATCATGAAGGGAAGAAAATTAAAAACTGGTCCAAGCATGATTGTAGTTGCTCCAGTGCTGCTGTTGGTTTCTTTCATGTCTATGTTACTTTTCTTCCAAAATTGGTACACTGCATGGCTAGCTCTGTTCAGAACTTGGGAAAGTAACTTTGGGGGTCTACAGATCTCAGAACCATCCAAATCATGCTGACCAGAAATATCTGAAAGTAACTTTTCCCAGTAGCACATCATCCGAGTTCTGGAAATGGACGGCCCTCAAAATTAAGTTTACTGACTCTTTTGTTAGTTAAGGTTGACTTATAATGACCTTAAATAGAGCTTCCAGGGTATATCAAATATTTAAGGAGTAATTTTACCACTTCCACTCCCCCAGTGGAGTTTCCATGGCTGAGCAGGAATTCAAACCCAAAACTCCTGAGTCCTCATCTGCTACTTGGTCCACTACCACACACGGAGTGCCCAGTCAATCATCAGTATGGTTCAAAGCAAATAAATCTTGAAATGATTCCCATGCTTTGTAAAGAACACCTCAGTTCTTATCCCTCTCTTGCATTATTTACGGTGAGTAAAAGAGCAACCCAGATTCTGTCTTCCAGAACGTTGCATTCAGATGCAGTCCAGTTCCATGAGAGCATAAGGAAGGATGCAATTCCCTTTGGTTGGCACAATTATTCTTCCCTCCATGCTGCTACCTCGGATGACTCATTCTGACCTTTCGACTTTTTATTCCCTTTCCTAGCCTTGGCAAGGGCCAACTAGCAATTAAAATATTAGCTGGAGGAAAGCATTACCATAATGCACCTAATTAGCCCTCCTCCCCCCATGAGTCCCAGAATTAATTAGATAAGATTGGGAAAGAGAAGATCTGAGAAACTTTAAAACTCCACATGAGTTACTATAATCTGGTGGCCTTGTGTGTCCTGAAACAAGCTGAAAGATTACATCTTTCTTTCCCCCCTTTGATTTTCACAAGGAGCCATGTTTTAACCACCCTCTCCATAAATTCCATAAGGCAACATCTCCCAAACTTTTTTGACTTGCCATCCTCAAGTAACCAGTGACCCCCTTGCCACATTTTTATGACTCCCCACCCCCCACACACACCTCTCGGCCTGGTCCTCTCATGGGTTAGGTTTTATTGAACTCATAGGGCTGATGTCTGAGTAAATCTGCTTAGAGCAACTAACTGACAAAGCTATGAGGCCGCTCTTACCTGGGCCTCACTAATCCCCCTCCTGGAGTAAGAGAGAAAGACACAAGTTCTCTCACATCAATTGCTTCTCTTTGTACCCAGGATTTTAAGCAATGCCTAGATGCCCTAAGCACATCCGATCTCGCCTGATTTCGGAAGCTAAGCAGGGTCGGCCCTGGTTAGTACTTGGATGGGCGACCTCCAAGGAATACCAGGTGCTGTAGGCGCCTGGAGTAGGAACTGGCAAACCACTCCAGTATTCCTGCCAAGAAAACTCCACGAAGAGTCGGCCACGACTGTAATGACACAACACACACACAGACAGAAGTGGGTGTTGAGAGACCAGAAGCAAGGAGGAAGAGGAGATCATCCAGATAAAATTCCCCTGGCAGATGCTGCTGCCTCCCTTCACCCATGCCAAAACCAGCCCAGGGAGCGTGGTGAAAATGGTCACTTTCCAGAAAAAGTGGGAGGGGGAAGGATATGACAGTGGCTCCCATACTGATTTCTTCATTCTCTGACTGGAAATGAATGGTATTGAACTCAATGAGCTGTGATTCTAAGTCAACATGTATGGGAATTAGATCAAAATAATTGCAACTGAAAATAACTGAGGTGACCCCACCGAAAACACTTTGCTACTTCCTTGGGGATTGTAACCCTCAAGTTGGAAACGAGTGCCAAAAGAAGTCAAAAGGGACAGGTAAATGGCAATGTTATTTCAATATAAACAGTTTTCGGATCATTCCTGGGTAGGTTAAGACTTGAGCCTTGTGGCGCAGTGGTTAAATGCTTGTACTGCAGCTAAAACTGTGCTCACGACCTGGGGTTCGATTCCAGGAAGCCAGCTCAAGGTTTACTCAGCCTTCCATCCTTCCGAGGTTGGTAAAATGAGCACCCAGCTTGCTGGGGGCGGGGGGCGCGATGAATACAATGTGTAGCCTTCGTAATTACATTGTAAACCACCCAGAGAGTGCTTGAAGCCCTATGGGGCGGTATATAAGCAGAACACTTTGCTTTGCTATGCTGTTTGTTTGAGTCACTGCATAAGCCTTGATGTATCATGGGCAAGTATTTATATCCAAGGATCTCCTTAGGGAGTGCCAAAAAGCTTCAGTGGGTACAAAACAGAGCAGCTTAACTGTTGATCAGAGTGAAGGATTCTCCAGTCCTGAAAGGCTAACTCTGGGAGTCATATTTACAGGCGTACTTTATGATATGTAGTGGGCAGTCTCTTGGCCAGAACTTTAAAAGGAAAGGAAAGCACTGGGGAAGAACAGAGCAAATGTTTTGTGGCACTTTAAAAGACGAACAGATAGATTTCACTGAGGGCTTTTATGGATTGAAATCCACTTCCTCAGACCCCTGGAATGTTCATGGTATGTCAAGTATGTGTGTAAGTGTGTGTTTACTGCATGAGTGCATGTGTGAAAACACACACACACACACACACACACACACACACACACACAGCATTCTCTGTGTGTGAAATGTGGATTTTGTTCCACAAAAAGCCATACTGAAACATTTTGCCCTTTACTTTGTTTTCGCTCATTTTCAAACCCACCCCTTTTCCCCTCTTAAAGGTTAGTCTACCTTGAGTCCTGCCACCTGGAAGAAGGGTGGCATACAAGAACAATAAAAAAAAATGTTTTATTACACCTGAAATGTAAAGTGATTTATGCCTTAGCAGCTCTTTTTAAAAGAATTAATTACCAATAATATATTGTTTATCATTGTTGTTGTTACACCCTCTCCAGCCAGAACTGACCTATTTATTTATTTATTTATTTTATTTTTACAACTTATATGCCGCCCACTACCCAAAGGTCTCAGGGCAGCTTACAATCAAAGAATTAAAACAGTTAAAACATCAAATATCAATAAATAATTAAAACAATAATAAAAACCTTACACTAAAATCATTACACTAAAATTGCCATCAGAGGACCCACAGTCTATATTGTATCAATTAAAAAACTTGTGGAACAGGAAGGTTTTTACCTGGCGCCGAAATGTCATCAATGTTGGCACCAGGCGGATCTCACTTGGGAGGGCATTCCATAGCTTAGGGGCAGCTGCTGAGAAGGCCCTATGTCTGCAAGCCATCCCTCTCACCTCCTTGAGGGATGGCTCTTTCAAGAGGGCCCCCTGGCTTGATCTTAATTGCCGGGTAGGTTCGTATGGAAGGAGCAACTTATAACAACTTTAATAGGGCTTTGAAGGTACATTTGGTATGTAAGGAGTGGATTTATCAGTTCCACTCTCCCAGTCAGTCTCTATGGCCAAGTGGGGACCTGATCCCTATTCTCCAGTGTCTTAGTCCATCATTCCGTCCACAATCTCATCTTTGGAACCCTGTTTATAATTCATTGCTCCCAGCCTTGACCTAAACAGCATATAGCTTGGCTATCAGGGGGACTTATTGTGAACCTGTTCAGTTATTAAACCTTCCGGAAGGAGCCTTTGGAGGATACTTTTCTTGGCTTTTACAAAACTACAGCCCTGGAAGAAATCTGCACTCCGTGAAACAGAACTCATTAATGCCTTGACACAAATGGAAGTGTTTTGAATATTAAATCAATTTCCAGGGATTTCATTTTTAAAACTGCATGTTTCAGCCTTTGTGTTTACTTGAGTAGCATGTAATCTTCCTCTAAGAGAGACACTGAAAATTACCAGAGAAAAATATCATTTTACTTATTTATTTCTAAGAGAAAATATATACTGGCTTTCTCTGAAATACATACACGAGATAGCTCCAAAGTGGCTATCAGTCATTTTCAGCAAAAATAAACAACAAGCAAAAAAAAAAAACAATTTAAATTTTGGGAGGAAATCTGATGGGGGAACCCTACCAAAAAACAAAGACATAGAACACCAAGACATAAACTAAAAATGCTCTCTGACTTATAAGAGGAAAATTCAAATTGTAAATGAAGCAAACTAATAAAGGATGAGGATGTCAGCAGCAGAGAAAGCAGGAGGGAGGGAGCCATCTTTGCCTCCGTCTCTCTCTCCTTACTCCTTTTTGAAACAATGGGTTGCACTATGACAGCAAAAGAGACACCAAGAATTGTGGAAAATATTGGATATACCAGGCCTGCACAACATGCCGACCGCAGGCAACCTGTCGCCCGCAACACCACAGAAGCCACCCGCCAGGTCCCTGCCAGCTCCCAATGGTAGGCAAGCAGGCAGGCAGGTGGGCGGGCAACCAAGCGGGTGGGCGGGCGAGCAAATGGGTGGGTGAGTGGGTGGGTGGGCACAGAAACCAGGAAGTCAATAAATGCCTGAGGCTTTTTCCTCCTCTCCACCTGCACTCTACTCCTCCTAGCTTCTTCGCCCAGCCCACAAGGCTTCAAAGGCAAGCAGTGGCGGCAGATCGCCACCACGGCTTCCCTTCCAAGCCCCACAGGTCCTTCCGTCCTTCCGCCACTGCCACACCACACCCCCTCACTGGGCTCAGGAGCACCAGTGAGATGCATGCACCCTTCTAGAAGTAGCCTGCAAGGATGTGTGGCGCTTCAGGTAGTGGACGACAGGAACATCCGGTGGGTTAAAGTAGCCCGCGGGCTTTTCAAAGTTGGACAGCCCTGAGATATAACAACCCCTGCCCCACCCCCACAAATCAGCTGACAAATATCAGGTGAGCCTGGAAACATTTCTTAGGAGGATATCAAGAGCTTGACCCATTGCTCTCTGTTCCAGAGGATGTGGGGGGAAGAGAATGTGGCCCTAGTGCGTCCATTTTGTCACAGCAAAGTTTTGATGTCAGAAATGCTTTATGGCTCAGGATTATAGCAGGGGCAAAATCCACCACCACAAACACTAGGGTCTCAATCCAGATCACCTCATTTATTTTTGAGTAATTAGGAAGAAAAAGTAACTTTCATGTTCTTTATCTAGTATTGGTGCTGGGTGGGGGGACCAAGATAATGTGCTGATAGTAGGATTCAACATTCCATAAGCCCATAAAAAAACTGGGTACTCCAAACAAAACTATTAAACTGGATCAGGACAAAATTTGGCATAGATGTAACCGAATATCTGTTCCTGCTCTGTACAAATTTGGGAATATTTGGGCAAAGAATTTCTGAGTTGTGATTTTTTTTTAAAAGACAACACTGTTTTATTGTGTACAGCCAATTTAAAATGGATGAAATACATTGACAAGTCCAAATCTTCATATCTTAAAAGAAAACAGATAATCCCAGGCTTTTTTTAATTTGGAAGAAATTCAGTCCATCACCCTAATACTGCACATACTTTGAAAGTTCCAGTTTTAAAGCAAGTAATACCTTATTGATGGGCTTTTTCTTATAAATTGTCAGTATTCTAAATAGACTGAATTTTTGACCCTCCCACTCAGAACCCAATTAAATTAGTGGGAACAAAAACATTTAAAAACATCTGTGGCCACCCCTACAGCTTTTTAGAGAGGCATTTGGCAGCCATAATTTTGGGGGGGGGGGGGGGTTTGGCCACCACCGGATTGATTATTATTACTAGTTATTTTGCTGTGCTTGTTTTCCTTTTGTTGTTTGTTTTTTATTTTTATTGGGTGATGTATTTTATATATAGTGTGAGGGGAATTTCTCCAAAGGAGGGAGAGTGACCCCTGCACCCCATGAAGTGGAGAGGGACGAGTGGCTGGAAAAGCAGAAGAGACGGGAGAAAGCCAGAGCTACATCCACCCTGGAGGCTGGGGAGAGAGCGATGTTGTGGCAACGGTTTAATGACTCTGTTAAGATTTTGGAGGAGGAGAAGAAAGAGAGAGAGGGCAAAAACCCTGTTAAGGCAGAAAAAGGGGTTGAGGAAACAGCAGGAAGGCCCCACCAATCAGAGGTGGTGGAGGTGGGGTTCGGAGACTGTAAAAAGGGGAAACCACGTGACCTTCCCCCAGATTGGGAGTAGGTATGGATGGAGGATCCATGGACTGGAAAGTGGGAGAGGATGATGATGCCTAAAAAGGAGGCCGAAAGTTATAAACGCCGAGTTCACAAGCAAGGTTGTTCTTATTGGGGAGAGAGGGAGGCTCAAGAGTATAATCGGAAGAGGAAGGAGATAAGACCTTTTCTGGCAGAGCAGGTCCTTTTCTGGCAGAGCAGGTCCTTTTCTGGCAGAGCAGCAGAGAGGAAGGAGCTGGTCAGAGGAGCACACGGCCAAAGGGCAGAGCTAACTTCTTCTTTTTGCAGGAGCAAGGGGCGGAGTTTTAGCTTTAAATAGCTGCTACCAGCAGTCTCTTAGTCCTTTTCTGGCAGAGCAGCAGAGAGGAAGGAGCTGGTCAGAGGAGCACACGGCCAAAGGGCAGAGCTAACTTCTTCTTTTTGCAGGAGCAAGGGGCGGAGTTTTAGCTTTAAATAGCTGCTACCAGCAGTCTCTTA
This sequence comes from Phrynocephalus guinanensis, assembly GCA_037367245.1. Lineage (NCBI taxonomy): Eukaryota > Metazoa > Chordata > Lepidosauria > Squamata > Agamidae > Phrynocephalus > Phrynocephalus guinanensis. The sequence goes on along the minus strand of CM074734.1, from coordinate 62,235,793 downwards.
GTCCTTTTCTGGCAGAGCAGCAGAGAGGAAGGAGCTGGTCAGAGGAGCACACGGCCAAAGGCCAGAGCTAACTTCTTCTTTTTGCAGGAGCAAGGGGCGGAGTTTTAGCTTTAAATAGCTGCTACCAGCAGCACGCGCCTTACGGCGCGTGCAAACTAAAAAAAAAATAATCAAAAAAAAAACTGGGTTTAATTGAGTTCCCAAGCCAAGCAACTCCTCAGGAGGTCCTACACTTCCTGACGTGCTTGCAGTTGGAGTAGAGGTGCTTTAGCGGCCCCTACACTGTTAGATTTTGACTAAACAATAAAAGAAGTAAAGAGTCTTACTAGATTAAAAAAAAAGTGCAAGTTTTCATTTTTTAGACCTTGAATACATTTTATTGTAATAGTTAAAATGGAGTTGGAGGGAGCAGCTGTAGTTACCTGCAGTACTTGTGCTATGTTTGTTATCTTGACAGAGCGTGTGCAGAACTACATCTGCTGCAAGTGCAAGCTGGTAGCGCTATTGGAAGAGAAGGTCCAGCAGCTAGAGGCTCGCATAGTGGACCAGCAACATATTAAGGAGCTTGAGCAGTTCCTGGACAGAGCGGAAGAGACTATCCAGGTCCAAGAAGAGACAGGGCACACTTCAGAGGAGGAAGTCACTCCCCCAACTCAGGAGGTGGATGGGTGGAGGAATGTGACTCAAAGGAGTAGAAGGCCAAGGCATCGCTCAGAGAGTCTCATCTTGCACAATCAATTTGAAGCTCTTTCCCTCAGCACACCTCATGAGGCACACATAGAGGAAGAAGTGGTTCCACCGGAGGATCTCTCCCTCATCACTATTGATGAGATACAAGATCAGGTACATGTTGATGACCAGGCTGCAGGAGAGAAGCTCATTGTGCTAGGGGATTCTATCATCAGAAATACGGAGGGATGGATTTGTGAGGAGCATGATAACCGGATGGTCACTTGCCTGCCGGGTGCAAAGGTTGCAGACATCACCAGAAATATAGATAGCTTGTTAGAGAGAACTGGGAAGGAGCCAGTGATCATGGTACACGTCGGTACCAACGATGTCGGGAAGGCCAAGCGGTCAGTCTTGGAAGCCAAATTCAGGTTGCTAGGTAGAAGATTGAAGTCCCGGGCTTCCAAGGTAGCATTTTCAGAAGTGCTACCTGTTCCTCGTGCAGGTCCCGCCAGGCAGGCAGAACTCAGAAGCCTCAATGCATGGATGAGGCGATGGTGTCGAGAGGAGGGCTTTAGATTTGTCAGGAACTGGAGAACATTTTGGGACAAGCCAAACCTGTTCAGGAGGGATGGGTTGCACTTGAATCATGATGGGACCAGATTGCTGGCACTCAACCTCAAAAAGGCAGCAGAGCAGCTTTTAAACTGATAACTGGGGGAAAGCCGACAGGAGCTGTGTGGCATCCGGTTCGGAACACCTCATCCTCGGGGAATGAGGTTGGAGAGGGTAGAGAATCACATAGAGATGACATAGCAAGTATTAACACTGGCAGAATAGCGGAATGTGACAGTTTGTCTACTGAAAATAAAAGCTGTGGGGGGAGAAGAACAAGGCAGCAGCTGTTGCGGGACCCACTGTACAAGTGCTTCTACGCCAATGCTCGAAGCCTCCGAGCAAAGATGGGAGAACTTGAACATCTGGCAGCTAGGGATAACATCGATATAATAGCCATAACAGAAACCTGGTGGAATGTGGAGAACCAGTGGGACACAGCAATCCCAGGCTATAAACTCTATAGAAGGGATAGAGAGGGGCGGGTTGGAGGAGGAGTGGCCATCTATGTCAAAGAAGGCATAAAATCCAGCAGAATGGAGATTGACAGAGGGTCTGACTCCGCCATAGAATCACTGTGGGTTAAACTACCAGGTCCAAAGAGTGATGTGATAGTTGGAGTATTCTATCATCCACCAGATCAAAAACTTGAGGGGGACCTTGAAATGAGGAGAGAAATCATGGAGGTGGCTAAGAGGGATAGGATAGTAATCATGGGGGACTTTAATTATCCCCACATTGACTGGGCCAATGCGAGCTCTGGGCAAGAAAGAGAAACTGGGTTTCTCGACTTGCTGAATGACTGTGCCTTAGAGCAACTTGTCATGGAGCCCACCCGAGAACAGGCAACTCTAGATCTAATATTGTGTGATACTCAGGACCTCGTCAGGGATGTGAATGTCACTGAGCCTCTGGGGAACAGTGACCATGCTGCAATTACCTTTGCCATGCATGTCGGAGGAAGAGTGTCAACCAAATCAGACATAAAAACCCTTGATTTTCGAAGGGCAAACTTCCCTCAGATGAGGAAACTAGTTAGAGAGAAACTGAAGGGGAGGGTTAGAAGAATCCAATCTCTTCAGTGTGCATGGAGCCTGTTTAAAACAACAATAATAGAGGCCCAGCACAAGTGCATACCACAAAGAAAGAAGAGCTCATTTAAGTCCAAGAGGACACCGGCATGGTTAACGAGTGGAGTTAGAGAGGCTCTAAAGCACAAGGAGAGGTCCTTCTATAAATGGAAATCCTCCCCAAATGAGGAAAATAAAAAGGAACACAAACTCTGGCAAAAGAAATGTAAAAAGATGATAAGGGAGGCAAAGAAAGACTTTGAGGAACGCATGGCTAGCAATATAAAGGGTAATAATAAAAGCTTCTTTAAATATGTTAGAAGTAGAAAACCTGCCAGAGAACCAATTGGGCCTCTGGATGGTGAGGGAGGAAAAGGGGAGGTTAAGGAGGACTTGGACATTGCAGAGAAATTGAACGAGTTCTTTGCGTCTGTCTTCACGACAGAGGACCTTGAGCGGATTCCGCTGCCTGAGCCGCCCCTCTTGACTAAAGAATTAAATCAAATACAGGTTAAAAGAGAGGAGGTTTTAGGACTAATTGATAAATTGAGGATTAACAAGTCACCGGGCCCAGATGGCATCCACCCAAGGGTTATTAGGGAACTGAGAAATGAAATTGCAGATCTCTTAACGGTTATATGCAACTTGTCTCTTAAAACGGCCACAGTGCCGGAGGACTGGAGGATAGCAGATGTCACACCAATTTTTAAAAAAGGAAGGAGGGGGGACCCAGGAAACTATAGGCCGGTTAGCCTTACATCTGTCCCAGGGAAGATGGTGGAAGGCCTCATCCAAGAGAAAATCTTAAAACACATAAAAGAACAAACCTTGCTGAGAGAAAATCAGCATGGCTTCTGTAAGGGTAAATCTTGTCTTACAAACCTTTTAGAATTTTTTGAAAAGGTCAACAGGCACGTGGATTTGGGTGAACCGGTGGATATAGTCTATCTGGATTTTCAAAAGGCTTTTGACACAGTCCCTCACCAAAGGCTGCTGAGAAAATTGCATAGTCAGGGGATAAGAGGGCAGGTCCTCTTATGGATTGAGAACTGGTTGAGATCCCGGAAACAAAGAGTAGGTGTCAATGGGAAATTTTCACAATGGAGAGAAGTGAAAAGCGGTGTGCCCCAGGGCTCGGTCCTGGGACCGGTGCTTTTCAATCTGTTCATAAATGACCTGGAGACAGGGATAAACAGTGAGGTGGCCAAGTTTGCAGATGACACAAAACTTTTCCATGTGGTAAAAACCAGAGAAGATTGTGAAGAGCTCCAGAAGGATCTCTCCAAACTGGGGGAGTGGGCTGAGAAATGGCAAATGCGTTTTAATGTAACCAAATGTAAAGTAATGCATATTGGGGCAAAAAATCCAAACTTCATCTATCAACTCATGGGCTCTGAGTTATCCGTGACGGATCAGGAAAGAGATCTTGGTGTGTTGGTGGACAGCTCCATGAAGGTGTCTCCCCAATGTGTGGCAGCAGTGAAGAAGGCCAATTCCATGCTAGGGATTATCAAAAAGGGGATTGAAAATAAAACAGCCAACATTATAATGCCGTTATATAAAACAATAGTAAGGCCCCACCTGGAGTATTGTGTACAATTCTGGTCACCGCATCTCAAGAAAGACATAGTGGAACTGGAAAAGGTGCAGAAGAGAGCGACTAAAATGATTACTGGGCTGGGGCACCTCCCTTATGAAGAAAGGCTAAAACAATTGGGCCTCTTTAGTCTGGAAAAAAGGCGCTTGAGGGGGGATATGATTGAGACATACAAAATAATGCAGGGTATGAGTAAAGTGGATAGAGGGAAGCTCTTCTCCCTCTCTCAAAATACCAGAACTAGGGGACATACACTCAAATTGAGTGCTGGGATAGTAAGAACTGACAAAAGAAAATATTTTTTCACCCAGCGTGTTGTAAGTCTATGGAACTCCCTGCCACAGGATGTGGTGATGGCATCTGGCCTGGATGCCTTCAAAAGGGGATTGGACAGATTCCTAGAGGAAAAGTCCATCACGGGTTACAAACCATGATGGAGATGTGTAATCTCTAGGCTTTAAACCAGGGTACTTCAAGGGCCAGATGCAGGGGAGTGGTATCAGGAGACAGATATCTAGTCTCATGCGCTCCCAAATGCATCTGGTGGGGCCGCTGTGAGATACAGGAAGCTGGACTAGATGGGCCTTTGGCCTGATCCAGCATGGCTCTTCTTATGTTCTTATGTTCTTATGTTCTTAAGACAGCAGTTGGCATTGGAGCAATGGCTGGCCAAGATTCGAGCAGAGGCGAAGGTTGGGAAGCTGAACGTCTCAATGGACTTGACCCAGAGAGAAGACTATCTCTTTCATTCCCGCCAGCAGAGACGCCTTGGACCCAAAACCACCTCCGAGGTTGGGGTACAGGTGGGGGAACTGCGTCTCTCCAAGAAGGAGGAGGGGACCAGTGGTGGAGCCAACTCTCCCCAGGTGGAGGTGGCGGACTTGATTTCTCTCTAAGGACTCCCAATTATGACTTTAAGAATAACCCCTTTGTTACCAAAGTTAAGGATGTTGAAACTGTTGTAAGGAAAAGAACCTCTGTGGTAGTAGAAGAACCAAATAAAAGTTCTGTTTATTTGTTTCAAGATATGCCTTCTTTGAAGTTGGAAGTGTGGGACGCCTGGGAAAAGAGTGAACCCTCACATATAGGTTTGCTGTACACCACCTAGAGTTCCAATGGAAGATGGGATGGTATATGTGTGTGTGTGTGTGTGTCATTACAGTTGTGACCGACTCTTCGTGACTCCAAATAAATAAATAAATAAAACTCCTTCCTGGCCAAACATTTTATTTCTTCCATGAAAACATTCAAATAACTCAAAGATAAGGATTAAAAATTGGAACATAGGGCCTTTTCACATGACCCCTAAGACCCGCTGGCCACTTAAATTCGGACCAGAGATCTTATGGGTTTGTCGCTGTTCCTGCATTCCCACCCCCTCCGCACTCCTGGCTGCTGGCTGCGTGAGGGGAGGGAGAAAAAAAGGAAGAAAAGAATGCCACTCACCTCCGTTCTGCCATCTCTCTTTGCTCCCGGCACTGCATTCAGATCTCTTAAAGGGGTGGGGGGGGCAAAAAAAGAACAAACAGAAGCACGGAGAGCCCGGCAGTCACTACTGTTATATCCGCATCAGGAATTTTCACCCTCCGAGAGCAGGTACATGAAAAGTGCGCTGGGACGTGCTTAGGTGGGTGTGGTCGCACTTAATTATCTGTAAACTCCGGAGCTGGTGGGGAAATAATCTTAAGCTCCGGAGCTGGGAGCTATTTGCCGCGGAGTTTAGGGATCGTGTGAAAAGGCCCTCAGTTTTCCAGTCTGCATTTGGTAAAGCAGAAATGGCAACATGAGTTTAACCAAGACGCTTCTTCTGACTGAATTTGTGTGTAGCATATGTACATTTAAACTTCCTTTGGGAAGTGGGCGGCATATAAGCTGTAAAAATAAATAAAAATAAATAAATAAAGTAAAGTTTCTTGTTTATGAATGTGGGATATTGTGCTTCTGTCCTCACGATCCAAAAAGCAAGAAAATGCTCCAATATTGCTGAACTGTACCATGCCCGTGTTGCAAGCAGGGTAAAGGATACCAAGCTTTATTTACACAACAAAGGGTAACCTTAATATTGAGCGCACCAATGGCAGCAGTCAAGATGATCCACCGGATATCCTCTTGCAGTAAAACAAGAAGTTTTGAGCCGTACTGCCATAGATACAAAAGCAAGACTAGACTATGGGTGATACCTTCATAGGCTGCTAAGAAAATTAAAAAAAAACACATGTATTCTCAAAGGCTTTCATGGCCAGGATCCGATAGTTGTTGTGAGTTTTTCAGGCTTAGCCGTGCTGTGGAAGTTTTTCTTCCTAACGTTTCACCACACTCTGTGGCTGGCATCTTCAGTGGGCAAGGAGCTCAGGGAACTAGTAGGCAAAATATTTTGGACTACAAAACACTGTAAACACTTATTGAAGTAGGATGGGGTTACTAGATTTTTCAGTTACAGTTTCATTTTTTTTTAAAAAAAATGTTAATTTCTGATAAGCAACTTAGTTATTAGTTCCTGCTAATTCCAATGAGGAGTAGACCCATAATTGATTTTTGAAAAATGTTGTAAATCTATTCTAGTTGGTAGTAGCAGTAGGATACTGGCCATTGGTATTTTGCAAGCCAATGGACTGTGGTGTGGAACAAAGCACACCCTCTTTCTTTCCACCTCACTGTTGCTTCAGTACATACAACAAGCATGAGATGGCAGCATACGGCACTAGAGATGGGCACGAATAAAAAAAATTGCATTTCGTTTGTCGTTTGTCGTTTGGAGGGTCCGTTTCGGTTCGTTTCCATTTTTCGTGAATTTTTGAAAAAAAATCATTTTCGTTTTCGTTCATTTCGTTACCATTTCGTTACCATTTATTTCATTTTTTGTGATTTTTTAAAGGATTTTTAGCAATTCACTCATATTGCAGTAACGGAAACGAAACGCACGACAAAATTTCCGGTGTTTCTGTTCGTTTCGTTTCATTTCAGAGACAAAATTGGTTTGTCGTTTTGTTACGTAACAAAATGAAAAAACGAAAACGGAAACGAAAAATTGTTCGTTTCGTGCCCATCTCTACACGGCACATTTGAACAAGGAGATACCCCTCCTCCACAACTTAGATAAGCAATCTATCACAAGATGTCACTATTTTAGAAAAGGAGCAAAGTTATCTTGACTTAAATTGCAAAGTAACTTACTAATGCCTGAATTAATAAAAATAAATAATTAAAATACAAACTCTTGATTATATGCCTACTTTAGCCTTGCTTCATCTCAGAACTGAGTATGGGAACCTATAGTGTTTTGGGGGGATTTTGCTTTTTTTATATATTTGTACAGAGTACACAGACAGGCATAACCAGCTGCTAGTTGCACAACAAGTATCAAAAGAGAGCAAGTGTACACCAAGCTACGGAGGCAGCTAATTCTCTCATCTCTCCCTCTCTGCCTCTCAAATAAAATCACAAATATCATATACTTTCTGGGTAGGTAAATTGTCAATTCAGGAGCAAACAGCCAATCTACAGTCACTGAGCATCATTACAGTCTTTTGTCAGGTACACGTCTCCCACCAAGCAGTACCTGGGTAGAGAAAACCTATAGTGATGAGACCACTTTGAAGTAATAGTTCAAATATATAACAACGTTAAGAGGAGCCGATTTCCTATAACTAGAAATGCATGAGAGTGCAATGATGTTACGGTTTAGAGAATAAATCTGCATTCTACAAGGTAATTCTACAAATAGGGACAGAACAAGTAAAACAATACAACTTTGAAATTGGGCTTCAGATTTGTACCACATTTGGCACAGTCGTACCAGACAGTATGTTCTAGTTTATGTTATATTTGGGGAAATATGCACAAAGGGTTTTTGAGTTATGATGTTTTAAATAGAAAGAGGTTATTTCCCATTCTGAAATAGGCAACCACACAAGCCACCATTTAAAAATAGCTCATGTGAATTGAAAACACCACTTGTCTTTTTTCATTTGGAAAGAGCCCAAGCTCCAGGGGCAGAAATATTGATCTTCAAAAGAGGCCTTTCAAGTGCAATTTCAAAAAAATTAAAATTAAAACAATTTAAACTAAGCAAGTGTGGTTTAGGCTTGCCAAGCATGTGATACACTGTCCCAGATGAGTGGGGGAGAATTTCAAATCAACAAAGGTTCACAGCTTTTAAGGAAGTAATCAGAACAATAGGTTGGCTTTGAAGAAAGCAACAGAGTGATAGATCTCCCACAAAGTATTTGTGCTATTCCTAGCTGTGGGTGTTTTCAGAAAACATTATCTCAGGATTTCTGAGACCCTGCTCATAACACACATTTTACAAGGGAAATCAGCCCTAGATCTGTGGGAATCTGAACTTTTGAATCTGTCAGTCAGGATTCAATTGAATTTTAACCCCTTCCTGGCCAAAGAAGAATTTGTGCTTTCAAAGATATTTTGTTTCTGGTTGTAAAATATTTTAAAAAGATATTTAAAAAGAATGCAAAACAGATATTCAGAAGTGCATTCATATGTGCTGTGAAATGACTGTTCATTGCATTATGGTTAGGAATTGTTTTATTCAGTGTTAGCAGAACTTTGGTGACTATAGCCAGTCATAATCTCAACCATCCCACCTGTCTTGTCACTATACTATTGTTTGACCACTAAGGGAACAAACACCAATTTGTTACCTTAATACAGTTATATTCTATCAAGTTACTGTACTTCCTATGTACTTTCTGCCCAGTTCTGTTTTAATTTATGGTATTTATTGTACTTAAATGTTTTTATTGTTTTAATTTTATTGTAATTTTGATGTTTTAATTGTCTAATTTGATTTTGAGCCGCCCAGAAACCTCTGGGTAGTGGGTGGCACACAAGCTAAATAAATAAATAAATAAATAAATAAATAAATAAATAAATAAATAAATAAATATGTCCTATTATGAAGAGCTCTGCTCTGATCTTCCAGACCAGACCCCCCTGAGTCCTAGTTCATCACTCACTCTATTACACAGCACTAGGTATCCATTGTAAGCACAATATATTTTTATAACAACCCAAAAAAGGGATACCAAGACATAATTAGCTGGTTTCATTTTCTGAGTTCTCTGGTCTAGGAAGAAGAAGGAAGATATACTGTCTTTTCCGCATATTTATAAAATATTTGGTTAAATGCACGTGACATGTTTGCAAAATAAGCAACAACTTCCAATAGAGGCTGAGTGTGTGTCATCTTGTCACATTGGCTGGTTTCCATAAATACTGTGAGTGTGTCATGGGATGTTGTTAAGCCAACATGAATGGCATATGGCAGGAAACCTCCAATTGGATTGTGTGTAAGACTGGATAAGGGTTAGAGATGGGCACGACTAGGGAAAATGACGTTTTCGAGTTGTCGTGTGTCGGAGGCGGCCTGTGTCGGCTTGTTTCCGTTTTTCACGAAACTTCGCAAAAATTTGTTGTTTCGTTTTTCATTTTTTCGTCTGTCATTAAACTGGTTTTGGGGGGGTAGCGGGCTCCTGGAGGCACCTCTTTTTTGGGGGGTGGGTGCCTCCTATCCTCACCCGCTAGAGAAAGCAGGCTCCTGGAGACCCCTCATACATGGGGGTCTCCTCTCATCACCTGCTGCAAAAGGGCATGCATGCATAGCCATATATGGATATGATTGCATACCAAGTTGCACACAGAGACACAGCAGACTGGCAGAGGCACCCCTCTTTTTGGGGTGCCTTCCCTGCAACAGTCAGGCCTCGGGGGCATGGTTTGCATGTCACACATGCTGCCGGCCGAGCCAAGCCTGCAGGAGTCACCCAGAGCCACAAGTTGCAGACTGGCAGACTCTCTGCACCCGCTGTGTCTCACTAAGAAGGGAATTGTACTTAATGCAAGTACAGATCTGGTTTAGGCAACAGGGTTAGCGCAAGGGCTAGGGTTAGGCTAGTTCAGGTGAGGTTAGGGTGAGTATTGGGGTGCACCTCTGGGGGCCTCTCTGACCCACTTAGAAGGACAGTGTACTGGCGTATGGGTTAGGCTTAGGGGTAGGGGTCGGGTTCGGGCTACGGTTAGTGGGCTTTTTATGCCCGGTTGGCACATCCCAGAAGTCTCTGTGGTCAACCTGGCCAAGTGGCCATGCGATTCGTGGAATGGCTCCAAAAATTTGCATGGTCACTCCCATGGCCAGCCCATCATTGCGCAGGTGTAAAAAAATAAAATAAAATAAAATAAAATAAAATAAAATAAAATCAATGGAGAGAGGAAAGAGGAGACATTTTGTTGCAAGAAAAACCCACTGCTACTGTAAAAATTCTGGCAGTTTTAAAATAGCAATTTTCGCATGTTTCTGTGGTGCTTGTGTGTTTTTGGACCACGATTTCAAAAAAAATTTGCGGTCGCCGCCCCATTTTGGATCCCCCGCCCGCACTGCATGGCATGGCGACTCGAGTCCGGCTGCCCAGGACAGGAGAGGGGGGGAGGCCGGGACACACACACCAGAAACCACCCCTCTGGTAGGTGCACTCTGCACTGCAGGCATATTTTCGCCTGCTTTTTGGCCCGGGAATGGGGGGGGGGTTTTAAAACTTTTTTTCTGTGCCTCTTCCGCTTGAATTGCGGCGGCCGGCGGCAAGTCCGGTGCTTGTTGCGAGTGACTACGATGAGGATTTCCCCCACCCCCACCACCAGAGCAGCCCAGGACAGGAGAGGGGGGGTCAACCACCCCTCTGGTAGGTGCCCTGAGCCCTCACTCAGGCAGGCATATTTCCGCCTGCTTTTTGGCCGGGAATCGGGGATTTTTTTAACTTTTGAAAACTTTTTTTCTGTGCCGTTTGGCATCGCGGGATCGCCGCGATGCCAGGAGCGACCACAACAAATCAGACCCAATTATTCTTTAGTCGGTTCGAGTTCGAGTTCTGGCGGAGTAATTCCCGTTACCGTTTCCGTTCCGTAACGGAAACGAGGAACGGAAACGGAAACGGGAATTCCGCCAAGTCGTGCCCATCTCTAATAAGGGTAAGACCCATAAGATTGCAACATAAATAGTTTGAAATGTTGTTCTCCTGGCACTCGATGGAGCTCCACTAACTTCAGAAATGCTACATTAAGGCAGACAAGCTTTGAGAACTGTAAATCTGAGAAAGGCCTGCCATATTTCCCCTTTCATGTCTGGTGTGTGTGTGTGTGTGTGTGTGTGTGTGTGTGTGTGTGTGAAGAGTTCTCAAGAGGCTTTCCATCCTTCCTGACATGAAACGAGAAAGAATCCAGACCTTCCATATATATACAGCATATGATACATACTGTATATAAAGGTCTTCATATAGGAAGGGAGGTTAGGTTTCATCTACAGGCAGATCTCCTTGGCACATTTTATAATCCAATATTTATAAAGCATTTTGGTCATTTGCTTTTATTGCTTCAAGGCCATTACACACACACACACACACACACACACACACACACACACACACACACACACACACACACACACACACACACACACACACACTTATCTGCTGTAATTCCAGATGGTAAGACTTAAGCATGTGGGTTGAAGTGGCAAGAAAAAAATTGAAATGAATGTTAGAAAGAACTGCTGTTGTTACTATAAACTGCCCAATGGGGGAGATAGATAGATAGATAGATAGATAGATAGATAGATAGATAGATAGATAGATAGATAGATAGATAGATAGATAGATAGATAGATAGATAGATAGATAGGTGTTCTCTGTAATCCGCTTTTCAAATATTTATTTCACTCTGTATAGAGAATTTTATATTTGTTTCTGTTGACATTCACTTTGTTGCCATTTTCTCTCATTTCATCCCCAAAAGAGAGGTATCAACTCATGATTGCCTCTTCTTGTGATCAAATAAACCCAATTCATCCAATCTTTCCTCATATGTCTTGATCTTCAGGATCGTTATCATCTTTGCTCCTCCACTCATTTTGGCTTCGTACATGTCCACCTGAAAACAGCAGGTGGAAGGTTTTTTAATGCTAAAAGTTCCATTTTGAGTGTGAATAGAAACGAGGAAGCAGAGAATGTCAGCTCCAATAGGGTGGTAGCATCTCCTTTAGAATCTGACTGAAACACGATAGGGGAATAAGAACAAAATCAATGTCAACAGAAACAAGTATAAGGTTCTCTGTGAGAAAGAAAGAATCAAGTGCACAGAGGATGAGTAATATTGAGCCTGAGAGAAGCATGGTGTTCAAGTCAAAAGACATACTGGTACTTCTTTGCTTTGCATTGATCAGACCTCACTGTATCCAGGTCTAGGCATCACTGTTCAAAAAGGATGAACTGCAAAGTATTTCTTGTAGGAGAGCAATGATACTCTTGGAGTATAGAAAAACAGACTTTTCTCTGTATTCCAAGATGTCTCTGACTGATCTGGGAGAATACATTTTAAAGTGGAAGGAAATTGTTCTTTTCTGCTTCTTTTTGTCCAGATGGATTTCACAGTCATAGTTCACTTATTTTGTATGCAACAGGCCAATCCACATTTTGCTTTCTTAAAGCATGCCAATTAGCCTGGAGGGGTGCACTACATTACCCTACAGGGCAGATTATGTAAATTGTCCCAAGAAACCCACTGTATGCAAATAACCAGGGCAGAAAAGAATGAGCAAAGATTATTTCTCCCAGTCTTCACTTTTCTGGCTGTATTTAACACATCTACACAAATATTAGTGTGATACCTTGTGTTATTTTGTGTTTTGAAGACATCCATTCGTTTTGATGGCAACAGTGTCTAAAGGGCAAGGCAGGGAAAAGGAGGGCCCAGCCCTTAAATCTTTCCCCTGGAAGACCCCGAGAGAGTCCCTACCCCTGTATATCACAGGTCCCATCAGTCAGAAGAGAACAGCTTCCTTACCACTATCTCTCATCACTTCAGGCATTCCAGTGTTATGCCAGGCTTCTTCAAGGATTCATATCCTGCTTCTGTCCTCTCCTTCCATTTAGGTTGTATGCATGACCAAGAACTCAACTTCCTCTTGCATAGACTCTACAAGAGAGCAGGCACCTCTCTTCTTCAGACTCCTCAGTCATTGGTTGTAGACAAAACCAGGAAAACGAATGCCTGAATTAGGCTATAGGTGAGATGTAGATCACTTCTTGTAGAGGAATCACATAAATCCACCTTCATAGGACAGTGCCCTTTCTTTTCAGTGGTCCTTTTGTCCTGGTAAAGAGATCCCAGACTGCTCACAAATGTATTGTTACAGAATTGTGTTGTGTGTGTGTTGTGTCGTTACAGTTGTGACCGACTCTTCATGACTCCATGTCCATGGAGTTTTCTTGGCAGGAGTACTGGAGTGGCTTGCCAGTTCCTACTCCAGGCGCCTACAGCACCTGGTATTCCCTGGTGGTCGCCCATCCAAGCACTAAGCAGGGCCGACCCTGCTTAGCTTCCGAAATGAAGTGAGATCGGATGTGCTTAGGGCATCTAGGCAGCTCGTTACAGAATTACATACCACATAAATACTTGATAGATCCATTGTTTATTATGTGCTGTTATCAATGAAATTTCAAGCTATAACCACATTCTGGCATTTTTATACCAATACAGTACCAGATGTGAGTATTTCCTTGATTTTTCATATCTACATTCCTATAGACCTGTACTGAAAAAAATTCGATTGATTTCTGCTTAGATGTTATGATTGAAATTTTATGTACTCTTGCTAGAAAGTAGATCCCACCACACATATTGGTACTTCAGTGTAAATGTGTTTAGGATAGTAAGGCATATCTGTTTTTGCACCCCAGTAAGGTCCGTGCATGCCAGCGTTATACTTACAGCCTCCCAGTTTTGCCTGGTGTCTTTCAAACCCACTACATTATTATTCCCTTTAGTTCACAAACATTTAGAAAAGGAACACATGGTTCCTAAAAGAATACAAATATAAGAGGAGATGATGCCTTCGTTAGACCACTAAAAATCCAGCAGCCACATCGTCATCAGACTTTACAGCAGGATCTTGTGGACACTATAGAAAAAAAATTACATATTAGAATCCCAAAGGTCAGCATTGACCAGGCCCACCAGAGCATCTTTAGTGTTTTTGCTCCATGGAGCCATCCCCCGGAAGGCCCGTAGGGTTTCTATCTGTAATTGGGTCTTTTTGGTTGCTGGGCCCACTGCCCGGAATAAACGTCCATGTGAAATCCACCAAGTTGAATCCCTTTCAGCCTTTAAAAAAGCATTGAAGTCCTTGCTCTTTAAGGAGGCATTCGGGAATCGGTAACCTGTTATGTTGTGTTTTCCCCCTGGTTGGTGTTTTTCTTTCCCCCAACCTTTAGGTTTTTTTTTCTTTTTGCCTCTTGCTGGACCTTCATATGTTGTTGTGTGATTGTCTATTGGTCTTGTTTTCATTTGTTGAATTTAGTTTTAGACTATTTATTTGCATTTATGTAAGCCACCCAGAGTCCCTTCTGGGAAATTGGTATGGTATAAAAATGCAATAAATAAATAAATAAATAAATAAATAAATAAATAAATAAATAAATAAATAAATAAATAAATAAATAAATAATGTGGCAGTTGTTCCCACAAGGTGTTGTCCAAGATGTTGAACCTATTTATAGGGATAGGGTTCAGCACCTTAGGGAGTCCTGTCTCATGCAAACTGAAGCCCAGAGGTGATTCCCAGCAGCACCTCCGAAGAGGAAGTCACCAGCCACCATTGCGTCTGAGCCTTCTGAGGTTGGATTTGAAACTTCATCAGCTCTCACCATCAGTTATGCTAGGTAGGATGACAGAATTGCTGGCCAACAAGTGGCCCACTTTTGCCAGACAGAGTATTTTTGAATTAACTGCATCAAATTGTGGAAGAGTTTTTGTTACACATGGTTGTCCATATTTCAGTTCATGGACTTAGGCTGCCATGTGTTCCCATTTGAATTATTAGGAACACTTTGCAATAATGTTTCAGTTTATAGTACAGAGTAGACATGGGCACGACTTGGCGAAATTCTCGTTTCCGTTTCCGTTTCTCGTTTCCGTTACGTAACGGAACGAAGAATGACAATTACTCTGCCAGAACTCGAACTCGAACCGACTAAAGAAAAATTGGGTCTGATTTGTCATTGTCGTTCCTGGCATCGCAGCGATTGTGCGCGATGCCAAGCGGCACAGGAAAAAAGTTTAAAAAATAAAAAAAACCGATTCCCGGCCAAAAAAGCAGGTGAAAATATGCCTGCCTCAGTGAGGGCACCTACCAGAGGGGTGGTTTCTGGGGGGGGGTGTTCCCAGCCTGCCCCCCTCCTCTCCTGGGTTGCACAAAGTGCGCATCCTCGTCGAGTTGCCACGCCAACTTGCCAAGCGGCACGGCACAGAAAAAAAAGTTTTAAAAATTAAAAAAAAAAAAAACCCGATTCCCGGCCAAAAAAGCAGGCGAAAATATGCCTGCCTGAGTGAGGGCACCTACCAGAAGGGTGGTTTCTGGGGGGGGGGTCCCCGGCCTCCCCCCCTCTCCTCTCCTGGGCTGCGCGCATCCTCGTAATCTTGCCAACTCGCCATGCCATGCGGTGCGGGCGGGGGATCCAAAATGGGGCGACCGCAATATTTATTTTGAAATCGTGTGGTCTAAAAACACACCAAAGCACCACAGAAACATGCGAAAATAGCTATTTTAAAACTGCCTGAATTTTTTCAGTAGCAGCAGTGGGTTTTTCTTGCAACAAAACGTCTCCATTGATTTTATTTTATTTTATTTTTATTTTTATTTTTTTTACACCTGCGCAATGATGGGCTGGCCATGGGAGTGGACCATGCAAATTTTTGGAGCCATTCCACCAATTGCATGGCCACTTGGCCAGGTTTTGACTGAGACTTCTGGGATGTGCCAGTCGGGCATAAAAAGCCACTAACCCTAGCCCGAACCCGAACCCGAACCCGAACCCGAACCCATACGCCAGTACACTGTCCTTCTTAGTGGGTCAGAGAGGCACCCAGAGGTGCACCCCACGAACTCACCCTAACCTTACCCGTAACCCTAAGCCTAGCCCTTGCGCTAACCCCTAACCACTAAGCCAGATGTGTACTCGCATTGCACTACAGCAAGTACACTTCCCTTCTTAGTGAGTCACAGGGCGCCCGTAGGGGTCCTCTCTCACTTCGTTCCCCAGCCCAAGTGCACCGCAGGCAGTGAGTCACAGAGGCACCCGAAAGAGAGGTGCCTCTGCCTGCTGCAACTGCAACTTAATGGTATGCATATCCAATTGGCTATGCATGCCATTTTGTAGCGGGCCAGAGGAGGCACCCACCTCAGAGAGGTGCCTCCAGGAGCCCGCTTTCCCTTCATGGCGGGCCAGAGGAGGCACCCACCCCAGAGAGGTGCCTCCAGGAGCCCCCCCAAAACCAGTACTAACGACAGACGAAAAACCGACAAACCAAACGACAAATTTTTGGAAAATTTCGCGAAAAACGGAAACGAGCCGAAACGGGCCGGCTCTGACACACAACAACTCGAAACATAATTTTTCCTGGTCGTGCCCATCTCTAGTACAGAGAGGATGCAATACTAAACTTATACTAGGTGAGCCAGGTTCAAACCCTGTGTGACATCTCTGAAGCTGATCACCTTCGTCTACTTGATACCTCACACCCCAAACTACCTCTTAGGGCTGGTGTCACAAAAGAGTGTGGCTGGGGGAAGGATACATATATTAGTCTGATCTTTGGGGAATAAAAACATGCAATATAAACTTTGACAAACAGCAATAAATGGCCTGTTTCTAATGTTATACTGCTTTTCAAAAGAGCTCTAATGAGGAATGCCTTAAAGATTCTAGATGGGAACTTTGCCATCATTCTCTAATCCCTTGCCCAGATTGTGACAGTTCTGATTGACACACACACAAATAGCCTATTATCCATTTTATGAAAGTATAGCACAGCTGTGTGCTACCACTGCAAAGGAGGGAGCAAAACACAGAAAACAAGCTGATTTTGTTACCTTCTTGCTGTTAAGAAACTGTGATAAATGTCAGGGAGGTGGAATGTGGAATGGTTTTAGCAGGCAATGTGGCAGCAACTCTCCTTGGACTAGGCTTTTTTTTTGGGGGGGGGGATGCAATCAAGGCCATTACCTCACCCGGTCATGTGTCAGTGCAAGCTGCTGCAGGAACCCAGCCAGGCTGTGTAAGTGCAGACTTACCCCGACACTCAATCTGTCAGCCTGGCAGAAATGATATTAGCAAAATGGCATTTCAGGCACCAGGGAGTTCACTACACTTGGCAGGAAGAACTAATAGGAAGGAGAAGACACCAGCCGTGCTCCCTGGGGAGACAGGAGTTCATTATCGATAACAGGAGAACTGTAAAGATGGGTGGTAGGCAGCGTTGGGGGTATTGAGATAGGAAAGTGCAGGCTGCCCCTGACATGTGTACTGTATTTTAAAAGGTTCTAAACCAGACAAGCTTTTCTGCAGAAGAAAATGATTTGGGTTATCTCTGAAGGTACACGTTCCACAAGGAAGCTTAGGAAGCCAACAAGGATATGGAGTGGGGGTAGGGAGAAGGGATGGAATACTAAAAGACTGGCCAAAATAGAAGCCTTCAAAAAGAAAGACTGGGCCAGGAAATAGAAGTAGATATCTCCAATCAATAGTTAAATAAGCAGCATACACAGGGCAGCTTCCTGACTCATACGTTACAATCTGGCATGCTCTACTAGCCATGTTGGCTGAAGGAGTCTGGAAGAGGCAATCCAAAAAGAAGAGGGGGTGGGATTTTTCAAAGCTGCCGGCTGCTTGGTGACATATGTGCATAATAGGGATGAGCACAAAATGGAAAAATTGAGTTTCGTTTTGTTCTGTTTTGTCCCCCTCCCCCATGTTTCATTTTATATTAGACATGGGCACGACTCGGCGAAATTGTCGTTTCCGTTTTCGGTTATCGTTTCCGTTACGTAACGGAAACAGTAACAATAATTAAGCCATCAGAACTCGAACTCAAACCGAAAAAAAAAAAAAAAAATGGTCGGGTTTTTCATTTTCGTTTGTGGCATCGTGGCGATCGCGCAATGCGAAGCACAGAAAAAGTTTTTTAAAGTTTCTTTAAAAAAAAAACCAACTCCTGGCCAAAAAAGCAGGTGAAAATATGCCTGCCTGAGGCTTTGCCACCTACCAGAGGGGTGGTTACTGGGGGGTACCCAGCCTTCCCCCCCCCTCTTCTCCTGTCCTGGGCTGCTTGCACCAGGCTGGGGGGGGGGTCATCCTCGTCATCTCGCCATGCCATGCCAATGGCGACCGCAATTTTTCTTTTGAAATCGTGGTAAAAAAAACACACCAAATCACCACAGAAACATGTGAAATTTATTTATTTTCAATGCCTAATTTTAATAGTAGCAGCAGTGGGTTTTTTTATAGCAATAAAACGTCATATTGATTTTATTTTATTTTTTATTTTTTAGACCTGCCCATTTGGGCTGGGCATGGGATGGACCATGCAAATTGTTTGAACCATTCCACCAATGGCATCGCCAGGTTTTTGACTGACACTTCTGGATGTCTCGGAGGGCATAAAAAGCCGAGGCACCTTCCAGAAATCGCAGTTGGGTGTATGGATGTGGTTGAGGGAGGAGGGCTGGCTGCTGGTGCTGGTGTGATCTGATCGAGATTGAGGAGGGAGGCTGGAGGCTTTAGGATTTAAGTTAGGCAGGCAGGGAGGGAATTGAATTTAGAAAATAATTTCTTTGATTCCCTGCAGCTTTGTCTGCTGAAGGGAATAGCAGTTTATTCTTTATTTCTTCTCTGGCAGTTTGTGAGGATTTTTTTCTGATATTGGATAAAGGGGGAGGTTCGACTGGGAGTGGGAGGTGTGGATTTATTTTAAAAAATATATTATATACTACCATTTATTTTCTATTTTCCCAACTTCAATTTGCTTGCACACACACACATTTGGGGTGCAAGCCAAGAACAGAACCTCTATCCTAATTCCTAAGTGATATCCTCACTGCCCACTCGCCTGTTCCGCCCACGCTGCCACCCGCCTGCGGCCTGTGCCGCCACCCACCCACTCGCCCGCCCGCTTGCCCGCCCCCCCACCCCACCTGCCACCTAGGGCGCAAAAACACCTAGTGCCGGTCCTGACTGCGGGACACCCCTATGCTCTGGGAAGTCAAATCGCACTAAATCGCGGTGGAAACGACAAACGACAAACGACAAACGGAAATGACAAATTTTTGAAAACTTTCGTGACAAAAGGAAACTACCCGAAATGGACCCATTCCGACAAACGAAAACTCGAAACGTCATTTTTTCTGGTCATGCCCATGTCTATTTTATATTGTTAAGTAACAATTTCTTCAAAGAATTTCATTATTTACAAAAGGAAATGAAATGAGGTAAGAGAATCCCATGGCAGAGGGCTGAGAGGGTAGCACTGACGTCAGCACTCCCCTCTCAGTCCCCTGCCATGGGATTCCCCACTGTCTCCCAGCTGGGAGGTGGCAGCAGTGGCAGAGAAGAGTGTATGAGGAAGAATCGCCTCCTAACTTAGCTCATTCGCCTGCTGCTACCACTGTGTCCCCCTCCGCTGCTGTGGAGCGTTGCCAAGGCAGGCAAAGGAGCTGAGCTAGGAGGCGAGTCCTCCTCCGACACTCTTCTCTGCCCCCGCTGCCATTTTAAACAGACCGTTTTACAGTGGAATGAAACGGTTCATTTTAAACACAACTAAAAACACTGTTTCGTTTCATCTGTAATGAAATGCTGCTTCTTTGTTTCATTTCGTTTCATTTTGTTTTGTTAGCTAACAAAACGACAAAACAGCATTGCACTTTTTGTTTTGTGCCCATCCCTAGTGCATAACACAATCTAGTAGCAGGTGGAAGGCAGAGGGAGGAGACAACCACATAGAGATGGAGTTTGTGAATGAAACTTAAGTGCAGACATGTTGGTGTTCAAGTGAATGGCTTCTTAAAACAGGTATGTGCCAGAAACAGCCTCCAGCCCCCAAACTACAGAAATCCTTGGGATGGTCTTTGAAAGCAATAGAAAAGTCTGTCGTCCCCCCTCCCCGAACAAACAAGAAGATTCAAAGAGAAAGGCAAAATCACCAGGGGATGTTGTTATGAAGAAACTATCATGTTGCTGCCACTGGGGAAAGCCATTTGAAGGGAGCAGTTGCCAGCCACAGATGGAGATAGCAAAGCATCTCCCTCCCCTGTGGTGCCCACTTCCCTTGATCAATTATCTGGTGCGGCTCCAAAAATACAGAAGCAGAGGCAAAGGATATATTCCTATAGGGAAGGTTTTAAAAAGAAGAAGAAGCCAAGCCAAACAAAAGGCCAGGAAAAGCTTGGGGGAAGAATCCCAGTGAAGCAGAGTCAATAGCTGAGTGTTTCAGGGGGAAAAGGTCAACCCTTGCCCAAAGGAGCAGAGGGGAAAAGTCGTGACTGTGAGCCTGAACTCCATGTCTTCTGGCAGGGCCTGGAGGGAGCCCTCTGAAATAAAATTCGATGCAGACTTCTAGAAACAGCCAGCTGAGGAGCTGGCTGTGGCCCATGATGGGTCCTGAGGGTCAAGAGAATTAAGAACCAGATTCTTCAAAATTGCTCCTTCCCTCTGTACAGTAGATGGTGCTGGCCATTAACATGGCTGCTTGTCAAGCTCTCTCTCTCTCTCTCTCTCTCTCTCTCTCTCACACACACACACACACACACACACACACACACACACACACACACGAGACTGAAACATTTAAGCAAGGATTAGAACAGTATTTTTAAAAATAAGTGCCAGACGGTAAATTTATTTGTAATTGTAAGTAACAAAGGGAGGAACAAACTCCTGAACTGATTACTAGTTTATGTGGAACCAAAAACAAATACTATCTACAAAACAATGTTTTAAAATCCAGAATTAACAATTATTTATATTTCCTCTCCACATTATTATATAAAAATAAAATAAAAACCTTATTTTCGTAAAAAGAATTGGAGAGGGGGAGGAGATGTATAGAAGGGAGCGAGACTAAGTTTCAATGATGTCTTTTAGAAATTATTTGGGAAATATTTGAACACTCTGTTTTAAAATGTTTTATTTGTTAAAATAAAACATTACATAATGATTTTTCCCTATTTTCCCCTATTTTTCAGGGGGAAACAAAAAAGGCTTCAGAAAAAAGAAACAGGGAAAAAACTGATTTCCCCCCAAAATTTTCCATCCCCCACAAGCCTTCACATCTCTACTCCCAAGGGAAATCCACCCCACCCTACTACAGATGGTGAGGGAGACCAGGAAGGCAGCTGCCTCTGCATTTAGAACTCTGTGGAGAAAATGCAAAATTCATGTTTTCACAGCAGAGCGGTGGGACCCGGGCTTTGGACACGTCACTTTTCCGTAGCCAATGCTTTTCAAGTCCTGAACGGAGCCTGACGATACCTGATGAAGGTTTGGGGGCTGAGCATCCGTCCTCTTCTTGAAAGGCCGCTGGGTGCCCCCAAATTAGTGGCCACCCCTGCAATGACAGAGAAAAGAAACCCCCTTTTCTCTTCTTGGGGACCCCCCAGTCAGTCAAGAAGAGGGTCAGATGACACCAGGCTTCACCTCCATCCCTGTTCTAGTCTAATTTTGGCATCTTCATATTTCAGCCTCCAGGTGGTTGAACCCAACAGCCAGCACCACATCCTTCCTGGGAGGACAGCTGCCCATGCCGTGGTCACCAAAACACACTTCGCAACCATGAGGCACCAACAGTGAATCAATATATTTTATTTTCCAGAGTATATAATGATGATAAAACAAAAGCACTCTGTTTTTCAATGGGACAGGGTGGGGTGGGGAGTGAGAGAGAGCCATGCCCCACTATGTTATTGTCACTTTTTGGTCAGACCTGAAAAAGGCACATGGATTCCTTGTGAACGCTCCCGGTGTGCTTGGTACACAGTTTGGAAAGCATGCTAGCAAGGGGACGATGGGAACAAGAGTTCTAAACAGGTGCCGTCCTAAGATCCAACTCCTGCTTCTGAACTTTAAAAAGAGATTTTCTCTGGAGCTTGTTTGGTTTTGTTTGGGGGAATTTTTTTTTTTGAATGAGAAAGAGAGGCACATGAAGAGAGCTGCCACGCTTCCACGACGTGGCTCCCTGAGGTTCCAAGTTCCATGTTCCACCCACCTTCTTGAACGCTTCCCACGGGAGGAGGGCCGTATCAGAAGCGGGGCTTCTTTGGGCGATGGGCCATCCCCCACTCACCTCCCAATATGCATGAAAGCAAAGCACAGCGTAAGGATGAACATAAGAACATAAGAAGAGCCATGCTGGATCAGGCGAAGGGCCCATCTAGTCCTGCTTCCTGTATCTCACAGTGGCCCGACCAAATGCCTCTTGTCCTGGTCCAAGGCACTTAGAGACCAGTCCTACCTGGAGCATCCAAGCTAGCAGATACGCTCCGCTGCATAAGGCAAGTCAGGTCAAAACCGAGTACCCTCTCTGCATTCCTGTCAAATCTTGGTCCTCCCTACTGGAATTTCCTCCAAGCAGACAGTGAAATAAAGCTTGTGGCTGGGTGGGATTCATTGAGCTTTGACCTTTTGCACTTTGCAGCTTTTAGTACTGGAAGCAAGGCTTTGCTCTTTTTCAGACTCTTCTTTTTTGTTTAAACCGTGGTTATGCTTGTGGATTTCAGTGGTTTCACTGTGTAGCCTGACATAGTGATTGGTAGTGTTTTCCAGTACCACCTCTGTGTCCTGGAAGAGGATTTCATGTCCAGTTTGTTTCAAGGGGTGTGTTCAGCTACTGCTGATTTTTCTGGTTGTGTTAGTCTGCAGTGTCTTTCATGTTCTTTGATTCTGGTCTGGAATTGCTACCCCTTTTTGCTTTGAAACGTCTTAGAGCCTTTTCACACGACCCCTAAACTCCGCGGCAAATGGCTCCCAGCTCCGGAGCTTAAAATTGTTTCCCCACCAGCTCCAGAGTTTACAGAAAATTAAGTGTGACCACGCCCACATAAGCGCATCACAGCGCACTTTTCAGGTACCTGCTCTCCGGGGGTGAAAAATCACTGATGTGGATCTAAGGTAGAGAGTGCAGGGGTCTCCTGGCTTCTGTTTGTTGTTGTTTTGTCCCCGCCCCTTTACGAGATCTGAATGCTGCCAGGAACAGAGCGAGACCGGCAGAACGGAGGTAAGCCAGCATTCTTTTCTTTCTTTTTTTCTCCCTCCCCTCACACAGCCAGCAGCCAGGAGTGCAGAGGGGGTGGAAACACAGAAACAGCGATGAACCCCCAAGATCTCTGGTCCGAATTTAAGTGGCCAGCGGATCTTAGGGGTCGTGTGAAAAGGCTCTCAATCTCTTCATCAAAATACAATGACTAACACCTATTTTCCTGCATAGGACAAGTTTCCTCTGTTGAAAAAAACCCCAATCTCACACACATTATAACCCAGAGCACAGAGGGAATTCTTAGTTCCCTGAGCTCCTGGCCCTCTGAAGATGCCAGCCACGGAGTCTGGCGAAATGTCAGACAGAAAAACTTCCAGAACACGGCCAAACAGCTTGAAAAACTCACAACAACTATCAGATCCCGGTCATGAAAGCCTTCAAGAATACAGATAGATAGATAGATTCAAGTGGGCTAGAAACCTGGCTTTGTTTTTAAATTGATACCATGCTTCTTGGCATGAGGCTTTCTGCCCCTGATACTAGCTGGGGCACCTAAAATGATGCCAAGTAGGCGCTGCCATCCCTCTACCTACCTCCACCAGCATTTTTGTGACACATCCTGCATTGTGACACATGGGCATGGTGACCGAGTGACATTTTTGTGACACATCCTGCATTGTGACAGCTTCTGGTGTACATGGGCATGTGAGGCTCCTGAACTCCAATACTGAGTGACCACATGGGAGGGGGCCTGGGGAGGCCAGACCCCCCCATTTCTCTTGATCCTTCTGGGGTGGCCGGTGGAGGAGGAAGGAGAGGAAAGGATGTGAGGCTCCTGAACTCCAATACTGTTTTTAATCCTGTGGTTTGATTTGCTACTCATTATTCCACAGTCTTTTAATTAGTATATGGCGGCGGCGGCATTAATGGGTTCCTCCCCACCCCGAATTTGCCATCTTTAACTTATTATGTGTTTAATTTTGCTCTCATTTTCGGGCCACAGAAAAATATTTTCACCTGCCTTGGGCCCTGGATTAATGGGTTGAATTTGCCATCTTTAACTTATTATGTGATAGAATAGCCTTGGGCCCTAGATAGATAGATAGATAGATAGATAGATAGATAGATAGATAGATAGATAGATAGATAGATAGATAGATAGATAGATAGATAGATAGATAGATGTTGTGAGTTTTTCGGGCTGTTTGGCCGTGTTCTGAAAGTTTTTCTTTCTGACATTTCACCGGACTCTGTGGCTGGCATCTTCAGAGGGCAAGGAGTTCACGGAACTAAGAGTTCTCTCTGTGCTCTGGGTTATAAAGTGAGTGAGATTAGGGTTTTTTAAGTTGAGGAAATTTGTCCTAGGCAGGAAAATAGGTGTTACTCACTGTATTGTGATGAAGAGATTAAGAAGTTTCAATGCAAACAGAGGTAGCAATGATCCTTGATGGGTATTGTTAGCTGTTCTATTATGTGAACTGATCACTTTCACTTGTGGCTGGGTGGGGAATCATTGAGCTTTGATCTTTTGCACTTTGCAGCTTTTAGTACTGGAAACAAGGCTTGGTTGATTTTTGGAGTTTCTTCTTTTTTGTTGAAACTGGGTTTATGCTTCTAGATTTCAGTGGCTTCCCATTGTAGTCTGATAGTGATTGGTAGTGTTGTCCAGTAGCACCACTGTGTCCTAGAAGAGGATTTCATGTCCAGTTTGTTTCAGGGTGTGTGTTCAGCTACTGCTGATTTTTCTGGTTGTTTTAGTCTGCAATGTCTTTCATGTTCTTTGATTCTGGTCTGGAATTGCTACCCCTTTTTGCATTGAAACTTCTTAATTTCTTCATCAAAATATAATGACTAACACCTATTTTCCTGCATAGGACAAGTTTCCTCTACTTAAACACCCCCAATCTCACTCACTTTATCATCCAGAGCACAGAGGGAATTCTTAGTTTCCCTGAGCTCCTGGCCCTCTGAAGATGCTATCCAGAGAGTCTGGCAAAATGTCAGAAAGAAAAACTTCCAGAACACGGCCAAACAGCCCGAAAAACTCACAACAACTATCAGATCCTGGCCGTGAAAGCCTTCGAGAATACAGATAGATAGATAGATTCAAGTGGGCTAGAAACCTGGTTTTGTTTTTAAACTGATACCATGCTTCTCGGCATGAGGCTTTCTGCCCCTGATACCTGCTGAGGCACCTAAATTCATGCCAAGTAGGGGCTGCCATCCCTCTCCCTACCCCCACTGGCATTTTTGTGACACATCCTGCATTGTGACACATGGGCATGGTGACCAAGTGACCACATGGGAGGGGGCCAGACCCCTCATTTCTCTTGATCTTCTGGTGTAGAAGGAGAGAAAATGTGAGGCTCCTGAACTCCAATACTGTTTTTAATGTGGTTTGATTGCTACTCATTATTCCACAGTCTTTTAATTAGTATATAGATTAATAGGTTGTATTTTCCATCTTTAACTTTGGTTTAATTTCTTTCATGTTTACATTGCCACCTGCCTTGGGCCTCCTGATAGAGAGATAGAGCGATAGATGTTGTGACATAGATAGAGAGAGAGATGATGATGATGATGATGATGATGATGATGATGATGATGATGATGATGATGATGATGATGATGCATATTAGGTACCTTTAAATTAGTACTTGAGATCCCTTTTGAATAATTACTTAATCAGTTAGAGATGGTATTTGAGTGTGATTCTGCTAAGAAAGCCTCCAGTTACATGCGGTGCGCTTTTGGGGGCTCAGGGGTGGTTTGTGGCCACAATTCTCAAATTCCTCCCGACCTCTACCCACCTTCATCACAAACAGGGTAACAAAGCCCTGTTTCTCTTCCACATCCTGGAGCTTCCAGAGGAAGCAAGCTGGATCCCTTTCTAAAGAGAAGGAAGGCCGAGGATGTGAAAGATCAATGGGACTTTCCAGATCTTTTCTTCCCTCCCACAAATTGGCCACCTTCTCCTTTTCCTTTCTAGGTTCTCAAAACTGAGAAAGCTTTTCAAGAGTCAGCCGGGACAGGAGGCTGGCCGTGGCCGTGGCCGCGGTTGGCGGAACTGGCGGCTGCCTTGTTGTAAAAACCGGGTACACCCGGTGGTGGAGAGCGTGACTAAAATCATCCAGGTCCTCCCCCCTGCAGCCGTGGTTCCGGCTGCAGGAGGGGAGCGCATGTCTCCAGGTATGTCCTGGATGCAATGAGGGGTGGCTGGGGGGGGGTGGCTAGCTGGACCACCCCTGAGACTCACGGCGATCTTGTAATCTCTCCTCAGCAACATCAACTTTGACTAGTACAACAAGGCATTCTTTGGCAGCCTCAGGGCAATCCGTTGGAGAGGCTGCATGCCCCGAGAACCAAGGCACCTCTTCTGAAGAACTCATGAGGTGCTCCTTGGCCTCCTTGGGGCACTCTCTAAGCGAAAACATCTGCCCAGAGGATGCAGCTGAGGTTTTGAGCAGCATCATGTCCCAGCCAGTGCAGGCTAAGCAGGTACGGTCATCTGGGGAGCCCCCCTCCATGCCTGGGGTGTGGGGGGGGGGGATACACGATGCCCTCTCCCAAGCTTCCGCTCTCCTCCAGAGGCCATGCAGGATCCGTCCCTAGGTGCGTCCGCAGAGACCCTCCTAGCCAGGTTCTCCTCTTCCTTTCAGGACGGTCCGAATGAGCAGGCCCAGTGCATGTTCCTGACTTACATCTTGACCACCTGCCTCACAGCCATCGTCAGGGGAGAGGATGAGCTGCACCTTCCCCAAACGAAGGCTGAGCTTGTGGCCGAGGTGGTGGTGAGTGTCAGGGTGTTTGCCGAGGGGGTGGCAGAGGATGGGCAACAGGGTGGTGGGTGGTGGTCGAGGCTGACCTTTGTGGGACTGACCCTCCTCTCTCTCTCTCTCTCTCTCTCTCTCTCTCTCTCTCTCTCTCTCTCTCTCTCTCTCTCTCTCTCTCTCTCCCGTGTGTGCCCTCTTTTAGGCAGTCCTGGAGCAGGTGGTGGCAGAGCCCACCCCAGGGAACATCTTACCCTGCACCCTGGTGGCTCTCCACCATCTAAGGTAGGCCTCCTTTGGGGTGGGAGGCAGGTAAAGGGAGGAAGAGGTAGCACGGGCAAAGGGGTGTCATCTGGACGGGCAGTGGGTTGGATGTTAAGAGGGGCTTGTAAGAGGAGCAGGTGAGGGCCACTATCCAACTGTGGCTGGAACAGAGGAAAAGAAGAGAATGCATGTGAAGGGACCTGAGTGGAGTGGGGAGGCCGTGGCAGGGGGTACTCAAACCCAAGCCCCCTGCCCCTCCTCAAGGAGGTCCCATGAGGAGCCCCCTTCCCCTCCCCTAGAGCCCACCCCCATCTCCTGACTTGCCTCTCTTCTCCGTAGCAAAATGAAGCCACACACACCCTGGGAGCTGGAGGACAGATTCCTTAGCTTGGCGATCCACGCGGTGCTGCGCCTGGAGGAGCCCAGTTACGACTATGTGGGCCAGGTGGGTCCTTGAGCAGGGTTCTGGGGAGACCCCTGGCTGCCCCACAAATCCCCACCCCTCCCCGCCATGGGTGGGTCGTCTAGGTCAGCCACCCTCTGCCTGTGCTTTCTTGCAGTCCTTATACCGGAGCAGTCAGCAGACTTTGGAGGTCCTCCTTTTGCGGCTGCTGGATGAGGACTCGAGCAGCAACCACCTCTTTGCCATCTTGGACGTAAGTCATCGACCTCCTTGTCGTTCTGCTCTGAGAGCTTTTCCCCAAGAGAGTCCGACTCAATCTGGCTCCTTGGACGTTCAGACCATTCTTACGTGTTCTGCACTCCCCTGGGATGACAGGGCCCATGGGTCCTGCCCCTCCTCTGTAGGGCGTCCTTGCAGGCCTTCATGTGCCCTGCCGCCTCTTTCCTCAAAGCTCAACCAGCCCAGTCCCCTCCCATCATTCCTCATGGGTCTTCGTTTCGAGGTCTCCTGGCCATCCTTGTTGGCCTCCTCAGAGCTTGTTCCAGTTTCTCTGCATCCTTCGTAAAGAGGGAGGTGGGGGGGGCGGCTAACCAGTGTTGAAGAGAGGAGACCCATACATCCTAGGATGGGTCTCTGGGGGCCTTTTCACACGACCCCTAAGATCCGCTGGTCCCTTAAATTCGGACCAGAGATCTTGGGAGTTCGTTTCTGTTTCTGCGTCCCCACCCCTCAGCACTTCCTGCTCCTGTCGGCATGAGGGGAGGGAGGGAAAAAAAGGACAAAAGAAGCCTTTACTAACCTCCCGCCCGGTGCTGGTCAAAGTTGCCACGAGCCCCGTTACTTCCTGGTTCCTTCTCAAGGGGCTCTTAAAGGGGCGGGAGGCAAAAAAACAACAGACAAGCGAGGAGAGCCCGGCACTCTTATCCGCATCAAGGAATTTTCATCTGCTGAGAGCAAGTACATGAAAGGTGCGCTGGGTCACGCTTATGGGGGCGGGGTCGCACTTAATTTTCTCTAAACTCCGGAGCTGGTGGGGAAACATTTCTAAGCTCCGGAGCTGGGAGCCATTTGCAGCACAGCTTAGGGGTCGTGTATAAACGCCCTGGGTCTTCTCTTCATGCATCCCGAAATAGCAGCTGGCTCATATTCAGGTTCTGGCTTCCAACCGTTCCAAGGCCGTCCTTGATCTTAGAATTACTGAGCTGTGCTTGGGTTCCCCTCAGCCCACCCCACCTCTTGGGTGTAAAGCGCTTTGGACTGACCCCTTTTCAGTTGCATTCTCTGGCTTCTCAGAGGAGCAAAGTGGCCTGTTTCTCTTCTTGGGCACAAGCCGTTCTCTTTGAGCTCGGGTCTCCCTGCCCCTCCCCATTCCATATGCCCCCCCATCCCCCAATGACGTTGCTGCAGAGGCCGCGTGGTTTCTGCCCTGGAAAGCGCTTGTCCCGGGACAGGTTCCTGAGGTGCCTCTCCCTCACCTTCCCGCAGCACCTACAGACTGGGCTCCATTCCCAGGAGGACCAGGAGAGGGTCTGGGCATCAGGAAAGATTGCCATGCTGCTCAAGCGTGCCGCCCTTCTGCAAAAATATAACGTGAGTCCCCGACGGATTGGTCTCCTGGGGTGGGGGCGGGGGGACGTGCGACTCACAGCACGGCGTGCGTCCCGAGGGCTGCGGAAAGTCATCCAAGGAGGGGGCAGCCGGACGTGGAAACCTGCGTGTCCTTCAAACGATTCCTCCCCGCTTTCTTCCCGCCAGATCATGGGTGACACCTTGGGCCGTTATGTGGCGGAGGTTGGGGTTCTCCTCATGGACCCCAAGAGGCAAGTGGGGCGTCATGCCCGGGAGGGGATCTACCGCCTTTATGAGCTGGCCCTGCAGCAGAGAGGTAAGAAGTCTGGAAGGGATGGGTGCCTCCTCCAAGTCCTTGGGGGGGAAGGGCTGCCTTTCCTCCGAGGCACCCCCTCCGCCTTCCCTGGGCAGGGAGGAGGTTGCACAGGAAGGGATGCTTCCTTTCATCAGGGACCCCCCCCCCAGGACACCACCACCCCAGGGTTCCCTGGGTGGGAAATCTCCAGCCCTACAAGCCATGCTTTCTGGGGCTGAACTCTGGGGCTTGGTGCCTCTTCCGACAGGGATCGACATCCGGGAGATGTCAGGCCTCTGGATTAGAGAGCCCCACCTGGATTGGGAGATGGCCTCTTACCAGAACACCGTGCAGATGGCCAAGGTACGGAGGCCGCCTGGGCTGGTTCCGAGATGGGCAGGTGCCTGGAGGTGCAGGGGTTCTCCCCTGCCTTTGGGTTTGCCCTTTCTGAGTCATAATAAGCGAGAAGGGGGGGTGGGGAGGGAGGGAAGCGGAGGAGCCCCTTGGCCATGGGAGTCTTCCTGAGGATGAGAAATAGGCCAGTCCAAGTGTACTTTAAACAACTGCCCTCCCTCCCTCCCTCCCTCCCTCCTCCCTACCTTCCTCCCTTCCTTCCTTCCTTCCTTCCTTCCTTCCTTCCTCCTTCCTTCCAGAAATTGGATGCAATCTTTACACCAGAGCAAAGACTGGCCTTCTTGAAAACAGTGCTGCGAGCGGTGTGGGACCCAGATCTCCAAGTCTCCCAACCCGCGCTCTTCCTGCTCTACGCCTTCCTTGGGTTGGGGAAAGAGGTCATGGGGATGGACGTGAGTTTCAGGCTGGCCTTTTTTGGCGAGGAGGAGGTGAGGAGGAGGGAGGCTTCTGAAGGTGAGCTTTGGTTTCCATCTCCACAGGCGCAGGGGACCGAGGCCAAGATTCGACAGCAGCTCCACAGACTGCGGGCTGGCAAAGGTAGGCAGTGCCCTTGAGAAACCTGTGCTGGGGAGAGAAGGGACTGGGGATGCTGCCCCTGGCGGGGGGGAAAGTCAGGGTTCCTCTCTTCTCACAAAGTCTCTCTGTCTCTCTCTGTCCTCCGTGCAGATGACGTGCTTATAGATGACCTAGAGGAGGAGGAAGGGATGGAGGAGGAGGTGGAATAGGCGGGGAAGCTCCTAGTAGTAGGGTGGGGAAGGGTGAAGTGGATGTGGCACCATACGGACCATCTCTGGCAGCATGGGGGGGCAGTGACAGGCATAAGGTGGAGTTGCCCTGGGTCCAACATCTGGAAGGGAGGAATGGAGGGAGAGCAACTCAAGAGGGGCAAGCTGGCCAGCCAGGTGAACAGCCAGTGAAACCGGGCAAGGCAGCTACGTGCTAGCCCGCCAGCAGCCAAGCCTGACCAATCCGGTCACCGGTGCTGGTGGCTGTGGCAGCGAGGGGCTGCCAGTAGAGCGGGCCAGGGGTTTCTTCCCGGGGCCTTGGTGGGGCAGGCGGCAGTGGCAGTGGGACCAGCTTTTAATTAATAGCTTACAAAGCCATAGATTGACAAATCATACGGTGGAGTGTCCTTTGTCTATATCATGCGCTACCAAATATTTAATTTTAATTTTGCCACTGGGCTGGACATACTCTTTGTTTTTTCACAAGCTAAGCTGCATGTCTGCCAAGAGCCACATTTATAATGGCCCTAAATAGATTAGAATGAGGTTTGGAGAACCCACAATCTGAATGTCCAAGGATATCCCTAATATACTTAGTTTTAAAACAACCCATAGTGGGATAGGTTTCACATCTGGTAAGTCCCACACTAAATCCCAGTATTACTGTGTGATAGGCTTCATTTTATTAGCCAAAGGAGAATATTGTAAAATACATGTTAATATATTTGTGGGTCATTTATTTGGGTGTCTGAAGAGCGGAGCTTGAGCTACATTTTCTATTCTTCTAAAAGCAGATCTAATAATCCTCAGTGGAGAGCCATGTCTTAAGAACTGATCCCTCAACAACTTACTGTCTTTCTCTCAGCCACTTTGTTTTTAGTAGAATTACATTTTATATGTAATAATTGTCCAAAAAGACTATTGTGAGCCAGATAGAAATATTTATAATTGAAATAGGAATTTCAGTCTGTCTGTGTTTTAATATTATGTGCAGGTAATGTATTTTCTGACGTTCTGTATAGCACTGTATCTCAATAGTTGATACTATTAAAGTCATATTCAAACGTGGATTTAATGGTATTTGGATAGAACTGATCTATTCACAAAATGCCTAGTATGGATCCCTCCATCTATAAAATAAAAATATCATCTATACCTCTATGATACTCAGCAATATTCTTACAGAAAGGATTGTTGACTGTTTCCAAAACAAACATTTCCCTCCATATTTCCATATATAACAGCTACTGATGGAGACAAGTCCCTTCATTACATTGTACTGCATATGTACAGTGGTACCTTGGTTAAAGCACATAATCCGCCCAGGCAGCTAGGTCGTAAACCAAAGGACTCATATGTTAAAGGAAATTTCCCCAGATAAGAGAAGGGAAAGTCAAAGGATTCATTCTGGGGTCCCAGTTTCAATTTTGTTCCGGTGCTTTGGCCGGGAGCCGGTGGCTGTGGCAGCAAGGGGCTGCCAGTCGTGTGGGCCAGGGGTTTCTTCCCAGGGCCTTGGGTGGGGCAGGTGGCAGTGGCAGGGTGCTGGGGGCCCCCTCCTTCCTCTCTCCACCCCCCCATAGCTCACATCCTCCTCCCCTTCGATCGGGAGCACAGCCATGGTGGGAGCATCGCTTCCCGCTAGGTTTGGGTCCGAGTGGCCCAGCATCGAGAAGGATGGTTGGAGGCAGCAGCGCGGGCAATCCCCAAGCCCATTTGCACTCCGGTCGTGGTGCCCTCATAGAAGCTGAGCTGGCCAGAGACAAAGGCGCCGAGGTCCCCCGCACGCCTCCCCGACTGGGAAGAGCCATGAGTGGGCCAGAGGAGCCGCCACCCCTGCTGCCCCGGAGCACCACAGCCAGAGGTCAAGCCCAGAAGCAGAAGCCGCCCTAAGTCCAGCTTCAGCTCCTGGGCTCGGTCTTGCTGTGGGGCTCCGGGACAGCGGCGGTGACAGCTCTTCTGGCCCACTCGTGGCTTTTGAAACTTGGGGAGGCATACGGGGGACCTGAGTCTGCATCTTCCTTGCGCACAGGGCAGCATCTCACCATAGCCAGGCTGAGACGAAGCCTTCCAAAGAGGCAGCCTGGGTATAGCGAGATGCCGCCTGGTGCGCTTGGAAGATGCAGACTTCATTCCTCTGCACACCTCCATGAGCCCCACAGCCAGATGCCAAGCCCAGAATCAGAAGCCACAGGCAGAGCCTGGGCGCTTGCCATGGCGTCCACCAAGGCACCCAAGTCCAGCTTCTGCTCTTGGGCTCGGTCTAGCTGGGGGCTGCGGGACGATGGCGGTGGCGGCTCCTCTGGCCCACTCGTGGCTTTTGAAACTTGGGGAGGCGCACGGGGGACCTGAGTCTGCAGCTTCCTTGCGCACAGGGCAGCATCTCGCCATAGCCAGGCTGAGACGAAGCCTTCCAAAGAGGCAGCCTGGGTATAGCAAGATGCCGCCTGGTGCGCTAGGAAGATGCAGACTTCATTCCTCCGCACACCTCCATGAGCCCCACAGCCAGATGCCAAGCCCAGAAGCAGAAGCCGCAGGCAGAGCCTGGGCGCCTGCCATGGCATCCACCAAGGCACCCAAGTCCGGCTTCTGCTCTTGGGCTCGGTCTAGCTAGGGGCTCTGGGACAGTGACGGCGGTGTGTCCTCTGGCCCACTCATGGCTTTTCAAATTCGGGGAGTCACATGGGGGAACTGAGTCTGCTGCTTCCTTGCACACAAGTCAACATCTCGCCATGGCCAGGCTGAGATGGAGCCTTCCAAAGAGGCATTCTGAGTATAGGGAGCTGCTGCCCGGTGCGCTAGGAAGCTGCAGACTCCATTCCTCTGCACAGCTCCATGAGCCCCACAGCCAGAGACCCAGCCCAGAAGCAGAAGCTGCAGGCAGAGCCTGGGTGCCCACCATGGCACCCAAGTCTAGCTTCTGCTCCTGGGCTCGGTCTGGCTGTGGGGCTCCGGGACAGCAGCGGTGGCGGATCTCCTTCTCCGCAATTGGTATTTCCCTGTCAGGGAGATGCGCGGGGACCTGACAGGGATTTGACCAGACTTTGGCGACTTTGCCTCTGGCCAGTCCACTCCATTTCTATGATGGCACCACGACCAGAGTTCGATGCCGGGCCACTCCCACACAACCTCGTGGGAAGTGATGCTCCCACCATCGCTGTGCTCCCCATGGAACAGGAGGAGGAAGAGGTGAGCTGGGGGGGCAGAGAGAGGAACGAGGGGGACCCCCAGCACCCACCACTGCCACCAGCACCATCAAAGACTGGGAAGAAAAGGAAGAAACCCCTGGCCCACAGGACTGGCAGACCCTTCCATTCCAGTCTAGGAATGTCTGTCTGCCCACCAGGCAGCCCACCAGGCCTGGAACATCAGGCCATCCACCCGCTCAGCCGGGCTTCCAGCCTCCATTCCAGTCTAGGTTCCACTCTGCCTTCCCACCTGGCCAGCAACATCAGGCCATGCTGCCAAGCCAGTCTGCCTCCCATCCATCGACTCAGT
The DNA here is from genome assembly GCA_037367245.1 of Phrynocephalus guinanensis. Classification (NCBI taxonomy): domain Eukaryota; kingdom Metazoa; phylum Chordata; class Lepidosauria; order Squamata; family Agamidae; genus Phrynocephalus; species Phrynocephalus guinanensis. The sequence continues at coordinate 62,201,821 of CM074734.1, read as the reverse complement.
CCACCAGTCTGTATTTCAGTCCAGGTGCCAGTCTGCCTCCCATCCATCCGCTCCAGGTGCCAGTCTGCCTCCCATCCATCCGCTCCAGGTGCCAGTCTGCCTCCCATCCATCCGCTCCAGGTGCCAGTCTGCCTCCCATCCATCCGCTCCAGGTGCCAGTCTGCCTCCCATCCATCCGCTCCAGGAGCCAGCCTGCCTCCCATCCGTCCGCTCCAGGTGCCAGCCTGCCTCCCATCCGTCTGCTCCAGGTGCCAGCCTGCCTTCCATCCACCCGCTCCAGGTGCCAGTCTGCCTCCCATCCATCCGCTCCAGGTGCCAGCCTGCCTCCCATCCACCCGCTCCAGGTACCAGCCTGCCTCCCATCCACCCGCTCCAGGTGCCAGCCTGCCTCCCATCCATCCGCTCCAGGTGCCAGCCTGCCTCCCATCCACCCGCTCCAGGTGCCAGCCTGCCTCCCATCCGTCCGCTCCAGGTGCCAGCCTGCCTCCCATCCGTCCGCTCCAGGTGCCAGCCTGCCTCCCATCCGTCCGCTCCAGGTGCCAGCCTGCCTCCCATCCGTCCGCTCCAGGTGCCAGCCTGCCTCCCATCCGTCCGCTCCAGGTGCCAGACTGCCTCCCATCCATCCGCTCCAGGTGCCAGCCTGCCTCCCATCCGTCCGCTCCAGGTGCCAGCCTGCCTCCCATCCGTCCGCTCCAGGTGCCAGCCTGCCTCCCATCCGTCCGCTCCAGGTGCCAGCCTGCCTCCCATCCGTCCGCTCCAGGTGCCAGCCTGCCTCCCATCCGTCCGCTCCAGGTGCCAGCCTGCCTCCCATCCATCCGCTCCAGGTGCCAGCCTGCCTCCCATCCATCTGCTCCAGGTGCCAGCCTGCCTCCCATCCATCCGCTCCATCTGCCTTCCAGCCTCCATTCCAGTCCAGCTGCCAGTCTGCCTGCCCACATATTATTATTATTATTATTATTATTATTATTATTATTATTATTATTATTATTATTATTATTATTATTATTATTATTATTATTATTATTATTATTATTATTATTATCATCGTTGTTGTTGTTGTTGTTGTTGTTGTTTATTTATTTATTTATTTATTTCACTAAAAAGAGAAGTGGGAATTGACCACTGTCAGCATCACCTAAATTCTGAGACCCTAAATATATTTATATTTATATTTACAGAGCTTTAAATCTGTGCGTGCGTGTAAATCTGTGTTTTGTTTTAACTCTGATTGCTATTCAATAAACCTTTAATGTTTTAACTTTTATCTGGTGCGTGGTGGTCACATTATTGGTACCACTAACCACAAAACCTTTCACCAGGCAGCCAAATCAGGCAAGCCATCCAAGTCTGATTGCCAGCCCTTTCGCTCCCCATGGTCACCCCACAGAGAATCTGGAAATGGGGCTTTCCTCAATGCCTTCCATTCACTACTTCCACCTATTTAAAGACACCTCCCCACACACCCACACGCATACCCAAAGCCAAAAAGCAATGAAGAATTTAAAATAAACCATGTGTTTTTTAAAAAACAGAATTGTGATGGTCTTTGGTGTGGTACATAGAATTTCAGTGGGTTTCTCTAAAGACCTGGAGGTGCCATTGTTTGATGGGGCGGGGGCCTATAAATAGGGGGGGAACACCCTTGTGGGCTACCTGAGGACCCCCCCCCCCCCGAGATTGCCGGCTGGGGCCTCTTTGAGAGATGCCGGGAGAAGAACCAGCCTGGGTGTCCCTGACCAAGCTGCGTAGTCCCCGGGCACCCTCGGAAGAAGGGAAACGGTAAATCTAGATTCTTTATCTAAAAAGCCCTGAAAAGGGTCACCGGAAGCTGGAAGCTTGATCTCTCTCTCTCTCTGGTGGTTACTTCACGTCCTTCCTCGAGCCGAGGTGAACTTGCCTCCGTGTTGAAATCGGTTTTCAACACGGATCGAGAAGTGGATTGAAAAGATTCCCGAGCTCCAGGACGGGAATCTCTCACCCTGCTTGGAGTACAGTTCAGGGGGCGTGGTCGGGGTGAACTCGGATTGACCCCACAAGGACGTGAGGTTCCGTTCCTTTGAACTCGGATTGACCCCACAAGGACGTGAGGTTATGTTCCTTCAAACTCGGATTGACCACACAAGGACGTGAGGTTACGTTCCTTCGAACCGGTCTCCAGCGGGGCTGCAAACTGCAGCGAGAGGGATGTGAAGTATCAGCCTCTGCTGACATTGTCTCCAGCATTTTCCAGTTACAATGAAAAGATCTTTCTTTGGGATGGAATTTTGAAAAGAAACTTTCAGTGGAATTCTCTGTGAGCACCCTGTTGTATTCTCACATTCACCTTACATGTGAGGGGCCTGCATTTTGTCTCACAGTCATTTATCTCTGTGGTGCCCAACCTTCCTGGCTTCTTCTAAAGCCAGTGAGGTAAGAGCTCCCTGATTTTCGACATCCCTGCATGCCTTCAGTTTATCTTGATAAAATGAGCCCTGTGCCACTCAATATGCTGTAAATCTATTCTGAGTGAACAGCCAGTGTCTTCTTGTTGAACGGAGCGACTTCAAAAGGCTGAAGTAGTTTGGTTATCAGGTTAGAGAGAGGGCAGCATTATATCACATGGCAAATGAAAGCAACTGAGGCAATGGGATCCTTTGGTGGGATGGAGTTAGCATGATGTTCAAAACCAGATACACATTAATGAATGTCAGTACTAGAGATGGGCACGAACCAAAAAAATGGTGTTTCGGTTTTTCGTTTGTCGTTGAGAGGTCTGTTTTGGTTCGTTTCCGTTTGTCAGGAATTTTTTGAAAATTTTCGTTACTGTTTTTTTTTCGTTTGTCATTTCTACCCACTTTTTGCGCGATTTTAAAAGCATTTCCGTGCGCAGGCATCCCCCAACGCCCCAGACCAGAGGGAAAACACTAAAAAAAAAGGATGCTGGCAGAGACACAGTATAGACTAGGTATGCAGGGAGGCTGCAAAGGCAGTGGCGGGCATTGCCCAGGGTGCAAGGCAGCCGCAGAGTGACTGCACTGCGGGGCAGGGGAGGGTACTCACTGAGAGGTACGCAGCACGCATGCACACAGAGAGGCTGCAGGACTGAAGCTAGAGTCGCAGAGACAGCAATCCCACCCTAACTCTCACCAGAGACTGCAAGGAGGACAGGGGCTGCCAGACCTTTTTATGCCCTCTGTGGCTGCCAGACCTGCCCGCCCAGTCTGCAACCTGGGCATGCTATTGGTTGAACATGATCCCACATCACATGGCTTGCCTCCATTTTGTGGCTGGTGGTGACATCCATTTTAAAGGGAAAAGAAAAATACATCGCGATGGGACAAGACAAAAACAAACGTTTTAAGGACCCCAACCCCCCCTGGTAGGTATTATCAGGCAATATAAATAATTATCGCTGCATTTTTACAGATGTCCAGGGCGTTTTTTAACATTTAAAAACAGCTCATTTCATTGCGCGTTGCCATTAACGGAAACGAAACATAACAACCACAATTTTCATGGTTCTGTTAGTTTCGTTTCATTTTCATTACAAATTTTCGTTTGTCGTTTCGTTATGTAACGGAAACGACAAATGGTAACGGAAACAAAAAATGTTTGTTCCGTGCCCATCTCTAGTCAGTAGAGATGGGCACGACTCGGGAAAATGACGTTTTCGAGTTGTCGTGTGTCGGAGGCAGTCCGTTTCTGCTCGTTTCTGTTTTTTGCGAAATTTCGCAAAAATTAGTCGGTTCGTTTTTTCGTTTTTTGTTTTCGTTAGTACTGGTTTGGGGGGAGGTAGCGGGCTCCTGGAGGGAGCTGCAGGAGTCAGCCAGAGCCACAAGTGACGGACTGGCAGACTCTTTGCACCCGCTGTGTCTCACGTACTTGCATGTAGTGCAATGCAAGTAGATCTGGCTTAGGGTTAAGACAGCTTAGCGCAAGGGCTAGGGTTAGGCTAGTTACGGGTGAGGTTAGGGTGAGTATTGGGATGCATCTGGGTGCCTCTCTGACCCACTTAGAAGGACAGTGTACTGGCGTATGGGTTAGGCTTAGGGTTCGGGTTTGGGCTACGATTAGTGGGCTGTTTATGCCCGATTGGCACATCCCAGAAGTCTCTGTGGTCAACCTGGCCAAGTGGCCATGCGATTGGTGGAAAATTTGCATGGTCCACTCCCATGGGCGAGCCCATCTTTGCGAATGTGCAGGTGTAAAAAAAATAAAAAAAAATCAACGGAGACTTTTTTTTTGCAAGAAAAACCCACTGCTGCTACTGTAAAAATTCAAGCATTTAAAATAGCTAATTTTCGCATGTTTCTGTGGTGCTTTGGTGGGGTTTTGGCAACGATTTCAAAAAAAATATTGCGGTCGCCATTTTGGATCCCCTGCACTGCATGGCAAATGGATGCACCCTCCCAGCCTGGTACAGTCAGCAAAACCTGGCCATGCGATTGGTGGAATGGCTCCAAAACTTTGCATGGTCCACTCCCATGGGCGAGCCCATCATTGCGAATGCGCAGGTGTAAAAAAATAAAATAAAATAAAATAAAATAAAATAAAATAAAATAAACGGAGACTTTTTTTTTTGCAAGAAAAACCCACTGCTGCTACTGTAAAAATTCAAGCATTTAAAATAGCTAATTTTCGCATGTTTCTGTGGTGCTTTGGTGGGGGTTTGGGCAACGATTTAAAAAAAAAATTGCGGTCACCATTTTGGATCCCCCGCACTGCATGGCAAATGGATGCGCCCTCCCAGCCTGGTACCAGCAGTGCAGCAGTAGCAAGCAATAGCCAAGGAGAGGGGGGCGGGGAATCCCCCCCCCCCAGTCTGCAATAAAACACCCTTCTGGCCTGGTAGGTGCCCTCAGACAGTTTTCGCCTACTTTTAGGGCCGGGAATCGGTTTTTTTTTTTTTAACAAACGTTTTAAAAACTTTTTTTTATGTGCCGCTTGGCATTGCGCGATCGCCGCGATGCAAGTAACGAGCACGACAAATCAAACCAAAATTGTTCGTTCATCGGTTCGAGCTCGAAGTCTGGCGGAGTAATTCCCGTTACCGTTTCCGTAGAGTAACGGAAACGAGTAACGGAAACGGAAACGGGAATACCGCTAAGTCGTGCCCATCTCTACTAGTCAGTACTAACATGTCCCCTCCTGCATTTGTCATGATTTATATCCACAGAGTAAACTTCATACTGTATATATAATTAATATACAGTATTTACCACATTGTTATTGCTATTGCAGTCATAAAGAAGGCTGGCATAATTATAAAAGCATTTCATGGAGTTATAAACCAGAATATCCAGTTTATCAGAGAAGAGGAGTCCATCTCAACACATTTTGGGTTGTAACTCTACCATTCCTGACCACTGGCCATCCACTCGTTGGACCAGATGGGAGGTCATGTCCAAAACATTGGGAAAGAACCTAACTCTGTAAGACTGAACTATACTCTATAAACTATGCTCTATAAACTGGCTAGGTGTGTAAGGATTATTCAATCCACCAATCAGGTCCTTAGGAAAGTCTGTCTGTCTGTCTGTCTGTCTGTCTGTCTTTCTTTCTTTCTTTCTTTCTTTCTTTCTTTCTTTCTTTCTTTCTTTCTTTCTTTCTTTCTTTCTTTCTTTCTTTCTTTCTTTCTTTCTTTCTTTCTTTGGTCAAAACTGGCCACCTCAGGACCAGTCCTAGAAGAAGGTGGTAGGTATGGATGAAAGCAAGTACTGTTGTCTGAGGGCCTAGCTTTTTAAAGTAAAGGTTTTAGCAGACTTAGGGCACATCCAGACAGGGGAAGCTACAGTAGTCTGGTTCACACTGTAAGGGTTCTTATCCTTAGTGTGTTCTATCTATCTATCTATCTATCTATCTATCTATCTATCTATCTATCTATCTATCTATCTATCTATCTATCTATCTATCTATCTATAAATTGAAAGACTAGAGTAGATGAAAAGAGGGGATGGGGCTCTCTGTCATCCCTTTCAAGGTCACAACCCACCAAAAATGTCACCTCAGATAACATCACCCACTGCTGACTTTTGATCTGAATGAACCATCTGCATGGGCTACAAAACAGGCTAATTAGAAGCATTCTTAATTGTGTCAAGAATACCACTACAGTGGTATGGTTCACACTGTAAGGGTTCTTATTAGAGATGGGCACGACTCAAAAAAATTGTGTTTTGTTTGTCGTTTGGTCGTTTAGGGGTCCGTTTCAGTTTGTTTTTGTTTTTGTGACATTTTTTGTAAAAAAATTCGTTTTGTTTCGTTAGGTAACGAAACGAAAAATGAAAACGAAAATGAAAAATTGCTGTTTTGTTAGCATTCTTTTTAGTTCAATGCATCTGCTGCAACGAAAACGAAAAACACGGCAAATTTGGTCGTTTCATTTTTGTTTTCTTTTTTTAAATTCATTTCATTTTCGTTGCGTAACGAAACGAAAAAACAAAAACGAAAAAAAAAAAATCGCTCGTTTTGTGCCCATCTCTAGTTCTTATCCTTAGTGATACAGGGATATACCTCACTTGCTTTACTACTGGGGTGAAAAAGAAGTGGGAGAGCTTTCAAAGGAGATAGGATGGATCACCCTGAGTCAAAATATGTGAGGACACTGTTAACCAAACAGCACCAAAAGCGATCCAAATAATGAGTTATTCTGCCAGAGTGGATGTGCCATCATCAATCACTATTTGATATCCAGGCAGCCAAAGTGTCTTCAGCCGACACTTAGAAATCCTATTAATGAAATGATGTTCCATATATCCAGGGAAGCCGTGGGTGCACTCTGCTGGGTATTCTACCTGTCAAAATTCTTCAGAGTTACCTGATTGGGAGTGCATGCTTATTTACACTGTGCAGTCATAAATCCTTTATCACAGTAAAACTATGCGTTCCCTCTGTGGACAGATTGCAAAGAGCAATTTGTAGTGAAGTCATAGAGAGCAGAGCTTGGCAATGTTGTTTGTTTGAAGCAGAATCCACTGACCAATATAATCAACGGGCTGGGGGAATCCAACCATATTCAATCAAATGGATAGAAAAGAAGTTATGTTTGAAAAGAATTTCAAGTTATAATAAATTTTGGAGAAATTCTCATGGGTGACGTGTCGTTTCCTGAATATCTCCCTCCCTCTCTCTTTTGGCAGCTGCCTCCTTACCACCAACATCACAATATGTTAGAGTGGCATCAGGTAGAGCATGTTGTGAAGGAAGCAAACTACTGGCCAGGCTGCCAACACATGTGGTGTTTTTGCCACTTTCAGTGGGAGTGAAAAAATAGGGGGAGGAATCCTTTGTGAGCGGGAAAAGGAACAGTATCTGCTATAATCAACGCTACTGGCAAGTCCCAGGTTTTTTTTTAAGTCACAGAATTTCTTATTCCCCTTCAGAAATTAAGCAAAATTATCCCTCTGCCCTGCACCTTTTCCCAGAAACAGAGAGAAGAATTTTGAAATACCACAGCTGTCATTCAAATACAATGACATCTTGCCACTCAACATGACATCATGAAGATTGCCATTTTGAATCACTCTGGCATTAAAACTCTAAGAGGGAATTTATTAGAAAAAATATATATAGCTGAGGTAAACTTGTGATCTGCTTCCTTCCTCATAGTGCCAGGAACAGAAAACAATTAGCAGCAGGTTGCATTTGCTGACAGCACTTTATATGGGACCTCCCAGTTTCCCCACTGATAAGAGAAAGATACAGCTATCAGTAACCAGGTTTGCTGAGTGATAACCTCCTAAAGAGTCCATCTTTTTTGCTTAAAAAAGTACTAGTGTTTCTGCAAAATTGAGTAAGACTCACTTGAGGACGTTAATGGCAGAGGCAGATATGTGACAAAAAGCTTTTTATTCCAAGCCTTAATAATTCCAGGCCTTGAGACAGAGGGAATTACAGCTTTAAGGGACAGACTGACATCTGACACAGTTTTTCTTGGATACCTTTATCCAGAAAAAGGAAGAAAGAAGAGTAAAACCTATAAGGAAATTAAATCTTCCAGCCATGAGACTGTGTGCCTTAAATCATAGTCTTGCGTGCTGTTGGTTTTTTTTCTTTTTAATTTTTAAAATCAGGATTAACTGCAAGTTTGCTTGGAAGCTAAAATGGAGAGCAATCCTACCTTTCCCTAAAAATCAACATTTAATTTCCCTAAGTTTAAGCAGAAATTATATTCTAAAGCATATGTGTCATTTCTACCCTGTGAAAACAATCATTTTCTTATTCCAGTGGAGTTATAAATACCCAGCCATTTCTCCCAAAGAAAATTATAATATATTCTCAAAGGCTTTCATGGCCAGGATCTGATAGCTGTTGTGAGTTTTTCAGGCTGTTTGGCCGTGTTCTGGAAGTTTTTCTTCCTGATGTTTCACTAGACTCTGTGTCTGACATCTTCAGAGGGTAAGGAGCTCAGGAAACTGGGGGTTCTCTCTGTGTTCTGGGATATGGAATGAGTGAGATTGTGGGGTTTTAAATTTGTGGGAAAGGGGAAACTTGTCCTGTGCATGAGAATAGGTGTTAGTCATTATATAGTAATGGGGGGTGGGATTAAGAAATTTCACTGCTACCAGGGTTGGCAATGGCAGCAATCCTTCTCTGTGGTTGATGGGAGTCATTAGCTGTTTTATTGTGTGAACTGATCATTGTTGCTTGTGGCTGGGTGGGAATAATTGAACTTTGATCTTTTGCAGGCTGTAGTTTTCAGTACTGGAAGCCAGGCTTTGTTGATTTTTAGACTTTCTTCTTTTCTGTCCAAACTGTGCTTGTGTTTGTGGGTTTTAGTGGCTTCCCTGTGTAGACTGACATAGTGATTGTTAGTGTTGCCCAGTACCTCTGTGTCCTGGAAGAGGATTTCATGTCCACTGTATTTCAGGGTATGTTCAGCTACTGCTGATTTTTCAGGTTGTTTTAATCTGCAGTGTCTTTCATTCTCTTTTATTCTCATCTGGATGCTGCATTTTGTGGTCCCAAAATATATCTGGCCACAACTACAAGGTATCTGGTATACTCCTGCAGTGGTGAGTGGGTTCCTTTTGTCCTTTGCTGACTGTAGCATCTGTTGTATTTTTGTGGTAGGTCTAAATACTGTTTGTAGTTTGTGTTTTTTCAAAACTTTGTCCATGTGGTCCATGGCAGAAATACTTTGTTTGTTGGGGGCTGTTTTTCTTCTTCAGTTTGGTGTTGTTGTTTTTTTTGATTTGATGGCTGTTTTGAGTATTTAGACCCACCACAAGAATACAACAGATGCTGTGGTCTGTATAAGTTTGTATAAGTCATATTTGGACTCAGAAATGCAATCATTGTTAATGGGAGTGGCAGTTTGTCACCAAGAGTCGCCCAATCATTCAGCAATAGAATTCTGAGGAATGTCCCAGTTTGCCTTCAGTCACTTCTGAGAGAAATTTCATTGCAATCTGCTCCATTCTGCAGGTTTGCTCCCTCTCATTAATTGTGGCAGTCAATGAGTCATCAGAAGGTAACCTTTTTTGTCCTCTTTGTGACTGGGCCAAGGCAAGCTGCCAGATTTTTCCACACAACCTCTTAATGGGAATCTCTGCCTTCCCCACAGGATGTAGGCCTTCTCCTCATGGCTGTTGCACTCTTCCCAATCCAAAATAGTTTTTAATGTGGGGAAATGTGAATATGATGTTAAGGGGCCAAGTAGATTTTTGTTAGGAACAAAAATGTCCCTGAAATCCATTGCTAAAAGCAGGATCTTCTTTGTTCTTTCTTTGATGGTTATTTCATGTACCTTTCATCACTGTGGATGGTCCCACTGGGAACCAGTATGAAGAAATGTTTCCTCACATCCTTTGTGGGATGACATGATTTCATCCCGACCACGCCCCCCAAACTGAGCTGTAACCGGGGTGAGAGATTCCCCTCCCAGGCCTCGGGAATGTTTTCACCCCACTTACCATTCCGAATAGATAGTTCATTTTGGTATCACTAACAGCTCCCGTGAGTACACAAAACAAGGGACAGAACCGGAAGTAGACCATGTGATGGATACCGATATCAACACAGTATGAACTTCATCCAGGTAAAAGATAGGACATGAAGTATCCATCTTTTTTTTTTTAAGAGCAGTATGGCAATGGAACCAATTACCTCAAGAGCTGGTGAGTGCACCGATATTGGAGTCATTCAAGAGAAATTTAAACAGATATCCGTTGATTTGTAATATCCCTGCATGGAGCAGGGGGCTGGACTTGATAGCCTCATAGGGCCCTTCCAACTTCTCTCTTCTATGATTCTCTGATTCAACTCCAAGCAAGGCGGTTGTGTGTTGAGTCTTCTTTAAAAGGCTTGTGGCCCGTATGCCACGCTTCTGCAGCATTGTTGTGCAGCACAGCAATAATGTCATTCTCTAGCCAAGTGAGCCTATAAATAAAGTGTGCTTTCGGCACCACTAAGTCCATTAATTTTAATTCCTCCCCTGTGCCTTCATAAATGCTTCCGAAGGTTGTGAGGTGGTGTACGCAGTTGTTTTTTTGTTGTTGTTTCAGGGGAAGAGGGGAAGAAATAAACACTAAATTGAAAGGGTGTTCTGCGGGGACTATAGAGTTTACAGTCCTTATATGTCATCTGATTTTCGTCATTTGAAAAGCCGTCAAACAGAGGCGGTGGGGAACCTTCAAATTATTACGGCTAGTCCACTATTCAGCTCTTATCTTAGTCTCTCAGGATGGAAGCCACTTCAGCATGACTATTGTCCCCTACTGCTCCCGGAATGAAATGGGGCCTCCTGGAGTTCTAAAAAGAGAACAGAGAAATTGTTTTGTTGAATTTGCATAAAAGGCCTCCCAGATGCAGCGAAAAGAGCTTTCACCTTTCTGGCAGCTAAATTAAGTCAGGGATTCTGTTCTGCTTTTAATTACATAGTAGAGTTAGGCTCCATTCCTGTTCTACTCACATTTATTTCTTTTCTATTGATCCCTGTCATTTGACTTTCCCCTTAAGTTGTCTTCCTCTCAAATTAGCAGAAGTTATTGCTCAGTTATTACCACATTCTTTTGGAAATGAGGCCATTTCCTCCTTATTAGTCTTAGTCACGTGAATATATTTGTCTTTGATTTTTAAAGTAGAGCTGATGAAATGTTGGACAACTAGGAAGATATTCCCACCCACCTCCCAAACTTATACTTATTTTAAATTGCCAGGATCATGTATTTTAAAAAATTTAAAATGGCTGCAATTCTGTTGCGTAGCTATTCCTGCCTTACTTGAATTTGCAAAAGCTGCTGTGAAATTTGCACCAAGACAAACATCTTATCCAGCAAGCATTTCCACAAACATAGTTTGCACAGTCGGTTGCGAGGTGAGTGTGTCATTATTTGCATAGTTCAGTTGTGCGACTAGTTGCACAATCAGATATGTGGACTGCCCAAGCACTGAGCCTCAGTGAATTTCTACATATGTGAATTTATGTTACACAAGTACTATAGGATTTCAACCACGATATAACAAGTGATGTTAACAGCATGATTGCTTTTGAATCGTTCTATTAGACGTGGCCACTTCATATTTGTTTCCATATCAGCTGAGCAGAGAGATTCCTCTTTCCACTTCCATGCCAAAGTGGAGGGCTGCACAGGAAGGCAGGGAAGGGTTGGCTGGGCTCCTTCTGGGATTGGTGCAACAGTGATGCCAACAGAGCTTGGTACCACACGGATCCCAGTATGTGCCCCAGCCAGTGCCATTTTGAGGTGAGATGGGGCCACTCAGGGAAACGAAGTGTCCATGGCTACTCTTTATTATACCATAGTATCTGGACCTGGGATGGGCAGACTTCAGGCTTCCGAGATTGTTTTAAATTGCTCATATACTTGTTATTTACGTTAGTTTAATTTGTAACACTTTGTTATACAGTGGTACCTCATAAGATGAATGACCCATAAGACGAAAAACTTGTAAGACGAATGAAATCTCTGGGAATAGAAGAGCCTCGTGGCGCAGTGGTTAAATGCCTGTACTGCAGGTAAAACTGTGCTCACGACCTGGGTTCAATCCCCGGTAGCAGGCTCAAGGTTCACTCAGCCTTCCATCCTTCCGAGGTCGGTAAAATGAGTACCCAGCTCGCTGGGGGGGGGGGCAATGTGTAGCCTGCACACTGTAATTAAAATTGTAAACTGCCCAGAGACTACTTGTAGTTGTATGGGGTGGTATATAAGCAGAAAACTTTGCTTTTTTATTTATTTATTGCCCATCTAACCTGGGGGCCACTCAGGGCAGTATTTTTTTATTGTTTGCTCACAGATAGCTAACATGTATGGGATGGCCAACTGCTAAGCATATTTCTAACTCAAGAATCCCATGGATATATTACAGCAATATGGCAATTTACCTATAGATAGTTCTGGTAATGGCATGTTTTATTTCCCAGGTTTTAACCTTGCTATGTGAAACGTATTTTGTCTTACACTGTTTTTACTGAGGATTTCACAGTTTCTAGAGTTCTGGTGTTCCAATTATTATGTGACTTATTTTAGCATGCTGAGGTTTGGGCTTTTCAGCTGGAAAGCAACGCTGGAAATATCTAACATACCAGACAGAAATTGTGGTAAAAATTAAAACCTTATATTTCCCCTGCTTTTTGCTCACATAAAAAGGTGAAGGAAAACATGCACTGAAGCTTCTGCATGAAAAGTTAGAGTACAATCCTGCTCCTGTTTCCATGGAAGTAAGTTCTGTTGAGTTCGGGGGGGGGGGGGGGCAGAATTGAAGCCTTAGACATTGTACTTTCAGAATAAAACCACCGCAAGGAGCATCTATCCAGTCCCTTTCAAAGCCACTCATGTTCAGTTAAAAGGGAGCATAGAGGTTATAAAAGGCCCTTCTCTCCCACTTGGGCTCTTTGCAAAATTCAGACCCAAGCGAGTGCCAGAAATGTCAAGGGCAAGACCAAATTCAAAGTGCCCTGCCGTTCCCATTTCAGTCTCAGCCAGCAGCCTTGATGATTAATGTGACTCCTCTCTCCCTCACTCCAGCAGGAGGGTCCCGCATGTGACTCCTGTGCTGTGTTCAGTCAATTAATCCTCCACGCTAAAGTCCCAATCTCTTATGTGCTTCTTTTCTCTGATGGATTATAGAGGGTCTCCCCTGAATCAGAATTCTCCTCAAGACCACTGGACGTCCTGCTTTTCTCTCAGTCCTCAAAAGCCACATTAAAATTGACGTGTTTTTAGCAGCACATTGAGATTTAAAGCAAAGCAAAACAAAAGTCCCAGCAGTGGAAGGTGCTTAGAGCTGGATTGTTGTTGTTGTTGTGGTGGTGGTGGTGGTGGTGGTGTCACGACTATCTCTTCATGACCCCATGTCCATGAAGTTTTCTTGGCAGTAATACTGAAGTGACTTGCCAGTTCCGACTCCAAACACCTACAGCTAGAGCTGGAGACCTGAGCAATTTCCCCATTTCATAGGGGAAATCAAAAGCAGGGAACATGTAGCTGCCCCGCCCCCTGGAACAGTTTTGCATTCCTTGGGACTTTGAGGGATGCAAAACTTCCCCCTAAAATGCTCATGTTTATATCCTGATTTTCCTCCAATAAGCATACATGGACCTCCTCCTCCTTCCGTCCTCATCATTACTGCAACCCAGTGAAGCACTGTGAAAAAGTTGATATCTTATGCTGGTCCAGTAATCTTATGGCTTTCTGGGAACTTGGTGCCCTGTGATCTCACCCACTACGTAACACTGGCCATCTAATCTGCACACTTCTCTGCACCTGAGATGATGGGGGAAGAAAAGCAGGGAAAGGATTCGTAGTGCGTTTCCTTTTTATGTTAAGGCTTCTCTGAAACATGCATTTTGATGGCTAGCCATCAGATGGTAGAAATACCCTCCCTCTGGTCCAGCTTTAGAAATATTACATAGTAAGGCCCTTTGGAGTTTTTCAAAATTCCAGGGGAACACTGTATCTTACCAAATTCTGCAATCTCTTCCTGAAACACAAGCAAATATATGAGTACTGGAACACCCAAAAAAGCAAAAGAAGCAAAGTGTGCTGCTTGTATACTGCCCCGTTGCATTTAAAGCACTTTCTGAGTGGTTTATAATTAAATTATGCAGACCACCCATTGCCTCCCAATGATGTGGGTACTCGTTTTACTGACCTCAGAAGGATGGCTGGCTGAGTCAACCTTGAGCCAGCTACCTGGGATTGAACCCCTGGTCATGAGCACAATTTTGGCTGCAGTACCGCAGTTTAACCACTGCGCCATGAGGCTCCTAGACACAAGGAAGATTTTCGTGAGAAATTCTGGAGATATGCTTTTTAAAATCAGGAAAGGTGCCTGTGATTAGGCAGCCCTTTGCAAAACGAAATTGGGCTGCCCTTTGCAAAGATGGCAGCCCATCTTAGGGCAAGGGAATCCACTTTCACTAACCCTGCCTACAGGGTCCTGGTTTCCCTTAGGCGGTTTGTCCCCATCTCACATTATAAATCATGTAGATCCTTTGACTATCTAGAGGAAGTCAGCTCTCTGATAGGTTTTCAAAATTCCATCTGACTTCCCTGTGTCCTATAGGTTGGTTAAGTTTCCATCGGCCCCAACAATTGCGGAGTGTTGGTTTGCAGCTATTCATCTTCACCATGCAAATTGAATGTGACAGAGCAGCCAACACCTGCTGTAGAAAGACAGCACATAGCAGAACTCAGTGGGCTTTCAAATGTCATTGTAGATTTTGCTGAAGCTGTAGGATGGGGATAAGGATGGGAGTGGGAGGGGCGAGCAGACAACTTGGTCTTCTGCTCCAAATGTAACAACAATGCTCCTTGTCTATAAAGAGCTTATTATCCAAACACGCCCCCCGGAAGGTTGGGTGACATTTTCCGCAGCAGACCTTTTCCAAACTCTTTTTTCCCCTTCAGAGGCTCAAAAAATGTGTTATTTTGTTTCGATCCCCACTCCCATTTGCTTTGCAGTTTCCAAATAAGCCAAACATGTGTATTGCTCTCCCTGAGACAATTAACCCATTTGGAATGTATTGGGTGTGTGTGTAGAGGGGGTGGGCTATCTTCCTTCTTGCAAGGGGAAAAGAGTAGTTGTGTTTAGTAGGTGGGAGTCGCTGCATCTTGCGGAGCCTAAATCGGGAGAAGGGAAATGCCCTCCTAGAATGAAATTTCAGTTCGTTTTAATTGGAGGGAGGGAGGGAGGGAGGGGGGGAGGGAGGAAGGATTGTTGCAGGACAATCTTGTAAATCACAAGAACAAAACAAAAATGAAGCTGTGAGCATCTCATGCGGAGCTGGTAGTGGCTGGTGGACATAATGGCCCCTTTTTAAAAATAGTGCAATTTGTGTTTGCTTTTTATTTTACTGACAGGGACTGTGCTACCTTGTTGGTCCTCTTTGATCTGTCTGCGGCCTTGATACCGTCGAACACGGCATCCACCTGGGCAGGTTGTCAGAGGTAGGGATTGGGGGTCCAAACTTGAGCTGGCTCTGTTCTTTCCTTGGTGGCCACATTCAGTGAGTGAGCCTGGGCGGGGAATTGTCATATCCCTGGTCACTCTCTTGTGGAATGCCCCAGGGGTCAGCAATATCCCCCATGCTCTTTAACATCTATATAAGGCCACTAGCTGAGGTCATTTGGAGATATGGGGCTTGCTGTCAGACACACAGCTCTATCTCTCCTTTTCCACCTCTGTAATAGAGGCGGTCCAGACCTTGATCGCTGCCTGGTTATGGTTCTGGGGTGAACCAGAACCAACAGGCTCAGGCTCAACCCCGAGAAGACCGAGGTCCAGTCTGGGTGGGATTGTCCTCCAGCTGGTTGAAAGAGTGAGGAGTCTCGGCATTGTCTTGGATCCGGCACTGTCCCTGGAGTCTTAGGTGGCAGCCATTTCCAGGTCAGCCTTTTACCAATTTAGGCTTATCACCCAGATTTGCCCGTACCTTGATGGTAACTCCTTGAGGAAAATTGTGCAAGTGCTTGTCATCTCGAGGATATATTATTGCAGCGCTCTCTACTAGAGATGGGCACGACTTAAAAAAATTGTGTTTTGTTTGTCGTTTGGTCGTTTAGGGGTCCGTTTCGGTTCATTTTCGTTTTTGTGATGTTTTTTGCAAAAAATTTCATTTTCATTTCGTTAGGTAATGAAACGAAAAAACAAAAACGAAAACGAAAAATTGCTGTTT
This sequence comes from Phrynocephalus guinanensis, assembly GCA_037367245.1. Lineage (NCBI taxonomy): Eukaryota > Metazoa > Chordata > Lepidosauria > Squamata > Agamidae > Phrynocephalus > Phrynocephalus guinanensis. The sequence continues at coordinate 62,185,704 of CM074734.1, read as the reverse complement.
CGTTAGCATTCTTTTTAGTTCAATGCATCTGCTGCAACGAAAACGAAAAACACGGCAAATTTGGTCGTTTCGTTTTCGCTTTCGTTTTGTTTTTTAAAAAAAATCGGTTCATTTTTGTTGCGTAATGAAACGAAAAAACAAAAACAAAAATGAAAAATCGATCATTTCGTGCCCATCTCTACTCTCTACATTGGGCTGCCCTTGACCCTTATCCAGCAATTGCAGCAGGTGCAGAATGCAGCTCACCCCAATTCTGGTCCACCTACACTGCTTACCCGGATAAGGTTCAAGGTATTGGTTTTGGTCTACAAAACCCTCAATGGCTTGGGGCCTGAGTATCTGGCAGAGCACATATCCCAAATGTCAGTGGTGGCCCATCCCACCAGAACATCTTCAGAGCGCTTGCTCTGGGTGCCCCCCTCCCCATTTCTACCTGTAATCGGACCTTCTCAGTGGCCGGTCTGGCTATTTGGAACACATTGCCTTGCAAGATTTGCCAACTTGAGCCCCTAACAGCCTTTTTAAAAGCTTTTAAAAACCTGGCTTTTTAAGGAAGCATACGGCGATCTGTAATGTAATGTTGTGCTGCTCCCTTGCCTGTTGTATTTTTCCCATTATCTAGTCTGAGCCTTTTGCCTGGCATCTGCTAGTTATCGTTTCTTGATTGTTGATTGTTTGATTGTTTTGATAACTTGGTTTATTTGTTCTTTATTTGTTCTTTTTTATTTTAGCTGTTGATTGTTTATTTGGCTTTCATTTAAACAACCCAGAGTCCTTTCGGGAAATCAGTCCAGTCTAGAAAGGCAAAATTAAATAAATAAATAAATAATATTTCTCTTTGGCCATAATCCTATACCATGTTTATAGAAAGAAAGAAGGGGAAAGCTGGCACAGCAGAGTAAAGAAGATCTTGGAGAATCCCAGTCATATGTCCAGCAGATGTCTGATATTTTATGAATTAGCGGCCGTTATGAATTACCTCCAATAATTTAAGTTACGAACAGGGAATTAGAAGAGGCATCTTAGTACATTAAAGGGTAATATTAAAGCTATAAAGAGCATGCAAAAAAAACATGAGGGATGGAGACACTAACATGGAAAACACAGGTGTTCTTATGAAATCAGTCAATGCAGTCATGCATGGTAATCCATCTAAAAGTCACATTGTAGGTAGTCCATCATTCAGGAAAAGCTTGCCTGAAAAGGAAGGTCTTTGCCTGCTTCCAGAAATACAGCAGAGATGGGAAAGTAGTGGGAGGGAGTTCCAGAATCTGGGAGAAGCAGCTGAGAAGGCCTCTTCATGTGTTCCCACAAGATGTACCTGAGGGTGGTGGGATGGAGCCGATTGCGGGGGGCGCGATGGCGGGGGGTTCGCGGCCCACTTGCGGGGGGGGGGTCGCGGCGGCGGCGGCGGCGGCGCGGGGGGGGGGCGATGGCGAGGGGGTCGCGGGCGGCGGCGGCGCATTGCGGGGGGGGCGATGGCGGGGGGTCGCAGCGGCGGCGATGGCGGGGGGGCGATTGCAGGGGGGTTGCGGCGGCGGCGGCGGCGGCGGCGATGGCGGGGCGGGGGCGATGGCGAGGGGGTCGCGGGGGGGGTCGCGGCGGCGGCAGCGGCGGCGGCGGGGGCGATGGCGGGGCGGGGGGCGATGGCGGGGGGTTCGCGGCGCGATTGCGGGGGGGGGGTCGCGGCGGGCGGGGGGGGGCGCGGGGGGTTCGCGGGCGGCGGCGATGGCAGGGGGGGGGCGGCGGCGGCGGCGCAATGGCGGGGGGTTCGCGGCGGCGGCGGCGGCGATGCGGGGGCGGGGGATGGCGGGGGGTCGGGGGCGATGGCGGGGCGGGGTCGCGGGGGCGGCGCGGCGGCGCGATTGCGGAGGGGGTCGCGGCGGCGGCGGCGGCGGCGGGGCGGGGCGGGCGGGGGGTTCGCGCGGCGGCGGCGGCGGCGGGGGCGGGGGGGGTCAGGCGGCGGCGCGATTGCGGGGGGGCACGATGGCGGGGGGGGGGGTCACGGCGGCGGCGGCGGCGCGATTGCTGGGGGGGGGCACGATCGCAGCGGCGGCGGCGCATGGCGGAGCGGGGGGGGGGCGATTGCAGGGGGGTTGCGGCGGCGGCGGCGGCGAAAAAAGACCCGGCCCGGCCTGAGACGCCGCCCTCCCCCCCTCCCCCCCCCCCCCCAAAAAGAGGCACGCGCGGCGCCGGCCGGCCAAAGCCCGGCCCGGCCTGAGATGCTCCCCTCCCCCCTCCCCTCCCCTCCCCTCCCCTCACCTCAAAACAGGCGCGGCCTGCCTGCCTCGCCGCCGCCAGCCAAGAGCCCGAGGGGTTCGGGAGTCGCCGGGAGAAAGCGGCCCTTCCAAGCAGGGCCCCTTTCTCTCTCTCTCTCCCGCTCGCTCGCTCGGCCCCGGAGACGTGCTCTCCTGGGGCTGCTTTTGGGCGCGCTGGGCAGCTTCACCAAGGAGGAGGCAAGCACCAGCCTTGGGATAAAAGCAGCGCGCGCGCCTCGGCTACCTCCCGCCCGTCCTCCCAGCGCATGCGCTCAGCTTAAGCAGGTGAAGAAGGGGCGGCGGCATGTGTGTGCCTCTCTCTCTCTCTCTCTCTCATTTCCGGGAGCCGGGCCGCCGCCACAGGGGAATGATTGGAAGTTCCTCGGGTGGCGGCCCGGCGTAGATTGCTCCACGGACCGGCACCGGTCCGCGGCCCGGGGGTTGAGGACCACTGATTTAGAGTTCAAATACTTTCCTTGGAATCCGGAGGTGACGAGAGATAAAATTGAATGTCATCGGCATACTGGTGACACTTAATGCCAAAGCTCTGGATAATTTCCCCCAGTGGTTTCATATATATGTTAAATAACATAGGAGACAGAACAGAATCCTGAGGGACCCCTCAGGTCAGTGGACATGGTGTTGAACATGAGTCACCTAGCACCATTTTCTGCATTCTCTCCTGCAGGAAGGACTGAAGCCACTGTAAAACAGTGCCCCCAAGTCCCATTTCAGAGAGATGAGTCAGGAGGACGCTGTGATCAATAGTGTCAAAAGCAGCTGAAAGGTCCAGTAAAACCAAATGAGACACAGATCCCCTATCAATTTCCCTGCGTAGGTCATCTACCAAGGCAACCAGTGCTATCTCATTCCCATAACCAGGCCTGAAGCCAGATTGAGCTGAATCCAAGTAGTTTATCTCATCCCAAAACCTCTGGAGCTGTGAGGCCACAGCCTGCTCTAGTATGTTCCCCAAGAATGGGATGTTAGATACCTGTCAGGAGTTGAACTAACTCCCCAGTATCAGCTTACAAGCTGCTGTATTGTCTCGGGAACATCAAAGAGATGATGTATGAATGGAAAGGAAAGAGGAGGGGTAAAGTTCCCCAACAGAAAAATAGTTTGTTGCCAAATCACCCCATCCCGAACTTTCTTGAGGGCCTGGAACCGTCTTGAATTGTCTATGACTAGAAAGTTCTGCCCCTTTAGAGAAGGGGTCATATCCATATAAAAGGCCCCACACTCAGATCAAGGGAAGGAGAGATGATGTAGTTGCAGCTGGGAGCCTTGCTGGCCGGAGGGCAAGGAAAAATGTGTTCTTACTATCGGAACTGTCCTTACTTCCAAGTAAGTAGATAGGTTAGACTAGACTTTCTTATTTTCCTGGGAATTGCAATATCTTACGCTTTCAATAGCTTACTCCTTTTCTTTTATCACCTGTGGAAAAGATGCAATATTTCATGTTGATATTGAGAATCCATTTCTATTTGTAACCTCAAGCTGTACCTTGCAAGTCTCTTGCAATGCCTAACATCACTTTGCATTTTGATATTGGTTCGGAAACATTTGCCTGAGCTTTATTCCTTTTTATGTTTTCTTAATAAAACTACAGTTTTATATATATATCTTATCTGGAGTATGATGCTTGTGCCTGTGGGGAGTGGTCTTGCTAAATCTGTGCTTACGATTGGCAGCTACTGGAATTACTTGTGAGCACAGTCTGTTTTCCTTTTAACCCAGTAAGGTGTGCAACAGAAAGCACAGCCTGAAGGGGATGTGATATTGAAGGTACAGAAACAGCTCTTCAACTGTTTCTGGGTCCTCCAAACTGGAGGGGAAGGTGGGGTCTGGCAGGGTGCTTAATCCCTTGATGCACAGACACAGTGTTGGGTCTGCTCATGCCCGACTAGAAAGCTGTGGGCTGTACGACTCGTGGAACCTTCCTGTGGATTCCCTGAGGCACGTTGAAGCCTCAAACTCTGTTTTCTGGTGGCAGCGGGTCTTCATGTGTTCATTACAATCAGTGACAATACCGGTTGGTAATGTAGATAATATAGCAATGTGTCATACACCAACAATGTGAGAGGCCAGTTAGTCACTTGACTATAGCTTTTTAATCCCTGCTACCCAACTAGAGTGGGCCCATGTGAATTAATGGGACATCTAACAGAGTTGACTCATCAAATCCCCATTGATTCAATACAGCCTACTTTAGTTTGACTTACTAGGCTAGGCAACAGAATGTCCTTCCACCTATCTTCTCACTCTCCTTCAGTACACTCCCAGCTATAATGCTCAAATGCATGGTTGTACTGTTTCCAGGATCTCTTCCAGCACCAATTATGATGCCAGGAAGGGATTCAAAGGCACTCCCCCTGACATTGCTCCATAGTGGTGGTTCCCACCGTTGGGTAATTCAGATGTTCTTGGAGTGCAGTTCCCATAACCCTTCACCACAAGCTATGCTGGCCAGGGTTTCTGGGAGTTGTAGTCCAATAACCGCAGGGTGATCTAAGGTTGGGAACCACTGCTCCACAGGGTGGGAGCATGTGGAAGGAATGGAGCTGAGGCAATTGCTTGGCTACCCCAAGGTTGGTTGGGTGTGGGGTGGATCTTTTATCGCAGTGTGGTTGCTCACTGACCTGGCTCTCTCACTTGTCACTCCTTTTTTGGTCCTGAATTATCTTTGAAAGTAAGCCCAGCAGTGTGAGAAAATACTTGAATCTTGGCTGTGAGCTTCAGACAGTAAGGAAATATATTTAATCTTTATGTGGTGTTTCTTTAAATATCTCGAAATGGAGATGCTATAATTTCAGCTCTTGTTGATACCTGTGGGAATGCTGTCCTGATGCCACCCAAAGTGGCAATGCTGTCCCAAGCCACCCTTAGCCATTTTCCCATGAGAAATCACCACCTACCTGTATGCCCTAATTAGATATCACCCATGTCATGTACTTATTCTACAGAGGATGCCAATAAAGTACAGGGCTGTTTTACTAGCATATATTACATTAGAGGAGCACTGCATTCCTCCTCCTTTTCTCCAAATTGCTTGGTTGGCTGAGTTTAGGGGAATGTGCTTTTCTTTCTATATGTGTATCAGAATTGGACAGTTTACAATGCAGTGTTTCTGGAAGTGAAAGGCTGGCTAGCTAGCTGCATGTCACTGCTCAGGGGATGTTGGAGTTTACTGGCAATGCTTTCTCACTCTTTGGGGAAGCTCCTTCCGTGTTCCCCAGGGGAACGTGTTGTGAAGACAAGGATCTCTCAATAGCTTGTCAAGACTGACAAGCTAGAGGCAGCCATATGGCTTAGGATCCCAAGGACAGGGTCTGATGTGGCTATGGGCAGCTTAGCCTGAGGAACCAGGACAGAGTCAGCAGTTATTTAAGGTCAAATCAGATCAGGGAAGTACTTTTAAATAACATGATACTTGGAAGTAATTATTTTGTCCCCTCAATATGATGTAACAAAATTGCAATTGTAGTTTATGAAGGAAAGGCTTCCCTCCTTTTGCAGGATGCAGCTGTTTAGTTGTTTTTTAAAAATCATGGTGGCACGCCATCATTAAATGGTGAAGAGTGAATATCACATTCTCTTCCATAGGACAAGTTTCCTCTTTCCCACAACTTTAAAACCACAGTCTGACTTACGCTATACACCATAGCACAGAGAGAACTCCTAGTTCCCTAAGCTCCTTGCCCTCTGAAGATGCCAGCCACACAGTCTGGAGAAACATCAGGAAGAAAAATATCCAGAACACGGCCAAACAGCTCGAAAAGCTCACAACAGCTGTCATCATGAATATCACTGAAAATGAGGATAAGGGAGTCCCTGATCCTTGAGAATGATTGCTCAGAATCATTCCCTTGCAAGCCAGAGCATGGAGGAAATAATTCATCAGTCCAGGGGGAATTCCTCCTGAACTGGGTCTCTGGCTGAGATTTCAGGGTTGGGGGAATAAGGGAAGAGGGGCAGGAAAGGGTTAACTGATACACCAGCAAGGGACATTTCTTATTCCTTGGCGGGAACTCCTGGAACCGAGAAAACCGGATTTCCAGGGGTTTTCGCAAGAAGGGAAACCCTGTCTGGTTGATTCAGGAGCGGGGAGTAGTCTACTGCCATAGAAAGACATGGGAGTGGAGAAAAAGTGGAAAGGGGACCAGTCTATCGCTATAGAAATGAATGGCCGGGAGGAGGCACGAATTCCATGGAACTGCAGCTCGGGTAAGGGGTGGTGAGAGGAGTCGCTACCCTCGGCTTCCTTCCCTGAGTCTCTGGAACTGAGAGTCAGGTAGGAAGGGTGGATTTGTACCGCTGGCGCTGCTGAAAGGTTGGCCGCCTCTCTGGAACTCAAAGCGGCTAGAGTTTTCGAATTTCCCGGGAAGCGCTGTGGTTCTTTTTGGTTGGGGCGGTCTACTCACCTAATTCAATGGAATAGGGTTCCCCACCGTGCACCCCCGTCCGGCCGTAATTAATGGGACATTGATTGATTACGGGGGCGCTGATTGGTTAATACGGGCAGATGGGCTTATCTTCGCACCCCTGCTGTTTTATGGAGTCTCCGCGGAAATGAACTGCTGCGGCAGACTAGGTACAATGTAAACGGACAAATTAGGTGTAAATTGAAGGTTTCCGCTTGCCGAGCCCTTGCTCGCAAGGCCCCTTAGCCGGCAAAAAGCAGCGGTTTTGTATTTTTCCCGATATCTCGGGAACGGTTTGGAATTTTTGGACGGGGGAAAAAGTGTCGTGCTTGTGACGGTGTGGGGCATATTTGGGCGGTTCCGATGGGCCTCGGAACTGTTCCAATTATTATTTATAAAATTTATTTCTCCATTATAACTCTTCACTCTTCTGCCTAGATTGCAAGGGCTCTGTAATTAAACCCTGATGTTAAATGAAGATTATACAGATGCTTTTATGTGTGAGGGGTTTCTTGCTTTCAGCACCAGCAATTTACTCCAAGAAGGAAACCACCAAATCACACTGAAATCAAATGGGGTTAAGGTAAGAGCAGATAAAGTAAGTTTCTTTCTTTCTTTCTTTCTTTCTTTCTTTCTTTCTTTTCTACCCTGCCTTTTCACAAGGCCATGTATAACAATAAAAATACATATTATTCAAATCAGCAAATGAGTACATTAATACAGTATTAGCATACAACTAAGCCAAAAGAGTGTTGAAACATTAATTTTAAAAAAAATTAGAAAACCTGATAAAAATTAAAAGCCTGATAAAAGATTAAAAGCCTGATAAAAATAGACTGTTTCCCTATTTTTAAAAAAAGAACTACATTCCTGCAAGGGCATTTACAAGTCAAGAGACAAGTTTAAAAGGAAAGTTTTTCATGTACAGAGGAGAAAGATTTTGAAGGAAGCCAGCCAATGAATATGACCTCTCTTGGATCATCACCAGATGTGCTGGGCATCTCAGCAGGACTGAAAGAAATCCTATCTCTTAAGGTCTCAAAGACCAGGTAGGAGGCGGGGGGGGGGGCTTGAAGGCCCTTTTGAATGCCACCACATAGTTCTGTGCAGAGAATATGGCTGTAAATATTAACATAGAGGGTCCATGAAGCATTAGGCATGTTCTATAAGTATTTTCAGTATTTCCAACAGTTGACAGCTTAGTCTCTGTAGAGAAAAACCTACTGCTGGCACAGATGCTCCCTTGAGAAGTAGTTCTCATTACCAATGACTGAGAGTAGCGATTTGGACTCTTTCCAGCATCAGCTGGGAGTGTCAGAGAAGAGAAGAGAAAGAGGAGGATCAGGAAACATTACTGTTTTATGCACCTTTTCTTTAAACGTTTATGGGATTAAGTGTTCTTTTGATCTTTGACCTGGGTCATTAATTAAAAGTAAACAGGCATCCACAAAAGAACACTCAGATGCCTCCTTGCCAGTGGGCAGGACACTCAATCAATTATTTACATCAAATAAATTAACTAATTAAGTCCCTTTGAAAGGGAAACCAGACCTCTTTCTTCCTTCCAGCTGAAGAAAGTTGGAACAGAAGAGCTACTTGATCTGCAGCCTTCACACTTCATTGCTTGAGTATCAAATGCTGACCTATAAACCCCCCACTGGCCTCTCTTTTATAGCGTCAGTCCTCATTTGTTCCTGATCAGCTGCTCCAGCTTCTGGTGCATTTCAAGGCTTGTTTGCTTTGGTCACAATCCAATGGAATGTAAATGTGTTGTTTTAGTGATTAAACCTCATGGGAGTCAGAAACGTTTAAGGAATTAACATTCGTTTGAGTTCTGTATCATTCAGGTTTTTCTGTATATCTTTATATCAGGATTTATTTATTTCAAGGCAGTTTACACATGACTGTCTTCCTCATCACGCGGGTTCCACAGCCAAACTATTGTCTACTCAGAGCTTGTAGGTTTCTGGCCACTAAGGTGAAAGAGCTTTGGGAGGTCATTTCACAAGTGCATGGACATTCCATCACATCTCTACAATCAGTTTTGAAGAAGAACTTGGCATGAACTGGTAAGCAGTGTGGGATTAAGGCCTTTAGATACCTTAAGCATGGAAAAGATTATAGTGCCACCTCTTAATATATTGTGTGGTGGGTCCCACAGCTTGATATATATGTAAGTTTAAAAAGTGGGTTGAACCATGTGAACAGAGAAAAAAATTCAAAAGTAGGCTAGGTGATACCTTTATTGGTCACTACTAAAACAAAAACTGTAAGCTAAGCTTTGAATAGCAACTTGCTATCTTTATCAAAGCATTGTGAAAATGCAATCTTGATGGAGGATGTAGGCTATCAGGCACTGAGAATATTTTTGGTGACATGGAATACACCAGATGATGGTATCAGGAGGCAAGGCTGATGTTAAGACTGCTTCAATGTCCCGGATATGATTTTACAAAGTGTTTATATCATATAAACACACATTATATGCATTAAAATACCTTTAAATCTCCAACCTCCCAAAATAAATCAGATTTTTAAAAAAACTACACCAAGTGATAATGACCATTTCACTCAACATGATTTTTTTTCTCACTAGTTGCATCTTGATATTTTCTAGTTTTCACTGGTTCGTACTCAGAGGCTCTAGGTAGGGAGTGGTTTTCTTGTGGCTCTTGAGGGAAGGAGCCATGGGCAAAGGAGGGAGGGATGTATGGTTTGTTAAGGAGGGTGCACCATTTGCACCATGACCCATGATAAATCCAACACTGGGAGAAAACAAAACAATCTCTTTGTCCCCCACCCTTCCCTTGTTGATACCCTAAGCACATGCTTATTTTGCTTAATGGTGAATAGGGGGCTGCTGGTATACACACAGCAATAATCCCTTTTCACATATTGCAGCCCACAGATGAGTTTCTCATTAATTCATAGAGGAAGTGCCTTCGTTGCAGGATATTGTCAATGCATGAGAGGGGTTTCCTTTCTCTCTGGGGTCTTTGTTTACCCCACTCAATCAGCTGCTAATTCCCCACATCTTTCAGAGACCAAGTGCTTGATTGCCGTATTGCACAGTCCCCTAACAGCCACTGGTCATGTTCAGAGTCTCCCTGGGAGAAATATTACAACATGAAGACAATGTTTGCCAGATCAGTCACTGAAAGGGCCATTGGCTCCTGGAAGATGTGTTTTTAATGCTGAGATAAATCTCACACAATGTGATGGTTAAAGTGTGTGTGAGATGCTTTGGCATGTCGTACATTACTGCAGTACTGCCATTTTGAGAGGAAAGAGACAGAGATTTAAGGCATCCCTCGAAAATGGATTCTTGAGCACAGGCAAACTGCTCTGTCAACAAGCAGACGGCGGCGGGTGGCAGCGGGTGGCGGGGGGGGACGGACGGTGGTGGCCAGTGGCGGGGCGCGGCGGAGGGTTCAGCAGGCTGGCCAGCACCCTCTGTCCATTTTGGCGCCCTAGGCAACTGCCTAGTTCACCTTAATGGATGCGCCAGCCCTGGTTGTATCATGTATCTAAATGAGATGGCAACGTTAAGTATGTCTGGAAAACAGACCTCTTCAGGATACAGTAATTACATTTCCACATTACGAAGACCCAGGAGGAACAGAGTTGATGTCTAGAGCTTAAAGCAGCAGTGGTACAGTATCTTTGGGTAAATCAGAATTATTAATCTTTCTACACAATTTGTATTAAACTGTTAAAATTAACACATACCAGCTCTCTTGCAAGTTTTAATTATGCTTTAAATCCAAATTTTACTTCTTTGTGTCTTACTGAGTATTTCAAACCTTCTTGATTATGGAATAAGGAATAGCTAACACCAGTTAAATAAATAATTTCAGATACAGAAGGTGAAACCCAAAGGTCCCTCAGCATGTCTTTGAGCAATATGGCAGACAACCTTGTACTCTAATCATTAAAATAAATGTAAGGCCCACAGGTTGAATGCTATTAGTATGCAAGATTTACTAGAACAAACTTGGGCCATGGATCTATTGCTTGGTGATTTAAGCTAGAGGACTACAGAAGCTGCTGCATTCTTTTTAGGTGTATTGCTAGTTTCATGGCACAAGGATAAACTGTGTCATTTTATTGGTGCCGCTTAGATCAGCCTCATTGAAATTCTGCCTCCTCATAGTGTTTCCCAACACTGTATTGTTTACGATACCCATGAGCTCTGCACTCTGAGTCATTATTATTAGTTAATGAGCCATCCAGGCACTAAAGCGGCAGTCGGTGGGACAGATAAAAAGTTTATACTCAGCATTCAAATTTAGCATCTGGTTTTTCACAACAGCAGAGCTATCAGCTGGTACACTATCACATACTTGAGAGTATTCTTTTATTTTCCTAAGTCCGCTGATGGGGCCCATTTACAGTATACTGTTGAATAGCTGTTTCACAACATACTAAAAATAGAAAGGCAGCTGAATACGGGTACCAAATGGGGGACTGGTCATCTGTGCAGACCATTCAAGCAGGCAACATGTAGGATTTCTTGCAATCTTGCATGCTGCCTTTAGTAGGTTTAGCTGGGAGGGACTTTTTTGGTTTGGGGTGACTGTCAATCTATCTGGCATTAACCAATCACTCCTTCTGATTTCAAAGACAGCTGTGCCTCTGCTTTGTGTCTCTTTCCAGGGTTTGAAAAAAAAAAGACTCTTTTTTTTTTTGGCTCATCTGAAGGCCCTCCATGGGAATCACAAGAACTGTGGAAAATTGGAGTTCGTACTGACATGAAAAGCCTACACATGAGCAGGGACTTCTCCTATCCATGTTCATTGCTCACACGAAGGAAGGAAAGATGGACAGGCCGAGGCAAGGTCCCATGCCCCAGGGGCCACATTTCTCATGGGAGCCCCTTGCCCCAGATCCCCATGGGAAATGTTCCCCTTTTACACCAGGAGTCCCATGGTGCTTCTTTTTTTAAAATATTTTTTTTATTTTTCTTATATACAAGGGGGACATAGGGGGTGGTTGAGTGGAAGCAATTGGGCTAAATACAAGTTAATACATAAATTGAAGCTTAACATCATCTCCTCATCTAGCCCACCATTACAGTAATTTATCAGATTGTCCTTGGTAGCCCATAAAAATTAATTCCAGATCGCATTCCAGGTCTTTTAAATAAATCCTAGAAATCAAAGCCACAAACCAACAAATTGTCATATCCTTTTTTAAACACAAAGTCTAATAGAGGTTTCCAAACGCTCTTAAACTTGTTCATTGATCTATCCTCAATTAAAGCTGTCAGTTTTGCCATTTCTGCCAGTTCCAAAACCTTAATTAGCCAGTCTTCTACTGAGGGTAGTTTGTCCGTCTTCCAGTATTGTGCATAGATAAGCCTGGCAGCTGTCGTTAGATATCTAATAAGAATAATTTTATCCTTTTCTATCCAATTGTCTATCAAACCTAATAAAAACAGCTCTGGTTTAAAGTGAAAATTGAAATTCAATATCTCATGTATTAAAGAATAAATTTGTTTCCAAAATTTAACTGCCAGTCCGCATGTTCACCACATATGGTAAAAAGTACCTTCATTCTCTTGGCATTTCCAACACCTATTGGAGGATCCCAGGAGTCCCATGGTCCTTCTGTGAGAGAGTCACTGTCAGCACTTTGGGAAGGCTGCATGTGACACCCCTGCATGTGACACCACAGCATCCTGTGTGCTGTGACATAGTTGATCTGGGATCTGAAGTACAATCCCTACCAGCAGTCTTCAGGAAGTTTCCCTGTGTTCATAGGTAGAGGCTAGGGGACTTCATCTACTCCGGCTCCAGAGGCCAGTGTCCTGGTGTCAAGAGTCTGAGGCTGGGGAAGATCCAACCCCTGTGCCTTATCTCTCTAGCAACTGAGGCACCTGACAGGACCCGTGGTGCCCACTCCTGTGCAGCTAAGGCCCTGGCAATGGAACCCAAAGAGTAAGAGGTGAACAATTGCTTACAGCAAAACTACCTCTACCAAATCTTGTCAAAAGACTCCAAGCTCAGCCCTGGACTTGGTTTCTTCATTACCATACCACGTTTTCCCTGGCTTCATTGATGGGGACTGAGGCCAGTACTGAATTAACTGATTCCAAGGGGCAATCACAGGCAGTTGAGACCCCTGTGGTGTGGGAAGGCAGTGATGGACAATTATTGTTATAATCATCTTACCTAAGAAAACCACTTTAACCCAGTTCCTAGAATGAACTGTATTACGAAGAAGATTCCCAGGGCGCAGGCTCTGCTGAGACAGAGGTGGTGGCACTCAGAGCTGGACAGTCTTTACTTGCCATGGAGGAAATGCATTAGATGAGAGCTAGCTGAAGGACAACTTAGTATGGCTACAGACCGGAGGACTGTTCTTTTAGCTGCAGAGTATTACATTTCTGGTAAAAGTCTTCATGCTGTACAGTAGAAGTGCAAAGACAAGGGGAGCAGAATAGCTCCAGGTTCCCCAGATACTCCTGCATTCTAACTGGTGATCCCTGAAGGGTTTTCGATGGGTATGCATTCCCGCAAGAACTAGGGGGACTTTTGTTCTAAGATGCCTCTGCCCAGGGCCGGTGCGTTCATTAAGGCGAACTAGGCAGTTGCCTAGGGCGCCAAAATGGAGAGGGGGTGCTGGCCAACCTGCTGCCCCCCCGCTGCCCCCCCGCCGCTGGCCACCGCCGTCCATCCCCCTCCGCCTGTCGTCGTCCGCCTGCCGCCCCCCACGCCCATCGCTGCCCACCCCCGTGCCCATCGCCATCTGCCCCCACGCCCGTTGCCGTCCCTTGTCATCCGCTGCCCCCTGCCCCCCCAACCGCCCCACCCCTGCCGCTGCCGCTGCCGCTGCCAACGCCCCCCGCCCACCTGCCGCCCCACCCCACCGCCCCTCGCCTAGGGTGCAAAAAAAAAACCTAGCGCCGGCCCTGCTTCTTCCCACCTCCCTTCCTCTCCACAGGAACCGAGAGCTGGCAGCAGAAGGTCAAGTGCTATCTGGCTTTTCTTTTTCTTTTCTTTTCTTTTCTTTTCTTTTCTTATTTATTTAATTATTTTTTTTTGGTCCTAAGAATTTTGCACCTGGAGCAACCACCTCCGTGGGGGGGGGACCCCCCAATGCTATTCCACTGATGCCAAGTGAAGGAGTTCATCCTTTATAAAGAAACCTTTCCAAGCACTGCTAGACTTGGCCTCTCCAGCCGCAGGCTAGCTGCCAGCTAAAGAAGTAAGCAGTCAAAGTTGTCCCAAAAGGGATTTTCATGCATCAGGCTCATGATTAAGGCAGAACACATGCCAAGGAGTGCTACTGTAGTGTTGCTGTGTGGCATTGTTGGAAATTATAATGACTTCCCATCAAGCTGCCAGAAAAGAGGGCCCAGGGCAGTGATGCCTGCTGCCCCCAAAATGCCTGCTGATAGATCAAGGCGGAGCCTACAGCACACGTGCACCCTTTCTTACAGCATTGTTTTGAAATGTGCATGTGGGCAGTGTGCCATTCAAAGAAAATAAGGGAGGAAGAGCTAGGTGTGGAAGCCAGCACTGCTCAGTGACATTCTCTGACCCTGCAAAGAAAGACAGAGCCACAGTGAATCAAGTCTTGTTTCTTCTTGTTCAAGTGACCAGCTGTTGCAAGGCCTTTTAATAGATGTTAGTAGATCCTTTGTCTACAGAGATGGGGGAAGACCGCTTGTCCTACACTGCTTGTGGCACAACAAAAGTGGATGCAACAAGTTTGAAGTCTCTCTTGAGAATGTACTTGAGCACAGCTCCTGATATGACAACATCTGGCCAGGGCAATGTTTGGATTTCTGTTTCTCTCCTCTCAAGCTCTGCAATGCCCAACATGAAGCAGGGTTCTGTTGGACCCAAAAGCTCACTCATTTTTTTTTTAAATTTTATAAGTCCAAGAAAAAATATTACCCACCTTTATTTTCCAATCATCAATATGCGTTGCACAATACTGCTTTTTTGAATGGCTCATTTAAATTGTTTATAATTCATTAGTGTTTTAATATTAAAGTTAATTTAATTGCAGTCTTAACACAGATGCTTTGGAATGCTTTTACCTCTATTTCCTTTTATTTTATCATCTTTTCCAATTGCTGTAAGCCACCTTGAACCTTTATTCTAGGAGTACAAGTTGAACCATGAATAAATACTGCCTTTAAGAAAAGACAAATGTGAATATTCTAGGGGTGGCATTTTCATAACCCAGTCCCCATATTCTGTTATTTTTGGGGCAAGTTGCATATTTAATCATAATGAGGGTCTCACCTCAAGCAGTTAGATATCTGGAAATGTCTGGATTGTGAAACAGGTTCCTGTCAGTATTTAATTATCAGATTGGCTTAGAGAAAGAACAGGTTTAAGCCTTGTTAATTTTAAAGACAATTGAATGCACTTAATGTTTCCCATATTATAGATAGATAGATAGATAGATAGATAGATAGATAGATAGATAGATAGATAGATAGATAGATAGATAGATAGATAGATGAGTGATATTTTGGAAGGGCATTATTCAGGACGGGATCAAGTGAAGACATATAATCAAAGAAAAGACAGCTGAAGTGTTTTGAGATAGCTCTTCAACTGTACTTTCTGAATAAAGGGAAAATGTATTGGGAAATAAAATATTTTATCCTTTGCCACATCTCTGGGTTTCATATTAATTAAACTATGATTCGTTTTTAGAGAAAACTCCAATACCTGGAATTAGTATTGAGAGGAACTCATGGAGGGAGGGTTGCACTCAGATAATCTCATGAAGTACACTTCTGGAAAGATGTTGCGGGAGAAATAAGCTGCTCTGGCAGTAGCCACTTGGGAGGGAGAACAGAGGAGTGCTAGTCAGTGCAAACACGATAGTTTTCAGAAAGGCCTCTGGACCTGATTTGTTTAATTCCACAGCCTGCACTTGAGAGATAAGACCGAGTATAGTAGGACGTGTGATTAGATTCTGAAAGTGGGTAACCTTAGAAAGCTAGAAGCTCAGATCCAGCTCATAGGAAAAGAAACACACAAATACATACCCACACTTATGAATTGTGGTATTGAGCAAAGTATTTTGCATTTTACACTATGGGAGCAGTGCCTTATGTTCTGCATTGCACTGGTGGTTATTTAAACATCTTGGTTGTTTTTAAATGCATTGAACCAAAATCCAATTCCTGTCATGTCAGGAAGTATTGCAATGAATTAATTGCAAGGGGCCAACCTGATAACAGTTCAAGTGGCAGTGCTGCAATTTATTTATCCACTTTGTTTAGTGAGCACTAGAGCACAACATAATAAAAAGAAGAAAAGACACCTCCCACACATAAAAGAGTAAAACAAGTAAACAATTAAATATGAATCTCCTCTCCAAAGCTCAAAATGAAACAAAAGTCAGTTTTATTGACGTATTTCGTTTCACAACCATCTCGTAAAACCAGCCATTATGTCACCAACTCATCCGGCTTTCTGGTTATGGCAGCAGTGTCTCTCTTTGAAGCTGGGTTTCATGAGGTGTCATTTCTCTGCCGCTAATGTATGGAGATCACGATTCCTGAACATTCACAATCAACACAAGAAAGGGTAATTTGCCATGCAAAGTCTGCTATACAACATTTGTTGGGGGTGGGGGTGGGGGGGGGGGAGAATGTTTTTCAGAACTCCCAGGATGATTTAATGTATTACACAATGACAGCACAGCAGAGATACTAGGCTAATCTGTAGGTTCCTCTGTTTCATTTCTTACAAGGTTCTTCTGGATGAATAAACACTTGAGTCACGGGACATGATTTTCATGGAACACGTAAGGAAAAGAAAGCAAGAACTGAGAGAAGAATGTATTCATAGAGAACCTGGTTCACTTTGAAATTATTAACAATGAAATGCAATCAGTGCCCACATTGAGCTTGGTCTGTGTCGCAATCCTGAATACTAACGCTGCCACCTTTTTCAAGTTATCACTATCGTTAAAAACATTGGAGTCTCACCAAGTTGTTTATGGTTGAAATGCATAAAAGAAGTTTATTGTAAACACAAAATAAAATACATTTGGTTAACACTTTGTATTCAGTTGTTTTGTTTTATATAAAATTGTATAATGCTTTAATCAAACACGACTCTATAGCTAAATGATATTACAAGTCCATCGCTATCTAGATGTTACATTACCAAGTCCGTATCTGTCCCTATCTAATCTGGCTGAGCACGTACACTGATTTATATATGCACTCCAGCTCCACCCACAAATAATCCTAATGGTGAAACCGATTTGGCATTTTAATACAGTATTCATGAGCTGTCTGCATTAGGTGAGGCCAATAGTTTTTCACTCAAACCTAAGAGGGTTTATGCACCGCACCAATACTCTTCTAGTATTTCTCCTGCTTTAAAATCAGGCATCCATATGACATGGTCATCAAACTGTTATCCTATGGAGGCAGCCCACACACACATCTCAAAGTTGCAAAAGTCTAGTTGAAAAAGATCACAAAATTGAACTGAAGAAGAACGAGAGCATTGTTGTTTCATTGAGAGACCACATTCCTAATATCTAGGGTGAGCAAGCTCAGATCAAACCTTGGGGAGCTACTGGTCACTTGAAAATCTCACTCAGATAAAGTGATCCAGCATCTTCTGAGATGCAATTGAGGTGCCCTGAAAGACAGGCTTGTAGTCTGGAAGTGCTCCTTGACTCCACACAGTCCTTGTCCTTCTGCATTACTTCAGACAGTGTGCCAGCTTATGATTAGATATGGACATGAAGGGATTTGGCCGAGTGACACACATTCCCTCTCCCCACCTGCCAGCTGGCTGCCCCACTCACTAGCCAGCATGTGCTGGCTGGGTCCTCCTACATGGGGCAGACCGTCTAATCATGAGCAGGGACTTCCCTTCCCTGCCTTCTCCAGCAGCCGCCCACTCAGAAGAGAAGGCCAGTACCACACATACAAATTTGGATGCACTGCTGGATATAAAAAACTAAAACAGAAAAAAGAATGAACTGGGCCAAATCACTTTGCGGTCATCTCTAGCTTTCACCTTTCTTGAAATAAGCTGATTTTGTTACAGCCACCCATGCCTTACCAACATCCCTTCAGGACTACTGAAATGTGTGTCTATCCTGCAAGTTTGTCCAAGATTTTTAGGTAATGCAGCATTCAACATCTAGGTGACTACCTGGTGTTTGCGACTGAAATTATACCTTCTCAGTTATGAAATCCCTGCGGTTGCTTTCCACACCCATTGCAAGATATTGGTTTTAATCCTCAAAGCCCTTAATGGCTTGGAGCCTGCTTTACTGAGGAACTGTTCTTTTCATAATGAATGTGCCCCGGACATAACATTTTCAGGAGAAAATACCCATATAACAAGCATTAAAGTCTGTGTTTTTGCCAGATTTTGGAATTGAATAAGCTTCCCTCAGAGCTACGGCAAGCCTCCACTCTTGCTGTTTTTAGGGTGCAATGACACTTCCCTTCAAACTCACCTTTTAAAGTGTTTGATATTTGCTAAGCACTGCATTGCTTTCAATAAGTGGATAATGGTGATATTTTAGTGATTTAATTGCTCAGCATTTAATGAGATTTAGATGTGTTATAATGAAAGTAGTAAGCTTCCCTTGGTGTTCTCCCCACCCCCGAGGGCAAGATGATGATGATGATTGATGATAATGATGATGATGATCATCATCATCAACATCATCATCATCATCACACAGCAGACTATGCTGGATTTTGTATTACCGATCACTAGTCGAACACTTCCCAAGTGTTTAGGACTATGTGATGTATCGGCGAATTATGCGAGCAGATCCCAGTAAGGTGGCCTTCTGCAGCTGACTGATGGTGACTTTGTCAACTCCGATTTCTTCTAAATACTTGCTTAGCTCTTTAGGCACTGCACCCAGCGTGCCAATTACCACGGGCACCACCTGTACCAGTTTATACCAGAGTCTCTGAAGCTCAATTTTCAGATCCTGATATCGGGTAATTTTTTCAAGTTGTTTCTCAGTGACTCACCTGGTATAGCCACCTCAATGATCCACACTTTTTTCTTCTCCACAACCACAATATCTAGGGTATTATGCTCCAAAACCCTGTCTGTCTGTATTCGGAAGTCCCAAAGTTGTTTTGCATACTCATCTTCAATTACTTTTTCAGGCTTATGATCCCACCTGTTCTTTGCTACGGGCAGATGATAGTTCTGACACAAATTCCAGTGGACCATTTGTGCATCGTCGTCGTCGTCGTCGTCATCATCATCATCATCATCATCATCATCATCATCATCATCATCATCATCATCATCATCATCATCTATTTGTTTGTTTATTTGTTCATTCATTCATTCATTCCCAGGACACAAACCTTCACTGGATTGTGCATCACAATAAATTTCATTCACACTTGCAATCGGAAAATATCCCAAATGCAGAGTAAGGGTGCTTTGCTTTTATTTTCTTATTCCTACTGCCTGATTAAAACACAGAATACTTGCAGGGACACTTTGAAATGCGAAGGAGCACATCTCCAGAGCTTTTTTTTAAAGAATATGGGAAGGAAACTATATTATTCAATAAGTCTGGGTGAGGCGGAGCTATCTGCTCCCTGTTGGTTGTTAGTTCCTCTGATATTCATGAGCCAAAGAAAAGAACAGCTCCAAACTTCAGGCACAGAAAAATGTTATACCAGAACTCCTTGTTTGTCTTCTTTAAAAAATAAACAAATAAATCTGTGAATATTTGAGCAGCTCACTAGAAAAATCACAGGAACAACACTGAAAGCAGAGTTTCCTTTAAAAGGGGGAAAAGCCAGCAAGGAGGGAGCCCAGCTCTTGAGACACGCTGGACTCCTTTGCTTCTATCCACCAATGAATTAAATATGAACTCTGCTGCATGTCTGATCTGCCTCTCTGCGGGTGGATGCAACAGATTTCAAGCCAATTCAGCTGGACACTGCTGATGTATAAAATCTATATAAATAAATCTTCATAGATCTGCACAATGGGGCTGGGCACCCTGGGGGAATCCTGGGCCCATCTAAAGGTCAGCATGTGTTCTCATGCTCTACTCCACTAGGAGCATTCTTCAAATGGTAAAAGTCCCCAGATAAGTTTCTCTCTCTCTCTCTCTTCTTTATTTATGACACAGTAAGTTGGAAGTGAATTCATCTATCAAGATGTACAATTCTTTGTATATAGAAAGTTACAATAATTAAAGGGTGTGCAGAAAATATAGCTCTGAATCATGAGAGTTCTTTTAATAATAATGAGGCTTGAACAACAGTTTACTAAAGTCATTGCAAAACAGTTAGCCAATCCTTCAGCCAAGCAAGGTCACTCTATATTAGCAAGGCTCAGGAACAGGAATTATTTTACTGGCTGACAGTTGAACCATGGGGCATAATTTAAGCCATTGAAATACATAGAATCTTGCAATGTGCTCATATGACTGGAGGACATTTGCAGATCCTATAATTTTCACTCTTCAAAATTACAATACTGTGTTTTTACAGTACCTCGTCGTGCAGCAGTTCAAGTGCTGTACTGCCACTGCAACTATGCTCACGATCTGGTTTTCATTTCCAGGTAGCCACCTCAACTTTCACTCGGACTTCCATCCTTCTGAACCTGGTAAAATGAATGCCTAGTTCACGAGGTGTGTGTGTGTGGGAGGGAGGACAATGTGTAGCCTGCATAACTATTTATAAACCACCCAGAGAGTGCTTTAGGTGGTATGGAGCAGTACATGAGCAGCATTCTTTGCTTTTTGCTTTGTTTTAACTTGGTGGACAAGATATTTTCTTTTATTGTTTACAGGATTTGCAAACTTGTAATCATAATAGGGATGCCTAACATCATAGTGCTTGCCAGCATTTGAGTTGCAAGCCCTTGGATTTCCAATAGGTGGAACAACAGAAGATATTCCAATTTTAAAAAATTACCTTGGAACATCAGAACCCTGTAACTTACAGGTTCTGGAAAAGATATTGCTTACCGTTGGAAGGAAAAGGTAAACATCTGAAATAATTATAAATATAGGGAGATAGGACACACATACATCAACATTCAACTCATCAACACAATAATTTAATATGCCATGCCACACACATCAGGTACAAAGAAAAATCATGTGGCAGCTAAAATGGCAGCAAACAAGGACATCGTGGAATATCCTTCTTAGAGTCAAACTGATTTGGCTGGATGAGTATTTGGAATTATTGTGTGTGTGTTCTTAATATGGTTAGGGGCTAAGAAAATAAATTTATTTAATATATATTTTAATGTAAAGAACTTTAGTGCCTTAGAGTGGTATTCTATATTTTTCAATGGGCCTCCCTCCCCCCCCCCACCGCCACCGCCGCCGCCACCACCATAAAGGTTCAAATGGGACTACCATGCATCTGATTACATGGGCTGCAATTTATGGAAGCTTTGACATAAACAAACTGGTTGGTCTTTATGGGGCTAGAACGCACTCTGTTTGTTTGTTTGTTTGTTTTGCAAATGCTCGTGTGTTTTCTTATGCCTTGCACACCTTTACATCTTTGTTCAGTGTCCTCCTAAACAAGGGCTTTTTTATACATCGTTTACTCAAACCTTGTCATCCTATAGAACAGTGTAGTGTTTATATTCAAAAATGTTAATTTGATTTTCTAAAATCATCCCTAGCCTCAACTTAAAAGTTGATTTTAGAACAGTAGGAACTTAATTTTAAAAAATTCAGCAACTATGACAAGATGACAGTCCAACAAGAGGTTCATTTGGAACAGCCACTAAAAGATCCCTCACTCCAGATGAAGTGGGTGAAGGTGGAATGCTTGCACTGTGTCATGGCCTCTGAGGAGTTAATGTTGGAACTTTGCATTATGGGCTAGGGTTAGATTCCAAGATTTCAATGACTGGAATAAAATGAAGATATTTTTTTATTTATTTATTTATTTATTTATTTTTGCATTTATATACCGCTCCCATTTCCCAAAGGAACTCTGGGCGGTTCACACAAAAGTTTAAAAAAACAAACATCAATAAAAACAATATAAAATAGCACTGGGCAAGAGGCAAAAACTAGACGACCAGGGGGGGGGACCAAACAAACCTGGTACCGCATTAGCAATCACCAAAGGCATCGCTGAAGAGCCAGGTTTTAAGGGCTTTCCTAAAAGGAAGTCAGTGAGGGAGCCTGGCGTATCTCACTGGGTAGCTTGTTCCAAAGTGATGGACCGACCACCGAGAAGGCCCGTTTCTGAGTTACTACTCTACGGGCCTCTCTGGGGGTGTCCACCCGGAGAGGGAAAGCCATTGAGGAACGGGTGGGTCGGGCCAGCTCTGATCATAGGGAGATACGCTCTGCCAGATGATCAGGATCCATTTTACACACAGGCCCCATCCATACCTGGTTCATATTTCAACAATGTCTGATTGACGTAGAAAACTGCAACCTCTCTATGTCCACTTGAGCAAATATGGACATTACTTGTCTTGAAGACACAGTTACTTAAAATCAGTTTTTGAGGCTATTCAGATTTTTGTCATCAATGGGCTTGCTCTCTGATGATGATTTTTAAACTAAAAACACAACAAAGCGCAGCTTATTTTGCCATTTATGTGAATATTCTCTCAAAATATATACTACCAAAAAAGATGAAAAGCTGTCAGCAGCTAGTAAAAGCATTCTGGGAAACACTAAAATGAACTTTGGAATGAAATTGTAGACAAGTTTTTTTGAGTATTAAATATAAACAGTTCAGATTTGCCATAATACATATTTTTAAAGATTCTACCGATAGACAAAAGCAGCTGTGAAAAAAAATGCTTTTGAAATCTGGTTTGTGAAGAATTATCAGGGTTGTTGGTCTTTCTAGTTATGCATAATGAGCACCACCACATTACATACTGTATTCTTTACTGAGCTAACACAAAAGGTGCTTGATTCATCCAGATTCTTCAACCAATATTCTGACAGAGCAAATGCTATGAGTGGTAGATTAGGAAGACTGCAATCCATATATCAAGATAATTTTTGAAGGAAAATAATCTATGTCTGTTGTATTCATAGTCACATCATATCCGGTTGTTGTAAAAGCTGTGGACAACAAAAATTTGACAAGCAATATTTTCAGCAGTGTACTCTAATTACTGTGTATGTGTGTGTGTACTCTATTTATGATATAATATGATATGGTGTATAAACGCATAGGAAAGTTGCAATCTTGCAAGAATTTTGCAAGGGAAAAGCTAATCTCAAGATACTATCCAGGTTTGACCTGCTTGGTTTTCAAAATCAGGTAAAATAGTGTGTTCTGATGGTATGGTGGTATACTGGTAATTTTGCTGAAGTAGTATGGAAGTTATTTGTTGAATGTGGCCTCCTAAATAAGGTACGAAAGCTTAGGTGGTTCGTGTGAAGTGTTATTTGTCACTGTTATATTGTAAAAGCAATGATCCTCATTTGCATTTGAGAATACTGTACATGGTGTTTCAGAACCCATAGTGTCTTATAATTGGTTTGACTTTTCCCTTCTTAAATTTTGCTTAACAGAACACACGATTGGACTTAACATGACAGTGAATTATACATTTTTATTTAAAAGTAGGAAACGTTACATTGTTCACTACCTAATGGTGCATCAACACAATAGCCAGTTAAATATTGAATGTGCTCATAAATACTGCTCAGAACATTTTCACGCTGCATTAAACCTAGGGTCATAGTTCACTTGACTGTGGTCACATAGATATTACAACTAAATCAATACTTACTTCTAAAGTGGTTGATGTTTAAAGGGTAAAGGGCCCCCTCCCGCACATGCATGCTAGTCGTGTTTGACTCTAGGGACGGTGGTCATCTCTGTTTTCAAGCCAAAGAGCCAGTTGTGGAAGTCCATGGCCATGTGGCCAGCATGGCTGCACAAAACACTGTGTTGTTGTTTTCCTGATAGTAAATGAATACAATGAAAAATTGATTCCTAGTATATCTATGGTGATTAAATTAATTGTTCAGGAGAGTAATGAAAATGATGTACATCCAATAATAGATTTGATTGTGTAATATACTATAATACCTACTTCCTATTCAAGAGTTTATCTGCACAGAATATTAATTTTTATTAGTTCTTTGATTAGAGTAACATCATATTTCCTCAATGGAAATTGAGGCTTTGATGTTCTGTCCCACTGAATGTTTGGATCTTGCATTTATTCCTGGCTGGAAAAGTCCATCACAGGTTACAAACCATGATGGGAGATGTGTAATCTCCAGGCTTAAAACTGGGGTACTTCAAGGGCCAGATGCAGGGGAGTGGTATCAGGAGACAGATATCTAGTCTCGTGCGCTCCCAAACGCATCTGGTGGGGCCACTGTGAGATACAGGAAGCTGGACTAGATGGGCCTTTGGCCTGATCCAGCATGGCTCTTCTTATGTTCTTATGTTAGATGTATAGAAATCCCAGGCCCTTTTACCTGTATTGTCACATCACTGGCTATATTATGACAGATTGTGTTGAAGTCCCCCATCCCTATTGAGAGAGGGATTTCTTCCTTCCTCCCAGCTCGGGGAATTCCAACTATGGTTGCCATAGGGAAGGCTTTCCATGGGAGGCTTGCTAAACTGACCAGGGTGTGTGAGAGGGCACCTCATCATGTCAGAATAACTAAAGAGAGGTAGAAAGAAGTCCTGGTATTGTCAGCCTTCTTGTCAGAATGTGATGGTGTTGCCATTTGGCAGCAGACATGGGAGCCAGGGGACTCCCTTGCAGACACACTCAGATGCAGCAGGTAGTATTGGGGTGGATATGGTGTGAATTTCAATGGCTGATGATGCACCAATAGGTGTCTGCCTGGGTGGAGGGATCTGAACATTGTCAGGGAATCTCATGTTCCTAGAACTATTCCCAAGAGAACTGAAGGTCAAGTGAAATATAAAATGGAGGACTCACAACTAGCTTTCCTCAGACTGACAAAGCTGTTTGGATGAGCAGCGAAACTTTTCTATCTCTCAAGAAAAAGAAGTCCAGTTGCCATGACTCAACTTCCAGATATTCCCACTAACTGTGGCCATGAATTGTGGCCAGGAAGACTTCCAGGACAAACTGGTAATATTCTGGTTTGATAATCTGTCAGTGGTAGCAGGAATCAAGTGCCAGGTCTGAGCTGGTCATGCCGTTTATGAAGAGGCTGGTTCATATGTGCCTGCTAGCTAACATCAGTTTTTCAGCCAGGTTTCTCCCTGGCCTGGATGACAGTACCACAGATTACCTATCTCGTTTTCAGGAAAACAGGTTCCATCAATTAGTGCCACAGGCAAACATGTGGCCAGACCCCTTTCCAGATCAATTATGGATACGTGGAAAGAAGACACAATCAAAGGCATATTTAATTCCATTATACTTGCCCCCACCCACCACCCACCATGGTGTGCCTACAGCTCAACCATGGATTCCTTTGTTACCTTTCTGGGACAGGTGGGACATTTTCCATCCCTTCCAGTCTCTCAGTCAGGCATCTTAGGGCCTCAGTTAGGCATCTTCACTGGCCTTACTCCATAAGATGGACCTGAGGGAGGTGGAGGTGGAGGGAAGGGAAGGAGAGAGAGAGAGAGAGAGAGAGAGAGAGAGAGAGAGAGAGAGAGAGAGAGAGAGAGAGAGAGAGAGAGAGAGAGAGAGAGAGAGAGAGAGAGAGAGATTCCAAACATCATGAATCCTAGACTCCACACAGGATGTGTGGGAATGGCTGTTCCATGCCATGAGTGCCCCCCTTTGTTTTGCCCTGTGGAGAAGGACAAATAGCCCTGATTGGTTAGCGTTTGGGCTGAAGAGTGCCCAGCAGTAGTTTAGTTCTAAAGTATATTTTTGTTATAAACTGTGGGGGGGGGAATCAAGCACTTGACAATTTTTCTCTCCTAAAGAGAAAGAGCAGAAAGAAATCTCTACTGAAAACATTACCCTCCACATCCTTTGGTTACTCAACACACAGCACTAATCCATGTGACCTGCCTCAGAGGCAAGCTCTGTCAATATTAGTGAGGCTTATTCCAGTGAACACATTTCCCAGGTTCAAGGATTATTTCCCTTCACAAGGAGTGTACTCTCGAACGCTGACCAATTTTAGTGCATTAACAGTCACCTTTATGTTAGGCTACTACACTCCTGTTTGTGGATCAATTTGACCCTACACATTCGACTGAGACTGTGATTATAACTAAATTTTGAGATGCTAGTTCATAACTCTGGTTCGGATACACGTCTTGGAGCGTGCTCTTTGCACTTTCATTTTACAAGGAAACATTTTATTGTGCTACTGCAGAAGCACATAAAAGAGATTCAGCACTCCTACCCTTTCCAGCCAGGACTACTTTCAACATCTCCTTCCTTCATGCAGTTATTTCATGTAGTTCTACATTTCAGAGTGGGTTTCATTTTGCAGAGCCCTGTGGGATCACAGCCAGAATCACATGTGGATGAGACATCCATGAGAAAAGGGAAACAGAGATTCTGGTAAGCCAGTGCCTAACCAAAACATAAAAACATTCCATTTTTCATTGCAGTGACTGATATAGTTCCCATTTCCATGTTTTAATGCTCCTTTTCTGACAAATAAGTTTTATTGGCTTGTTCTGCAGAACATTAGGGCAGAGTCTATTATGATGCAAACAGGAAACCCCATTTCACCCCTGACACAGCTGTTTAACAGTACAGACAGGTAAATTGCATTTCTGCCCAATAAATCTATTGTCAGACCTCCTGCTGAAACACACATGGCTGTGCTCACGGTTTTGCTGGAAGGCGTTGCTCCGCTACATCAGAGGGTCACCGCTGAAACATGTAAAGAAGCAGTAAGGGCTGTTCCATCAGGGCAAAGAGGGGGAGGGGTATTATCCTGCTTAAGGATCAGGTTGCAAGCTGAGAGTTAGCCTCATGTTCCCCTCCTGCTGTATGGGTAAATGCTTGCGGGTTTGTCTGGTGTGCGTGCATGTGGCTCTGCCCACTACTGATTGTGTGTTTCCATCTCATCAACCACAATGAGCGTTAACTTTTCCCTGGAAAAGAAATAGCCTCCATTCTGTGGGAAACAACCCAAGACTATGTCTGGGCCACTAGAAACATTGCTATGAAACTATTTCGCACACATTGTTCTTACTTCTCATATTTCTGGTGCAACCTCAATTATTCAGGAGCTACTGGACTTAAATGTTTTCCACCTCCATCTTGGTTAATAATAATATGCAGTATCTTCAAACCACACACATAGGTTTGGCTTTCGTAACATTTTATGTTTTTCTTTTCTTCATGAGCCTTTTCAATTATTCAGAAGCTTTAAAATGTATGAAGCCCCAAACAGCACTCTGTGTTCCAGCTGAGGCTTTACTCAGGCCAGGACAAGAGAATCATTACTTTCAGCATTCTTCTCTTGACTCAGAATAGCACTTTCTGTAGCACTTGTACTCAGAAGCTTCTTTTTGTTTTTAGGGCACACCTGCACACTGTTGATTCTTCAACAACTGGCTATGCTTCTAAAGCAGATTTCCACAGACTTCTCTGTGCTTCGACATGTTCACACAACCAACAAAAGGAACAGTATTTGTCAGATCCCGCCTTGCATTGTTGACAGGATGGATCTTCCAGGTGAAAAGCTAGGCGTCTTTTCCAGGGATGCTCGGCCTACACTATGAATGCACATCTAAGCATTTGATGGTGATAATGATGATGATGATGATGATGATGATGATGATGATGATGATGATGCCAACATTCTAGAGCTGCCAAGGACCCTATAGATCAGGGATGGCGAATATGGCACGCGTGCCAAAGGTGGCACGCAAAGAGCTTTCGCCTGGCACGCAACATGCTCCCTTCCCCCCCCACTTCCCCCTCCGCTGGACCACCCATGAGGAATTTGCGGAGGGGGAAATGGGGGGCAGGGAGCATGTTGGGTGCCAGGCCGACCCTGCCGTCACCATCGCCATCGCCATTGCCATTGCCGCTCTCGCCCCTGCCCCCTGCCGCCAATGCTTCCACCTCCGCCGCCCCCACTGCCATCACCGACGCCATCCCTGCCCCTCCTGCCACTGCCGCTGATGACCCTGACCCCACCACCCCGTCGCCCTTGCTGCCCTCACCCTCACCCTCGCCCCCACCCCTGCCCCCTGCTGCTGCCGATCCTGACTCCCCACACCCGCCACCATCCCCATCGCCATCACCCTTGCCGCCCCTGCCACCGCCCCCTGCTGCCGCTGCCGCCAATGACCCTCACCCCTCCGCCCCTGTCGCCCTTGCTGCCTTCGCCCCACCGCCCACCGCTGCCACCAATCCCAACCCCCAACCCCCCGCCGCCACCATCCCCATCACTGAGTTTGGGCACCCGGTGCCAAAAAGGTTCACCATCCCTGCTATAGATCATCAAGTGCCGTCCTTGGCAAGAGAGATACTTAACCCATTAAGCAGTCATGTATGAACAAACCATCATATCTAATACCACTGAACCTCTGTACTTAGAGATTTGGTTGATGTTTTATTGGATTTTTATTGTTTCACTCCATGTTTATGTTATGATACTATAAGCTGCCCAGAGTAGTGACCTGGTCACTAGATGGGTAGAGTTAAAATTTCAATGGAGATAAAAAATAAAAATAAAATAATATCCCAACAATGTTATTTTTGCATAAAATCCATGCTATCTAGATTGAATAAATAAATAACAGACTGATAAATAAATCAGTCTAGAGAAGATAAAGAGTAGGCTCATAAGCTTCAGCCCTTTGTCCATAGCTAGTAAAATAATGCTGAGGGCATATGGAGAACACTGGCAGTACTTCAATGAAGTGTTGACAGAGTTGTGATTTCACCTGTTACATAATATCTTAGAAGAATGCCGAGGAATATTTTCTTATACAGATACAGTTCATGAATCTGCATCCCTTCTATAGGGTGAAAGGCAATAAATGCATAAAGGGTGATATATGAACACCACTAGATGAAAAATGCTACATGGATCTGCTAGATGAGAAGTTAGACGCTTTAAAATGAAATAAAGAACAAATCCTGTCAGACCAATCTTATTTCATTTTTGATTGGATAATCAACTTGGTAGACAGTGGAAATGCTGTAGACATAATATATCTTGACTTCAGCAAAGTGCCCATGATATTCTGATTAGCAAGCTAGCTAGTGTAGGCTGGATAACACAAATATCAGATGAATAAACAGTAGGTTACAGCATCATACTCAGACAATGCTTTTCAATGCTCCCTCATAAACTGTGGGAATTTGACACAAGATTTTAAATAATTAGGTGGAAATTGAATATAATATTCAAACGTCCTCAGTGACTGCTATATTGAATATGAAGGAAGAAAAAAAGGATTTAATTGCCAAAATGGTCACAGGGGCAAGATTATTATTGACAAAGAACTGGAAAAGTGACAATTAGATAAACATTGAAGACTGGTATAGATAATTGTGGGATTTGGCAATCGATGACAAACTGGCTTATGAAATGAAAGTAAGAAGAGGTCTAACAAAAAATAATAACTTTTTAAAAGTATGGAATTTATTTTTGGAACACGTGTTTCAGAAAAGGAGGGGGAGACACCAGGATTAGAATCAGTGTGCTTCTGCAGAGAACATGGGTGGGAAGAAATGTAAAAATATTAAAATTGGAATCTATCCCCAAAAGTGAAAGTAGCACAAGTGAAGTGCTAAGAATAAGAACAACGTGTTAACCAAATATAATGCAAAAAATATTCTGTGATTTATATTGTATTTGTGAAAAGAGCAAACTGGAAGAAGGCAATAAGTTTTGGGCCCAATACTCTTCAACAGTTTTATTTATGATTAGGACGAGAGAATGCAGGGGATGCTTGTCAGATCTGGGGATGACACAAAATTGGGTGGAACAGCTAATACTCTGGAAGAATGAAACAAGATTCAAAAAGAGTTTGATTAGCTTCAGCTAACGAAGTTTAACAGGGACAAGTTCTGTATATGTGGGGGGGGGCACCAAATGCACAGTCACAAGATGGGAGACACTTGGCTTGGTAATACTATGAGTGAGAAGGAACTTAAAATTGTTGTAGAATAAAAGCAATGCGATCTGGCTGCAAAAAAAGCAATTGCATGGTTCTAAACCCTGTGAGATACTAGTCCCACTCTACTCAACACTGGTTAGGCCTCATCTAGATTACTGTGTCCAAATCTGTACACTGTACTTTAATAAGGATGAAATAACTGGACACGTTTAGCCTTGAAAAAAGAAGACAGCGGGGAGAGAACAACAGCACTTTTCAAATACTTGAAGGATAAAGTCATACAGAGGTGGGGCAGGATCTGTCCCAGAGCACATTACATTTAATAATGGCCCCATGTTACAGAAAGCCTGATTCCAGCTGATATCAGGAAAAAATCTCTTCAGGAGGCAGTGAGCACTCCAATGTTGAGGCATTCAAGAGAAAATTAGACAACCCTCTGTCAGATTTACATTGATTTGGATTTCTGGATTGAGCAGGGGGTTGGACTCAATGCCCTTATAGGCCCCTTGCAAGTCCATTAATCTATGATTCTATGAAGACAAAAATGGGCCTTCCGAATAATGGGAGACTCCACCGTAAAATATATGAAGACATTATAGGAGACTACATTAGAGATGGGCACAAAATGGAAAAATAGTGTTTCTTTTTGTTTCATTACTCATTGTTTAATTTCATTACTAATGAATTTTAATAGAATTTTCATGATAAAACAAAATGAACAACGAAAGCTGCCACCACCCAGCTGGGGTTTTTGTTTGACAGGTTGGGCTGTGGGGAGGGGAGCCTCCGTCCCTCCCCACAGCCCGACCTGTCAAAAAACACTAGCTGGGTGTGAGGGCAAGACCTGGAGAGTGAGGCAGGGTTTTGAATTTGGTGTTATCTCCTCCGCTCTCCAGTACTCCCCACCATCACCCAGGTGGGTTTTTTTTACAGTTTGGCCTGTGGGGAGGGGGCCTCCCCCCCTCCCCACAGCCCGACCAGTTAAAAAAAAAAACCATCTGAGGGGAGGAGGCAGGGTGACAATGGAGAATGGAGCAGAGTTTGAATTTACTATTGCATGCTCCATTCTCTCTTGCTGTCCTGCCTCTCAGGTGAGGTTTTTTTGACAAGTTGGGCTGTGGGGGTGTCATAAATAATGAAACATTTAGGAGGAAAGAAAGGAGATCTTTGTGACACAAAAATATTACTTTTTCAGTTCTTAAAGCAGTGATGGATAAAGTATGGCCTATTTTTCTTTTTCTTTTTTTAAAAAAAAGGTGAATTGCAACTCCTGAAAGGCTTCTGGACAATCAATGCAAACTAATGATGTTACACAAGGAGAAAACAGGAAAAAAGTGTTTAAATCAGGGAAGAGAAAACTTCAACTCCCAGAAGACCCAGTGAGTATAACCATGGTCAAATCCAGGTTAGAGATGTGAAGGCCCGGAAAATAAAAAAAAACTGGGGAAAAATTTTTAAAAGTTTTTTTTTTTTTTTTTTTTCTGGAAGCCTTTTGGGTTTTTCTGAAAAATTGGGGGGGGGGGAGAGAGAAGAAAAAATGATTATGGAATATTTTATTTTAACATGATGAATAAAATATTTTAAGACAGGGTGTTCTAATATTTTCCAAATCATTTCTTTAAAATATGCATAGTATCAGATTTTTCTAATTTCTGTGCACTGAGGACAAGCAATTCCTAGGTTACAAACTGAACACTTCAATGCAAGAACAAGATGCATTTATTTCTTTAGGAGGTGCTGCTATTGTCATAACTTAGGAAAAGAAAAAGGTTTCACTTTTGTTTTTGCATGTGGGTGGATGTGTTTGGTTATGTTCTGTCCTCTTCACTGGGCCTCAAAGAACTAGAAGAAAATACAGAGCAACAAAAATAAATTTCATGCCCATTCATTGAAACCTAGGCCTACTTGCTTCTATACATTTCCTCCCTTTTCAATTTTTTTTATGAGAATGAGATTTTTATTTAATTTTTATTTAATACTGTGGAAAGGAATTATGAATTGTTAATTTTGGATTTTGAACATTGTTTTGTAGAGGTTTTTTTTTGTTCCACATAACCTAGTAAACAGTTCAGGAGATTGATACTCCATTTGATACTTACAATTACAAATAAATCTTATTTCAAAAGTATATTCTGTTTTTAATTATTGTTTGGATACTGTGGGGCAGGAAAGGCTGAGGGAGCTCCATGGAAGAGAGTCCCGCCCAAATCTGCGAGATTGAGAGGGAGGAATGGCGGGAGAAGCAAAGGCAAAGGGAGGAGGCCAGGGATGCCCGAATAAGGGAGGAGAAGGAGCGTGAAGAAGTGCGGAGAAAGTTTGAAGAGTCCCTCAGGATTGGAGAAGGGGAGAAGGCCAGAAAGCCTGACCCACCCACAGTTGTGGAGGTGGGGTTTGGGGAAGTAAAAAGGGAGAAACCGTGTGTCCTACCCCCAGGCTGGGAGTCGGTATGGATGGAGGATCTGTATACCAGGAGATGGGAATGGATGATGATGCCTCATGCTGAGGCTGAAAGTTATCGGAGGCGAGCTCACAAAAAGGGATGTTCCTACTGGGGAGAGAGGGAGGCCTGCGAATACAATAGAAAGTTAAAGATTAGGCAGGACTTGGCTTTTGAGCGATGGATGGAGAAGGTGATAGCCAAAGAGAAACGGACCGGGAGGTACTCCTGGGGAGGGGTCTGGCCCTCCGAGATGACTTCCCACTCTGGCACTTGCGATGGGTGAGACCTGGACGCAAGGCAACCTCGGAGGTTGGGGTGCAAGCTACGATACCGACCCCGGACTTGGAACTTCTGAAGGGGTCTGGTGGAACCCCCCCCTCTCTGGAGCATAAGGGGGCTTGAATTTCTCCTTGTTTACACCCTCCTGGGACTCTAAGAATAACCCTTTTACTGTTGATGTTAATACTGTTGAACCTGTTACAAAGAGAAGTGCCTCCAGAAGTATGGAAGAAGACAATAAAATGCCTGCTAATTCGGTAAAAAAAATGCCTCTTTATTGAGTTCTGAAAGGCGGGCAGTCTGGCGGAAAGGTGAACCCCACACAGATACACTATATTTTAATATGCTAGTCGTGGTAATTTTGTACCAAGTCAAATTGTCCATAGTCATATTTTATGTTCCTTAAGTAAAAGAATGACTTTCGAGCTATAAAAGGGAGTGGGGAATGCTAATGTAGCATTTTTTTTTCTTTTTTTCCCAAAAAATGTTTGGTTTTTGTTTTTTGAAAAAAATTGGGAAAGATTGTTTTTTCCCCGAACTTCAGAATTTCCAGAAGTTTTACATCTCTAATCCAGGTTATAGGATTTGTACTTCAAAACATCTGGAAGCACTTTGCAGTCCTTACTATAATGTGCAGTTCCAACATTTTGTGGCTGCGAGCTACTTTTCTTCTGAGGCAGTTTGGGCTTGATTCAACAATAAGGAGCCCATTCTGGGAGCCATCATATCACTATCCATTCAGCTCCACAGAGGGTGCCTTCCAAAGAATTAGGAGTCCTAGGAAGCACTATGGTCACTTTTAAAAAATTCAACTCAACAAGAAGAAGCAGTTATAGACTGGATTTATACTTCCAGTGAAATCCCCAAATTGAGATACCTAATCTGGAATCACAGCTAAACTGAAGAGTTTCCTCTGTTACCAAAGCAATATAGCTCAAACTCAGTCAATTCAATATACAGAGGACCAGGCCACAAATGGAAGAGGGCTGTAACTATAGACATAATCAAGCTTTTGATTCAAGTGTTTGTGGGGATTTCTCAAAACAATTCAATGGCTTCTAAGACCAAAGAACAATGAGGGTCATCAATTCCAAGGAAAAAATATTTCCAGATATACGAGTGGGTCCAGCACTCTCCATCAGCTAATGCAGCTTTCTGCTGGGCTTGTTGAAATGAGTCTAACTAAATATATCAAAAGAAGATGTCTTTATGTTAAGAGATTTGAAAGAGAATACTGTACTTGAAAAATAAAGAATTTTCGTATTCAAGTACAATACTGTACTTGAAAAATAAAGAATTTCATACTCCACTTGTAGTCCATATTTTAGCAATGTCTCTTTGGTGCGCGCACACAAAAAAGGGATGTTTTCACCTGTAAACCTCTGTACACATTTTAGAGAATACTGGAATACTTGAAAGGAACCCATATGACTTCAAATCAGATTTGATTTATGTTTTTCAGATGTTGTTCATCAATGAACTAGCTGTGTGCAGGACACATTGCATTGAAGAGAAGGAACAGGTAAGACCAATTAGAAATGTATTTGATTACACTCTCAAAAAAGAAAAAAGGGGAAAAAGAAAACACATTCAGAAACAAATGTCATTCCTCAGAAATGCAGAATGAATTTATGTATATTAGGCACAAAGATAATCATGAACCCATTGCTTGAGTAATCTGCTCAACCAGCTATTGAGTTTCAAAGACTCTCAAGCTTTTAACAAGTTTGCTGTTGCAGGGGAGGGAGTGAAGACAACAAACCTTAATTTGGTACCTGCTTAATTTTAAGAACGGCTGAAAGATTCAATTATTATAAAATATAATATACTCTCCCCTGCCTCAAAAGTTATCTTATGAAGTTGAATTCAAAAGCTTTCTTGCATGCTTATTAAAAAGCAAAAGTGTTCTGCTTATATACTGCCCATACTACTTCAAGTAGTCTGTGGGCGGTTTACAGTTTTAATTATAGTATGGCTACACATCCCCCCCCCCAGCAAGCTGGATACTCATGTTACCGACTATGGAAGGATGGAAGGATGAGTCAACCATGAGCCAGCTACTTGGGATTGAAACCCAGGTCATGAGCACAGTTTTACCTGCAGTACAGGCATTTAACCCCTGCAGCATAAGGCTCTTGTCACTTCTTAGTCACTTTTATTAGCTATAAGCTGGATAAATGTCTCAGTGAGTTAGGTATCTCTCTGTGGAGCCAGAGATCAAGAGTTTACTCTCCCACTATGCCTCCATGGAGAAAAAACACCCTGTTTAGCTTTGGAGAAAAACCATCTTGTGCCTCTTTGGAGAAAAACCAGTTTGTTTTGGCAAGTTACAAAGTCCCAGAGTGTCCCAGAAGAAGGTAGTTGTAAACCACTTCTGAATATTTTATACCCCCCCCAAAAAAAAACTAGAAAGGGTTGCCAGCCATAAGTCAGAACTGACTTGATAGCACATTGCTGTTATTGTTGTTGTTGTTGTTGCTGCTGCTGCTGCTGCTGCTGTAAAAGTTAAGGGAAGCCTCCTGCACAGTAAATATTTTACAAATTTAAAATTTGTATTTCAGTAATCAAATAAATTTGATTTCAGTAATCAAATTCCCTGCATCACTTTCCTCTCTTCTTCACAATGAGGGAAATGTGATTTCATCTCCTATACGTATAGGAGGGCAGCGGGGGGGGGGCAGGGCGGCGGGGGGGGCAGGGGGGCAGGGGGGCAGGGGATGGCGGATGGCAGGGGACGGCGACGGGCGTGGGGGGCGGACGGCGACGGGCATGGGGTGGGTGGGCGGTGATGGGCACAGCGGGCGGCGGGCGGACAGACAGTGGTGGCCAGCGGGGGGTCAGCAGGCTGGCCAGCACCCTCTGTCCATTTTGGCACCCTAGGCAACTGCCTAGTTCGCCTTAATGGACGCGCCAGCCCTGCATATACCCAGTGTATCAGTACTACACGTTAGCAGCACCTTGATGTTGTTTTACTTGCCATGGTGTTGTCCTACAGAATCCTAGTGTTTGTACTTTGGGGGGGGCACTTAGAATTCAGGGGAATGGTTTTGGCCCTCCAGCAATGATTTCCAAGCATTTCCCCAAGGTACATGTACCGGAGTCCTGTAGGAGGGATCCACGTCTAAGGAGTGTAGAGACATTCAAACTTCCAGAGCTGCTTTCAACCAGCTGTAGGAAAATTAGGCCTCTAGCTCATAAATACTGGGCTGCTTATCGAAGCAGGCCTGGAAATCAGCTCTCCTACTGTGTGGCTCTGGATTAAAATATGCATTGTTGTGCCTCTAAGGAATATTGGCTGAGATTCAATGCAAAATGAAAGGATTTGACCAATCTCTGCCAGCATTCCACTATTGGCAGCTCAAGCACTAAGTAAAAACCTCTATCTATATTTTCTGATTTCATACATAGGCCCTTCTCTTGCACGCACTTGCAACCACACGCATGAAGAAAAATCTGCTGAAGGTTCATTAGTGTTTGCTTCCTTTCATGTTTAATCCGTTTAATTAACAGTTTTTAATCATTTCCTTGTTTCTAATTAACTACATATTCAGTGCATAAGGAGTTGGTACAGCTTTTCAGTGGAACGCCCTCAGAAAAGAGTAGACTGAAACTTGACCTGGAGCAAATAAATTCTGTTTGAGTTTATAAAATAATTTCCCCAATTTCTACTCTCTTGATACTTGTTTGGTTTCTCTTTAATCTGCTGGAAAATCCCTTGTTTCCCTTGCCTCCATCTGGCTTCAGGCAAAAATGTGATGAATATTTTCATCTCAGAAGGAAAAACAAGCAATGAGAGATTGTTACCTTAGTACTATTTCCATAATTTGCTTCAAACCTTTTATCCAGTTCCTTTTGCCCTTTTGCTTGTTAAATGGACATAGATTTATGTCCTTCTCTAGCCAAAGTGAGGCTTTGTATGAATGCACCTATTAAAACAAACAAATGCTCCAACATGGTGGCAACAGTCAAGGATGGCAGATTTCACTCAAGTAGAAAAACTTTCCACACACTGTAGATTTATAAATCAAATAGTCAGATAAACATATAGCCTTCTTATAAAAACTTTTCTACTTTCCTGGAGCATTCTGAATTTTAAACAGAGCTAAACCAATATCATTTCTGATATCCTGAAGATGATGGGTATACATGCCGAAAGCTTGATCCCTTTTAACTGTATTAAAGGTTTTTAAAGTTTTCACATGGAAGCTAAACTTGTCAAATTTTTTGTAGATTTTTCAGCTTGTGGAGTGTTATTGGTCTACCTCTGTTTAAAATATAGTCTTCTTTTCTATGTGAGAGTAAAATATTTATTTATTTATATTTATTTATGAGTATTTTTTTACCCCACCCTTTTCCTTGAAAAAGGATCCAAGGCGGCTTTTACAGTAAGGAGGGATAATATATAGCCCAGTACAATTAAGACATATTCAAGTTTAAGAACAAGGGATTGAGGGGTATCTTACAGCATTAGAAGATGACATTAAAGCTAAAAGAGAATGCAAGCAGTTAAGAAAAGAGTATAAATTCATAGAATCATAGAGTTGGAAGAGACATCTAGGACCATCCAGTCCCACCCCCGGCCATGCAGGAATCCCCATCAAAGTAACCCAGACAGATGGCCATCCAGCTTCTGCTTAAAAACCTCCAAAGAATGAGACTCCACCACCCTCCGGAGTAGCATATTCCACTGCTGAATAGCTCTAACCATCAGGACGTTCTTCCTAATGTTCAAATGGAATCTCTTTTCCTGTAGCTTGAAACCAATGTTCCGAGTCCTACTCCCTGGAGCCATGGAAAAGAAGCCAGCCCCCTCTTTGATATGACATCCTTTCAAATATTTAAACATGGCTATCATATCCCCTCTCAACCTTCTTTTTGTAAGACTAAACATTCCCAGATCTCTAAGCTGCTCCTCGTAAGACATATGTTCCAGGCCCTTAACCATCCTGGTCACCCTCCTCTGGACCTGCTCGAGGTTGTCAAAATCCTTTTAAATTGAGGAGTCCATGCTTATTCCATGCAATCATGTACGGTAGACCATCTAAAAGTTATGACGAATAGGAACTAACAATTGATAACATTGTGTCAATGTAATCCCACAAGGAAAGATACAGGCAAAAAGTCATAAGTCGTTATAAACACAAATCTGTGTAGCCATGTATGGTAGTCCATCATTCAGGGAAAACTTGCCTGAAGAGAAAGTTCTTTGCCTGTTTCCAGAAAGACAGCAGGAATGGGGCAGTCCTGGCCTCTAGTGGAAGGGAGTTCCAGAGTCTTGGCACAGCAGCCAAGAAGGGTCTTTCAGGTGTTTCCACGAGTCATACCTGTGTTGCTTCTTTTAAGTCCATCAAGGTTGCATTTAGCAGCCATTTCACAATAAACTGTTTCTGAAATAACAATTAATTGTTTCAGGGAAATATTGCAGGCAAAAATCAAAGAAAAACAAAGCAAAACAAAAGACACAAAATGTGTGGCACCTTAAATACTAACTTTCATATTTTAATGTAACGTTTCGTGGACATGTCCATTTCTTCAGACATAGCTTATATGTCTGAAGAAGTCAGGCTTTGCACGTTGCTGATGGAACCCCTCTCACTTCATTGACCAACCACTTTCATCCCCTGAGCCCTACTTTGGTGACTTCCATCACTGATGGGCAATCCATCTTCCAGATCACCTGTTGGCTGATCCTTGTTGGAATGAGGAATGCACTGGTTTGGGGGAGAGGACGTAGAAAGCATATTTTTCTTCTCCACAGATTTTAGCCCTAAGCTCCAATAATAGGCAGTCAAGGAACAAGACCAATAGAAGGTGTGGGCATAAGCATGGCTGCCTCCTCCTCCTCCCATGTG
Organism: Phrynocephalus guinanensis; assembly: GCA_037367245.1. Classification (NCBI taxonomy): domain Eukaryota; kingdom Metazoa; phylum Chordata; class Lepidosauria; order Squamata; family Agamidae; genus Phrynocephalus; species Phrynocephalus guinanensis. The sequence continues at coordinate 62,147,452 of CM074734.1, read as the reverse complement.
CCACTACAGCTGGTCACACATATTTGAGAATTATTCAGTTTGTCCATGTTCTTTTTATTATTTGGGGGAGATGAAAAATTCAGAGTGTCTTTATGCACGACAATAGAAACTCGAGGTCATTGCAAAGAGGTCAAAAAGACCACCTTGGCTTGGATTTAGTTTCTCTTGGTCTAATTTCAAAGTGCATGAAAACTATACAACAATTATGAAAACCCTTCCTTCTTGTGAGGCTCTGCTCCCTTCCTCTACTTATTCGCTGTACATCAACATCCGTCAGAAACAAATGCCCTGGGAACATTGATTCTTGCAGCTGCATGTGTTTGTATGCTGCAGCGGCTAGCATGATGCTACAGCTCAGCCTCCTTTTTGAAATCCTCAGAGAAGCTCAAGGCATGCTTTCTTTAAAGAAAGAAAACATCCTGCAGTCAGGGCCGGTGCGTCCATTAAGGCGAACTAGACAGTTGCCTAGGGCGCCAAAATGGACAGGGGGCGCCACCCCCCACTGCCACCGCTGGCTAGCCTGATGCCCCCCCACCGCCGCCCCGCCACCACTGGCCACCCCCCCCCACCGCACGTCCGCCGCCGACCCCCACCGCCTCCCACCCGCCCCATCACCCGCCGCCTAGGGCACACACAAAAAACTAGCGCCGGCCCTGCCTGCAGTGTCTGTATTTAACCATAATGGCCTCTCTTCTCTCTGATTCACCAATGCAAGGATGCTTATGTTGACCTTTCCAATACCTAAAGCAGATTCAGCTGACTCTTTAAAAAGGGTGGTCCTTGTACGTGATCCAGAGGCAAGAGTTAAGTGCTTATTGTGTGTGTTTCTTCTCTGATGTCAGGTCAGAACCAATTTATAGTGACACTAGTATGGGTTTCAAGGTAAGTGAGCTATTTAAGGAGTGGTTCTACCAGTTCCACTTCCTCAGTGTGTTTCAATGACCAAGTGGGGACTTGAATCCTGTTCTCTAGAGTTCTAGTCCATCACTCTATCCATTGCACCACACTGGTCTATTAAACCACTAAACACACACACACACAGCCCTCGGAAGGTATGGGGGGTAAATCACAAGAGTTCCAAATGCCAGCTAGATATCTAGCCATGATTTTGGAACTCTTGTATTTTCCCACCACACCATTTACATATAAGTGGAGCCCAGTCTGATAAAGGCCTGCATGGACTGAAAGCTAGCTTTTTTTTTTAGTGGTCTTAAAAATTTTTAGAGGTATTGCCAATCCTTGCCTTTGAACAGTAACAATAGAATGCTAAACTGTCAAGGTGCCCAAGGCCAAAGAACAATTGCTGCTCTTAAGCTCTAAAAGCTAACGGATTTGTACTTGGGAGCAGCCAGAGAAAGAGAGAGAGAGAGAGAGAGAGAGAGAGAGAGAGAGAGAGAGAGAGAGAGAGAGAGAGAGACTCTCAAGCCCTTTTCTGCAGACCCTGCTTCCCAGCAATATTAAATAATCGGAAAGAATTTCAAACACCTTAACCATTTAAATAATTGCAAAACTGTAGTCAATTGCAGTGAGTGCAGTGTATGCAGAATAAATTCTGGATCTGCTCTAGATCTGTACTTACTGGGTCTCCTGGTAAAAAAAATATTTTTATCTTCCTCTGAGCAAATAAGCCGACTGTGTCATAACCTACCAGTGTGCTGAATGCTGATGTGAGGGCAGGAATTGGAAGCTTTGTGAGCATCTTTTACAAGAACCCCAGAGCATGACATCTTGCTGCTTGCAGGAGATATTGTGAAGGATATCCGAACTACTTTGATTCTACTTGCTTTACTTGGTCCAGTGGCACAGTAATAATACAGTGCATAAGACATGGCCTTCCCTGCTTTGGGAAACATACACAATAAGGTGTTTCATCATGTAGAAGGCAGGACGTTTACAAACAATGATAATACTGTATGTGATCGCAAGCAAACTATTAGCATTCTCTGTGTGGGGTATCATCGCATTTTACTGGTATGTAGAGATGGGCACGAAACGAGTGATTTTTCGTTTTCGTTTTCATTTTTTCATTTCATTACGCAACGAAAACAAAACGAATTTTTTAAAAACAAAACGAAAATGAAGCCGAAACAACCAAATTTGCCGTGTTTTTCGTTTTCGTTGCAGCAGATGCATTGAACTAAAAAGAATGCTAACGAAACAGCAATTTTTTGTTTTTGTTTTTGTTTTTTCGTTTCGTTACCTAACGAAATGAAAATGAATTTTTTTGCAAAAAACGTCATGAAAACAAAAACAAACCAAAACGGACCCCTAAACGACCAAACGACAAACGAAACACCATTTTTTGAGTCGTGCCCATCTCTACTGGTATGCATAAAATATATGCAGATAATAAATGTTCAAAAATACCTGACAATGCAAGAAATGTCTGGAGATTATGTGATGGCAACATTTGCGAAGAGAAACATGGGGAGAAAAATGAGCTGTGTGTCTAATGAAAATTGTGCCAGGATACACCATTTTGCACTGGTTTCATGGCAGAGAATTTTTCATTCCTGTGTGACACAGCCCTTTGTAGACAGAAACACAAGCATGGCACCAATGGTCTGGTTTCTTGTCCTCTTCGGCTGTGATCCTACACAGTTCACTGTACACAAAAGGACTCCTCCCCATCACCGCCTTGGGTGCCTTACCCTCCACTAAATGTTAAGAGATAAAAACATCCTTTCTGTGAAGACGGACCGTTCATTTTCACAACTGCAGACCCATTCTAGAAGCTTACACCCTTGCAAATCGTGCCAAGTGACTGATCACAAGTGATGCCTCTGGAAAAATTTCCTCTCTCAAGCAGAATTATCATATTTCAAAATATTAATTTTTTTATGCCATAATAAGGAGACAGATGGTTTATTTGATTTTTGTTTTTAATGTAAACACATCAGGAGCAGTGGTAGTTCGGGAGAGAAGGATTAAGGCAGTGGTGGCCAGTTTTGGACCACAACTCCCAGAATTCCAGGCCTGTATTTACCAATGACAAAGGACTGTGGGAACTGTGGTCCAAAACATCTGGAGGGCCAAAGTATGGCCACCACTGGATTAAGGATTGTGGCATTTACCCCTTGGTGGTGAATAATTCATGAGAAGTATCTGTTTTGATTGGTTGGTTGGCAACCAATGAGAGAGTGGGGGAAGAACCTGAGGGGATTTAAGGCTCTGCCCAGCACTGATTTAGTCAGATAGGGACAGTTAGGTTCTGGCTGTGAGACTTATACTTACAAGAGAAAGAAGATATAGGATTTAGAACTTCCACGAGGAAAACTAAGTGAGGAGTATCTGAAAACTTAAGAACTGGGTGTGCAAGTGATCAGCGTAGTCTGTAACATAACTTTAGAGTGATTGAGCTATATTCTTCCTTTCGTTTGTACCTATACACTTATTTATGAGTTTGATTTTACTTTGTAATAAATAAACTTCTTTTATCTTTATTCAATTTAAAATCAGTCTGAAAGCACTAATTTACTAATGAAGCTAGCTGGTGGCAGCGAAAGAGAAAAATTAGAAGTGGTGCATGTCAATAGCCTGTGAAAGGGCCGGGGGCAAAGCATGGGAACGCTATAAGAATCAGCCATCCTGAGTGGCAAATTGGCAGAAACGTAGGGCATAGATTTAAAAAAAAAAGTAAATGGCACTTGCATGGCCCAACACGCTCATACGGCAGCTTTTAAAAAAGTGAAGGAGTTGCATTCCATGTAATCATTCCCAATGGAAAATAGTTCACCCCTTTGCCTCTCCACAGTTTGGAAGTCTTGGCCTTTGTTTTTATGCATGTCACCTTAGCCTTTTCCAAGTAGAAGCAGCCTTCAAAATGAAAATCTAAAGCTGGAGTTGAACCCCGAATCCACTAATCCAATGATGGCAAACCTTTTAGAGACCGAGTGCCCAAACTGTGATTCAAAAGCCACTAATAATTTGCAAAGTGCTAATACAGCAATTTAACCTGAATACAGGTGTCTATGAGGGGGCAATGTTGGGTGCCCACAGAAAGGGACCCTGGTGCCACCTTTGGCACCTGTGCCATAGGTTCGCCAACACTGCACTGATCCCTCCTCCCCCATGGGTTTTAGTTTGCTTGTTGTCCACCCAAAAACATAGCTCTGCAAAACAGTTACCATGCCCAACTCAAGACAACATGCAACCTTTGGACTAGACTGCAGTAACAAAAATTCAGGGACCATGAATCAAACCCTAAAACACTTGGAATTCTTATGTTTTGGGACTGTAAGTCCCAGAATCCACCAGTCAGGAAACCTACTGGGAGGTGTAGTCCCAGAATTAACTTTCCGAACACTAACTGATGAGAGAGACCAGGGCAACAAATACACCTCCATAAAAACAAGCCTACCAGAGGGGGTTTTTCCTCTTAAAGACCTCCAGCAGTTTTAATTGCCGCTAGAATTTTCTGAATGCTTTTCTAATTATCTTCCATGAAGAATCATAAAGTTAGAAGGGCCAATAAAACAGGCTTTAGTTGGCAAAGGAGGCAGCAAAGTGGATGTGTAAGCAATAGGGCTCACTATTAAGAGACAGAATTCATCACTGGAACAGGAAAGGCTGATTTTTACTGTCAGCAATAACTCACAAGGTCTTGTGACAGCTTTGCCTTTCCTCGTACATCACAGCAAACATGAGTTAAAGACTTCTGTCGAATCTTGCTGTGCTGCTTCAGCTGCTGTCACCAATTTCCCCACTCAGGATGGCTCAGAAGGGAAAAACAAAGCCTGTGGGAAATTAAGGGCAGAACACTTTTGTATTTATTCCAAATGTGTGTGTAGTTTTGGTTTGTACATTCGACTCAATGACATAGTGATAAATTTGGAGCTTCAGGTGCTCATCATGGCACTTTGTTAGCCATTCCCCTGGAGAATCCAAAAAAAAAAATGCAGACAGCTGACCACCTTATGTTGACAAATATGTTCAACCACTTTTCGTTTCCACTTGGGGAGGTCTTTTGCAAACTTCACAGCTCTTAACTGCCTTTTAAAAACCAAATCATCCTCAAACACGCTGCATTGCTGCAGAGGTTCCTTCAAGCAATACATTGTTGCAGGAAATCCCATTTCTCCCTCAGCTACCAGGAAAAAACTGCAGCTTAGCTGAGAGGAAACCGAGCAATGAGGGGGGTCTCATTCCTATTAATGTTGTTGGATTCTGAACCTAAGAGCTCTGGCTCAGTTACACTACATGGCAGAGTATGACACAGACCAATTCTAGATAAGTCAATTTTTTTTGTACAACATTTTCCCCTTCCTGGATGGTACAGCTTGGGAGGTCCAAACTTTCCATTTGTAAGCCTTCTGTATTTGCTCACTCCTGCTGCCCCCCACCCCTGTTTTCTTCCCCTCCCCCATCCCTTTTAAATCACAGAAAATGTGTTCAGGACAAAGAAATGGAATATACCCATGGATGTCCAACCTTTTCAGTGTATCCTCAAAGCTCCTATTTAGCTCTGTGAAGAAATTACTGTGAACAGGAAAATGTTTCTAGACATTGACATGCAAACAAGCTCACCAGGCAACCCTCCATACAGTTTGCTTCCAAATTCTGCTAAGCCAAATTGGCACAGCTGGGGGCGGCTGAGATGAAGCAAAGATTTGTGTATCTCCCCTCCACACTCCACCCACCCTTGCACTCTTCTTTTTCTTTCTTGATGGATGCATTCATTTCCTTTACTCGTCTTTTGCAAGCAGGGAGTGTAAAGTGCTTTTCTTGTTTTCTATTTCTATTTCATTTATTTATGGTTGAAACAACGAGCATTGCATGAGACCACGGAAATGTTAGCTGCAGCAAACGCAAGTGAAAATTCTAGAAAGGCAATAAACCTACCCAGCCTGTTGTCTAGTCAAAAGATGGTTAGCTCATTTATGTCTGATGAATTGTGTGTAGCTGATTCATTGTTTGAATAACTTACATAGCACTACCCTGTTGGAAATGAACATTTGTCTTCACCAAGCAGTGAAAACAAGCAGTGGAAGGCAGGGAGACCCCAACATGTTAATGACTTGTCTATATAGGGATGCCCACAAGATTTACTGAACTATTTTTAGGCAATTAGTCCCTAGTTTCCACATACTTTTCTACTCAGCTTTCACTAGAAACTTTACCAACACTGTCATGGAACTACACCTGGGTTAACACAATGAAGAAATCCAAATCAGATGCCAACAGAGTTTTGTCTAAGAAGTTGAGTATATGGGTATTTAGACTGCTGTTTGGTCTGCTGTGGGGAGTAGGCAAAAAGGAGTTGCGCCCTATTGCAAAAATAGGTTACAGGCGATACCTTCATAGGCCACTATTAAAAATAAAAAAGGAACATTGCAAGCTTTCGAGTGCAGTCAATCACCCTTCTTCAAAGCAGGTCCCAGAAGTTCAGACATGGTGAAAGATGTTCTTTACCAGGAGGTTACTTTTAAAGTCCTTAGTTAGATGATGTTCTTAAAATCTAGGGCTAGGTGATGTTGTAGCCAGGGCAGGAGTCTTGTTGGAGGCAAGATGGGCAGTTGTAAAAGGCTGTTTCTTAAGTCACACCCCCGTTCTTCAAACAAAGAAACATGGGTCACCACCCCCTCCCTTACCCAGCCCCATTTGGCACTACGAGACATACAAATCCCTTTTTACCTGGGTGGGTGGGGAGAGAAAATGGTTGATACAAAGGACCCATGTGCTTCATTCTGGGCTTGGGGGTAAAAAAAAATTGTAAGTCCACTAGGTTTGCCAATTGGAACCGGATTGAATTAAATTTATATTACCTAGTGGAAGCAGTTTTGCCCTTTGATGTTGAGAGTTCTTCTTCCTCATTCCAGGTCTCTGGGGAATGCCAGCTCAGTGAGCACTAGAGGTTATCCTGTAGACCATTCATGCTGCCCTTTGCTGTATAAAGCTTGGCATCCCTTTTCCTGCTAGGAGTGCAGGCATGATACTGTGCAACAATATTGAGCCATTTCCTTGTGTTTTGATTTATTGATACAGAAGCACAATATGCCACATTCATAAACAGTGGTTTTTGAAGAAATGAATATCAAGCAACACTCACAACCATAACTAAGTCATTGTTTGTGTAAACGCCTGCGCTTTGTTCCAGCATTTTGTTTAAGAGGCCATTCACACTTTGATGAAACCATTCTTGAAATAGCATTAGCAAATATTGACTCTGATGTATATTTCATGCAAATTATCCACCATAGTTCCTAGTTCTTATTTCTGATTATGCAGAATGTAATAATTTGGGATGCGTTTTGCAAAACAAATAAATAAATACACCCTACACACCACCTACCTTTTTAAAAAATGATAAAACAGTTATTTGATGTACCTGTTGATTTAGAAATGGTATTTAGAGCTCAATAATAGGATTGGGCATCTTACAAAAAATGACACGCTGTTTTGTCATTTCGTAAGCTTACAAAATGTTACAAAATGAAACAGCAAACAGCATGTTGTCAAGAAATGAAATGAAACACCATATTTTGTTTTGGAAATGAAATGATTCATCCTAGTGGCAAGAAGTCTCTTGATCCAGCCATCTTGAGAAAAGAAGATTTATTTTCGAAGTGATTGATTTGTTTGTTTTCGTTCCTTCCCTTCAGCTGTTGCTTATCTCCAAACTTGATCTGCCTGCCTGCAGCTAACCAGGAGCTGAGCTCTTCTGTTCCTTTCCCTGTGCTGGATGTCCCTGTGTAACTGCAAGTTGATTTAAAGTTTAAACTGATTGTTTTCCTTTCCTGATTAAGTAGGTCTGTGCTATGGTTATTTTTTATATATTTTTTCCTTCCTCCCACCAATCAGCTGTTGAGCTTATCTCTCTGATCTCACCATGCATCAGCTAGCCCTCAAGTTTCCTGGTTGTTTTATTTATTTATTTATTTTAGTGTATTTTTGCCCCACCTTTCTCCTTGGAAAAGGACCCAAGGTGGCTTGCAGTAATGAGGGATAATATACAGTCCAGTACAATTAAGACATGTTCAAGTATTTGAGAACAAGGAATTGAGGGACATTTTACAGCATTAATAGAAAACATTACATTAAAAACTACAAGGTTATAAGTAGTTATAAACACAAACTCTATGTGAACCTATAGATTCATATAAAAGACACAAGGTAGTCCCATCATTCAGGGAAAGCTTACCTGAAGAGAGAGGCCTTTGGTTGTTTCCAGAAGGACAACAGGAATGAGGCAGTCCTGGCCTCTAATGGGAGGGAGTTCCAGAGTCTGGGTGCAGCAGTTGAGAAGACCCTTTCATGGGTTCCCACGAGATGTTCCTGTGAGGGTGGCAGGATAGAAAGAAGGGCCTCTCCTGATGACCTTAACACCCAAGTCAGTTCATACTGTGAGATTCGATCTTTGAGGTAGCTAGGACCCAGGTCGTATAGTGCCTTGTAGGTCAGGTTCGATAGCTGATTGGCAGCCAGTGGACCTGTTTCAATAGGGGTGTTATGTGATCTATATACCCTGCTCCAGCCAGCAGTCTGGCTGCTGCATTTTGGACCCGTTGAAGTTTCCTGAGACTTTTCATCCAAGGCAGTGTGCTCCCTGTTAAATAAAAAAAGGAACCCACTTGCCAATGCAGGAGTATACTGGATACCTTGTAGTTGTGGCCAGGTATATATTGGGACCACAAAGTGCAGCATCCAGACCAGAATCAAAGAGCATGAAAGACACTGCAGATTAAAACAACCTGAAAAATCAGCAGTAGCTGAACATACCCTGAAACAAACTGGACCTGAAGTCCTCTTACAGGACACAGAGGTACTGGACAACACTACCAATCACTATGTCAGACTACACAGGAAGCCATGGAAATCCACAACCATAAGCACAGTTTCAACAAAAAAGAAGTCTAAAAATTAACAAAGCCTGGCTTCCATTACAAAAAGCTGTAGAGTTCAAAAGGTCAAAGCTCAATGATTCCCCATACAACCACAAAGGTGTTCAGTTCACACAATAGAACAGCTAAAGACACCCATCTAGGATCGTTGCTACTCCTGATTGCATTGAAACTTCTTAATCCCTTCATCACAATACAATGACTAACACCTATTTTCCTGCATAGGACAAGTTTCTCCAACTTTGAAAACCTCAGTCTCACTCACTATATAACCCAGAGCACAGAGAACTCCTTGTTCCCTGAGCTCCCTGCCCTCTGAAGATGCCAGCCACAGAGTCTGGCAAAACATCAGGAAGAAAAACTTCCCATACACAGCCAAACAGTCCGAAAAACTCACAACTATTGGATCCCAGCCGTGAAAGGCTTCGAGAATACAAAGCTCCCCATTATTTATAGACTTACAAATCTTTCTTTTTGTGAGGAAAATTCTTTTTAAAAAATCCATTATTAATGAAACAAAATGAAACAAAACAAAACAAAACAAAATGCTATATTTCCATTTTCTGCCCATCTCTACTCAAGAACATTAATAATTCTGTGCTAAATGACTACACCATTGACTTTAATGAGAGCAGGGAAATCTGTCTGTGCACCGTTAACATGGACAAAGATTTCTCTGAAGCTAATGGATTTTAATGTGCACATGAGTGACTGTAACGATGAAGCTTCTGATTGATTCCACAACCACTTTCCACACTGATGGCAGAATGGTATCACTGACACATTAATTCTATTTTGTGTGTGTGTGTTGCATTGTTACAGTCGTGACTGACTCTTCATGACTCCATGTCCATGGAGTTTTCTTGGCAGGAATACTGGAATGGTTTGCCAGTTCCTACTCCAGGCACCTACAGCACCTGGTATTCCCTGGTGGTTTCCCATCCAAGTAGTAGCCAGGGCCAACCCTGCTTAGCTTCCGAAATCAGGCGAGATTGGATGTGATTAGGGCATCTATTTCGGGAAACTGCAACTTTAAGTTGAACCAATAAAGCAAATCTGGATGATGACAGAACGCAAGTCTGTATTTATTTATTCTGCATAGACTTCACCTGCTTGCCAAGACCAGGACTCAAGGCAGCTCACAACATTAAAATAGATACAGGTAGGAACAGATAGGACTTTGAATATTGAATGAGTGTGTTCAATAAAGACATAAATGAAAGATCAGAATTGTTTGTGATATTATTTTAGGCACCTTATATTTGTCACTAGGCTTTCTTAGAGGAAGATCAGATCACATTGTATGACACATTAATGCAGAACATCATGACATTTCAAAAGGTTCACAGACTTTTTCTTGCAATTGTATCTGCTCTGGATCAATAATTTGGATTATGACAAAGCTACATGTAGAAGCTAATCGTTATTTTTCCACAATAATATCCTACCTTTGGAGTACCAGAAGACCCCAAGTCCTATGAAATAAATATATAAGTATAGAATGTGGGGGAAATTCAGAAAGTTGCAGCTCCTGGAGTACAGAAGCAGCCGGCCGTCCCCTTTAGGTAGAGCAGGCATTTTCCCGCCTGCTTTTCGGGCCGGGAGGGTCCAAAAACTTCAGCCTGGAATTCAGCCAGCCTTTTCCTATCTGGTTCGAGCTCCATTGTGAAAAACGGAACAGCAATGCAGATAGGACTTTGAATATTGAATGAGTTCTTTCTGTAAAGATTATATCAATGCAAGGAAGTCAGGCATGAAAGCGAACTGTTTCAAAAGATGACTTTTTCTTGCAATTGTATCTGCTCTGGATCAATAATTTGGATTATGACAAAGCTACATGTAGAAGCTAATCGTTATTTTTCCACAATAATATCCTACCTTTGGAGTACCAGAAGACCCCAAGTCCTATGAAATAAATATATAAGTATAGAATGTGGGGGAAATTCAGAAAGTTGCAGCTCCTGGAGTACAGAAGCAGCCGGCCGTCCCCTTTTAGAGCTGGAGTCCAAAATTCAGCCTGGAATACAGCCAGCCTTTTCCTATCTGGCTCCATTTCTTTTCTGTAAAGATTAATCAATGCAACGTTGAAAGCTTTTTGCTTTGGCTTGAAAAATTCTTTCTTTCTTTCTTTCTTTCTTTCTTTCTTTCTTTCTTTCTTTCTTTCTTTCTTCCTTCCTTCCTTCCTTCCTTCCTTCCTTCCTTCCTTCCTTCTCTGGGCAGTTTACAACAAAAAACAGGAACAACGGTTAACATCATCAGACTGAATGAAAGTCAAATCAAATTAATATCAAGGAACAAAATATGCTAAACATTATGGCATTAAGGACATTTTTAAGTTTAAGAAATAATATAAATGTGCAAAATACAACACAAAATAAAACAATGACATTTAATTTGTTTATATTTTAAATGATAAATGGACCCACTAAAAATATTCCCTTTTAGTTCAGACATCCTGAAGGCAGTCTCCAGCTCTTTTTCTGGTCTGTAATGCATTTTTAAGCAGACTTTTCCCTTTCGCCTTTTGGCCTATTCAAACAAGGCATTAGACAGCAAGGTGTGCCTATATCGTCCAGTGGGATTAAAATAGAAGGCAACTTTTGCAATATCAATACAGTGCAATGCATTTTAACTGCTTTTTTTTAATGCAGTCCATGGGTTTCAGGAGAGCTCACTTCTGAAAACGACTGTTTTGGGAGCACAGTGCTAATAATATATGACGTATGCCTGGCATTCTTTTGTAGGTGCTGTGGGTAGCAGTGCCTGCTCTGCCTTGTGGTATATACACACAGAGCCATATATTCAAACCTAAAAATGCCAACATTTTTATTCAAGAAGAAGAACCAGAGAAATTGTGTTTGTGCAGAAAGGAAGATCATTTCCTTGTGCTGGCGTATTTCTATCGCTGTCCCAGTATGAAATGTAACCTCCTTCCCTGTTTAACTTCCAAGTAAAGCTAAATCTCTCTGCAACAGCTGTTTCTAAGCCAACATAGCTGCAATCTCTGCCTGCCACAGAATATGATTTGGTGCAACGTGCAGCTGATTTAAAGGATAAACTGGGTTCAAGGGTTACACACACTTCCAACAGATACATTATTTTGGCATGGCATGTTTTTGGAAGGATTTTTGTTTTCTTCCCTCTTCTGACCAAAGCATGAAAAGCCTAAATGAAAATTTTCCTGATAGCTTTGAAGACATGGCTCCATAAAGAGAAAGGAGCTTTTCAGCAGCCAGCCATTAAGGCCCACCAATCTAAGTCTAGGCCTGTTAAAAGCAAACGAAGGCAGCTGCTAACATTAACTTTTGGAATCTGCTTTACAATGGTAAACAACTTTAATCCAGTAGGATCAGAAAGGAAATCCTGCAATAATATGCACCCCATGTCAGGGCTCATTTTGTCATGGCCTATTTCTAGAAGGTTGCATCAAACCATCAGTACTGACCTGGTCCATTTCCATGTCACTCAAGTCCTCACAAGGAAGTTTCATTCAATAAGGTATTAATGGTCCTACGGGCTAAGCAAGTCACTGGTGGGGGAAGTAAGCAGTGACGGTTACTTCACGTCCACTCTCATCCCAGGAGGAAGTTCATTGCGTGTTGATGTCGGTCGCGGTCACATGGTCTTCTTGCAGTTCTGTCCCTGTTCCCGTGTACGCACGGGCATGATTGATGATACCGGCATGACTGTTTCTGCACGTCCTCGTTCCATGATGAGATGTGAAATTTCATGCCTTTGTTCTCCGTTTATTTTTTCGGCCCGACCTTCCATTTTTCGATGTTTTGGTTTTCTGAAGCCTTGCCTTCAATGCGTTACAGAGCTAAGTTTGAGGCATTTGTCTTTTAATCTCTCTGCACTGCATTGCTGACTCCATAGGGAATGTACTGGCAAATGGCACTTTGCACTCCTCCCACTAGATGGAGAATGGCACGTTGCGTGACGAGCCTTACATCACAGGCACTCGTATCAGAACGAGAAGTGAGATGAGGAGATTCCTGAGGCCAGGGAGGGGAATCTTTCATCCCGCTTAGATCGCAGTTCAGGGGGCGTGCTCGGGACGACCTCCCCTTGTCCCACAATGGAAGTGTGGTAAGATTTCTTTGTACCACTCTCCAGCGGGACCGCGAACAGCGATGAGATGGACGTGAAGTATCAGCCAGTGTTTCCCCTCATTGTGATCCAATTTTCCCTCCTGCTTTGTCAAGCCATAGTAACTACTGGCAACAGGTGGGAATAAATCTCTAAAAGATAGATGCAGAGGCTAAGAACAGTGGGGAGCAAGCTATTTATGCTCTTCTGTGATCATAAATCAAAGGGTGTTTACAAGTATTTAAAACTGAAGTACCTACTCAGAAATAAACTGCACTTGGCATGCATGAAGGCTGGTGCAATGAATCTCAGCTGTATTTTACAGGAAAAGAAGGTGTTGTAGTGGAACCTATTCATTGCATGTATAGTAGGAAACTGCCCAAATGAAAGAGAATGGCACCCAGCCCTTCTCATATTGTTTTGCTGTTGTCTATGCCATTGTTGGCACAGCTCCCCAAAACTCATCATAACCTGAAGTTCATTCCAGGTAACAAATACTGTATCCTGCATTCCTGTTCAAGAGGCTAGTGGTATTACACCTCAAATAGAAGAGATTTCCCAGCAATTATATATGTTTTTGTGACTATGGAGCCCCTTACATGACAATAAACCCCACTAAACTTAGTCAGGCTTATTTTTGAGTAGACATTAAGTATAATGTCAACCTGCATTGTTAGTATGCCTTGGACATCTGTTCCGTTATGAACTATAACTTCACATACACATACAAAGCTATTAAGGGGAAGAAAGTGCTGGATCCTGCTCACCCTGGACTCTTGTGGTGGGGGAGCATTCTGACTCCCCTCTCTGTGCAAGAGAAATGCATGAGCTCAGCTAAGAGTGTCCAGATGAAATGCAAAGCTAGAAGAAAAGGTTCCTTAAGAGAAAAGACTTCCTAAATAGCAGGGGTTTCCTTAAGAGAAAGCTCTTCCTCCCAGGGAGATCGTGAAGCCCAATCTGGTAGCTGAGTTCCATCCTTAGTCAAGACCACACAGCTGAGTTCAGGATTAAGCTCTGAAGGTGACAGGTATTCTTCATATTCGGAAATCTGTCTGCCTTATATCCTGAATCATACTGTTGATGCCTTGCTGAGTATGACTTTTGGGCTGCTTGACAATGCTTCTTGGACTCCTGACCTGGCTTGATCTTTGGGTTGTTCATGGTATTTGACTTCAGACAACCCACTGCTTTACTGGTCTTAGTGTAGGACTCTGCTCCTTAGATCTCTGGCTACAGAGGCCTAAGTCTCTGCCACTTGAGCTGACTTTCCTAGCAGGAGAAAAATCTCTTATACAGGATTAGTCCTAAATGGATCTTTCCTTCCCTATTTCATTCCATTAACACACCCTCCATAGCTGTCCACACCACATCCCACATCACTCTTGTAAAGCAAAGCACTCTCTGGGAGGTTTACAATTAAATTATGCAGGCTACACATGCCCCTCCCCCCCCAGCAAGCTGGGTACTCACTTTACCAAACTCACAAGGATGGAAGGGTGAGTCAACCATGAGCCAGCTACCTGGGATTGAACCCCAGGTTGTGAGCACAGTTTTGCCTGCAGTACAGGCATTTAACCACTGCGCCATGAGGCTCCAGAATCCAGATAAGAGATCTGAACAGCAGCAAGAGTACACCCACTGCCATTCATGTGAAAATGTAATAAAGGCTAATAGGGATGGGCACCCAATGAAAAATGAATCACTGATTTCTTGGATCTTTATGTAACAAAACAAAACGGGGAAGCAGTGTTTCATTAGTAACGAAATGAACCAGCAGTTTTTGTTTAAAACAAATGGATTTATTTCTCTGTAAAATGCCCCCCTGGGTCCTAGAGACACCAAATTTGGTGGGTATCTTCCTTGGACTTTACCATTTAAGTCCTCCAAAATTAGAGAGATTTGAGGTTTAGGGGGCTGGGTTATTTAACTTCAAAGGGGGTGCCCCCAGAAAAATGTCTAATTGCAATGTTGTGTGCTTGAAAATAGTGAATCCAGACTCCACAGGTCTAATGTGGAGTGCTCTTTTTGACAAGCTCCTTGCATTTAACCACTGCGCCATGAGGCTCCAGAATCCAGATAAGAGATCTGAACAGCAGCAAGAGTACACCCACTGCCATTCATGTGAAAATGTAATAAAGGCTAATAGGGATGGGCACCCAATGAAAAATGAATTGCTGATTTCTTGGATCTTTATGTAACAAAACAAAACGGGGAAGCAGTGTTTCATTAGTAACGAAATGAACCAGCAGTTTTTGTTTAAAACAAACGGATTTATTTCTCTGTAAAATGCCCCCCTGGGTCCTAGAGACACCAAATTTGGTGGGTATCTTCCTTGGACTTTACCATTTAAGTCCTCCAAAATTAGAGAGATTTGAGGTTTAGGGGGCTGGGTTATTTAACTTCAAAGGGGGTGCCCCCAGAAAAATGTCTAATTGCAATGTTGTGTGCTTGAAAATAGTGATTCCAGACTCCACAGGTCTAATGTGGAGTGCTCTTTTTGACAAGCTCCTTGCATTATCTGGGGAGCAGAGGCTGAGAAAAGTCAAGACAAACTACTGGGAAAGGCCAGCTGGGACTTGATCCTACTAGTGGAAGGACGCAGAAAGTCTCCTCAAGGAAATCTGAGAGTTGGACGAGTTCTTTGGGAACAGAACAAGGAGAACAGAAATAAATTGCATAGCAATGGAAGATGTGTTAAGCAAACAGGGAAACAGTGTTTTGCTCCAGGCAGCAAGAACCTCATAGGGTAATAATCTACCTTGTAATGTCAAACCAGCCCTCAAGGTGTTTCTGTTCTTTTAACAGCCTCTTGTGGAAAGCTCCTTTTGCTCATCCAGGCAAACTGTGGCTAAAGCAGCAGAAAGTCACAAAGAGCAGGTCATGGGGAAGCACTGTTGTTCTTACCATCATTACATCTTAAAAAAAAAACACCAAGAGGTGTAGGACTGTGCCCATGAGAAGATTTCTGGGTCAAATAGCCCACTTGGGATTAGGACTGATAACAATAGTGCTTCTTATCCGCATTTTCTCTCCCTGACTTTGTTTGCAAGGAACTATCCTATGAATTGCAGCATAGTAGGAACTGCGGGTGGAATCTCTTGCAGAGTTGTGCTTTTTGCTTTTGCTTTTTTGTTAAATTCCTCTACCTGTGTAGCAGAAGTGTGGGGATTCACGGAGAAGAACACCTTCCATAGATTAATTCACCACTTTTCTCATTAACGGGCACTTTGAGTCTCAATAACTCACCTGAGACATAACTAGGAGAAAAATAGCAATAGCAATAGACCTCAATAGACTCCAGAGAAGTAACAAATTCTTAATGGAGAGTCAGGGTTCTCTTTGAAATCAGAGTCAGGAAGAAACAACTGGTTAGTGCTGAACAGATTGACAATCACTCCATCCCAGAAAGGACTCCCCCGTAACTTTCTCCAGGCAGCATGCAAACTTGCTAAAAAAAACCTGCAACAGAATCCAGATTTAGGGTATATACATATGAGAATTGTTCATGTGAATAATCAGAAGGCACTGTTTTGCACAGTTTCATCTTTCCCCCCAGTATGCTTCTGTGTAAAGAAAAAGATGGAAGAAGCAATAGAAATATGAACTGCAGGTTGATATAATGTGAAGAATGTGGGGAGCAGAGCAAATGATATGACCAAACCTTATCTGAAATTGCTCTTTGTAATACTTAGAGCAGACTTACTAAAATTCATGGAATTTGATCCATTGACAAAAATACCTCAAATCTCAGTGAGTACAATATTGCTGTGGGTCTATGCCTAAGGGCTAGAGATGGGCACGAAATGAATTTTTTTACTTGTTTTGTTATTCATTATATGTTTTGTTAGGGAACGAAACGAATAACAAAGGGACTCCATCAAAGAAAAACGAAATGCTTCATTTTTCGTTCTGGTGTACCTTTTCCTTCTGGGCCAGGCCAGGGGAGAAATAAAAAAACAACAGAGGCACTAGCGCCTCTCAGCTGGGAAGCGCTGGCCCCAAGCCAGAGTTTCTCAGCTGTAAAAAGAAAAAAGGAAAAAAAAAGCCCCACAACGGGGACTATTTAAAATAGTACCCCCCCAAAGAAACGTGTCCCTTGGCCACACCCAGCCAGAAAAAATGAAACAAGAAGTTTAAAAAGAAAAATGAAACAAACGAAATACGAAATGATTTTTTAAAAAAAATCATTTCATATTAAATGAAATGAAACAGGGGCCAGGGCAACGAATAATGAAATGAAATGCCATTTTTGTGTTTCGTGCCCATCTCTACTAAGGGCATATCTACACTACACAGTTCCAGCAGTTTGGTTTAACTCCCCTTGTTCTATCCTACAGAATTCTTGGATTTTTTAAAAAAATATTTAAAAATAATGTTTAATCATTTAAGTATTTTCATCCATACATTCAATATTTTCTTACCTTTCATCCATACATTCATATATTTCTTTACCTTTCTTCCCTCCCACATTCCCTAAAAGTATGCCCCATCAATTGTGAAAGAATCAAAATGTTTCCCCATGGGAGAATACCTGGGGAATGCTCCCTATCATATAGAGTACTTCATTACCCAATTATATTATGAATAATAATACTAAGGGACTTATGTAAAGAGGATCCTGTACGCAGTGGGGAGTCCTTTATTACCCATCCCATTCATATGAACAGTAAAAGTATGCCAGTCAATTGTGAAAGAATCAAAATGTTTTGTCCCATCATTAGTAATATGTAGTCTGGAGATTATTATTTTATTTCAATGCTCCCTATCATACTAGAGTACTTTGCTGTTACTGATGCTCCCTGAATAGGTTCTCCATCCTTTAGTTAGTCTGTCTTGCAACTACTAGAAGATGGCCTACTAAGGGACTTATGTAAAGAGGATTCATTCTCCCCTAAGAAAAAGGTAAGAAGTGCAAATTCCAGGGATTTAGTAATCATCTGATGTGTGATTTCATTTATTTTATTAAACACTTCTTCCTAAGATCGGTCCAATTTTAAAAAATATCACCAGAGGTGTTGAAACAATTGCTTATGTTTACAACCTCTCCAACACAAAGGGACATGGCAGCTTAGTAAATTTTACACCATATTGCTAAAGACACTATGAAAGATCAAAAACTTTGGTTATCCTATTCATCTAAACAAATGGGACTCTCTGTGGAATACAGTTTCTTTAAATCTATTTCTTTTAAGAAAACTGTTATAAGATGTTCTATAGTGGCATCTTGCACCACACCCGATTATTAAGATGTATAATTGCTCACACAAATGTTGAAATGTAAACATGACTGTGGTACTTTTTACCATATGTGGTGGACATGCAAAGAGGCAAAGGCATATTGGAAAATGGTAAAACTATTCTTAGAAAGATGTCTGAAAATTAAGATAGAGCTTAGACCAGAACTTTTCTTATTAAATATAGTAAATATAAATATTTCATATGATCAGAGATATGTACTTCACCATGTAATTGTTGCTGCAAGGATATTGTATGCGAAATTCTGGAAACAACCAAACGTGCCAACAGAGAAGAATATCCACGAAAAGATAAGAGAATGTATCGAAATCGATAGACTCTCCGGCTATTTAAAGGGAGACTATGATGAGATCTCTCGGAAAAGATGGCAAGAAGTAACAAACTTATTAGTACTGTGATAATATTTGGCAATTTATCAATATGTTATATTACTTTTCTTTTACTTTGCTTGACATATTCAATGTAAATTTTAAATTCTATCCCTCCCCTTTTTTCCTTTTCCCTTTTCCCCCCCTCAAAAACCCAATAAAATTATAAATTAAAAAAAAAAAGAAAGATCAAATATTGTTTTTAGAGTATTTTCAATGAAGTCCCCATAGCTGTATATATGCAATCCCTTTATATGGAAATTTTGTAGAGGAAACTTTAAAAAAAATCTGACCATTTCTATTCATTGGTTTTACTATTTCAATCATGTTCCTACATCTCCTGCAATTCCAATGACAAACGAAGAGTTGTGTCAATCAACAACTTTGATACTGAGAATGATTTGTGAGAGAATGATATTGCCTAGCCTAAATTTTGGCAAAGAAATCTAAGGAACTCACCATACCACAGATCCCAGGATTCAGTAGGGATAGGGATGGACACCAAATGAAAAATGAAATGTTGTTTCATTGTTTTGTTACATAGCAAATTGTTTCATTATGAAATGAAACAATAGAAACCACTTCGTGATGAAAAGAAATGAACCACCTTTTTTGGTTCAGGAAATGAAACAGGAGCGCTTCCTCAAGCTCTTCCCTATAAGCCCCCCAAATCTGGAGAGATTTGGGCTTTAGGGGACTGAGTTTTTCAAATGCAAAGAAGGTCTCCCCCCAGCAGTAATTGGAAAAGTGTTGTGCACGGGCCCGTGCTGGCAATAGGTCAATTTATTACTTTCCCTTGCTTAACCCCTATATTGCCAGCATGCGCTGCACAGCAGTTTTGCAATTCGCTGGGGGACCCTCTTTACAGTTGAATAACTCAACACCCTGAACCCTAAGCCTCTCCAGATTTTGAGGGGTCACAGGGAAGAGTCCAAAGAAGGTATCCTGCAATTTCCATGCTGTTACATGCCTGCAATCACTATTTTCAAGTACATATTTTATGTACGCCCTTTGGAGTTTAATAACTCTGCCCCCTGAACCCCAAACGTTGTACTCAAAAATGGAGACCATAGCCAGGTATCAGCATGGAAATCACAGGGTAGCTTCTTTGGACTCTTCCCTGTAAGACTCCCCCCCCCCTAATTTGGAGAGGTTTGAGGTTCGGGAGGCTGCGTTAGTAAACTCCAAATGGGGTCCCCCAGGAGAAAATGATTTCTAATAAATAAGGGAACCATTAGACTGAGGAAACTCCCCCCACAGGGGGCTATTAGCAGCTTCCCAACTCAATTAGAAATGATTTTCCCCTAGGGGACCCCCTTTGGAGTTTAACATCTCAGCCCCCTGAACCCCAAACCTCTCCAATTTGGGGGGGGGGCTTACAAGGAAGAGTCCAAAAAAGCTACCCTACAATTTTGGTGCCTCTAGGACCCAGGGGAGATATTAACAAATTGTTTCATTTCATTTTGTTCTGAAAATTCTTTTAAAATGCATTAGTAATGATACAAAACAAAACAAATAAAGAAGCAAAATGCTATATTTTTGTTTTGTCCCCATCTCTAGAACGCAACTGTGGAATCAAGCTGTTGTGACTCTGTATTGCAGAAGGGGATTGGGCCCATCTGGAGGAACTGATGTAGCAAATCCTAACTGAGTCTATGGGCTTTCTCTAGTGTGATTTAGTATGACAAGCAACACATTTTTGCCAATGAGTTCATACATATGAAGCACCACAAATGATAGAATTAATCCTATCTATGCTTGCAAAGCAAACTCAGGAACACATGTATTGTTTAAAATGTGTATAAACATACTTCAGTAGGTCTGGTTTTATTTATAGTGACCTGAGGGAGTTCTGGAAATGACAGAAACTGATTCTGGGAATCTTGTGGGACAAAAAAGGTTAATATGGGTATTTGGTATATGATCTAATGAAGTAAAATGAAAATTGGATTTTGGGATTGGGTCAACATATTGTAACATTAGGTCCTATTTTAACTGGGTTTGCTTTCCCAATTACTAATTCATTTAACAGTATGTACTGAAAATGGAGAGGGAGTATGAAAGTGTGTACATGAGCCATGGCACATCGTTTGAAGGACTGGGACAATAAAAACACAACCCTTTACTTCAGACAGTCTCAGAACACCTAAGCTCCAGGCCTCAACTAAGAAACTACCTGGCATATTTTCCATTTTGCCAAGGACTTTACATTGAAGAAATAACTCATGGCAACTCCAATTTTTGCCATGTTTTAATATTTTGGCACAGCTCTGAAGAAGAGGGGTTTTGCCCTCGAAATATTAGCAACTTTTTGTTATTTTTCTAGTAGCCTATAGGTATCACCTGATCTATTTTTGTACTGAAAATGTATTTCTCATCACTGGAAAATAAAGCGATTTGACACTGTGCATCTTTATTATCTGTTCTACTCCAGAATATTTCGCAAAGTTTGTATGAATGTAAAATATGAATGCAATCATGCCAAGCATGTCCATAGATGGGACTTGAAAAGGTGAGGGGTTTTTTATTATTTTATTTATTTATTTATTTTTGCAACACGGTTTCAAAACTCCCCAGGCAGTTTAGCTGGCTAGGATTCTGGAATTTCAAAAGCTTTGTTTGTTCCTATTTGATCTAAAGATCAGTTAGCTGAGCTAAAGGCCCGGTGACTAAAAATAAAACCAGACCATCTGAAGGAATTTCGTACACACATTGAGCAATGTATGTACTTCCAGATTGTTGTGGTGTTTCTTTGTTTTGTTTTGTTTGTTTACAAGGGAATATGGGATTAATTCTATCATGGTGTCACATATGTGTGTGAATTGTGTGTTACTCACAGAGGATTGATTCTGATCTGGACAGATTGCCTACTATGCAAATTTATTCCCAAGCACTTCCCGGAGACTCAGTTCAAGGCACATACTACAATGAATTCTTAAATCTTAAACATGTGGCAAAGTAGCTAGTACTTGAACATTTTAATTGGTTTCTTATATACAGGGGATGCCTTTAGTTGGGCAAAGGTTCGACTGAGAGCAAATTGGATAAATACGATTTTTAACAGAAAGGTACTTTGAAAAGGTTTCCATCATCTGCTCCCTAACATATAATTACAATAATTGACCAAGTTTGCTTTGATAGTCCATAAAGAGTAATTTCAAATTGGAATCTTGAGCACCCACCTTAGCCCAAATTCTGAAATATCTTTTTGGATAAGTTTTAGAGATCAAAGCTCCAAATCAAGTTATCTTTTTCCTTTTTTAAACACAAAGTCTAGTAGAGGTTTCCAAACATTTCTATATTTGGTCATTGATCTATGCTCAATTAATGCTGACAATTTTGCCACTTTAACCAGTTCCAAAACCTTAAGTAATCTATCTTCTACTGAGGGTACTTTGTCTGTCTTCCAATATTAAACATATAGGAGTCTGGCAGCTGTTGTGAAATACAGAGATAGGCACGACTCAAAAAAATAGTGTTTTGTTTGTCGTTTGTCGTTTAGGGGGTCCGTTTCGGTTCATTTTTCGTAAATTTTTTGCAAAAAAATTCATTTTTGTTTCGTTACGTAACGAAACGAAAAAATGAAAACGAAAACGAAAAATTGCTGTTTCGTTAGCATTCATTGCAGTTCAATATATTTGCCGCAATGAAAATGAAACGCATGACAAAATTTCTGTTGTTTCAGTTCGTTTCGTTTCATTTTGGAGACAAAATTTGTTTTTCGTTTCGTTATGTAATGAAACAAAAAACGAAAACGAAAACGAAAAATTGCTCGTTTCGTGCCCATCTCTAGTGAAATACAGTATCTAATAAGAAACACTTTATTCTTTTCTATCTGGTTGTTTGTTAAACTTAGGAGAAACAGTTCAGGTTTTACATGCATATTAATATTCAGAATCTCATTGAGTAAATGAGGGACTTCTTACTACTGTTTGTAACTTTATATGGATTACCATACATGATTGCATTGACTGATTTCATAAGAACACCAGTGTTTTCCATGTTACTAGCAGAAATTATAAGGAAAATAATGTACTATATTGTGTTATAGTACGGTTGTTAATAAAAAATTAAAAAATTAAAAAAACTTTTCTACCGCTCATAATGGATTTTTCTTTTCTTTTTGCATGTTCTTTGTAGCTCTACTGTTACCTTTTAATGTTCTAAGATGCCTCTTTTTATTCCCTGTTCTTAACTTGAGTATGTCTTAAATTAGGCATGTCCAAACTTCGGCCCTCCTGATGTTTTGGACCACAACTCCCAGAATTCTAAGCTTAGATTACTAATGGCAAAGGACTGTGGGAGTTGTGGTCCAAAACATCTGGAGGGCCAAAGATTGGTCACGCCTGTCTTAAATGTTCCTGGCTGTATGTTGCCCCTCATTATTGTAAGCCACCTTGGGTCCTTTTCCAAGAAGGGTGGGGTAAAAATATTCAAAATAAATAAAATAAATAATATAAATATAATGATTATTAAAGTATCTGTTTACTTTCATTTTATTATACCAATGTTACCCAGGCCATCCAAATCTCATATCCTGTTCTCCATGATTAGACAATCTTTTGTTCCCCAACATTATCCAGTCCTTGAGCCAGATTAAACTAGCTGCATAATACAATTATAAATTTGGAAGTCCTAATCCTTCTCTTCCTTTAGCATCCACCAAACATTTAATCCATGATCTCTTTCTTTGCCATATAAATAGCTGTGTCTTTTTGCCACTGTTTAAAAAGTGTTTATCTTCTTAATACTGGATTTGTCTGGAACAAAAAAGTATTCTTGGAAGAATGTTCATATTTATAACAGAAATTCTACCCAATAAAAACAGTTGTATGTTTCCCCACTTTTTAGATCCGTTTTTATTTCATTCATGCAGTTTTTATTGGTTAGAGTGATCCCTAAGTATTTCACTTTTTTCTATTTTAAATCCTGTTTTCTGGTTTAACTGTATAATTGATCTTCTGCTTGCATATACTTTACTAACATTTTAGTTTTTTCTTTGTTTATTTTGAAACCTGCTAGGGACCCAAAATCTTTTATTATGGGCCTTAACTCCTCTATACTTTTAAAGGATCCTCCAATGTCAGAATTAATCATCTGCAAATGATCCTAATTTATGTTTCTTTCTTAATGCAGATACCTCCAGTTTGTTTATCATTTCTTATATTTCTATTTAATATCTCCAGTACTAAAATAAACACTAGAAGTGAAAGTGGGTAGCCTTGCCTTGCCCCCTTTTGAATATTACATGGTTTAGTAAATTCATGATCAACTATAATTTGTTCTTTTTGAGAATTGTATATGAAGCTTACCCATTTTAAAAAATTCTCTCCAAACCTCATTTCTTGTAAAGTCTATCAGGAAAAGCCAGTTCACATTATCAAAGGCCTTCTCAGCATCTAAGAAAATCATGGCTAGCTGTTTCTCATTATGCTTCTCAAAATACTCAGTAATGTTCAGCACACTCCTAACATTGTCTTTTAATTGTCTTTTGGGTAAGAAACCACATTGGTCTTCATGGATAACTTTCTAAAGTACCAATTTCAATCTTTGTGCCAGAATATTTGCAAATATTTTGTAGTCACTATTTAATAGGGAGATTGGCCAAAAGTTTTCAATTAAATTTGGGTCCTTACCATCCTTTGGAATTAGTGTTATATTTGCCTCCTTCCAAGATTCTGGCATTTTCCTCTTTTGAGATTGAATTCAATGTTATTTGCAATGGTACAGTATTAGCAATTCCTCTTCAAACATCTTATAATACAGGGCTGTCCAACCAGTCGACCGCGGTCAACCAGTCGACCGTGGGGGCCTCAGAGGTCGCCCGCCAGGTCCCCACACACCTCTGACCCCATTTTTTCAGGGGATTTTTTTTTCCCTCAGAGGACTTTGTGGGTGGGTGGCTCAGGCTCCGCTGCCTCCGCCTCCAGCACAGGGGACCTTGGTGGGTGGGGGGGGCGAAACGGAGGCGGGAAGAGCATGCACACAGAGGGGGGGGGACTCTGCTGATGCCACCAGCAGCGCACACCATGGACCTTGGAGGTGGAGGGGTGGGGCGGGGAGGTGGTAGTGTGGCTGCGGTTCAAAGTGGTGGGAGGGGCAATGTATGTGAGCAGTGTGGGGAGGGGAGTAGAAACCGCAGAGAAACCCGAGCACGACCCGCCCAAGGGTAGCAAGGGTCTGTCCACGTCCATCCCCCCCCCCGCCTGCCAAGACACGCACTAAGGATCGGGCCCAGCTGAGGTGGTGACTTCCTCAGGCCGACTGCCGAATGAGGAGAATGCGGCACAATGCACGGCTGGGTTTCTCTCCCCCCCTTCCCCGCTGCCCCGGGAGTCGCCAGGACGGGACAAGAGGAAGGGGCGGTCCCCAGGGTCGTTTTCTTTCTCTCGCTGGCTGGCTAAAGCACGTGCAGAAGCCGGGAGAGCGCCCGGGAGCGCAGGCAACTCTGCAGGGGCTGCCTGGCTTCCAGAGAGTTGCAGGAAAAAATGAGGCATTCTAGCATGCCTTCTCCCCACCCACCCACACACCCTTCTTGCCAGTCAGTAATCCCCGGCTGTGGTAGTGCTGAGCTGAGGAGGAGGAGGGCCAGGGGTCTGAGGAGGAAGGCAGGTGGCGGTGGCAGCAGGCACCTTGCACTCTCCACCCCTTGGACGTGAGCGGGCGGGTAGCAAAGTGGAGGTCCAGAAGCTGGGCTGCCCTGCCTTGGGTTCAGCCTCGCAGCGCTCACCCGCCCGCCCCCGAGCCCCGCCCCCAGGACTGCTGGCCCATGCGGAGGTAATGCAGGTGGAGGGAGGTGCCACACTCCCTTTTCCCCCTCCCAGAGTGTTCGGTCCTCCACTTCCCCTGGTGGGGAGCCAAAATGGGTGAGGGAGGGGCTGCTGGAGCAGCCCAAGGACATTTGTGGGGTTAGGCGCAAGCGCGCTTGCGCATTTCAAAACTTTGGCCATCCTGGCCAGCGCCCAGGAAAACATGACAGCTATGGGTGCGCGTGCATCACCGCTGCCGCCGGGAACCTAGGGGGGGAGGGGCAGGTGCAATGCCGGAGGGTGCTCACGTGGCCCCCAAATTCAAAAGGGCCAAGCCTTCCCTTGGCCCTTTTGAATTTGGTGTGCAACGAGCCCCGGTGTGGAAAGCAAGACATCCCGTGCGCGCTCCAAGAGTCGACCGCAGCGGACGCTCCGAAGCATCAGGTAGGCCACCGGCTGTTCAAAGTTGGACAGCCCTGTTATAATAGATAGCTGGGAGGCCATCTGAGCCAGGATCTTTACCCGTTTTAGCCATCTTAATTGTTTCTCCAACTTCTCTTACAGTAATTGGTCCATTCAATATGAACCTTTGCTCATCAGTGAGCCTAGGTAGCTCTTGTCTCCTGATATACTCATCTATTTCCCCTGGGGGTGTGGCCTGATTCTTGTAAAGAAGTATAGCAGTATGAAGAAGTATATGTCTGAAGAAATGGATATGTAGTTCACAAAATGTTACAATAAAATATGAAAGTTAGTCTTTAAGGTGCAACATGTTTTTGACTTTTGTTTTATTTTTCTTTGATTTTTGCCTGAAATTCTTGAAAAGACTAGCACGGCTACCCTCTGAAACTTGTAAAGATGTGAGTAGTAATTATGTATTGATATTTGAATAGTCCTTTTATCAGGACTATTTATTTGCTGTTGAACTAATAATTTTAAATTCCATCTCTTTTCCCTCTCTTTTCTAGCCGGTTTATTATCATGCACTCAAAATGTCTCTGTTTAACATAGTTTAGGGCGTTTATACACGACCCCTAAGCTCCGCCGCAAATGGCTGCAAGCTCCGGAGATTTAAAATGTTTCCCCACCAGCTCCGGAGTTTGCAGACAATTAAGTGTGACCCCGCCCACTTTAGCGCGACCCAGCACACTTTTCTTGTACCATCTCTCTGGAGGTGAAAAATATTTGATGCGAATGTGCTGGGCTCGCCTCGCTTCTTTTTGTTTTTGTTTTTTGCCTCCCACCCCTTTAAGAGGAACCAGGAAGTAACCAGGGCTCCCCCGGCAGCGTCCACCAACACCGGGAGGTAAGGTTTTATTCTTTTGTCCCTTTTTTTCCTCCCTCCCCTCACGCAGCCAGCAGCCAGGAAGTAGGGAGGGGTGGAGACACAGAAGAGCGACAAACCCCTAAGATCTCTGGTCCGAATTTAAGGGGCCAGCAGATCTTAGGGGTCGTGTAAAAAGGCCCTTAGCTTCTTAGCCATCTCTGAAACAGTCAACATTGAGAGTTGTAACATTTTTAATTGGTTAATATTTTTTATCCTCGCCTGAATTCTTTACCTCATCTTTATTTGATTTTCCACTCTAATCGATGTGTCTTTTGTAGTCTCTTTTTTAACATATTGACCCAGCCCTGATAAGTTCTCCTCTGATGAATGTCTTTGCTGCATCCCAAACAAACCTTGTGTCTGTTTCTTTCCTCCATCCCAAACTAACCTTGTGTCTGTATCTATACTCAAATTTAGGTTCTTTTTACTTAGTTTCTTTTTACTTTCTTTCACAGTACTTTCATTTTGTAATAGCCACCCATTTAGCCTCCACCTAAACTCATGTGATTTCCTTTTTACAATCACTGATACTGGGTTGGGGTCGGAGAAGGATTTTGGCAATATCTCTGCCTTTGTAGCTTTTGTTGCTAAGTCTCCAGAAACCCAGAACATAGCTATTCTGGAAAAGGACTTGTGTCTGTCTGAAAAGTAGGTATATTTTCTGGAGTTCCTTTTTTTGTCTCTAGTTATCTACCAATCCTAAAGCATCGGTTAAGTCAAAACATGTTTTTGTTAGCTTCCCTTGGGTGTCTTTATTCCCTTTTTCTGACTGTCTACTGTGGGTCTCACCACACCATTCAAATTGCCAACTAGGCACTGACTGTTATATGGTAGACCCAACCATTTATCCAGCAAATATTTAAACTAAGTCCCTTTCTCTTCATTGGGTACATATATCTTGAGAACCAATGTTTTAACTCCATTAAATTCAACCTCTACCCCAACAAATCTCCCTTGTTCATCTGAAATTAATTTTGGGTTTAATTGATCTTTAATGTATAGCACAATGCCATTTCTTTTTTCATCACTGGCAGAAATAAATTCTTGACCCAATCTGTTTTGAATTAAATATTTCCCATCTATCTCCCTGATATGGTACTCTTGTAAACTAATGTCCTGGTTCTGTTTTTTCAAATATTGAAAAATCTTCCTTCTTTGGGGGTAAATTAATTCCATCAATATTCCACAACAGGCACTTGAAATGCATTATATTTCAGAAATTGAAAAGTCCACAGTGGAACCTTCCTTCTGTGGGTCTTGTCTTTGTAAATCCAATTTTTCCAGAAACAACTTTGCCTCCTGCACTGTATTCATTTTATAGCTCCTCTGTTGTTATTTAAAGCTGAGAACATTATCTGACTCTGAAACGCTGTCAATGTCACATCATTTTAAAGATAGAAATGTTCAGTGTTAAGGGCAGAATGTTCTCTCTCTCTCTCTCTCTCTCTCTCTCTCTCATGCATGCATGCATGTGAGCTGATGCCTGTTCCAAGGTATATACATTGTAAGACGGGTGTTTAAGAATCTTAAATGCAAGTACAGCTGTGGGAGCTCTCATGTTTGCAGACGATGTCCGAACAACATGAAGTCTACACACCACTACTGCCTTGCTTTCCTCCATTGCCATGAATTAATTGTACGTGCATCCTAAGAAGCACACTTGTCTCTTTTTTCTATTGCATGCTGTAGAGTGGCTGTTGGTAGCAGAATTCCTGCCCTAGTTTGTAAATTAATCATCCAGTCCCTGCTAGCTTGGTTGTTTGCCCTACTAGAGATGGGCACGGAATGAACATTTTTTCGTTTCCGTTACGTAACGAAATGACAAACGAAAATTGTGATGAAAATGAAACGAAACGAACAGAACCACAAAAATTGTGGTCGTTACGCTTTGTTTCCGTTAATGGCGACACGCAATGAAATAAGCTGTTTTAAATGTTAAAAAACACCCTGGACATCCATAAAAACGCAGCGATAATTATTTATATTGTCTGATAATACCTACCAGGGGGGTTGGGGTCCTTAAAACGTTTGTTTTTGTCTTCTCCCATCGCGATGTATTTTTCTTTTCCCTTTAAAATGGATGTCGCCACCAGCCACAAAATGGAGGCAAGCCATGTGATGTGGGATCATGTTCAACCAATAGCACGCCCAGGTTGCAGACTGGGCGGGCAGGTCTGGCAGCCACAGAGGGCATAAAAATGTCTGGCAGCCCCCGTCCTCCTTGCAGTCTCTGGTGGGAGTTAAGGTGGGATTGCTGTCTCTGCGACTCTAGCTTCAGTCCTGCAGCCTCCCTGTGTGCGTGCGTGCTGCGTACCTCTTGGTGAGTACCCTCCCAATAACATGCCCCCAACTTGCAGTGCAGTCACTGTGCGGCTGCCTAGCACCCTGGGCAACCACCCTTGCCACTGCCTTTGCAGCCTCCCCCTGCATACCTAGTCTATACTGTGTCTCTGCCAGCATCCATTTTTTTTTAGATTAATTTTATTCTTATCAGTGGGATTGTGTTCTAGCTTCCCTGCTCTGGTCTGGGGCATTGGGGCAGTCATGCCTGCGCACTGAAATGCTTTAAAACCTATTGCGCAAAAAGCGGGTAGAAACGGAAATGCTTTAAAAATTGCGCAAAAAGCGGGTAGAAACGACAAACGAAAAAACGAAAAACGAAAACGTAACGAAATTTTTCAAAAAATTCCTGACAAACGGAAATGAACTGAAACAGACCTCTCAACGACAAATGACAAACAGAAACACCATTTTTTTGTTTCGTGCCCATCTCTATGCCCTACTGATGTACATTCCTGGGTCCACTCGCTGTGCCATCTGAACAGCCTCTAGGCCTCAGGGAATAGGATGCTGTCAACATGACAGCCCCAGATTTCAGGTTTTGTTGTCATGAATTAAGGACATGCCACTTAAGACATTTAAGTGGCTATGCATTATTCACCAAAAGGCAAAGTACTGTTTCTGGGAGGATGACAGAAAGAAAACACTGAGCCTGGAGAGTGAGATAATTAGATGTGTGGAATAACTCTGCAGGACCTTTTCCCAATTTTACGTCCAGAAAAGGAAAGCTGTGGCAAATACTAAAGCCTAACTAGCGAAACTAGTGTGGTGTGGGATATTCTGAGGGGCATACTGGATAGGTTAGTGGTTCTCAACCTTGCGCTAGTGTAGGGAGCCAGCCCTTAAAGGGTGCGGTCAGAAATAATGGAGTCTGCAGACTGATATCTGGTGCAAAGATAGAGGCAGTTCTCTCCATGCGCACCCTCACGGCAACTTATTTTATTGAATACAAAAGTAGGTCACAAAGCGTATGCATGGAGCCACATCTAGCTGATATCATTGGCTAACCAGAGATAAAGTGAAACAATAGCACTTGTATTCCTAGAGCATGCGCAGAGTATAACCATGACCTAAACACCTTGGCATGGCAACTTGGCATGGCAAGCCTTGCTGATAATAGCTGGTACAAGCTAGTTTCATTAACCCATTAACTTCTGTTCTCCCACACGCTAGCTGGGGTTCCTGGCAGCTGTAGTTGGAATCGCTTGGGCAGAGTGATGGACTGGGATCTGCCGTGGAAGCTCCCTGGTAAAGTCACTCCTTCAGTATCTCATATACCTTGAAAATCCTATTAGGGTTGGTTCCACCTTGAAGGCACATAACTGTGGTTGTGTGAAACAAGGAAGAAGGAATGGATAATGATCTTTACGGAAACTTGGGAAATGATTGCTTTGTTGAAAGTGGCTAGCAATAACCAAACAAGAGAGAAGAAAAGGAATTAGTTGTTGTAATGGTGACAGTGGCAAGGTTAATATTTGCCAAGAATAGAAAAGGTAATCACCAAATTAGATAGATAATAGAGAATGTAGAATATGGTGATTAATGACAAATGGACTTGTAAAATGAAAACCAGAAGAGTATCAAAAAGTAACAATTTTCAAGAAACACAGAATGCAGTTTTAGTACTGTATATGCGTTTCATAAAGGGAAAAGGTATATACTGGGAAAGGAATCAATGTGTTACTGGAGAGAAATGGGGTGGTATGAAAGGCAAGGATAAAGAACATCTAGTCCCGATGGGCAACGGTGGCACAGGGTTGAGAAATGTGGTTATGATTTTCTTTAACTTTAATTGATTTATGTAGCGTGTTCTAAATGTGTGATTTTATTTTTCTTTTACTGTGAAAAATGTAAAAGAAAGCATATAAAAGTTAAATAAGGATGTCCAAACAGTGCCAGCCATACTGATGAATAGCCTGTAGTGTGCATATGCTGTGTGAAGTCATCAAGGCACATCCAACTTATATTGACTATAATAGAATCTACAAGGTAATTGGGATATTTGAAGAATGGTTTTACGACTGCCACCTCCTCTCTGCCCCTGATTCAGTTTCCGTTGCCGAGTAGCTATTCAAACCCAAAGTCCTAGTCCATCACAATATCTGCTGTACCACATTAGCATATGAGACTTAATTGTTATTTTGGATGATTTAGCTGGCTGGCATGTGATGAATGCAAAGTTTGCTGGAAGGTTGCCACCTAGTGGATTACGTGCTGAGTTTAATTTTTTATGGGGCAGGAGGAAAACAGAAGAGCTTCGGGTGGGAAAAAGAAAACTGGAATGCTGAATTTAAAAACAACCTATTTTATAATACAACAAAAGTCACATGAAGCATTATAGTTACAAGAGACTTACAGTATTCCATCAAGCTGCACATCCCAGCAGGATGTTGCTTTTGCCCATGTTCTGCTATTGGCCCTAACTCCTGGATGGCTCAGTGGGTACAGCATCTGGTTGAGAGTTCGATTCCCCACTATGCCTCCTTGACAGGGGCTGGACTCAATGATCCATAGGTTCCCTTCCAGCACTGCAGTTCTAAGATGATGATGATGATGATGATGATGATGATGATGATGATGATGATGATGATGATGATGATGATGATCACTTTTGTTGAGCGTGCCTGTTTCTAATTATATGGCATTGCCTAGAAACCTCACTGTTTTGGACTACACCTCACAGTGACATCCACTGGTTGTATGACTCTATGAATTATAGTCCCCAAAAGTAACTTTTTAAAGCTGTTATACAAGTTATTTCTTTTTAACTTAGACTGCAATTCTATACACACCCTTTCTAGGAAATATATTCCATAGAACATAGTGGGACTTACATCTGTACATACAGTATATACTTAGGATTGGACTGTTAAGAAACGAAGTTTTTATGCAAAGTAAGTTATTTGAACTTCTGTTTTAGCGCCCAATCTGGCATTTTTTTTTAAAAAAAAATCACATTTGAGTGGTTGATTAACAAATACTGATGGCCAATGTGCCAGCCTCCAGGAGACTGAGGATACTAAACCAATGGCAAGAATAGCTGGGCAATCTGCATTTATTGTAGTGTGATCTGGGGCTTGTCTGTTCTGCAGTGAGATCATTAAGTTCAGTGCTACCTACTGCCATTTTAGAACTGTATTGTCAGTTCTAGAACTGTATTGTGAGTTTTGTAGCGTGTGAAGGACCAATAAATATATTGCGTCATGCTATTTCCTGTATGACTGGTTTTAAATATTTGCTTTTCTCTTAACAAGACATTTGCTCACTTCGTTCATACCTGAATAAGTATTTGGCAACACATACCAACTCACAGTAAATAGATCTTGAGATGTTTGCATATACATCTTTGCAAAGCCACAAATTTTAAAAGTACTGGCTGAAATCCAGTAGTAAGTCACTATTAGAATAGGCCAATTAAATTTAAGGGGATATGGTAAAACAACACCGATATAGGTTTCATTGATTCAATGGGCTTACTCTAGTCATAATTTGTTACTGGATTCCAGCCATAGTTGGTACCACTTGCAATTAAATTAATCTGCACTTTCAGTCTATTGCATTATTTCTGTTAAATACATATTACTCATTTTAGAATCACCTGAAATTGTTCTATGGCTCATTTTTGTACAAGAATTTTTTTAACATGCGCTTTTCACATTGCTTTGAGGTTAATACTGGAAGCTACTACATAGGCTGCACTATCTGCAGCTTTGTTTCCATGATCTTTAGAAAATGAATCTGAAAGAATGGACTGACGTCCTCTGCAGCGTTATGTCAATACTGCTACAAATATAGCATCCCTGCACAGGGTATTTGGCATCATATATTGCACAGCAGTTATTCATGTAGAAATGCACTTAACTCCCACTGGATCTGAAAATGCAGACCCAGAGGAACTACAGTTCTTAATTATCTGTTTGCACACAACGTTCTAGGAAGCATCACTGGGGAGGTCCAAATGATCTCTATAGAATTCATCTCTGTACATATTAACATCTTTCTTTGCAGGATCTTGGGGGGGGTTTGTTTGTTTGTTCGAGTAGTAGGGATTTTGAATGTAGTTCAGCACTCAGCCAAACAAGCAACTTCAAATTCTGCTGCATCACTCCTCTGAGTAAGATTAATTACAGATGAAGGACACCCAGGACCTTTTAAATTGTGCACTTAATGTTGTTCACCAGAAGCAAGCACAACAATTTTACACATAAACACCCAACCAACATTCAGTATACACTACAGGATGCTAACAACGGATTCTGTCTCTGCTTTGGCAGCAATTGTTTAAATTCCAAGGCACCTCCCAGCCTGTTTGGCATTACTGTTTTGGGCAAATTAACGTCATTTACCTCTCCCTGGCGGGGATGGCGAAACGACGCCTTTTAAATCCCTTGGTCGCAACCGTTAATTACCGAGAAGTCTATAAAAACAAGATGTTTAGCTACCGGACGGGAGCACGTGAACAATGAGTTGGGGAAAATAAAAACAAACCCCCGCGCTGGGCAAACAATGGTAGCATAGAAGACGGAGGTTAAAAGTCCCATCCGTTTCACTGGGCGCCAACGCCGAGGCGGGCGATAAATCTCGGGGATTTATTGGCACACCCATAAAAAGCAGCATCCTTTGCCCGCTTTTTTGAGCTTTCCTCCCCACAACCCAACTCCCACCCACCCCCCCACCCATCCATCCATCAGCGACTGGCCGACGGGAAACGCCTCCCAGCAGCAGGCACAGTGAGGGGGGACGGCCGGGCTTCAAAGGGCACCTCTGGCCCGCCCGCCACGCACGAGGTCGGGCAGGGAGCGTGGCTCCAGGCTTGGCAACGTTAGAAAGGACTGACTCCTGGGAGTGTGTGTGATAACACGTCCGCATTCACACACAGACACGCCCCCACCCCCTTCCTCCGTTTACACGGGCGCCCTTTCGCTCCCTCTAGAGAGCCTGGAGGAGGAACTGGCAAACCACTCCAGGATTCCTGCCAAGAAAACTCCATGGACATGGGGTCACGGAGAGTCGGTCACGAAGGCATCACACACAGAGAGCCCGGCAGAACCTCAAGTTTATTTTATTTTATTATTCTCGCCCATCCACCCACCCCACCCCACCCGCCCCGCTCCAGCTCCATGTCTTCTTCTCGTTCCGTCCGCAGCCAGTGCCAGCCGCCCGGACTCGGAGGGGAGGGGAGGGGGCGTGCACCGCGACACGCTTCGCCTCACGGCCCGCTCTTCCCTCCGTTGCTTTCGAACAGCCCCGTCGCGCGCGCTCTTTCTGTCGCGCGAGCAGGTTCG
Source organism: Phrynocephalus guinanensis (assembly GCA_037367245.1). Lineage (NCBI taxonomy): Eukaryota > Metazoa > Chordata > Lepidosauria > Squamata > Agamidae > Phrynocephalus > Phrynocephalus guinanensis. The sequence goes on along the minus strand of CM074734.1, from coordinate 62,113,198 downwards.
AAACAGAACGCACGCCCCTGCCCGCTCTTCCTCCTCCTCGCCTTCCTCCTCCTCCTCCTCCTCCTCCGCCCGCTCCCTCCTTCTGGCTCCGTAGCCGCTCCGCCACCAACCCAAAGAGGGAGGCTGAGGCCAGTACCATTCGGGGGCGGTAGGGGGTAGGGACAAGAATTGACACTCTCGTCTGGCTTCTCTTGCGGCTGGCAGTGGCGGGGGTGCGGGGGGGGGTGCGTGGAGGAGGGGCCTGGCTGGCCGTGTGGGCGGGGCCCGTATGCGAGAGAGACCCCCCCTCTCACTCACGGTGGGAGTGGTAGTGCCCACCCCCACCCCCCAGGAGCGGAAGTGGCTGACAGACGGTTGGACTGACTGACTGGCCGCTCGGTGGCCTCGCGCGTCGCTCCAACTGTCGCTGCCACTGCCGCCGCCGCCGCTGCTTCCCTCAGAGCCGGTGAGGAAAGTTGGGCTTCCCCGGCTCCTTCTTCTTCTTCTTCTTCTTCTTCTTCTTCTTCTTCTTCTTCTTCTTCTTCTTCTTCTTCTTCCCGGCGGGCGGCGTCTCGTATGCGGCGGAAGCAGAAGCGGCTGCTGCAGGCGGTGGGGCTGGCGGTGGCCGCCCTGGTCTTCCTGCCCAACGTGGGACTCTGGTCCCTTTACCGGGAGAGGCAGCTGGATGCCGGCGGCGGCGGCGGCGGCGGCGGCAGAGAAGGAGGCGGCGGCGCGGGGGGAGCCCGCGGGGTGGCGGCGGCGGCGGCGCCGGAGGGAGAAGAGGAGGTGGAGGCGGCCGCCGTCGTCCGAGAGGAGGCGCAGGTGAGAAGAGCCCGAGCCCCGCATCTTCTCCCTCCCTTGCTCGCCCGGAGGACAGCGGCCATCCCCCCCCCACCCCACCCCGCCCCCCACCAGCGGGGCTTCTTCAGTCTCTCTCTCTCTCTCTCTCTCTCTCTCTCTCTCTCTCTCTCTCTCTCTCTCTCTCTCTCTCTCTCTCTCTCTCTCTCTCTCTCACTCACACACACACACACACACACACACACACACACACAAGGGCTCAGTCCTGGCGAGGGAAGGGAAGAGGATGGAAGGAAGCCCTGAAAACGAGGGCTTATCAGACCCACCACCCAGCAGAAGGAGTTGTGGATGTGGCAACCATCTGGTGTGGTCAGACAAGGAAATGCCAAAGATGCAGGCGCATTTTAAGGTGGAATGAGTTGCCGCTTTAACCCATGAGATGTCAAGGCAGGTGGAAGGAGAGGTGGCTTCTGTACCTGTTGCCTTATAATAAGCTTTTGCATCCCTTCAGTCTTTGGGTGGGCAGGCTTTATTTCCCAAACGTTCACCCAACCACCTTTTAGGTCTGGCCTGTACATCAAGTGAGATTTGTGTTCGCAGCCCTCTACTCCCTGATTTTGCTTGCTGTGCTGGGCATAGGGGAAAGGGTGGGAGCAACCACCGCCGGTGGAATGTATGTCTGCCTTTATGGAGAAAGCTGGCAAAACAAATCAGATAGATTTCCAGGATGATTTTCAGGTGGGCAGGCATCCTTGGTGGCACTCTATAGCTTGCTCTTTAAACCCTTTATTTTCATTTGCTCTTTATATTAAAGAGTCCTGGATATTTCTCCTTCAGTAAGCATAGGGTTAGCTTCTTTTGTCATTGTGGGCTGTGTGTCATTGAAGGAGTGCTTGACTCTAAAGAGCATGAATTGTCACTATTTAAAAAAAAATCTTGTTTTTGTGGCTCCCTAGCACCAAGAGCAGGGGTCCTCAAAGTTTTCAAACAGCGGGCCGGTCCACCATGCCCCAGACACCACTGGAGGCCAGACCACAGTGGGTGGAGGAAGCGGGGGACCTTGCCGTAGCCCTCCCACTTTGAATGCCCCACTAGCCAGCATGCTGATCATCTGGATGGTAGTTGGGGGGAGTGGGAGAAGCGACATAGCCCACCACTTTGAACTGCCTCAGCAATAGAAGCAGCTGTGGAGGCTGGCTTGCTCGCAAACAGGGGGTGGGTGGGTGGGTGGAGGTTGCAATTGTTCCCAGGGGTCGATTCAGGACCTTGGGGGGGCACATCCGGCCCCGGGGCCTTAGGTTGAGGACCCCTGCCCTGGAGGGTAAAGTTGCAGTCAGTCATACTTCTCAGGGAGTGGACTGTTACGCTACAATTGGTTAAACTTGATAAGGTTCCACAGAACTAGAGAACACTTTTTTTAGCCCATAGAATGAGGCTTGTTAAAGTGATTGATTTATCACTTTTATATTTTGAAACTCAAGCATTTCTTTTTGACTGAGTAGGAGAGGATGATTTTATATTTGTAGGTCTTACTAGTGTTATGGGAAGAGTAATATGAAGATATTAGAGTTGGGAAAGTGTCTCAAAGTTCTTTAAGCAATCCATACAATATCTGTTTTTTTCTTGTGAACAAGGAAATAAGTACAAATGCAAGAATAGGCAATAAATAATTCAGTAGATTTTTTTTCTACTGTATTACACAGCCCTGGTAACATTGTTTCTTCACAATAGTCATGAGAGGCCAAGGGTTTTCTCTTAAGACAGAATGCTGTCTTACTGAAGGAGGAGCTGCTGAAAGTAATGAGCAGTGACTTTTAGCACTGTTTGTCATGTTCCTAGTGTGTCCATGACATGTCAAAACCAAAAATTAGGATTAAAGTATTCTGAAAGAGATAAGAGCAGAAGCTGGCTTTAAACTGTTTTGGGTACCATAGTCCCCAATGAAAAAGGGGAAGTATGATTAAGTCCAACTTTGGGTTTTTGTTCGTGCAGTTGTATGAAGAATTAAGTGGGTTCCCAGCAGCTATATTTGTACTGTGAAATGACTTAAGAAAAAAGCCACTTCAAGACATTGGCACGTACTCTGTGCCTCCATGGAAGTGCAAAGGATATGAATTTTCAAAGACTTTATTAGGGTTACATAAGAACATAAGAAGAGTCCTGCTGGATTTACGGAAAGACTTAAAGCCTCTCTAACTCCACTCATTAACCAATGTGTTGCATCACTTCTATTTTTTTAATAAAAGACTTCCTCCCAGAAGTGGAAGAAAACTGAAGGGAGCAACAAAGGACTTCTTCTGTTCTCTTTGGTTCTCATCTCATCTCTTCTCTTAAATTTATTATTTCTATTTATTAAAATTGTCTTAAAGATTAATTAATTAATTAATTAATATTTATACAGTCATACCCTGACTTAAGAGCAGCTCGACTTAAGAGCAATTCGACTTAAGAGTGGAAAACTGTTGGCATTTTAACTGCCACCTTACAAATTTTAGATATGGTCTGCTCATTTTTAAACATTTTTTTTATTTTTTAGATAGGTACCCCGACTTAAGAGTAGTTTGACATAAGAGCATGCATTCGGAATGGATTAAATTTGTAAGTTGAGGTACTACTGTATTTATATCCCACCAGATTTTCCCAAAAGGAACTCAAGGCGGTTAACAGATATAAAAATTCCATAATAGAGACAACAAAAGGAAAAGAAAAAAAGCGATTCCAAAAATAGATATAAAGAAACCAAACAATGACCCTAAATTAAACAGAAGAACCCACCTGCAGCCAAATCTAATGGCATTTTAGCAGCCACAAGGCTTGTTTTGGTTAATTTCTAGTAATCGTGTGCATTGGAAATGAACCAAAATGAAGTGACCTTATGTGCACCAAAAACGGTAGAAGCCCTTGAAAGGTGCACAGAGAGCTGCAGGTGGGAATGCTTTTGGGATGGTTTGGTTCACTCCAGCAAATGTCTGATGATCTTACCCAAAGTATAGTTTCTAATTGAAAATAAATATGTAAAAGATACATATTTGTATGTATGGCTGTGATATGTAAATGAAAATGATCCTTATAGTGTGATATTCTTCTTGAAGGATCATGTTTGTAGGTTGGAAATTCTCCAAGACTTATTGATGTGGAACCACACATTATGTTGATATCCAGAAATACTTTTCAAGAGGGTTTTGCCATTAGCGTTCTGCTCTGGAATGATTGTTCCTAGGCTCATAGTATTTGTTGATTGCATCTTTTACTTTTCATAATGTTTATAAGCCAGTCAGAAAATGGTTATTATTATGGTTATTATTATGGATGGAGTGATGGACTATTTGTATGCATACACTTATCTTTTCCAACTTTGAATACATCATGATGTGGAATATAAATATAATTATTATTATTTTTTTGAAAACTTGTAGCTGACATCAATTTGGGGGCCCTTATGTATAAACTGAGACCATTTTAACATATTTGATATGGCTCTTCTAAGCACTAGAATGAAACAAAAAGTGGTGGGGCTCAAACTATTTAGTTACAAAAGAATATGCAATTTAGTGTTTTGTGTTTCAGCATTCATTATCAGAGGATAATTTGGCAAAACTGAGCACTGTCATAGCATACTTATAATTAATAATGTGTCCTCAGCTTTCTTCTCACTAGGAAAACATTTGTTAGATTATTGCTGCAAAGCTGTGACAAACTAGAATGTCATTTAAAATGTTTAGTTCGACAGATCTACAGTTACTAAAATAATAAATTGCAGCTCATTGCAATGTGAATCTTCATGGACTAAGTACTAGTAGTGTGAAGAAAAAATATTGGAGTCACGGTCATTATATAATGCCTGGTAATGGTGAACACTCAATAATTTTCACACAACAGTCAGATGTATCTTCTCCACAGGTTCATGTTTGACATGCAAAATAATTATCTTCTATGGTATGGACTAAATATTGTCCTTTCATTGTGCAGGGGAGATTGGGATACAGGATAAGATGACTTAAATCAGGTGATGTTAAATTAATAATTTGAATCACAAGTTGAATTAGTGCGGAAAGGGCCAATATAAGCCATTTTAACTAACTGAAAGGAACATTTTAAATTTAATAAATTAAATTTCTAATTGAAACTTCATATTTCCTAAGCGGTGCAAGTCTGAGTTAATGTATATTAATTTGTGGCTAAATAGTGTTCCATCCTTATAGTAAGGCCTTCCATCTACTTCATGCTTTATACACATTTTGTGTCCCTCCTTTCTGTTTTTAATAGAAAGATGATATAGAGAGTGATGGCGAACTTTTCGAGACTGAGTGCCCAAACTGTGATTCAAAACCCACTAATTTTTCACAAAGTGCCAATACAGCAATTTAACCTGAATACAGGTGGCTGTGAAGGAGCGATGTCAGGTGCCCACTGAAAGGGCTCTGAGTGCCACCTTTGGCACCCATTGCCATAGGTTCACCAACACTGCTATAGAGCTTTTATTATAGTTACCAGGCTTAACACGTATGAACCTGGGTATGAGAATAGAATTACCCATCTTTTCTGGTTGGCACTTGTGTTTTTCTGTCCAGCAAGCAAAATTAAATTAATTAATAACTACAAACCAGGGTGTTATTGGGGCAGTCTAGTTTATTTCAGAAAATGAAATACATATATTTGATAGGTAGAATGTACATATTCACGTCATATTTATTTATGCTGATAAACCTCATATAACCCAACATTTTTACTAGAGGCATTATTTTTATATATAGGGCTAAAATGTATTTATTAGTAGTAGTAATTATTCTTTGGAGGGCAATTACAATTATAGATACAGCTTTAAACTGCCAGTTCTGTCAGTCAGCAAAAGCAGGAAGTACCTGAATGTGTAACAGCCTGGCTGCACAGACAAGTGTTCTGTATAATCTATTCAGATCCCTTTTGCCATGTCTTTATATACAAAACATTTACACATTACACATTTCTGAAAGAATCATATCTTGACTCCCAGTTATTAGCAAATGTTCTGTCACTTAGGCCATAAAGCAGTTATTTGCAACGTGTTTGAGCAAAGTTTCAACAAGACGTATATCTAGTGAAGTAAATGATTTACCAAGTAAATCATTCAATCCCCTTGTGTTCTGTGTTTTCCCTTGTAGATATTATTTGGAATATTAATCTGTGTGTGCAGATAATTTTTAGGAAATCTCATCCTGCCATGTGTACTAGTGTATCACTAGGTAGGATGAACAGTGATTGTAGTCACTTGGTTTCTTAGAAAGATTGGTTATTGATTTTAAGGAAGTGGCTAGGTGTGGTGTATACTTGGTTAACCTTTCATTTGTGCATTCAGGTTTGTGTATCTGTTTGAGGCATTTACCACAGGTTTCATTAAGTATATTTTAAGCAAGATTATAGAATCACTTTCCTTTACAAATGCTTAGGGGTCACCAGCTGTTTGGTAGAAGAATTAAAAACACAGCAGTTAATCCTTGATTGATTCCTAAGAGAAAATGTGTGTGTGCAGTCGTTTTTGATTGTCTGCTTCTAAAGCCTAATTACCTTTAATAATAAAAGGGAGATTCCTTCCTCACCATCCAATGGGATAGAATAGGAATTACAAAAGGCTGATCTATCTTTTGATTGAGAAATGAAGTAATAAGTACTTTCTGTTGCTTTTGCGCTCGCTCAAGGGGTAATGCATGACGAATCGTGTCTGGCAGTGATGCTAGTAGATACGATTGCATGAGCTTTATATCCCATGTTTCCAAATGTGTCATTGGAAGAATAATGAGTCACAGAGCTACTTTCCACAGCCAGGAGAGAGGTACAGCTGGTGGGGGAGACAAAGATCAAGGGCATCCATCTTAAATAAATATACAGATCCCAAATATATGAGCAAATGTGGTTTCTTTGTTTTTCACAGGAAAATAATTGTTAAACCACCTAGATATGAACAAGACTATGCAATATCTACATTGGTCCACAAAAAATATTAAAAATTGACAGAATGTTCAGGTCAACCAGGACCCTTCTTCAGGCCAAATATTGCGGAACCTCAGAGAACACCTCCTAATCAGGTGTTGCATTGTCAGGCTTTGTGTTAAAATAGTATCCCACAATGGAAGATCCGAGCTTGTTCCATTAGCAAGATTTATCCAGTTTCATCTCAGGAAATGGAGGATGAATTGTCAGTCACCATCTCTATAGCCCAGTGGTTTCCAGTGTTGGGTAACCCAGGTATTTCTGGACTGTAGTTAGATGGATAAGGCATGCTTGGAATACTGAAAAGAAGTTTAGAAGGGGTTGCTGATGACTTTGTATAGGGAGAAAATGCCTTGTGAACTATCCTTGACAGTCATTGGTAATACATGGGCTTGTATGAAGACCATTAATTGAGTACTGTAGTGCTTTTCTGTTTAGCAGCTAGAGGGAGATGGCACTTCAGATATAGTTGGCATCTAGTACAGAATAATGCAACATGGAAAAATGTAGCACTTGCAGACCAGTAGTCTTAACAAATGTTTGGAGTTGCTGAAATATTGCAAAATACTATTATGCTTGCAGAAATATATTGAGAAGATGTACTTTTCTCTGAAACCCAAGTTTAAGAATCCTCAGAGGCATTTGGCAGGGCCAGTGTGGAATACTGTACAGGAAACTGGACTAGATTGTCCCTTGGCCTAATCCAGCATGACTGTTCTTATTTTCTTAGGTTCAATGTAATACAAAGTGAAATAAGAAATAACATTTTCTGTTAAGATCGAAATTACTAATTGTGTTAAAACTGAATAGCTGGTCTAACAGTGTAAATAGATCATAACTAGAATAAAAGCTGTTTTACAGCAAGTTATTGTTGGCAAATTAGCAGAGTATTTTATCTAGTCCAAGTGTGCTGCAGTAAATATACTGTAAACAAATAATATTTTAGCTTCTACAGTGTTTGTCATATGGGACAGTCATAGATGTTTTAGCACTCAACCAAATCTAAGGAAATGTTGTAGTATGCTTGCAAATGGTAATTGGCTAATTCGTAGAGGTCAAAGTTTTTTGTTCCTTTTAGATTCATTTATATGGTTATGTGCCCATATATTGCTTTTATGTATTCAGTGCTGATAACAGCATGCCATACAGTGTTGTGACCAGGTTTACTCAAGGCTGACTTTAAATGTTATTAACATGAAAGAAGCATGTACAGTATGTGTGTTCCAAAACCCCTTTGGAATGTGTCGCTCTGTTTATATCTCAGTCATCCTTGTGATAGTATTAATCTCATTTTCTCCTAAAATACCCTGTTTCCCTGAAAATAAGACCTCCCCCCAAAATAAGCCCTAGCAGGATTTCTATGCATTTGTTAAATATAAGCCCTACCCTGATAATAAGACCTAGTGATGGGCATGGCTATGGTTGTGTGCAGGGCTGACATTCAAGCATATTATAATAAAAGTAAGACATCCCCTGAAAATAAGCCCTAGTGTGTCTTCTTGAGAAAAAATAAATATAAGACAGTGTCTCATTTTCAGGGAAACACGGTAGTAATTTTGCCTTGACAGACCTTCATGATTATGACAGGTTGTAATAACAACTGCATGGAGGCAGTACATAAAGAAGTGTACTTAGATACACATTTATAAAAACTAGAATAAATGATCTTAGAACTCTCTGGATCATTGAGTCCAGCCCCTGTCAAAGAGGCACTGTGGGGAGTTGTGGGGCATCTACTTAGAGTTATAGGTTCTACGTGAGTTCCAGTAACTCTGTTAATAGTGCTTTAGCTGGTCCTTTTGAAAACATTACTAGTTATGTTAGGAGCAATATAGTAATAACACAGGAATAACAATTACTGTTCATTGATTTTAACATTATTTTTCCACTAAGAATCCTATTGTGAAATGTGTGTGTGTGTGTGTGTGTGTGTGTGTGTGTGTGTGTGTGTGTGTGTGTGTGTGTGTGTGTTGTCATTACAGTCATGACCGACTCTTCGTGACTCCATGTCCATGAGGTTTTCTTGGCAAGAATACTGGAGAGGTTTGCCAGTTCCTACTCCAGGTGCCTACATGCTTAAGAAAAGTTACCCAAGTGCATTTTTGACATCTCTTGTATTCCCATGTGTGCCAAAAAAAAGGGGGGGCATCACCAGATAATATCTCAGCCTTCAACAGTCAGGTAGAATGCTTCTGCACAACAGTGACACAATTTTGTATTCATGCTTATGCAGACCCAAAAAGATTTTGACTACTGTTTTTATTTATTGTTGGTTTATGGTTTTACCAATTTTTCAGAACTATACATTACCAGTCATAATATTATGTGGAAAAATGCAACATGCTTCCTACTCAAATAAACAATGCTTTTAGGTATTTTTGATACTTGTAATGCATTACCCCTTAACTTTCTGCCAATTTACTAAAAAGAATTGGGTGTTCAACTTGATACAGTATAACAGAATTATACCATCTGAGGAAGAGATCCCAGCATATTCAGGGAACCCTCAGGTTTACAGAAGTACAAAACGACCCAATAAATGTTTGGATTTCATACTTGTCATGAGTGTTTAGACACTATGTTTGTGTCTGTTTGGAAATGGGTAGCCTGCTTATATCATCCTGTTACATGTTGTCTTTAAATGGATGTTTGATTTTAAACAGTAAATAGAGAAAGCTTTTCATCCTGAAATTATTTCAAGGAAGTGTGAATTATAAGGCCAAAGGTAAAGAAGAGAGGGCCTCTTTTGCAGAAGCACATCAGTACAAGAAGATAAGCAGAACAAACAGGAAGAAAGGTGGCTTCTTGAGAAAGGTGGCCGTATAATTTTGCAAAGAAACACGAAATGAGTATTTTCTGTCTTTGGAATTGAAGAACATGTATGCCATTGAGATGGAAATACTATTCCCATACTTGATCCACAGTGACCAGTGCCTATCTGTGTGCCCTGGGAGTTTGTCTCAAGTAGCAGCATGATATACTGAACATCTTGACACTTCTGAGGCAGAAGAAAGACCTCGCTTCCTTTCCACACGTATTTACTTTCAGTACAGAGATTTTTGAGAACACCTTCATAAGAAAATGAATGGTTTCATGAGAACTCAATTAAATTTGGGACTCTTACAGGCGCCACACTATTTTCATTTATATTGAAGCAGACTGAAATAGTTGCTTCTCTGAAAATTTCTTCACAGCAGCAACTGTGTGTCTGTAGATTGATTGGAGGGCAACATTCAGTTTCACACTCATGGAATGGAGAAATTTGGAAATCCTTCCCATGCTAGGTATTATTACAAAATCAAATTTACATGAGAAGAGAACCTTTGAAATACTCATTTTCAAAAGAACGCATCTGAATGTTTGGCCTCTTTCCTTATAGAAAGAACACGTTAGACAACCCATGTTTTTGCCCTTTACCTATTTTGCTTTGTGATATAGAGATCTGAAACTGAAATGTGATCTTAGATATGCTGGAAAAATTCTGAGAGCCAATTAGTAATTGAGTCTGCATTTTTTTTTCAAAAGTAGACTATGGCCAGTTCAAACATGCTTTTGATTCTTACCTATTTTGCTTTGTGATGTAGAAGTTTGGAACTGAGGTGTGATCTTCTTAGACATGCTGGAAAAATTCTGAGATCCAATTAATTGAATCTGCATAACAAAATTTGTTCCAAATTAGACTATGACCACCTAGATGCCCTGAGTACATCTGATCTCGCCTGATCTCGGAAGCTAAGTAGGGCCGGGCCTGGCTAGTACTTGGATGGGTGATCACCAGGGAATACCAGGTGCTGTAGGCGCCTAGAGTAGAACTGGCAAGCCGCTCCAGTATTCCTGCCAAGAAAACTCCATGGACATGGGTTCACGAAGAGTTTGTCACGACTATAACAACATAACAACAAGAAGATTATGACCAGTTCAAACATATGCTTGTGATTTTTGTTTTCAAGAAGTGATAAAACATGAAAATGTGCTTTCCTGACTTATTATAACCAGCTACAGATGTTTTAGACATCATTTTTAAATAGACTCTGTCTTGAAAAAAGCAGCTGTTTGGCAGATCTTGAATGGGTTATAAATATATACTGAAGAAGACTTTAAATAAGGCCTTTTGTATTTATACTCAGGACTTCTGTGTTCATTTGCTGGTCTCTTGTTAATTAGTTGCTGGAAAATATTTTTATTTTTATACTGTGCAGAATAGGCAGATTAATGACTTCAGAGAAAATGCTTTCTTTTCTGACAGGTAGGGTAAACTGCTGCATTTCCTTGTATAGTTTAGAATGTGTTCATCATCTATGCTCAATCCCTTATCGTTCTTCAAAAAAGTACTGTAGATACAGTAACTGCATACTATAAAATTTACCTGTCCTGAATAGAAGGAACAGGCTCAGTTCCAACATTGCCACCTGATTAAAAAAAGACATGCTACCCACTTCTGGTTTCATTTAAACATTTGCCCTTATGGGATGTTTTGCTTCACATTTTCTAATCCACAGTATGTGGAAATAGTGTGAATAAATAAAATAAATTTGGAGAAAAGATTTGGAATGTTAGTGTTGTCTTCTTGGTTCTTGCTAATACTGTAAATTTGTCCCACTCCTATCTGTTTCTGCTGTGATTATTGGCATCTAGGCATGTGCTGAGAAAGATAATAGTGTATTATTCATACGGTGTTTTTCACAGAGTTCCATGAGAAAACTTGCTACCTGTAGCTACAAGTTAGAAGACTCTCTGCAGGGCCTTTCTGCAGTTTTATTTCTTACATTTATCAATGATTGCCATAAAGTAAATAAGTATCCATAAGCATTTTGTGACTGTTGTGCAGCTACACAGTACATTTAACATGAAGCCACAGAAGCTGTAGAAGAAGTTGTGGTGGAATGGTTGTAATATCTGTGAAGCATTTCTGGAAATGTATGCACAGCAGTTCTGACATGAACTGTGCAATCAATTGTGTAACTGCAGTGTGATCTATGTGATCAGCTGCATAAGCGTGATGTGAATATACTCACTTACCCCATGGTGCTGTTGGCACAGTTCCCACTTCCCATGGGCTATTGTCTGCTCCAGTCTGCCTTCCAGTAATACCCAAGGCATTTCCCCACTTATGGCCTGTCTTCTGTCTCCCCAGTGCACTAGTATTTCCTCTTAGCAGAGTTCCACATGCAGTCCTTTTTTGGAAACCAATTAAGTACTGCAGTATTTTTTTTTTTGCTATAGGAGCTTTATCATACTATTTTGCTTCCTTTTACCCCCTGCATACATATTTATTTCATATTTATTTGTGATATACTCACAGAAATATGGATGCAATTCCAGAAAACATTTTACACTGAAAATATTAACAGTTTACAAAGTTTAGAATTAATATATACTATATATCTAAAGTACTAGTAATCTTTTGTAGTTAATACTGTAAGTAAAGGTAAAGGTTCCCCCCGCTCATGCGTGTAAGTTGTATCCGAAGCCGAAGAGCCAATGTTGTGCAAGTCCATGGCCATGTGGCTGGCATGGCTGCAATTAATACTGTAGTACGTAATTAAGGTTAAAGGGTCTGCAGAACCTATACTCTGTTCCTCCCTTCTTAGCTGAAATTTATAGCCAATAAATTTTTATTAATATCTCTAGTACCCATTATGTACGATCAGTTCTGTGACAGGGAAAGGCAGCTATCTTCAGCAGCTTCAAGGTAAAGGAAGATGTCAGACGTCGCCATCTCCACTTGCTAATAAGAATGCAGTGACTTTTGGTAATCACTTAGAAGTAGCTTATACAGTCGCTTCCCACCATTTTGTGTTTCATATTACAGTACTGCACTCCCGGTATATTGGGGGACTGCAGTGTATGAAACAAAGGGCTCCTGAGGCAAGCTTCGTGGGCCCGTTTGAGGCCTCCTGCACTTACCCCAGGCCTGGTGCTGCTCCAAACGGGCCTCCGATGGTCTTCCTGGGCCTGTTGGAGTCCCCAGAAGTGGTTTCTGGCAAACCGGAAGTGCCTTCCCGATCACCGGAAATCATTTCTGGGGCCTCCGACAGGCCCGGGAAGCCCATCGGAGGCCTGTTTGAGGCAGCACCAGCGCCCAGATAAGCATAGGAGGCCCCAGACAGCCCCCCCCCAGTCCCAACTCGACCCAGCATCAACATATCGTGGATTTTCCATTATCGCGGGTCAGGACGGGTACCTAACCTCCGCGATAGGTGGGGGGATTACTATAACTTGTGTTTAATGTCTCAGTCTAGAACTAAGTAGAGTCCTACTTCCTGTCACTAGTTTATTTTCCTTTTGATTAATGTTTGGACCTCTTGTAACATCAATGACGAGGACTAGTGAAAAAGAAGCATCACGTACAGATCATTTGTGGAACAATGTAATGGCAGTGATCACAAAGAACAAAAGGTGTGGCTTATCACTATTGTGCATTTACTGTCTAGGTACCATCCACTTGTCTTGAATAACAAATACAGCTGTCAGTATCTCTATACAGAAAAGCAAAAAAAAAAAGAAAGAAAAAAAGAAAGAAAGAAAGAAAGAAAGAAAGAAAGAAAGAAAGAAGGAAAAGAAGAAAGAAGAGAAAAAGCCATGGCCCAAAAATAAGGATGAAGCAGTACATTTTAAATAGCTAAAATTTCATAAGCAGGTGCTAGCTTTTCAGTCCTGAAGGACTGTTTACAATTCATATGATGTTATCATATGCTGCCCATTTTGCGGGAATTATTTTTGTGACATAAAAGAATCCTCCCATTCTGCAACTTCCAGAGTCTTAACCAGGATGAGGTGGATCCATAGAAATCCTAAAAACCAGGTGGTGGGGGGGGGGAATATTTCATTCCCCCCAAAAAGCTGTTTTAATTTATTCCTTCATTTGGTTTATGAAGTGGTGTTATTTTTTATAGTGTACTGTATCCAGCTCTGAGTTTTTGACATGTACTCTGAATTGAAAACTTTTGAAGCGGAACTATACAATTTTGTGACGCAAGTTAGTCTTCAAATGTTTCATGCTGCAGTAAACTAGAATTTGAGAAGGGCAGGAATTTACAATTCAGTGTTGAAAACACATCAAAGCACTGGACCTATTGCCAGTAGAATTTCAGAACAGATTCAATAATTGCCATAAGCATGGAAAGAAATAAGAATGCTTCAGAAACCATTTGAAGTAGCACTAGAAGTAACTTTTTTCAAATGGAACTAAATGATTTCCCTGCCAATGATCATTTCAGAGACATTTACAAAGAGAAGTATCTATGGGAGATTGGTTCCAGGATCCTTGTGGATAGTAAAATCTGCAGATAAGAGCAAACACTCTTATTCAAGGACAATGGTGGTGGAAGGAGTGGTGGGGTTCTGGGGTGAAAGCCTTCACCTCCGACACCCCTCCAAATGGCAAGGAGGGAAGAAAGTTTTTCCCCCTTTCTCTTTGCCGCTTATAGGGGTGGAGGACCCAGCTGCCCGGCAGCAGCAGCAATGAGCAGGAGGGGAGAAAATAAAAAATAAAATTTACCGTCCCAATGCACATTGCCCTCCTCCTCACTGCCACAGCCACAGGCCAGCCAGCCAACCTGCCTTTAAACTTCCCAGTTGGGTCCCAGGCAACTGATCAGAAGTTTTGAATTTCCCAGTCAAACTTCTTATCTGCCGCCAGGGACCTGAGCAGGAAATTCAAAGTCCCCACCCCACCACTACGGAGCGGCAGCAGTGGCAACAGCGAGAAGTTTGGTGGGCATCAGCGGGGTTAAGTTTTATTTTTAATATCACCAACTGCGGATAATTGAATCTACGGTTAGTGAATCAGCAGATAAGGGGGTTCTAATTTAGTCTGCTAGATTTCTGTTTTGATCTACCTGATATACAGAATTTATTAAATGAATTTACTGCAAGCATGTTTACAGTCTTTGGCACCAGATACACCTGTTAACAGCTTTCTTCCAAAATGAAAATTGCAAAATCCAAAGTTTAAGTCAAGACTTACAAATGAACATTTACATGACATTTTAAGGTTGTCTGCCGCACAAATTGACTTGGACATTAATGCCTTGGCTAACAGAAAACAGAGTAAAATCACACTTACTAGGTAAGCACGTGTAGTTAAATAAACAATTCCATAGTAGATACTGTTCCAAAATGGATTGTATTCAAACCATCATTTCTTCATTGACCTCTGCATTTTTATTCTTGATCTAAATTGGTAGGTTAATATTTTTGTTACATTTTGATATAAGATGTGGCCCTCTTTAGACATTGGGCACCATGAGATAGGAAGAGAAAAAGAAAGTGTGCCATTCCCTCTGAGGAAAATAATAAACATTACTCCCGTTGAAATGAAAGTCTTAATGGACAGAATGATAGGAAGTATTGATTTAAACCTACAAGAGCTAGAAAACCAGGGAAAAGAACATCAAACAGAGGGGGCGTTTTGGTGGAATAAGGTAGATGATAAAATGGAAGGAGAGGAGATGGTAAAGGCATGGTTTCTGTAAGGCTAAGTCTTGCTTCACAAACCTTTTAGAATTCTTTGAAAAGGTCAACAGGCATGTGGATTTGGGTGAACTGGTGGATATTGTGTATCTTGATTTTCAGAAGGCTTTTGACAGTCCCTCACCAAAGGCTGCTGAGAAGATTGCACAGTCGGGGGATAACAGGGCAGGTCTTCTTATGGATTGAGAACTGGTTGAGATCCAGGAAACAAAGAGTAGGTGTCAATGGGCAATTTTCACACTGGAGAGAGGTGAAAAGTGGTACAAAATAATGCAGGGCATGAGTAACGTAGATAGAGGGATGCTCTTCTCCATCTCACAAAATACCAGAACTAGGGGACATACACTCAAATTGAGGGCTGGGAGAATGAGGACATAAGAATTTTTTTTTACGCAGCGTGTTGTTAGTCTGTGGAACTCCCTGCCACAAGATGCGATGATGGCATCTAGCCTGGATGCCTTCAAAAGGGGATTTGACAGATTCCTGGAGGAAAAGTCCAGATGCGGGGGATTGGTATCAGGAGACAGATGTCTAGTCTTGTGCGCTCCCGGACACATTTGGTGGAGATACAGGAAGCTGGACTGGATGGGCCTTTGGCCTAATCCAGCATGGCTCCTCTTATGATCAGTTGTAGAAGACTATTGGGTGTCTGAAGAAGTAAGAGAGGAGGAATCATGGATGGAAGGAGTGAAAGAGAATCAGTGGACAAGGGAGTGGGTGACCCTCAGGGTACCCAGAGTGGTTGCACAACAAGAGTGGAGAGAAAAGCCAGTGTGTAAATCCCCATACTGGGGAGAAACAGAGAGGCAAGAGAGAAGGAACAAAAAAGATTTGCCTGTGAAGCTAGTTATAGGGGAAAATAAGAAATGTTTAACTTCCCTTGGGAGCGAGCAAACCTGGAATGACCCAGCTTCCACTCCAAGTCTGAAAAGGCCTGAGAGAGAGGATTTGAGAACACAACATGGAATGGATATGCCAGAAATGAATCTTTACATAAGTGTTGCACTAGTTGTGAACCTGTTGTTGCCTGCGGACTGTTAAGTTGACGCTCATAACCCAAACTCCGGAAGTGTGATCAAAGGGACATGGAACCCCAGTGGGAAGGCTTTGAGAGTAAGTTTTGTTCAAGAAGAAAAGGAGACGGTGTCTGTAATGAATAAATCTGTTGAAGACAACGTGGAGTTGTCTGGTGATACTGAAGTAAAAATGGATCCTAAGGAGGGAGTGGAATTATTGAAACCTGGCAGACTCTGTAATGCAGCCTTCATATCCCAGAAGGGTTGGGACCTCTGCACTATAATATTTTTCCACAGTAGCCCTTTCAAATGTTAGAAAATTTGGCTTCATCAACAGCCTCTGTTATCAGAAGAGAAGTTCTTGCCCATGTGTAGGTTCTACATGTGAGCAACAATCAGTCTCAGTTTTTGCTTGCATGTAGAGACTGCATAGACACAGAAACCTCTACACTTCAGATCCACTGACCATCATGTCAATAAATCCACAATGGATGGTTGTTTAGGGAATTCTTCCGTTGGACTCTCCTCTATGTATGTTGACAAACTGCATTTTCTGCCACCTAAAAAACCTTCTTTCTCTAAAAAACATAAAAAGGAAACAAGTCTCTCTGTTTTAGTTATGTCAATTTGGGCCACTCTTGTATACATAAATAGTGCTAGTTTATTTGTCAGGAGACCTTTTGTAAGGATTGGAAACCATCTGTTGCCATTAACTACAAATAATGGATGGCACCTTATGAAGGAATATACAGGGGGAAATGCTTGATATTGTGTTCTAAACAATTGTTCAAGGTTCTTCAATAATAGCAGCAGGAGATACACTGAAGAGAAAAACATGATTGCTCTTGCCCCAGCTCTGCTGATGCTTTTCTCTAATGTAAACTGTTTTAGTAACAGTTGAGTATATTTTGGTGAATAAGCAGGCAGTAAACAAATTAGTTGCTCGGTTTAACATGACTGTATCCCTTTAGAATTGGAAAGAATATCTATTTCTGTTGCATGAACAGATGTTTACAATTGTATGAGATATATTTTCTTGTTTTTGCCGTTTCTGAAGCAGCTGCCAGTGTTTATCAGAAGGTTAAAATTGCATGAT
This sequence comes from Phrynocephalus guinanensis, assembly GCA_037367245.1. Taxonomy (NCBI): domain Eukaryota; kingdom Metazoa; phylum Chordata; class Lepidosauria; order Squamata; family Agamidae; genus Phrynocephalus; species Phrynocephalus guinanensis. Next base: position 62,095,867 of record CM074734.1, on the reverse strand, counting down.
GTAAATAAACATTGATTCACAGATGAAGCACAAATGTAGTTTCAGTAGAGTATTGTTGTATTTATACATGCAGTTATTTAGCTTTCATTAGGAATGCAGGTACTGTATGATACAGAAGGATCTGTATGTGTCCATGTCTATCATCAGCTTCTCTCTCTCTACAGAGAATGTTTTGAACTTGAAGTACCGGTATTTGGATACAAAAATATTTTGAGAAGGTATAGAAACAATTTTTAAAAGAAAATGACCAGTATATCTGAGGCACCCTTTCAGGAATTTCTCCACTGAAAATTGCTGATATGGAGATCTCTTCATCAGGTTGAAAGTCCTCACAGAAATGGAAGTGGATTACATCACTATGTCTCTGTTTGAGTAATAGTGGTTTCTAGCATTGCCAGCATGCTGAGGAGTAAGAAGAAGAGTGGAGGTCCCTTTCCCACTTTTGATAAGCTAGATGGTTTTGATTTTTAAAGGATCATAAAGGATCATAAACAACTAGAAAAAATGAGGGGACGAATGAGACAGAAACACAGACTATTACAGTACTGACCATGTTTTCTTCAACTGTGTTTCTGTTCAGATGTCTGTGTTCAGGTGACTGCTCCTCATTTGTTTGCCTCAGAAGTCAATGGAAAGAAAGGCTACAAGTCTTCTCCCTTCTCTTAAATTCAGCTGAGTGGATTGTTGTTATGTATTGAAAATGGCACATGAAAGGTTTCTCTCAGAGAGACTGTGAAAGAGCTTGGATGAGATGATAAATCTAACATGACAGAGTTATTGCAGAGTTTCCAATTTTGGTTGAAACCCCTCTATCTGCACAGCAGAAAGGGCTTACAGAGAAGAACTTATTGAGCAGAATTAGCTTCAAAGTCTTCCCAGAGTAAACCAGCTCTTTGTTCTCATCAACATGCACTTACAGTCTCAATAATGTACTCTGAAACATTGGTAAGAGAATTAAAGATTTCATTTATTCTCAGTTGACAGCATACTGTACAGACTCAACTGCTTACAGACTTTGAGCAATAAGTCTCAGCAGACTAATACATTCACTTATAACAGCACTAACTACTAACAGATGACATAACTTTCAGGAGACTGAAAAGAGAGGGGGGAAGACACTTCAGAAGAGTGGCATAGCCTTTAAAATCAGAGGCAGGGAAGGAACAATTGGTTACTGCTAGATTGATTGAAAGGCCCCTCCCAGTACTAGAGGCAGCATACAAGGTTGAAATAACTCTAAAAAGTCTTTTCCATTAAATATGCAGTTATAATTACTTTTGATAGTAGACATGCTGTGTGTGACTAGTAAAAAGAGAAACATGAGTGCATTGGCTAAAATGGACAGAGCTCTTTACTATGTCCAAAAATATGTTAAAACTTTGATAGGAAGCATGAGACAGAAGAGAAGCTGAATATATCTTCTGCTGGAAATGCCTGCCTGGCATGACTCATGTTGTTCAAAATCTGTAATTTCCACAAACAGAATCAAGAGGAATGGAACGTCAAATTGGCAGCAGAGAGGGATTGTTTGATCCAGAGCATTTGCCATTTAATTTTGGGAGCCTGCCGTCTTCTCATGATATATGCATTATTTGAAAACCCACAATCCCCTAGCACGGGGGTCGGCAACCCGCGGCTCCGGAGCCGCATGCGGCTCTTTGGAACCTTTGCCGCGGCTCCGGGAGGTGGCGGGCTGGCCGGCATGCAAATAGCGGCCCCGGGGCAGCCAACGGGGAGGCGCGGGGCCTGGGAGCGGTGTGGCGATTGGCCGGTGAGGCGGGGAGCCGGCAAAGCGAGCGGGTTCGGGTGCCCCCACGCGGCTGAGGCGTCGGCATGAGAGAGCGGAGGCTGGCGGGCGGGCGGGATGTGCCTCAGGCGCGACAGCGGCGGCGGCGGGGCAGGAGCGCGGCCGAACTGAGGCACCGGGAAGGAACCCCCGGCTCCCACCCCACCCCCACCACCCGTGGGCCGTGGCCGGCGGAGCGGCCACGATGGGCTCCACCGAGGAGCTGCTGCTGCCGCCCACCGAGTGCGTCTGCCCGCCGAGGGTGTGGGAGCGGGAGAAGCCGGCGCCATCGCCGTCCCTCTTGGAAGGGAGGACGGGAGCGTGGCGGCACCGGCAGCAGCAGCAGCAGCAGCAGCCGAAGACGGCGCCCCCGGAGGTCCCGGGCGAGCGAGAAGAGCAGCCGCCGCACCACCAGCAGCAAGAGGAGCGGCGGTGGGGCGGCGGCGGTGGGGCGGGACCGCGGCGAGGCGCCGGGAAGGAACCCCTGAGATGGCGGCGGCAGCGGTCGCTTCGGGAGCGCTGCTGCTGCTGCTGCTGGACGGCTCCGGCGGCTCGGCTCTGGGTTGGCGCCTGCTGGCGCTGCTGCTGCTGGTGGCTCGTCCCCCTCACGGGGTGGCTCGAGGGGCCGGCCTGGCCGACAACGTGGTCTGGGCCGTGAACGCTGGCGGGGAGGCCCACGTCGACGTCCACGGCATCCACTTCCGGAAGGACCCGCTAAGGACTGGTGGGGCAAGGTGAGGACTTCCGGGGCGGCGGCGAGGGCGAGTGGAACTCCCTGCCACAAGATGCGCCCTTGGCGGGGCCCTTCCTTTGGAGCGGGGGGGCAGCGGCGCCCACACCCCACCCCCATCCACCCACTCACAAAGAGGTCCCCATGCTCCACTCTCATGGTTCTGCTCAGGGGGGGCTCCAGGGGCGGTGGGACTACAAAGCCCACGAGCCTTCCACCCCACCCTCCTTGGCTGTGGCAGATGGAAGTGGTGCTGCTGCTACCCCAAGATCCAAGCCTCATGCTGAGTGCAAGGAAAGGGAGAAAGGAAGAGCGAGGGAATCTGGAGCCACTTGTTTCTGTAGATTGCAATGTTGGTGATTTACACACACACACACACACACACATTTTGATTTAGTGGGGGTGCTCTGGTCTTCTCCCGACACGCCCCGCCCCTGCAGAAATACAGTGGTACCTTGTATAAAGGAATTAATTCGCTCCAAATGAAATTATGTTCAGCAAATTTTCCTTTATACAAATTTCCCATAGGACTGCATTGAAAATAGAGTGATCCCATTTTTATGTTGTAGAGGTGATTATGTTAAGCAAATTTCCCCTATCTCCAGAATATTTTATGTTGTACAGATTTTATATTATACAAACTGTTTGTTATACAAGGGTCCACTGTATATAAATAAGCAGCCATGGCTCCACAGAGAAGACAGTAGGTTCAGAAGAGTGTTAGCATTAAGGTAAGAAACAATATATGCAGTGTTATATTTGTTTTAAATGTTGCAATGGTTTTGCGGCTCCCAGGTTTTTTTTTTCCCGTCGGAAACGGGTCCAAGTGGCTCTTTATATCTTAAAGGTTGCAGACCCCTGCCCTAGCAGGAGACCTGAAGAATCGCATGTTTAATCAGGCACTAGACCTGGGAGGCTTGCCTGAAAAGAAAGGACTTTGCCTGATTCTGGCAGGACAGCAAAGATGGGGCAAGTCTGGCCTCCTGTGAGAGGGAGCTCCAAAGTCTGGGAGCAGCAACAGAGAAGGACCTCTCCTGAGTTACATCAGATGCATCTGTGAAGGTGGTGGGACTGAGAGAAAGGCCTCTCATTATGATCTTAGCACCCAAGCCAGCTCATAATGGAAGATGCAGTCTTTAAGAATTTGGACCCAGACCATATAGGGCTTTATAAGTTAAATCAGCTCTTTGAATTCTGCTTGGAAATTTGATTGGAAGCCAGTGGAGCTGTTGTAAGAAGGATAGCTGATACATACAGAAATGAAAGGAAAGTCTGGTGCTGTACAACACATACAGTTGGAATATGGAACAGGAAGTGTGAATCAAGGTAAATTGGAAACCATACAGTGAGGCTGTGAATGCAGTAAGGGGACATTTTCAAGGAGACAACTACAGAATGTTTTACTCTGGAAATGACAAAGAAAAAATTGAGTGGCTCAAATATTGAGGCCAGACATAATACAGATAGTGGCTGTATTTCAAGGTCTGACTGTATAATATCAGTCAGGCATCTTGGAAAACCTCTCCGTGTAATCAAATGATTGCTGAAGAGGAAATCAAAAGCATTTATGCATGCATCTGGGAAGAAATATATAAGATAATGTTTCAGGATGTGCTGATAATCAGAGATGACTGGAATGCAGATGTAGTAAACAAAGCAGAACTGAACATTGGTAGATAATTTTATTGTATGAATCAGAAACAAAGCAGGAGACTAACTCGTTGAGTCTCATGAAGCCAAGACCCTGTTTTGTTTTGTTTTTACAAATAAATGCTTCAGATAACCCAACAGTTGTACAGATAAACACCATTATATGGTATAGAAATGAAATAGACCACATAATTGAAAATCGTAGAGGGAGAAACTGTATTCACTCTGCCCAAACAAGACCTGGAGCAGTTTGTGGCACTGACCAAAAGCAAAAGCAAAATGTTCTGCTTATATACGGCCCCATACCACTTCAAGTAGTCTCTGGATGGTTTACAGTTTAATTACAGTATGCTGCACATTGCCCCCCCCCCAGCAAGCTGGGTACTCATTTTACCAACCTCGGAAGGATGGAAGGCTGAGTCAACCATGAGCCTGCTACTTGGGATTGAACCCCAGGTCGTGAGCACAGTTTTACCTGCAGTACAGGCATTTAACCACTGAACCACGGGGTCTTCCATGAATTGTTAATTGGTAATTAACCATGAAATGTTAATATAAAAAAACCAGAGTTCATCTGAAAAAAACCCCACTAAATCATAATGCCAAATTTTAACATAAACAGCATTTCTGGGCCACAAACTGGAAACAATTATTCACATAGCACTGTGTAAGGTTCATTTATACAATCCCAATTTGGCCTGTAATTCTTTCGTATTGTGTTTATGGCTGCCAAAAAAAAAGTAAGAAAAGAGAGGGGGGAGAATAAAAGCAAAAAAAAAAAAAAGATTGAGAATGGATGTTTTAGTGCAGATGTGTTCTCTATGATTTAAGAACTATTTTCATGCAGGATTTATTTATTTTTAAAAATGTGTAGTTACTGTTAGATGAAAATTGAATTATTGTGCAGCCTGTTGTAGGCACAACCCTCTTATCAGAATAATTCCTTCTTCCCATGCTAATTTATGAGTTTGGATCCACAAGAATGTGGGCATTGAAGTTTTATTAATTCTGTTATTTGAAGGTGATCTTTGAAATGTGTGTGCCAGTTGCTGGGAGCAGCTAAGCTCAACAAAGGAGACAGGTGCCTGTGCAGAGATGATGGCACTCAGTTACTAACATATTAAAAAAACATGTCGTCACCCCAAAAGAATGAAACCATAAGTGCTTGTCCAGGATCATCTTGTTATTTATTTATTTATTTATTTATCTATTTATAGCCCAAACCAGTCATTTTCAGGCCCTGTCCAGTGTATCGTAGACTCTACAGGAAAGTTTAATACCTAAGACTTCTATTGTGAGAGATTTAAATAGTGTACCTGCTTTGCCACAAATGAATAGAGATTTTAATATTTGTGATTTGTATAATTTACAATTTCAGCTTCTAAATATATATAATGTGATTATGAAATATGATTGCTGTATTCTTAATGATAATTACCCAGGTGACAAGACTGGCAAGGTGACTTGCTTCCAGTTGCAGAGGCAGTGTCATTTGATCATTTACTTCTGTCAGTCTCATGTATAAGCAGCTTTGAGATATATTGCATGCCTGTGTTTGCTTTCTGTTTTGTCTGATGCTCATTGTAACACCAGAGATAATTTTGTCACATAAGGATCATGTTAAGAATAACTTGTTTTAATCCCCTTTAAAAAATAATTGGTCAACACCAATGAAAGATCAAATACAGCAGTACCTCGGTTTACAAATACCTAGATTACTGAGTATTTTGCAAGATAACCAAATTTGTAATAAAATGTAGCTTCATTTTCCAAGCAGTGTTTTGTAAAATGAGCACCAGAGGGGCTCGTTTTGCAGTCACATGGGCCGTGGGTGTTAGCCCCTTACTGCCGTCACCCTGGCAACGAAGTGACAGCAGCACAGGTCAAGGGCATTCCTCCCTCCTTCACAGCCTGGCTCTCCTCCTCCTCCTTCTCCTCACTGTCGCTGCCGCCATCTTGGGGTGGCACCCTGATGTTGCTTGGCAGGCACCCAAGTTGCCAGTGACAGAGGAGGAAGGAAGGAAAGGGACCCCCGTTACCCCACAGAAGCCCCTTGCCACAACAGCTGGCAGCCCCTTGCCACCATTGACGACCCCTTCACTGTGGCTGCGGTCCCAGTGGCTCTGGCCTAAACCATAGGGTCCGTCGTTGGCCACCAGCCCATCTGGTTGCTGCCTCCAGCCCACCTGGTAGGACCAAGCCCAGCCTTCAGCTCTCTGGGAAATAGATGTAGGATATCAACATCAGAAAAATGGAGTAAGATTTTGAGAGCATTTTAGGACTATATTTGGAAATTATATAAAGAAGAATTCAATAAAAATAATCAACATATTGGGTTATAATCTATCCTAACCGTGCAAAATATTTTCAGGATGAAAAGTAATGGCCTAAATCCTGTTGGTCAGTGTAAAGTTAGACCTTTCTCAGTTGGCCTATACTCAGCTCCCAGTGTGGTGTAATGGACAGAGTCACTTACTAGGATTCTGGAATCCAGGATTAAAGTCACCGCTCAGCCATGAAAACTCACTGGTGGGGTGAAATTGGTAAAACTGCTACAATATCTCACTTGCATTGAGGCCCCCAATAGTGTGGCTATAAGTTGATTCTGACCTAATGGCACATAACAATAAAGCCCATTGAATCAATGAGAATTTGATAAATCACAGTTTGAGTAGTCACACTTGAATCAATGGAACTTACAGAGGAGTTGACTTACTAAATTTTCATCTATTCAGTGAGCTGTTCTACTGCAATGTACAGTACTTTGCTAAGCAACAGGATTTTGTCCAATATATTGGTGTTGTAGAAATGGGACGGGCACTTTCAGAAGTGTGTGATTGGAATGCGGCAAAATAAAACAGTTTTGAAGGAATGTATTTAATACCATAGAAGTATTACTTTATGGCAGATCTTTAGAACCACAATTTTTCTTGTTGAATCCGTAAGATCCTTTTTTTCATCTAGAAAATCAAATAACGATATTGAATTTAATTGTCATCTCAAGACTACTGATAGCTAAATGCTGGAAAAAGAATGTCCTTCCTATGATGATTAAGTTAAATCTGTGTACATGTGCAATGTTGATTGTTTTACTCAAAGATGAATAGGCAAATAACCTATTGTGTTGAGTTAGCTTATAGACTGAGTATGCGACATACAGCAGTGGATCCCAACCTTGGTTCCCCAAATGCTCTTGGACTGTATCTTCCAGAAACCTTCACAACTAGCTGTGCCACCAAGGGCTTCTGAGAGTCGCAGTCCAAGATTGTTTGGAGAATCAAGGTTTGGAACTGCAGTTTTTAAATATATTTTATAAATGTGACCTGCCACCTGTTTGACTTAGCCTTTGAATGCTTTTTCAAAGATATGTTTGTGTTGTTTTGTAAAGGGTTTTCATACAAGACAAAAGAAAGAAGCTTACCTGGAAAGTGGACTAAGAAAAAAGGACTGGCATGATAGAGATGCTATAAAGAGAGACTTGCAGAAGACAGGTATGTATGATAACTCATTCAGTCTCTATCATATAATTAATATAATATAATATAATATAATATAATATAATAATATAGACATATTTCATTAAGCAATCTAAAGGTAAAATGGTATTGTACACATATGTTAGAAACATCTATTTCACATAAGCTAATAGAAATTGTCAAAAAAAAGTCAGGAGCACATAGGTTTCTGTCTGGTACTTAGAGCAGGTGTTAAACAAAGCTCCCTGCTATGCCTCATGTCTTTTAAAAGCATGAATAGCTGTAGCTAGAAGCCCACAGGGGTGGCTACGTCTTCTAAAGGGGAGGAGCTTTGGGGAGGGGAAATTACTTCAAGCTCTTAAGTGCCTCCAAGTTTTGGAAATGTCAAGGAGCAGCATGGGGTGGTTGCCCAAGAAGCCACTTTGGTATGCTGCTTTCCCTACTCCTGCTCTAGGTCTAGCCAGTCGAAAGTGAGTGCAGTATGAAGTACCACAGTGGACAGGATAACAGGGAAAGGAAGGAGATCTATCTGCAGCACGCCAGCCCCATAGGTAAGTATCATTGTGAGACAGGGAGTATTCCTTGGAAGGGTTCGTTGCAAAGTCCTTTGAAGAATGAATTAGATTTGAAAAGAAGGGAGGAAAACAGTAATTGGTATTTATAGTTTGGTGTTCTAAAGCATGATGTAATGAACTGGTATGTAACTGTGGTACCATATGCAAGAAGTGTCTTCCTGCTCTTGTTGACTTAGAAAGAAATATAAACAGCTGGTCTGAGAATGGCAAGGAAAGATAAACAGATAGCTTAATAGCAGGCAACAGCAGTTTTGCACTTGACCAGAGCCCATAAGAGAAGGAATATGGCAGATGTGGGAGAAGCCTCAACAACTTTGGGCCCTGATTTTTGCCAGCCTCTTGGTTGGTCTGATGAAAGTTGTGGGTGAAAGTGTGTGTGTGTGTGTGTGTGTGTGTGTGTGTGTGTGTGTGTGTGTGTGTGTGTGTGTGTGTGTGTGTGTGTGTGTGTGTGTGTGTAAGAGTTACAAGAATTGGCAGATTATCAGATGGATGAGGTTAGTGCTGAAAAAACTGGACATTTGTCAGACTGAGACTTGCTACTAAGGCAGAAAGATGGAAGGGAAAATGATAGGAACATTTGCATTTTTTCAAGACACTATTTGGCCTGCTTCGAGTGAGTCTGCCTTCTCCCAGAAGGAAAAAAAAATAGTTAAGGGTTTCCCAAGCGTGTAACCATCATATGCTTTGTTAAATAGCTAGGTGCAGAATTAAAAATGCATTCAAATAAGGTCTCAAATGGAAGCAGTGGTGAGAACTGCATGAATAACCATATCTGTGTTATACTGGTGAACTATCAAGCATAGGTTCATATCCTTTTAAAAAACATAGTATCTTTTCCGGAATCATCCCATGGTCTTAGAGCTGCATCATGTCTTACTACTACTTGGCGATTTTACAGTTTTGAAGATAATTGATAGGAAGATGATGCCAGGCTAGTGATGGAGTGTGTCGTTAATACTGCCTAAAGCTCAGGGAAAGAAAGGAGCTGCTAAAATGGCTTCCTGATGTTTGAATGTGGATTAATTCTTCACTACATAAGTTATAATATTAATGGCTCCTCTTTTGGTTGTTTTTTTTACCTATAGGAAATGGAGAACAGGGGAAACCATATCCTATGACTGATGCTGAACGAGTAGATCAGGCATACAGAGAAAATGGGTTTAATATTTTTGTGAGTGACAAAATCTCACTCAATCGCTCTTTGCCCGATATACGACACCCAAAGTAAGTACAAACTTGTTATGAAGTGGATGAAACATTTTATTTATAGAACTGATTTTCCTACATTTTCTTTGAAATGCCATGTCAACTAACATTGATGTGAAATGTCTGACAGATCTTCCATATAGTTACTTGCCAGATTAAGCATGAGGCTTGGTACCTCACAAACTTCTGAAACAGCAGTTAAGAATAGATGAATCAATCATAAGTTGTAATTTACACATCTTCCAGCAGTTCCTAATTATCTGTCTTTTGTATTTTTCATTGTTATGTTTATTTGTTGGTGGTCCTTCCTATTCTTTAGGCTGGGCTGTTGATGTAATCAAGAAAAATTAAGAATGGGATTAGATTGATTTATGTCTCCTTGCCTGATATGAACAATTTAGAACAATCTTGTCCTTCATGGATAGGTCTAATGCATGCAACTAACTATTTAATATTGAGCAAGTCCATGAGCTAAGGACGTTAGCTAAAACTGTTTAAATAGTAGTAACATTTTTCATGTATTGATCAAGGCAGTAACTGGATTCATCTGTTTTCTAGCTGCAATAGCAAACTATATCTGGAAAAACTCCCCAACACCAGTGTAATAATCCCGTTCCACAATGAAGGATGGTCATCACTTCTCAGAACAGTTCACAGTGTTCTCAATCGCTCTCCACCTGTACTGATAGCCGAAATAGTGCTAGTGGATGATTTCAGTGACAGAGGTACTTTTATACATGTAGATATACATAATTGAACAGAGCCTGCATGGCATGTAGCACCAAACCGTGCAACTGCTTATGGAAAATGATTGTATGTTTAGCTAAGTGTACTGTATTAGAAAATACTGGCTTCCAACCACCTCACACTCTTCTCTTGAATGCCAAACTACACCCTTAACAAGGTCATTTTCTGCCTAACCTTCCCCTTACTGAAATTTTAACAAAAACGTAAGCTGTAATAAAGAACTAAGAAAATATTTCCTACCATGATACTTAACCAAGGTGCCTACTTTGGTCTCTAGTTTTTGTAACATTATTTTATTAATTTTACAATTCTGCACTTTTAATTTACTTGAGCAGGGAATACTTTACTGCAAGCATTTTAAAGGGTTAGAATTTTCCTGCTGCATCCATTTGCTACATTATGTTCACTAATGTAGGCAGAACATAAAAGCTACTTCAGGTTTGATCAAAATTCTATCATTAACAGTTCTGTCAGATATTTGTCAGACAAAACAAGCTTCCAAACATATGTCCACAAATATTTCAAAATGACAAGATAACCAAGCAGCAGCTTTGACTTTCCTCATGCTGAGATTCACTTTTTAGTTGTCTGTAGTGCCAAAAATCAACATCTGGCATACAGTCACCGATGATGTCTAGATCTTGACTGCTGTCAAGCAGGCTCTATTATACATATTACCTACCTACTTACCTACTTCCAGCTTGTCTTACAACACCATCTCAAGTTCTGGAAGAGGAGGTAGGCACACTGTTTCAAAAGAATACAATACAGGAATTCCCCACCAAGTTTTGGGAGAATGACTTCTAACTCCTCTATTTTTTCAGTCCTCAAAAAGGACATCAGACCTGTGGCTTCTTCTAGACCTAATGGAAGTAAACTCATGCAACTCAGATGCAGTGGTATCATGCATAGCCCAAAGTTTAAAAAGAAAGTATTCAGTTGACACCAATCTGTTGCTTATAATAACATGTTTGTAAATTATCAAGTAAGACTAGTATACAGTACAGCCAGCAACAAGTACTTTAATCAAACTGAAATAAAATAGCATTTGGATAAAGAACTAAAATGTTAAAAACATTTCTAAACCCTCATGCAAGTGGATAAAATATTTGGCCTGAGTGGTTTTAGAGTATTTTCATAATGTCTCAGGACATCAAAATACCACATATAAACAGTGATGTTTATGGTTGCAGAAGCAGGTCCATTCTATAATATGAAAACATCCAAAGTCAGAAAATGCATGTTCACATGACCTTTGAGCAGTTGACACAACTTTGGTTTTTATAAAAAGTGTAGCATGATTTAATTAGCAGCAGTATGAAAAATTAAACCATTTGTATGTCTTATTAAGAACAGTAAAAAAAACTTGTTTGATTTCTGAAAAATTAGGACACCAGCATAAACCTTGAAGAAAACCCTCAGTTTTTCTTCATTTTCAGGAAGAAATGGCTTCGGTAGTCTTATGGGACAAGTTTGTACCCTGATTAGGAGATAGTCTCTGTTGACAGCAATGACTCTCTAATGAAGGGGCCATTTCACTTCCCAAATTGACATGCAAGCAATCTGAGCATGTCACTTGGATTAGCCAATGTTCTGTCAGTTCTAAGGAGATTGAAAATAAGTAACTCTAATAATATTTTGTACAGTATGAAAATATGATCCAGCCACTGTTGTCACTGCATTATTATCTGTGTAACTGAGCTGGGACTCTTTATTTGTTTCACAGATGGTGTAGTAATTCAAACATTTCTAGTACTGTTTCTTTATTTCCATCTTTCTTTGGCCCTGAGCATTGCTGAATGATGCTCTGGATGCACTACAGCGAATAGTCCATGGATGTCTACATCATATCCTTTCTTCTGTGTCCCTCTTGACATCAGTATGCTCACTTGGTCCGATCTGAACAGGATTTGTATCTTGGACAGCCTCAGTTTGGGAATGCTGAAGGCATTTCTAGAGGCTGCTCCTCAATGGTCTTTGTATCTGTACAATGTTCTTAGAAATCACCATAACAGAGACTCTGGACAGTTGCTAGTAAACAGTACAGCATCTTCATATTCAGATGCAGGGATAATTGTCAGAATCATCCTGAGAGAGCTACTTCAACGTTACCCCCTGAAGTACATCTTCATTTCATTGTACTTCCAGGCTGTGGAATATTAAATACAGAAAACACCTATGCCCAGTTGTACTTTTCTTCATCTTTACTTTTACTTCTGGGCTGTGACTTCTTCCACTAGTTCATCCCACTGTGAATATGGGGTCACATTTTCCATCTCCACTCACCTCATCCAGACTGCAGAAAAACAATATGGCGTCTGGCAGCCACAGTTGGGAATTGAATTTGTTGCTTAGATAAGTGGTTGCCAACCTTGGATCCCCTGGCGTTCATGGACCACTGCTCCCAGAAATCCTGCCCAGCACAGCTAGTGGTAGAGACATCTGGGATTTCTAGTCCAAGAACTTTGAGGGACCCAAGGTTGGGAACCATTGGCTATCAATTGCATATTTTCATATTTAGGAAGAGGACATTTCAGTATTGTGGCAAACAATGCATTATTCATGTAGGTGGAGGAATTTCAAATTAACCTTATTTTACACATACCATTTTATCATTAAGAGAGGTTATGGTCAGAACATTTAACATTATAGAATAGTGTTTCAGCCACAAAATGTCATGGGATACTTTTTGTCCTGATATATTACATGGCTAACATCTTTTAGGATCAGATAATGTGTTTAGAGTTCTGTACCCCATCTAATTATGCAACTAGAAGATCCAAGAGAGGGATTTTGTTGTTATTGTTGCATAGTTGTATTTCTAGACCATAGGCTTCCTATCAAAGTTTGCAAACCAGTCTACATGTTTATTAATTCTGGACACTTTTACTATGTCCCACTTGTTTCTTGTCCTATCACTCACATTCTGTCTCTAATTGTCCTGCTTCTTATAATCAGTTATGGATAAATGTAGAATTTCTGAAAGTTTAAAAGAAAAGAAAACCCATAGAATGTACTGAACAATTGTTATACATTTTTGAAATATGCTTCGGAGAAGAAGGAGTAATCAAGGTTTCAAACTGGCTGGTAAACATCTTACTCTTTTTTTCATGCAGAACACCTTAAAAAGCGCCTGGAGGACTATATGGCCCAGTTTCCCAAAGTGAGGATTCTCCGAACTAAAAAAAGAGAAGGATTGATAAGGACCAGAATGCTAGGGGCTTCTGCAGCAATAGGAGACGTTATTACCTTTTTGGACTCTCACTGTGAGGCCAATGTGAACTGGTTGCCACCTCTTTTAGGTAAGGGGGTTGCTAAGAATATATTTCAATCTGTTACACTGATCTACTCTTGCAGGTAATTCTAACTACTGTATATACAATATGATGAGGAACACAAAAATCTAAAACCTAGGTGATAAACCAACCCTAATATATCTTGTCTTTAATTAAGCCTTATCTGGGGATTTCTGTAAAGCTGTAACCTGAGATTTTGTTGAGGTGTGAAAGCCAACATGTGATTTAAGAACAGAATGGTGACATCACGCATACTAATAACTAACTTTGATCATTCTCTTTGGAGGATCATATGTGTGCAGGTAATTGTTGATATGGTAAACAGTGAGGTAACCAGAATGCCGAGGCTTCTTGAACTTTGCAGTCTTACTTCATAGTCCCTTGAGATGTCTAACTTCTCTAAATATTTTCTAATTTTTACATAAGAAATAAACGGCTGACATTCATCTATATAATAAAATCAAATGGCTTGTTATTCCTGCAATAGGTAAAAATACTCTTAACTTTTCAGTTGAAGTAAAGGCCCAATTCAGAATATATTTCTGTGAGACAACGTATTGCTAATTAAGTAAAATTTTCAGGCAAGTTCTTTTCCCTTCCCTCAATCTATTTCATTAGCATACAGAGAAAGTAGCATGTTTGCATAGCTGACTTTTTGGTGTCTTTCTCCATAGTGATGGAGCAACTTTTGCCACTCATATAGCAGAGAGTAGTGTGCAGATTTTCCCTTGCCCATACTGACCTGGACTAATTTGTTTCTTCAACTGGTTGATTTTTATGTTTTGCTGCCTTTCCCTCCTCTTTTAGCTAGGGAAAGATAGAATGGGAGAGTTGAAAACTCACCAATCTGTGAAAGCTGTGTAGCTTATTGGGAGCAACGGAAGTGATTGCCTGAGGTATACTGTTAAATGAATAAAAATAACAATACTGTGCATTGTGTCTGCCAGTAAGCATGTAGTTACTGGAAACTTGTGTTCGAATAATAACCTTAGAAGTGCCAAGCAGGAAGAGACCCTATGGATCATCAAGTCCAGCCACTGTCAAGGAAACACACTGGGAAATAAAAGCTCCCAACCTCTGTCACCGTCACCAGATATCTGAACAACTGAGCTATCTGGAGAAGAAGGTTCTCTGAACTACTTTTAGTGGCTTCTGTATCCTAGATCTATCAGGCTAATAATAATGAAATGCAGTATTTTAATCTAAGAAGGCAAGAAACTACTTTTTGTTACATTACTGATATATTTTTAAATTTGTTTAAAAACGCAAACTGCCTGTTACCATAAGTGGCATGCAACTGACATAATGTGATGTAAATAACAGTCCAAAAAGAGATTGGTAAATATACCTGATGATCCCTAATTCGTCAATGAAGTAAAATGGTGTGACACATTGGCTTTCTGAAATATGTGTCCTACAGTAAGAGCAAATTACATTATTAAAATTGAGTATATCCAGTTGAATAGATAAAACTAGTATATCAAGTTCTGAATGAAGTTCCTTAAGAACATGTGAACCTTTTATCTGAACAGCTCAATTGTAATAAAAGGTGTTAAGCAGATAGACTTATTTGGTCTATCTATATCCAGCAGAACATTTTCCCTCTCCCATCTGCTTGCAGTCCTTAATGCCCGCTGAATAACAGCTCTAGGGAAATGCATAACTTTCTGATGAAGGTTTCTGTGGCATGTAGGGGGAACATGTTAGTGCTGGACATCATATTGCCTTATTAAACTGATTGTGGACTTGTGCCAAAAAGGGGTGGGGGTGGGGAGATCTACTAGGTCATTGTTTTAAATACTCCATTTTGTTTAGTGTGCATATGCCAGTTATAGCAATCTGACATTTTAAGGTCACAGTTATTTCTGTCATTTTATCAAATGTCAGGTTAGTAGGTCATTAAACAGAAGAGAAAATATTTTTGGCATGAACAAAAACTTCTTGGAAAACATTTAAATATCTGAGTTGTGATTATATAGTACCAAGACAGATTTTGAGGATACATAAATACTGAGTATGAGAAACCAATGGGTGATCTGATAATTTCAAATATAGCATTTGAAAATCAGTTTTGCCTTGTTCCTCAGGTCTTATTGTACTGCAAGGCTTACCAGGTCATACTGCTGTAGCCACAAAAGTCAGCATTCTTTGCTTTTTACAGCTATCTACTGTATGTAACTATTAAACACATGTTACCACATACCAGAAGTGACTTGACTGCACATAGTACATTTGGATATATTTTTAAAAAATACGAAACAGTTGTATAGTGACAAGATTTGTGGGATAGGCACCAAAAGCTCTATAAGACTTTCCTCAGGCACAAAACAAAAAACCCGGTACTTTCACAGCTTAAAGGAATGAGCCTCTGAATATTTATTATCTGTTTTAAAAAATATATTTTAAAATATTTATACTATAGAAATAGAAACTCGTTTTAGTGTCTGTTTGGTTAGGGAGAACTTTAGAAGTTCTCCAAACTAGAATCATTTAATTTGCCTCCGACCAGTACAGTCAAAAGTTCAGGCCTCCCTTAACCCTCTCAATGCTTATGTTTAGAACTTTCATGCTGATAACCAGTTTATAAGGAATAAATCCAGAAACTCAGAGATTTTCCCACATCAATTTTTTTTTTCAAAGTCAGTATTACATATACCCCAGTTTCAAAGTTATTGTTTGTGGTACCCCTATGTTGAGTTGGCTTATGGAATGCTTAATTCTGCTGTCACACAAAATTTATTACTGCACTTTCATGAAGCAATAATATAGCTGGTGGTAGCGATGTGAGATTCACTTTTCTGTTATCCCAGCTTACAAGCTTACATTTGAGTAAAATGAATTGAAAATAAAATAAACACAGAAGTGTATACAATATTTTTCCATGTACAAGACTATATTTTTGTCTAAAATTGATAGAGTAAAATTTTAGGGTCATCTTATACATGAAAGTAAGCCAGAAAGAGAGCAGTGTTGTTGCAAAACTGTAATTTTGGGTTAGAAAAGTGGGTGTTGTCTTACACAAGGTATCGTCCTATAGACGGAAAAAATACGATATTTTATCTCTAGACAACTGTTACGTCAGGAGAAGACACAGGAATCATCCTAGAGATAATGAATAAAAGCAGAACTTTTGTAACTAAAACAAGGTGACTTTTAAAAAGTGTTTATCAGCAGAACAGGTACTTAATAGGCCCCTGAACTCAGTGTGTTTTTTGATAGCAAGAGAAACAAAAGTAGGGGTTGTCATACTGCATAGTACTCTTGAGTTCCTTTATGTTCTGTTATGCTTACCTTATTTTTGTCACAGATGAAAGACGCAGAAAATACAGACTGAACGTATTTCTCTTTATTCCCCAGACCGCATTGCTCGAAATCGTAAAACTATTGTCTGTCCAATGATTGATGTAATAGACCATGATCACTTTGGCTATGAAACACAAGCAGGGGATGCAATGCGAGGGGCATTTGACTGGGAAATGTATTACAAGCGGATCCCAATTCCTGCTGAATTACAGAAACCAGATCCCAGTGATCCCTTTGAGTAAGTTCATGAAACCTAGCAGGTACACAGGAGGGCAAACCCACTCCAAAGTTTTTCAGTTGGGTCTCTGCTGGTTTAGGTGGGTGAAATTTCTATATCTGTCCAGATGAATATAAATTGTTATTGTGTTGCAGGAGTCTTCAGGGGCAAAGTCAGAGAGCTGTGAATGTATTTCTAATAAGTTGAAAGTTAGCTGTTTCTAGCAGAACTATCCCTTTCCTTCACCTTTTCAAAAAATGTTTCTTTTTCCAAAGTGACCTAGTCCTAATCAGTTACTGTGATAAATTTGGAAAGCATTTTTAACTAGATCCGGTGAGCACATGGGAGGAAATCAATTTCAGTTGAATTGGAGCAAAAGACACCACCCCAACAGCTGAAAAAAGGAGATAGTTCCCCACTGAAAAACATAGGATTTTCTTTCACTTAGCTGTATATTATATAAGTCATTGGTTTATCTGTGCCAAATACAATACAAACTGGTGGGAATGGTCAGTGTAGTTGACCCCTTAGCCTTCCATAGAAATGGTTATCTCTTGACAGTGGTGCTTTTAGACAGATAGAAATTACCTTGGGGCCCCTACCATATAGTTGTTGTTTTTTTCAGAAAGAAACATTCACATTTCTTCTGGCTATAAAAGAAGAGTCCTTGCATTGGGGAAACAATGTGTGTTATACTTTGCACTATTTTTTTTACCTTTCTCTGTAATTATCTGTGTTGGCCACCTGGTATGTCTGCCTTTCATTGTATAAAGAAATACCATAATGCAGGAACACTGCTGCAGTTGCAAATATTGTTAAGAAGAGGTGCTAGAAAATAATAGTGCAATTCCATTTTATGCTGAAAATGGAATTCATCTAGATTTGTAATGGGTGGGCAAATGCATTGATATCCTGGTAATACAGATTCTTATTTTACTTTAAGGTCTCCTGTAATGGCTGGAGGACTGTTTGCAGTTGATAGAAAGTGGTTCTGGGAGCTGGGAGGATATGATCCAGGCCTGGAGATATGGGGAGGAGAACAGTATGAAATATCATTTAAGGTGAGCACCATTCTTTGCTTTTATTTGAAAAATATTGCTTAATGAATATTTAGAGATGAAGCACCAGTTCACTTTGATTCCTTTCCATGTATAAATGCATAGTAAAGTTCAATACTATTTTGCCATACAGTAGCTGAAAATGAAAAGCTTTGGTCAAGTAAGATGAAGATCGTTGACAGAATCTCGTTTGTATTCACTAGTATATTTGTAAATAATGTAGGACTTAAAATATTTTTCTCATTTAATGTATTTAGGCATAACTGTAAATAGGAGAAATATTGTAGCAATTAGATAAGCCAATATGCAAGACCTCCATAAGAAATGTCAGGATCTTGTCACTTTAAAAAGATGTAATCTAAGCATGATTAGGTATATAGAATGCCTATAGATACTATGGACCACCAGTATTTGGTTCCACATCAAATACAATCTGAAAGAGAAGCTAAAATGACTAAACCAAAGCTATCATACTTCGGATGCATTGTGTGAGTAGAGAAGACTTAAAGAAAAAGACAATAGTAGTAAGAAAAATTAAGGACTGTAAAAAGAGAGGGAGATAGAACATGAGGTTTAATCAATAAAAGAAATTTTAGTTTCCATTTGTAAGATCTGGGCAAGGTTGTTAAAGATAGGATATTTTTATATCATTAATTTACAGAATTGCAATAAACTTGGAAGTGACTTGATACCACTTAACAGCATAATCTTGGAAGTGACACGATAGCACACAATATCATTGTAACAACACTTGCAAAATATAAGCATTATATTTTAGTATGCTACATTACTGTCCCTTCAAATTAAAATATGGAAATTAATCTCTTTATACTTGAGCCTTAACCTCTTGGCAGTGTGTCAGGCTGCTATAAAATTTAAAAATAGCTCTCAGCTCCTCTGCGATCACCTATTCTTAGCTTATCAATAATCAAATATGAAAAAAGAGAGCATTTCAAATTATGGCTTGTTTCTGGTATGACTTTAATTTATAAGAATAGAATTTTGAAAACAAGAATTGACATTCAGAGAGAAAAAGTAGCACATCTAGTTGCTGTAGTTTATCCGTGTATGTCCAGATATAAATATTTTAATTGCAACAGAGAGTGAGAAACAAATAGTCAAGGAATACCTTGTTACTTTGAATATGTTCAGATTCTCAGGGTCAGATGAACTGCATCTAAGAATATTGCAGAAACTGACTGAAGAGATCTTGGAACCACTACTTATTGTTTTCTTGAAATAATCGAGGATCGGTGAAGTGCTGGATGACTGAAGGAGGATTAACATTGTCCCTATCTTCAAAAAGGGCAAATAGGAGGAACTTGGAAACTGCAGACCAGTCAACCTAACATCATTTTACTGACCTCGGAAGGAAGGAAGGCTGAGTCAACCATGAGCCTGCTACCTGGGATTAAACCCCAGGTTGTGAGCACAGTTTTAGCTGCAGTGCAGGCATTTAACCACTGCACCACAGGGCTTCTTAAACTAAAAGTTGAATATAAGTTAACAGTGCAATGTAGCTGCAAAAATGGAAAATGCTACTACATTATCACAAGTATAGTTTCTGAATCTCATGAAATACTAACCACCCCCACCCCACCCCCGGTATTTGGCATTGATTAGGTCTTGAGTACCATGCCCAGTTCTGGACACTGTACTTTAAGAAGGCTACCAACAGACTGGAGCAAATTGAAAGAAGGGTAACAAGGATGATCAGGGAACTGGAAACGAAGCCCTATGAGGAAAAATAAAGAATTGGGCATGTTTAGCATTGAGAAAAGAAGACAGGGGAGATTAATAGCACTTTTCAAATACTTGAAAGAATGTCATACAGATGAGGGGCATGATTTACTGTATATACTCGAATATAAGCCTAGTTTGCGGCCTGTCCCCCGTTCTGACCCGCCGGTTGACTGCCACATGGCAGGGAACCATTCCATCCATGCCTCCGGTCTGTCCTGTTTGCTGATTAATGCCAGGTCGGTGCATAATAAGATCCCCGTCATCCATGACCTGATTGTGGATGAGCGAGTCGACCTGGCTCTCCTTACAGAAACTTGGGTGGGCGAGGGGGGGAGCTTCCCTCGCTCTGCTTCGCCCCCAGGGTTACTGTGTTCAGCATCTGGGCAGGTCGGAGGGGCGGGGGGGCATTGTGCCTAGGGAATCCCTTTATGTCAGCAGATCTGCGATGCTATTGAGTCTGGGGTTAGAATGTCTTCACCTTGTGGTGGGGCAGAGGGACAGTTTTGGGATTGTGCTTGTGTACCGTGCTCCCCGCGACCCTGCACTCTCCCTCCCAGAGCTCTCCGAGTTCATCTCGGCGGCACTTTTGAGGTCCCCCCGCCTGTTGGTGGCTGGGGACTTCAATGTGCATGCCGAGTCTGGGCTGTCGGGAGTAGCCCTGGAGTTCATGGAGTCCATGGCCTCCATGAACCTGTCCCAGTTTGTCATCAGTCCCACTCACAAGGGAGGACATACCTTGGACCTGGTTTTTGCCTCCACGTCGGTGGGTTTTGATCTGGGGGTTGGGAGGTTGTATGCCTGACCCGTGTCATGGTCAGATCATTATCTGCTGACCTTTTCCCTTTCAATCGCCACCCCACCCAGCGGGGAGCAGGGCCCCTCCATCTGGGCCCGCCCCCAAAGGCTCCTGGACCCTGTGCGCTTTTTGGAGTCCTTCAGAGGATTACCGGATGGTCTGGTTGACGATCCGGTTGACTCCCTGGTTGATAGGTGGTATGAGGATGTGGCCGGGGTAGTTGACCGGATCGCCCCCAAGTGCCTTATCCGATGCCGAGCCCGCTCTTCACCGTGGTTCACCATGGAGTTGCGGGCGATGAAGCAAGAGCGGTGGAGGCTAGAGAGCAGATGGCGGAAGGCTCGGACGGCTTTGAATTGGGCTGCGGTTAAGGCGTTGACCGGTTGCTATTCTCGAGCGATCAGGGACGCAAGGAGATCTTTTGTCTCCATGAGAATTGGTGAGGCCTCAAACCATCAGGCAGAATTGTTCTGGGCGGTTCGAGACCTCACCAATCCCAGTCCGCCGGGGCCTCCTCCTAGTGATTTCACTAGTGAGTCATTCGCAGCCTTTTTTAAATCTAAGATAGAGGCCATCCGTTCCGAGCTGGACACCGGTTGCATGGATCCACCCTCTGCTGTGGCCAGGGCCTCGCCGCCTGGGTTGCCCCGGTTTGTTGAGTTTGGGCCTGTTACATCAGTGGATGCCTCCAGGGCTCTGGGGCATTGCAGGCCTGCGGCTTCTCCGTTCGACCCTTGCCCTTCCTGGCTGATAAAGACCGCTGTAGGGAGCATGCCAGAATGGGCTTCACTAATTGCTTCCGCATCCTTCAGAGATGGGATGTTTCCCAGTCGACTGTAGGAGACGGTGGTGAAGCCTATTATCAAAACACCTGGCTTGGCTGTAGACAATATGTCTAACTACCATCCTATAGCCAATGTTCCCTTTATGGGCAAGGTAATCAAGCGGGTTGACGCCCTGCGTCTCCAGTCGTTCCTGGAGGAGAACCATGTCTTGGATCCTTTCCAATCTGTGTTTAGGTCACGTCACGGGACTGAGACGGCACTGGTCACTCTGCATGATGATCTTTGAGGAGGGCCGACAGGGGTTGCTCTAGCCTGCTGGTCCTTCTCGGCCTGTCAGCAGCTTTTGATACCGTCGACCACTGTATCCTGCTGGGGCGGCTCTCGGAGGTGGGGATAGGGGGTCTGGCCTTCGCCTGGCTCCGCTCCTTCCTTGAGGGCCGCACCCAGCGAGTGAGCTTGGGGGGGGGGTGAGTTGTAGGCTCCCTGGTCACTCTGCATGATGATCTTTGAGGAGGGCCGACGGGTTGCTCTAGCCTGCTGGTCCTTCTCGGCCTGTCAGCAGCTTTTGATACCGTCGACCACTGTATCCTGCTGGGGCGGCTCTCGGAGGTGGGGATAGGGGGTCTGGCCTTCGCCTGGCTCCGCTCCTTCCTTGAGGGCCGCACCCAGCGAGTGAGCTTGGGGGGGGTGAGTTGTAGGCTCCCTGGACACTCTCTTGTGGGGTGCCTCAGGGGTCGGCTCTCTCCCCAATGCTCTTTAACATCGACATGAAGCCGCTGGCCAAGATCATCCGAAGTTTTGGAGCTTGCTGTCATCAGTACGCTGATGACACACAGCTCTATCTCTCCTTTTCCACCTGTGCAGTGGAGGCCGTCCAGACCCTTGATCGCTGCCTGGCCGCAGTTTTGGACTGAACCAGGGCCCACAGACTCCGGCTCAACCCTGGAAAGACCGAGGTTTTGTTCTTCGGGGGTGTCCCGGATGGGTACAGTGGCCCTCTTCCCAGTCTGGGTGGGTCTGCCCTCCAGCTGGTGCAAAGAGTGAGGAGTCTGGATCCGGATTTGTCCTTGGAGTCCCAGGTGGCAGCCGTGACCAGGTCGGCCTTTTACCATCTTAGGCTCATCGCCCAGATTCGCCCGTACCTTGATGGGGACTCCCTGAGGACAGTGGTACAGGCGCTGGTCATATTGAGGTTGGATTACTGCAACACACTCTACATGGGGCTCCCCTTGAACCTTGTTCGGCGACTGCAGCGGGTCCATAATGCGGCGGCCAGGTTGGTGGTTGGTGCGCGTAAGTTTGACCGAATCACCCCCATCCTGGCCCGCCTGCACTGGTTGCCTGTTGCCTCCCAAATAAGGTTCAAGGTGTTGGTTTTGGTTTACAAAACCCTCCATGGCTTGCCCCCTGTCTATCTGGCAGAGCGTATTTCCTGACGATTAGATCTGGCCCGACCCACCCAATCTTCCTTGGCCCTTTCGCTTCGGATTGCCACTCCAAGGGAGGTCCGTAAAGCGACCATTCGCAAACGGGCCTTCTCGTTTGCTGGCCCTGCTATTTGGAACACGCTGCCGAGCGAGATGCGGCAGGCTCCTTCGCTGGCGTCCTTTAAGAAAGCCTTGAAGACCTGGCTATTTAGGGACGCCTTCGGTAACTGCTAAGGGTACACGGGTGTTTTTTTTCCTTTTGCCCCCTGCCAAGACTGATTGCCTGCTCTGTATGTTATTGTTACTGTCATTGTTTTTATTTTTTAAATTTTGTGTAAACTGCCCTGAGTTCTCGTTCGGGAAATAGGTGCTTTATACAAATTTGAAAATAAATAAATAAAAATAAAATTTTCAGCCCGAATTTTGGGCTGAAAAGGGGGCCCTCAACTTATATGCGGGTCAGTACTTTGTAGCCACTGAGGCAAGTGCTCGGGTCGGTGGCTAAAAGTCATTTTAAACATCACACACCACTCCCCCAGCTTACAAAGGAGGAGCTGCCAGGCCGTGCTGCATTTCCCACCCTAGACTTATACTTGAGTCAATATGTTTCCCCAGTTTTGGGGGGTTAAATTAGGGGCCTCGGCTTATACTCAGGTCGACTTATACTCGGGTATATACAGTATTCTTTGTCATCCTAGAATGCAACAGAGATACTAATGGGCTCAAGTTACAGGAAGCCAGATTTTGATTATCAGGGGGAAAAAACTCCTATTAAAGCAGTGGAACTAATTACCCCAGAAGGTGGTGAGCACTCCAGTACTCGAGGCATTCAAGAGAAAATAAGGGAACCATCTGTCAGATCTACTTTGATTTGAGTTCCAGCACAGAAAGGGCGATTGGACTTGATAGCCTTGCAGACTTCTTCCAACTCAATTACTCTGTGATTCCAAATCTGTCTTGGAAAATATGGTGGGACATAAGATTAATGTTTTATTAGAAGATATAACTATATGTTGTAACCCAGCTAGCTTGCTGCCTTCAGGTGATATGGATGCTAGCTCTGTATAAGTGCTGAAGTGAGATAAATCTGCATGTCCAATTCATACTTTAGGTGAAAAGGGAGAGGGGAGGATGCTTTTGGTCCTTCTCTGATTGCCAAAATGGTCTGTTCTGATGGTCTGTTCCTGTGAGATAATATGTCACACTCTAATGAAAGCCATCTGAGTTATGCTAAAATGCACTAAAAAGCTATTGAAACAGTTGATTTTAAAGGACTATGTCAGTGTTGGCGAATCTGTGGAATGGGTGCCAAAGGTGGCACTCAGAGCCCTTTCTGTGGGCACCTGACATCACCTCTTCACAACTACCTGTATTCAGGTTAAATTGCTATATTGGCACTTTGTGATTAACTAGTTGGTTTTGAATCAAAGTTTGGGCACGTGGTCTCTAAAAAGTTCACCGTCACTGGACTATGTATTGGGAATCATTACAGTAATTAAATAATTCAAATGCTAACAAACTGATCTTTGATAGTATCTTTCATTACTATTTATCACTTTGAACAAGTCCAGTGCTTGTTCTAGTAGTACCAATAGGTAGAAACTGCAGCTAAGGACAAGAAGCTACCCAGTAGTGAATCAACCTGTTGAAATATTTGAGACATGTTTCACTAGCACTAAATTGCTTTTAGCTGTATGATATTTGTTTTTATGAGATATAGTTAACCAAAGTAAATGTGATTATTATGTCTCTCATCGTATAATACTATAATAATCTAAAGACAAATGGTGGAGAACTGCAATGCCTTAGTTAATCATATTTTGTAAATGTTACCTTTCTGTAGTACTTTGTGCTTGTTTTAAATTTACCTTCATTTTACATTGTGTATGAGAAATCATTAGTAGCTATTTTAACACTGTGTTCTGCTGAATAAGCCACACTACTCAGCACAAATCCAACAGAGATTAGCATACAACTCTGCGAAAAATTCAGCTTTGCCAATGGCAAGAATATTTTCCCTCGATAATTACAAGGTTTTTTTTTTGGTTTCTTCCCCACCCCACCCCAATTTTTTTTTATCAAATCTGAACTATTTAATGATGTTGTAAGGATCCATCAAATTACACTCATTTGGCAATTAACATGCAGCAAATAACATTTTCTTCTAACTGTTTATCTACAAAGTGATAAGTAATAAAGACATATTAGAAGTTTCTGGTTTCTTCTTTGAGATTACAGTTGGCTCCATTTATCCTTTTCCTTTTTGTTTGTAAAGAAAAGAGACAGTACTGTATTGTAATTCTCTGCAGTAGAGGATAGAAGTAGTATTCATCTTTTCCATTGGACGTTTTCTAAAACAGTAGTTTCCAAGAGTGATGACAGTTATCTGTGAACTCTTTGTCTTTGAAATACCGCAGCAGACACACACACTGCTTGATCCACAAGAAATAGGACTGCTTCATTCATTTGCCCACTTCCAAATTCTGCTTCTGAGTTTTATTTCACATTAGAGACGACAATCTATGGCGGGTTAAATTCACTCTAATTAATCCCAGCAAAAGTCTTATTTTCCTTGTATTGTGTGACAGAAAATGTCATTTAACTGAAAGAGTGTACTTTCAGAAGTTAAAATAAATTGATGGCATTCATCTGTGGCTGACAGATTTCATTATTCTGATGAAATTACAAGAATAAAAGATTTGTTAATATCAATAGCAAAAAAAACCCCAGAATTCTTGGAGACATGAAACTTCATAGTCAGATTTAAAGCTCCATCTCTTTATGAAAAGAGACTGAGAATTCTGCCTGTGTAGGAGAACAAAGAAGTGACCTAGGGCATCTTCCAAATAAATGTTCTCCTTATTTCAAACATTAGATTACTAACTCATTTTTAACCATGTTTTTTGTTTCCTTCATCAATCTATCCTTGATAAAGTTCTTGGTAGAGAATTTGCTTGGCAGCAGTACAGACGAAAGATAAAATGGTCTGCTCTTCAAAGTTCTGGAAGACAAGAAACGTTGAGCTTAATGGACAGTGTTCAGTACTGTGTCACATACATGCTACTTGTTCATTTCACCCTTACTCTTCCCAGCCTTTAAAAACAACTGGTAGAAAGGCTGACCAGTTGGTTGAGGAGTGTAGCAAATACCTCTTTCTGAGAAGAGACCATGATGGTACCTCTGAAAAAGTCCCAGCAAGACAGTATGCCCCAATTTGCATGGTTTACTACAAAGAGGCGTGCAAAATGCATGTCAAGTGTTCAGAAGGTAAATTGACAATAATTGGGGTAAAGGCACATACCTGGTCTAAAGAATGTGATAGCGATTTAAATACACAAGGAACTTGGAAGGAGAAAGGAAACTTTAAGTGAATGGGAACACAGGGGCGGTGTCAGTTTTAAGACAGAACATTCTTACTGTGTTAGAGCACATATAGTTTGGGGCATTAAATACCTTACCAAAGAAGGAAGAGGTCCTGTGTGTACCACAAAGAAGGGGAAATATTAGATAATAAAGATGGGCATGAAACAGAAATATAGCATTTTGTTTCATTTTTTAGTAGTTTTGTTCGGTTAGTAACAAATTTTTATGGAAACAAAACAATCTGGAACTCTATAATGGGGAGCTTCCTTGGACTCTTCCCTTGAAGCTCCCCAAATTTGGTGAGTTATTAGGCTCCAAAGTGGGTCCCCCAGGTAATTTTAAAAGTGCTTTAAAAAAAAAGAGGTTCCATCAGGAGAAAATCATTTCTAATTAAGGAAACCTCTTGAGGAAGCCACATACACACACACACACCGCAGGGAAGGCTATTCACTTCCTGAATCAATTAGAATTTGATTTCTGACTCTTCCCTGTAACCCTCTGAAATCTGAAGAGGTTTAGGGTTCAGGGGGTCCCCACAGGAAAAAATTGTTTCTAATTATGGGAACCACTTGAGGAATTTTCCCCTATGGGGGGTTATTAGAGGCTTCCTGAGTCAATTAGAAATAATGTTCTCCTGAGGGGAACCCTTTGGAATTTAATAACTCAGCCCCCAAACCCCTCACCTCTCCAGATTTCAGGGGCTTACAGGGAAGAGTCCAAAGAAGCTACACTGTGATTTCCATGTCAATACGTGACCATGATTTCAAGTACATATTTTATCATACATATTCAGCTGTAAAGAGGGTCCCCATAACTAATCGCAAGAGTGTGTACGGCATGGCATGCACCAGCAATATAGGGGTTAATTTAGGGAGCTTACCTGCTATGTTGCTGGCTCATGCCATACACACTATTGCAATTAGCTATGGGGACCCTCGTTGCAGTTAAATAACTCAGCCCCCTGAAACCCAAACTTCTCCAAATTTCGGGGGCTTACAGGGAAGAGCTTGAGGACACTCCCCTACCATTTCCGTGCCAAAACTTGCCTGCTGAGTACCATAATGTTTTGCTATGTTTAATTGTTTATCAGATAGGAGAATTAATAGCTTCCCCAGTGCTACTGCTTCCCATGTCATACTTTCTGGGTTGAACTTCAACCCAGAAAGTATATTAAGCACTAAGTTACCACTACACAGGAGGAAGCAATTAATTCTCTGGTTTAAGCAGGGTGAGTAATTGCTTCCTCTGCCACCTTTCCCCTTACCATCTGACTGAAACTTCTCTTTTAAAAAAAACTTAAAATTACCTGGGAGACCCACTTTGGAGCTTAATAACTTGGTCCCCAAACCACTCCAAATTTGGGGAGCTTCCAGGGAATGGCCCAAGGAAGCACCCACACTTCAGTTTCTGAACGAAAAAAGAGAGAGAGAGAGATTTGGTTCATTTTGTTTTGTTTTGTAATGAAACAGTTCATTATGTTACGAAACAACGAAACAGTGTGTCATTTTTCATATTTTGCCCATCTCTATTAGATAAGCTGTTGAGCCTCATACCACCTTAGAGATGTGGGCCTCTTGTCATCAGAGCACATAATTTAAAATTCATATGGTCTCTCTTATGTATTCTCAGAATGGAGAAAGCTATCCAATTCCCCTTGCCATGCTTGTTTTCCCCACTGGGAATGGAAGTGGGTGGAATGAGGACTCCTATAGTTATCTCCAGATTCAAACTAGAAATAAAAACAGCATGCCATTCTCTGTGGTATGTGTTCCCAAGTGAAAACACAGGAACAAAAATTTGCCCTTTGAGAATGAGCATAGATTTGGGGAAGTGGTCACATCCCCTGGATCCCTCATGGACCAAATAGACACCCTCCATAGACCTGCAGCCTTGAAAGTCCATTTCCCTAGTTGGTGGATTTTCACTGTCCTCTCTTAATTGTAATGGACTACATAATATAAATTTAGCAAAAAAACAAAACAGTAATTATTTTCTTCATTATTCACATCTAATGCTATATCATTTATGAACAAGTTTTAAAAGCACCTTTAGGTGTGAAGAAAGAACATTGTTTATATCCCTCGTCTGTAAAAACTAACAATTTATCGTTATTATCTTATCTCTATTCTTTCTTTAACTAGCATGGCGAATGTGAGGCATAAAGAGTTGGGTCATGTTTATGCAAATAGAAACAACCCCCCAAAAGTCCTTTGTTTAATATGCTCCATTGAGTTGGGTCTTGCCTCACATGCAAAATTAGAATGATTTTCCCTGTCTCTCTGCTTGTAAGTTTTCTTCTGGGAACAGCACTTGACAGACATTTGCTATTTTTCACTCTCCCAGCACTGCAGATTTTTAATTTCTTCCTTCTGCTTTATTCCTTTTAGTACCTGGGGTGCTCCCTTTCTTGTGGTCTCTCTTTAGAGATGAGAATAATAATTTTACTGGCACAGGTTGTAATGAGAAAAGGACTGCTAAGAAATAAAATGTAAGAGAAGGTTATACCTTCATAAAGGTAAAGGTTCCCCCTGCACAGGCGTGCTAGTCATGTCCAACTCTAGGGGCGGTGATAATCTCTGTTTTCAAGCCAAAGAGCCAGTGTTGTGTAAGTCTGTGACCATTTGGCCAGTATGGGAGCATGGAACACTGTTTACCTTCCCACTTTTTACAGCGGTATCTATTTTATTAGTTGCATTTACATGCTTTTGAACTGCTAGATTGGCAGGAGCTGGGGTTAACAGCAGGAGATCATTCCGCTGCATGGCACCCAGGATTCGAACCGCCGAGTTGCCGACTTTGCAGCTGACCGTTTCAGCGCTCTAGTCTGCTGAGCCACCACACCCTTCATATACCTTCATAGGCCACTAAAAGTGTCATAGTATAGTATACAAGCTTTCATGGGTCAGGACCACTTTGTCAAGCATGTATCAGTCTGAATTCTTTCCTCTGAATTCAAGAAAGTTTCATCATCCATCTTAAGCATACCATGATGTTTTGAAGAATGTACCAGTCTTGAGTTATTTGGTATTTTAAAGACAGGATATAAATATAATAATATTAAGTCTCACTGTAACTGGGCTGAAACTTGGCTGCTACTATTAGCACTGTTTGTGCCTGCAACCACTGTCTGTGCCATTTGTCATGACAAAAGGAGTATTACCACCAGCAGAGTGGTTGATATGTGTTTTTGGGGGGTGGGATTAGGTTTATGGAGCTCAAGTTAGTGGAACTTGGGAAGATAAAGTCATTGTGCACATGTTGACATTGATGTGGACCCCTCTTTGGCTGAAGCCTGGGGAAATTGTCACCCCATGCCCTGCTTTAAAGGGGCCAGATGGATGATAAAGGAGAATTACTGTAAATGTATGGCTTTGCCCACCACCTGCTCTTGAGTATTCTTTCTGCTAATAGTATCTGAGCTGTGGTTGGTATTTGGGGGTGGGGTGGGGGGAGAGTTGTCTGTTCTTACTAATTTTTACTAAACAAGTGAACTACTGTATATAGAAGTTCTGCAATTAACTACATCTCAGCAATAACCCCCCCCCCCCGCATACCAATGGTTATTTGAACTGCTAGAAGAATTCTGGTACTCCAAAAAAAATGTGTATCGCTCTAGTGATTATATAATACATCTCTAGGCTTCTGTTCTTGAAGGTATAAATGCAAATCTTTATCTTCAGTGTTAATTTCAGTTTCTGGTGTCTAAATGCTCTTGTCATGCTGCGACTATGGGCCTGTTGTGGATTTAATAATAATTTATTAAACTGAAGTTTGAGATGGATTAGTTTCTCTTAATCAACAGTCAGAATAATGAACTGTATCCCAATCAGTTCAATCTGCACCCTGATGGAAAGTAACTTATAAATGCATCCTCTTCTTACATTTCTTTTGTGTAATTATGGTACTCGAGGCTGGAGAATGAAATATTCATAAATGACAAAAGAGGAGCATGAAAAGAAATTAAAATATAACTAACAGATCTTATCTTAATTAACATTTTCTTTCTCTATACCTTAGCTTTAGCTTTATGTTTTGCTTTAGTATTAGGAAGTCTTATCAAACACTACATTAGTCCAGAGTTACCAGAATTCAAGAAAGAGAAATTAATTTATGGATATCATTAGATTTATTGAACTATGTAATTGAAATGGTAGTATAGGGCAGTGTTTTGTAAGCAAGTCCAAAAGACTTTCTGAGGGATCGGTCACAAACAGTGAGGATTGGGCCTGTTACATCTACCTCACTGAAGCTTAGCAGTGGCTCCCCACATGGCTGTGTGCTTAGTCCCTACCTGCATTAATTGTATACATATGACTGTGTATCATCTGACCCATCTACTGTAATCATTAAGTTTGCAGATGATACTACCATAATGGGTTTTGTTGTACCTACAAATCAGCAAAACAAAGGAGATGGTTAGCCTTCCGGAGGAAAAGAAAGGAACTTGCCCCATTGTACATCATGGGAGGCTGTGTGGAGAGAGTTTTCTCCTTTAAATTCCTGCAAGTTCATTTTAGTGAAGATCTCACCTGGAAAATTAATACAATTCAGATGGCCAGGAAGGCCCAACAGAAACTCCATTTCCTCAGGCTCTTCCAGAAGAACAAGGTAGAACAGTAATTGATGGCCTCCTTCTACTGTTCTACAATAGAACGTGTCCTTACATACTTCATTACAGTCTGGGATGCTGGTTTGACAGCTATGAACAGAAAGACTTTACAGAGGGTAGTGAACACAGCACAAAACATTATGTGGTGTCCTGTGAGTCCACTGGATGACATCACCACGGACTGCTGTTTTAAGAGAGTGAGGAAAATCATCAGGGATGATTCACACCCCGGTCACCACTTCTTTACTCTCCTACCCTTGGGCAGGAGATACAGAAGCATAGCCAGCCGTACCAAAGGCTAAAAAAAGTAGTTTTTATCCGTGGGCTATTAGTCTATTGAATGAGAAGTGACAACGCGTGATAGATTTATGGGGCCGGCGAGTTGTGCAACAGGCACACAGAGTGAAATGAGGTTGAGTGGCTTTTTAGTGGGATGATGTTGGTGGGGGGAAGGAGGCTCAGTAAATTTCCCTGTACAAAGGTTGTACTCTGACAATAAAGGTTATTATTATTGTTATCATAATATTATCTCTACTAATGGAAAACTGTTATTTCTTGAAGCTGCTTTCTTCTTCAAGTGCTATGTCATAAGGACATAAGAATAGGTGTGCCAGATCAAGCCAAAGGCCCATCTAGTCCAGCTTCTTGTATCTCACAGTGGCCCCACCAAATGTGCTAGGAGCACATGAGACTAGATATCTGTCTCCTGATACCACTCGCCTGCACCTGGCTCTTGAAGTACCATGATTTTAAGCCAGGATATCCCCATCATGGCTTGTAACCTGTGATGGACTTTTCCTCCAGGAATCTGTCCATTCCCCCTTTGAAGGCATCCAGGCCAGATGCCGTCACCGCACCCTGTAGCAGGGAGTTCCACAGATTAACAGCACGCTGTAAAGAAGTATTTTCTTTTGTTAATTTTTACTCTCCCAACCCTCAATTTGAGTAGATGTTCCCTAATTCTAATATTTTGTGAGAGGGAGAAGAGTGTCCCTCTATCCACTTTACTGATGTGCTGCATTATTTTGTATGTCTCAATCATATTTCCCCTCAGGCGCCTTTTTTCCTGACTAAAGAGCCCCAAATGTTTTAGCCTTTCCTCATAAGGGAGGTCCCCCAGCCCAGTAATCATTTTAGTTGCTCTCTTCTGCACCTTTTCCAGTTACACTTTGTCTTTTTTGAGATGCAGTGACCAGAACTGTACGCAATACTCCAGGTGCGGCCTTACTATTGTTTTGTTCAATGGTTTTATAATGTTGGCTGTTTTATTTTCAGTCCCCTTTTTGATGATCCCTAGCTAGGAACTGGCCTTCTTCACTGTTGTCACACACTGAGTAGACACTTTCAGTGAGATGTCCACCAACGCACCAAGATCTCTTTCCTGATCCATCACGGATAGCTCAGGACCCATGAGTTGATAAAGTTTTGATTTTTTGCCCTAATATGCATTACTTTACATTTTCCTACATTGAAACTCATTTGCCATTTTGCAGCCCATTCTCCCAGTTTGGAGAGCTCCTTCTGGAGCTCTTCACAATCTTCTCTGGTCTTCAACACCTGGGAGAGTTTCGTGTCATCCGCAAACTTGGCCACTGCACTGCTTATCCCTGTCTCCAGATCATTTATGAACAGATTGAAAAACACTGGTCCTCATAGAACGTTGGCGATCAGTAACATGATCTTTTTTTTAT
This sequence comes from Phrynocephalus guinanensis, assembly GCA_037367245.1. NCBI lineage: Eukaryota > Metazoa > Chordata > Lepidosauria > Squamata > Agamidae > Phrynocephalus > Phrynocephalus guinanensis. Next base: position 62,063,409 of record CM074734.1, on the reverse strand, counting down.
GTCAAGCAATTCTAAATAGAGAAACTGTGCCCACTGTGAACCACAGACTTAAAATCTTAAACCAGAATGTTCTTTTATGCCCCGGGCCACTTTTCCCATCTATGTTTCCTTGAAGAATGACCTGCAGCAGATGGTATTTTTTATGCATTATGTGACCAAAATATTGCAATTTTCTTCTCCTGCTTTTCATTCAGAAATTAACATGTGGAATGAAATGCTGTCAGTGTCAGCTGTCAAAACCACTGCCCATTGATACATATTTAATACTCATAATAATAAATTCAGTATTTACACTTGTATATGAATGCAAAATCAAGAGCAAGTCACTACTGAGTTTGCTTTACAGAGTAAAAGTTGGGAAAATGATACAGTTGGGGATTGCAACCAACAACAATCTTAATGAACCCTTTGATAAATTATTAGAATATTTGCCTTAGCAAACATAGCCAGACAATCTTTTAAAGTCATTTTGCAGCCAGTCTGTTTATAAGTGGATATGGTACTTTAAAACAGATTATGTACATTTTTATTGGTTAAAGCACTTTAAATTCATTTCTAAGCTTTCCGGAATGTATGTGCTCAACACTAGCTCTACTTCATTTACTTCGACTGGCAAAACTTGCATCCATATTTAATCTAGGAATGAAAGAAAGTTCTTATAGGATGTTGGCACAGATTCAAAGTCCCTTGCAAAGAGAATTTATTTTCTGGCCTCCCATGGACATTAATTGGGCTATAATTCTAATGCTTATTTTTGTTCAAATAAATATTTTAATCTGTTGTTGATTGTTGCTAATTTTAGATATGCAGCAGCATATTACATATCTCAACATGTTTAGCACAAGAAGGCAACTTTAGTACAGTACCAGGCATTTCAAATGTCCAATAAAGTGTCAGCACACAAACAAAAGCACCTGTTTTTCACACAGATATTAGTAGTTGTTTCAAAATAATACTGCAAAAGAATGTGGAATGTATCTGTACGTTAACATGCAGTATTGTTAGAACAACCTGAAACACAGCTGTATATGGCCTTTGAATCTCATGGTCCATGCTACTTGCTATGTGTGCTCTTTGTATTGGATCTGGCAGTGCTTTAATGACATGCTGTTAACTTAAACATTTTCAGCTTTGGAAGGTAAGTGTAGAAGAGCAGATGAGATACATATATTTGTGAATAAAATTACTGCTTACTGAAGTATAAAGTTTTGTTAGGGATTGAAGATCATTGATTCCACTGTATTCAGAAAATATTTATTTGCCATTGTGCTTACCATCACTCATCAGGTATGGATGTGTGGAGGTCGCATGGAAGATATCCCTTGTTCCCGTGTTGGCCATATTTACAGAAAATATGTCCCATACAAGGTCCCAACAGGAGTCAGCTTGGCAAGGGTAAGAGCCTTTCTTGCTATGCTTCTATTGTATTTTTTATCAAAAACAAGGCATACCCTTCTAAAAATGTCATTGCTAAAAAAATGCTAAAAGCATTTATATGTCAGCATGGCAGACCTGCTCCCCTGTGCTTGATTTGCACATCTTATCCTTGCACTAATGGGCAAAAAGATCAATTAAAGTAATCTCCTTTCATTGTCAAGCCTTTCCAGATTTCTTTAGCCATTGTTAATATGTCATGAAGCCTTAAAGATCCCAATAGGTACATGCATAATTCATGTCACTGACAGTAATTTTCACTTACCCACCTAGAAGGAAAAGGCTGAGCGTTTTCAAGACAATGTAAAATATGTTCACTTGAAGAACTTAGTTACCACCTCAGGAACTCAAATTTTGCTTCCTTATTGCATAAAAGATTTTTTAAACATTTAGATATGTGTGTTTTATATTAGGGTTTTTTTACCCAGAAGTATTTATTCAATATCTCAATGCACATTTTAAAACACAGATAGGTGCTCCCTCTGGTGGGAAAAGACAAAAATGATGAAACAAAACCAGATAGCTAAAAACTTAAAACTTCTTAGCCAGAATTGAGTGCCTGAATTACATACCCAACTTGTAAATGATTTCCCCTATTGATAATCAAGTGCTTGATTCTTTCAATATTTATAGGATTTGCTAGTCTTCTTATGTGAACAATGTACTATTGTGAGCATCCTTCTGAAGTGACACTATATACGAAGATGTGCAGACCCTGTAGAATAAAATGAATACTAATGTTTTTTCCAGGAGTTATCTCTTTGTGCTTATCTCCAACTGAGCCACCTTCATTATCACAAGATGCAGTACACTTTTTAGGCAGTTCAAGGCTCCACAGCTGAAGGAGTATGAATGTACTCTTACAAAGTATTCTCCTTCTCTGGGTGACCCATTAAACAAACAAAAATCTTGACTTGTGAGCATCTTTTATATATGTATTGGATTTTACAGATAAATTCCAGAAGGGCAACCCTCTTAGTTTGTTGCAACAAAGTTCTGTGACACATTTACAAACAAACCGGTTTATTGTGCCATTTTGTGGGCTTAAGCACACTTTTTAAAAAAACTATTAAAACTTTGCTATTTAAGCAGGCATTCCCTCAAATTTATTTATTTATTTATTTATTTATTTATCTATTTATTTAATTTATTTAACTTATATGCCGCCCACTACCCAAAGGTCTCTGGGCAGCTTACAATTAAAATGAACAGTTAAAACAGTTAAAACATTAAAAAGGCACTGGACAATTAAAAACAATAAATATAATGTAATTTCAGTATTCATACATTAAAACATGATTTTAACTGATTTGTCCGCCAATAACAATACATATACGCTATTCTACGTCACTTTACTGTTAATGTCATTTTTATTTTTATTATATTACTGTATTTAATGTTTATTGTATTGTATGAATTATTTGATTTTATATGCACTGTACAGTACCTGTATTGTATTCATTAATACAATACAATACAATATAAAGTATTGTATTGTTGTTAACCACCCAGAGTGACCTCACTGCCAGATGGGGGTTATAAAAATCCAATAAATAAAATAAATACTAAATATATATCAGATGACTTATTTGACTGGTGGATATGATTGCTTTTTATGTCTTCGTTTGGCACCGGTGTAGAACTTGAAGCGGGTAGCTGAAGTGTGGATGGATGAATATGCAGAGTATATTTACCAGAGGAGACCAGAATATCGACATCTGTCTGCAGGGGATGTAGCTGCTCAGAAGGAACTTCGCAATAATCTCAATTGCAAAAGCTTCAAGTGGTTTATGAATGAAGTTGCTTGGGACTTGGGAAAGTTCTACCCACCGGTGGAGCCTCCAGCAGCTGCTTGGGGAGAGGTTGGTTTATTCAAGAAACAAAGCCATGCTAGATGTGATCAGGAAATCCCATATGGCCAGAAAGGTGGGGTAAAAATACTCTAAAATAAATAAATAAATCCTGCAAGGTGGGGGTAATGGTTGTGTGGTGTGCTTTTGCAGGGGTCTTACTAATATTTAATTTCCCAGAGATTCTTTTAGGTACAGATTTTCTTCTTCTGTGTGATTTTCTTCCTTTATTTAAATTCATCTCAAGGCGATTAGATAAACTGAAATAATTCAATTTACAAGATGATTTCCTTGTTTTACTTATGTAAATGTTGTGGTGTATGATTGCACCTCTCCAACAACAGAGGGTCTACTAACTGCTGATTCCATTCCAGTGTAGGCAACCCATTGTTATGTATATAGTTCAGTTCCCACTTATTTTACAAAATTGCTTACAGGAAGTGAATGATTGTATAGGTACATGAAATTTGTGTTTAAAATGTATGCATTCTCTAAAATGTGACATTTTAAAACATTTCCCTATAAAATGCACATTTCTGTACAAACATTTTGTTCCAATCCTTCTGTTAGTCTGGGGTACACAGTTAGGGTGAGTTGGAACTGGGACTGGAATATGTCTTCAAACTTTCCATTGAATTGGCTTCCTAATGACACTGAAACTCAGCTTGGTATGTACTTTTTAGGGCATTGAGAGCAGATTGTTGTCTATTTTCTCCTCTTTAAAAAAAGCCATCATGCTTTAATGTCTTCACGTTAATGACAGCTGCTTTTGTAGGATATCAGTTTTGTTTCATTAGCTGATTAATCTGTGATTTATTTTGCAGATCCGTAATGTAGGCAGTGGTCTTTGTGTAGATACAAAACATGGAGCCCTGGGTTCACCATTAAGGGTTGAAACATGTGTAAAAGGCAGGGGAGAAGCAGCCTGGAACAATGTTCAGGTATGTGTTATTTATTTATTTATTTATTTATTTATTTATTTATTTATTTATTTATTTATTTATTTATTTATTTATTAACTAATTCTCAAGAGTTTCTAGGGACAGTTTTAGGAATAAATGTTTTATAGAAACTTGTCATTCTTAAAATACTGTAATGATTCCAATTATATATAACTGGTAAAAGATTTTGCTGGGGCTCTCTGCTTCTGTATTTCTTGCTTTGCACCTGTAACGCACAATAAGGGGAATCTTCTATGAGTAAGGATGACAAAGAATCATAAGTATTATCAGTAACACATACCATTTGGAAACTTTCCCTCCATCTTTGGGAAGGGAAGGGAAGGGAGGGGAGTTAAGCATATGTCTAATAGGTCAATGGGTCACCAGATGTTCTTGGACTAAAACTCCCAGAAGGCTTCACCACGTGCTGAACTAGCCAGGATATATGACAGATTTGAGGCTTTATACTGTATATATCAGTATAAGAACATATGTGGACCCAAAGTTGGGAATCATTGGTTTAAGTGAAGAAGGATATAAGAAAACACTAAGTTAAAATGTAGCTCAAGAATTAAGGTTACTAATGCACTTTGTAATTGCTGGTTTAACATATTAAAACTAGGCAGCAATGAGCAACTACATAATCAAATACTGCAGGATTTGCTGTGGGTATAAAACAGATGAGTTTGCTTTTTTAAAAACTGCTTACGTATCAAAAAGGCCTATTTTAATCAGTCTGGCTGTTTTTGCTCCAGTGCAGAGGTTTTTCTTTTTTCTTTGCTGATGGGGTCTTCTGCTTTTCTCCAGCCATTATTATTACTTTTCCCCATGAGATCTGTTGTTTTATTTTCCTAAAGGATGGTGTGATGAGTCTTGGTAACATAGTAAGCTGGGCAGAAACACACACACACACACACACACACACACACACACACACACACACACACACACAATCTTTCGCCCTAGTCACCCCAAAGTAATTTAAAAAACAAACTACTGAGTTAGGCATACTACTTTAGCACTAGATCACCTGTGCATAGACCAAAAACAGATAATAATTTGTATGAAATAGAAATAACATGGACAAATTGCATAAGACTATTCTGTTTCTGCATTATGTATCTATGCATTTGTATGTTAAAGATACTTTTAGAAACTGACCCTTTTCCCTAGTGCCGTGCAACACTTAGAATAGCTCACTAGCTTTACAATAAACCATAAAGGGAGAGGCAGAGATTGGCAGAGGGTAAAACCAAAGGAAGGAGGCTGTGGGCTGTGATGTGGATCAGACTGCATCAGACCGATGAGCCTCAACACTGGCACTAAAATATGTCTGTGAAGATTCTCAGTCATCCAGGTGAGTTTATCTGGAAGTTGAGTCATGGCTACTGGACTTCTTTTTGAGAGATAGAAACATTTCGCTGTTCATCCAAACAACTTCATCAGCCTGAATACATCTCTCTTTACCAGCATCCCCACTAGAGATGGGCACGAAACGAACAATTTTCCGTTTCCGTTTCCGTGTTTTCGTTTCGTTACGTAACGAAACGACAAACGAATTTTGTCTCTAAAATGAAACGAAACGAACAGAAACACCGGGAATTTTGTCATGCGTTTCGTTTCTGTTACTGCAATATGAGTGAATTGCTTAAAATCCTTTAAAAAATCACAAAAAAATGAAATAAATGGTAACGAAATGGCAACAAACGAAAACAATTTTTTTGCAAAAATTCGCAAAAAACGGAAACGAACCGAAACGGACACGACAAACGACAAACGAAATGCAATTTTTTTGATTCGTGGCCATCTCTAATCCCCACCACTGATGCCCTAACAATGGTAAAGAGAAGACTAAGAGAAGACTAAGAGAACACAGCACCCTCACCTCCAGAAGCTGCCTCAACCCAGACCAGATATGCCTGCTCCTGGACCTGTGTCTGAACACCACATATTTCATGTACAGAGGGGACTTCTACAGACAGAAGCATGGTTGTGCCATGGGTTCCCCAGTGTCACCAATTGTTGCGAACCTATACATGAAAGAAGTGGAGAAGAAGGCACTGAACACCTTCCCAGGGACAACACCATCCCACTGGTTCAGGTATGTAGATGAATCAAGACTCGGGAAGTACAGGCCTTTACAGACCACATCAATGCAGTGGACCTTAATATTAGGTTCACTAGGGAAGACACCCAAGACAACAGGCTGGCTTTCCTGGATTGTGCAGTCATCATCAGACCTGACCGTGGCCTGGGAGTAGATGTTTACAGGAAACCCACCCACACAGATCAGTACTTACTGTTTGACTCCCACCATCCATTACAGCACAGACTAGAAGTCATCAGGACCCTAAGCCACAGAGCAGAGAGCATCCCCACCTCCTCAGAAGCCAAGAAGAAGGAAGACAGGCACCTGAAGACAGCACTTAAGGCCTGTGGATATCCAAGGTGGGCCTTCAACAAAGCAGTGGGCCATCCCGGAAGAACAAGGGATCAGTCTGAGACCCAGACCCGACGGAAGAACCTGGTCATTCCTTACATGGCTGGAGTGTCTGAGAAGCTTAAAAGGATTTTTGGCAAACACCACATCCCTGTTTATTTCAAACCCACAAACACACTAAGGCATAGACTTGTCCACCCAAAGGATCCAATACCAAAACATAAAAGGAGCAATATAGTATATGCAGTCCAACGCAGTGAGGAGTGTTCAGACCTCTACATTGGAGAAACTAAACAGCCATTAAACAGAAGGATGGCCCAACATAGGAGGGGTAACAGCTCAGGACCAGAATCAGCAGTACACCTCCATTTAAAGGACAAAGAGCACTCTTTCAAAGATGAGGATGTACACATATTAGACAAAGAAGATAGGTGGTTTGAGAGAGGAGTAAGGGAAGCCATTCATGTGAGCATTGAAAACCCCTCCCTCAACAGAGGTGGCGGCCTCAGGCATAGTCTATCTGCTACTTATCAGGGTGTGCTTTCCAAAGTACCCAGACAAATCAAAAAGCCTTCACCACCAAGGCCATAGCTAACGACCCATTCTTGATAGGTTTCAGCACCTTAGGCCATTGTTCACCTGAAGGCTAGGGATACTACTGTCTCCCTAACGAGCCTATTCAGGCCATTGTTCATCTTATGAGCCCAATTCAGACCAGGGTGACAACAGGTCAAAGCTGACTGACTATAAGATGGAGGACTTGCACTAGCTGTATTCAGACTGATGAAGCTGTTTGGATGAACAGCGAAATCTTTCTATCTCTCAAAAAGAAGTCCAGTAGCCATGACTCAACTTCCAGACTGGCACTAAAACAATTTGCAGTCTCTTTGTGACCATCTATCTATCTATCTATCTATCTATCTATCTATCTATCTATCTATCTATCTATCTATCTATCTATCTATCTATCTATCTGATTTATATACCACAGACTAGCCCAAAGGCTACTCTGGGCGGTTTACAAAGTAGATCAAAGCAGAAACATATTTGCTTATAGGACTGTGGTGGCAAACCTTGGGCACTCCAGATGTTTTGAACCACAACTCCCACAGCCCTTTGTTATTAAAAATCTAGGCTCAGAATTCTGGGAGCTGTGGTCCAAAATCTCTAGAGTGCTGAAGGTTTGCCACCACTGATATAGGACAATATATGTTGATGATTACAAAATGGCAACAAGAGAAAGAAAGAAAAATCAAATAATCGCAATGGAAATATCCTAGCCCATGCTACATAATTTGAGACAAATTGCATTAAATTAATTTAAAATATCTGAGAATTGTTGTAAATCAGCTGATAAGAATTTTAAAGTATTTGAAACAAGTCTGAATGGTAAATTTGAGCGCTAAGAAAGAAACTGATGACAAATTAGAGCATTTGGAAAATAAGTTTAACAGTTTTGAAGTAAGGACTGAAGATTGATTAGCAAAATACAGCAGTTCTTAATAGTAAAATGAAATTGCTTGTAAAAGAAGATAAGTACAAACAAGAGGCAGCCCTTCTTGAATACAACAGTGAAAGGGATAGAATCCTAATTAGAGAATTGCTGAGAAAGTTAAAGGAGAATCTAGCGCAGTGTTGGACAATCTCAATAGGGCTGAGGGACATTATTCAGATTGGCTTGCAACTTGAAGGCCACATTCACGGGGGGGGGGGGTAAAGGGCAAGGGGGGAATGGCAAGCTTGCCTGGATTTATTATTTTTAAGAGGATTTAATGTAGCAGCTGGGCACTGCAAAGGGTGCTTCAGTAATTTTTCTTAACTTAAGAATGCGTCTTTTAATTGGAAAAGTACCTTTGTGCCCTCTAGTGGCCAATTAAATGTTTTATATTGGCCACAAGAGGGGGATTTTGTGAGTGTAGGAGTGCTGGTAAGTTTTGGGGTTTTTTTAATCAAAATTTTGAGTTGGTTGGAAAAATGTCCCCAGAGGCTTCATGCGGCCATGTTACCCACCCCATGATAGTGTTATATTTTGAGCAGTTATTAACTTTAATAGTGGGAACTAACTCAAATGAGACATTGCATTTAGAGTAAATTCCAAAATGGCCCATTGGAGAACTCTAGATAGGGATTTTCTAAAGAAATGTCTATTTCTGGTATTATTTCAGAGTGTGATTTCAGCAAATAGGTTCTTTGGAGCAAAAGAGGATCAAATAAATATGAAAACATATGGGGAAAATGTATACTTTTGGCTGTGTTGTGCACATGATATGTAAAATAAAATGTTTTTTATGGATTCAAGAGAAAATAATATATAAATGGTTTATCTTTTAAATTTGCTTTCTGTTTCAAGCAGCAACACAGATATATTAAATCAAAAGAAGAGGCATTGTTTTTTTTAAATGAATTGGATAAGAAGGTCATTGAAGCTATTCTTTTAAATGGTAGACAGATAGATCAGGTAAGAGGGAAAGAGATAGGTCCTTTGCAACACATGGGCTAGAATCCTGTTAGTTAGCTTTGTTGGTATAATTGCTATGCCATAACCTGCAGCAAAAGTTACTGCTTTATCCCATGTTGCATGCCAGTTATTTATTTATTTATTTATTTATTTTTACAACTTATATGCCGCCCACTACCCAAAGGTCTCTGGGCGGCTTACAATCAAGGAATTAAAACAGTTAAAAACATCAAACAGCAATAAATAATTAAAACAATAAAAACCTTATACTAAAACATCACACTAAAATTGCCATCAGAAGACCCACAATCTAAATTGTATCAATTAAAAAACTTCTGGAACAGGAAGGTTTTTACCTGGCGCCGAAATGTCATCAGTGTTGGCGCCAGGCGGATCTCACTTGGGAGGGCATTCCATAGCTTGGGGGCAGCTGCCGAGAATGCCCTGTGTCTGCAAGCCATCCCTCTTACCTCCTTGAGGGATGGCTCTTTCAAGAGGGCCCCCTGGCTTGATCTTAATTGCCGGGTAGGTTCATATGGAAGGAGGCGGTCCTTCAGGTATCCAGGTCCTAAGCCATTTAGGGCTTTATATGTCAAAACAAGCACTTTGAATTGGGCTCGGGCAGCAACTGGTAACCAATGTAGGCTACGTAGAATCGGCGTGATGTGATCCCTAGCGGCTCCACCACTTACTAGCCGCGCCGCACGATTCTGAACCAGTTGTAATCGCCGAACCGTCTTCAAAGGCAGCCCCATGTAGAGCGCATTGCAGTAATCAATACGGGATGTTACCAGTGCATGCGTAACTGTTATGAGGCTCCGTTCATCCAGGTAGGGGCGTAGCTGATATATTTTCCGCAGCTGGAGAAAGGCACCCCTGGCCACCGAATCCACCTGGGCTTCCAGAGTTAGACCGGGGTCCAGGAGCACCCCCAAGCTGCGGACCCTGTCCCTTAGGGGGAGTGCAACCCCGTCCAGAACAGGGAAGTGGCCCTCTAACCTGTCTGGCAAAGCACCCACTAACAGCACTTCCGTCTTGTCTGGATTGAGTTTCAATTTGTTAACCCTCATCCAGTCCATTATCTGGCCCAGACACGAGTTCAGCACAGAAACCGCCTCACCTGGATTGGTGGAAAACGAGAGGTAGAGCTGAGTATCATCAGCATATTGCTGAGTCCTCAGCCCAGACCTCCTGATGACCTCTCCCAGTGGTTCCATGTAGATGTTGAACAGCATGGGAGACAGTATAGAGCCCTGAGGAACCCCATGACATAAATGCCACGGGGCAGAGCAACTGTCCCCCAGCACCACCTTCTGGACACGGTCAGCCAGGAAGGAATGGAACCACCGCAAAGCGGTGCCTCTGACTCCCAACCTGGCCAGTCTATCCAGAAGGACACCATGGTCGATGGTGTTGAAAGCCGCTGAGAGGTCCAGGAGTATCAACAGGGTTGCACTCCCCCTGTCTCTCTCCCGGCAGAGGTCATCATACAGGGCGACCAAGGCAGTCTCTGTACCAGAACCCGGCCTGAAACCAGATTGAAATGGATCCAGAAAATCCGTTTCATCCAGCAGTGCCTGGAGTTGCCCGGCCACCACCCGCTCCAACACCTTGCCCAAATAAGGGAGGTTCGCTACTGGACGGTAGTTAACCACCAGCTCTGGGTCCAGGTTAGGTTTTTTAAGGAGTGGCCTAATTACTGCCTCTTTTAAGGCAGCAGGGACCACTCCCTCTCTTAATGAGGCGTTTACAGCTTCCTGGACCCAGGTGCGAACTCCCCTGGCAGATCTTTCAATTAGCCAAGAAGGGCAAGGGTCGAGTGGTGTAGTGGTAGCACGGACAGATCCAAGCACCCTGTCCACATCCTCGGGTCTCAATAATTGAAACTCATCCAATAATACTGGACCTAAGCACGGCACACTGGACACATCCCTTGATTCTGCACCAATAGTGGAGTCCAATTCCCTGCGAATCTGAGCGATTTTTTCCTCAAAGTGGACAGCAAACTCGTCACAGCGGGCTGCTGAGTGGTCCAGAACCTCCATCATATTTCTCGGTTGAAGAAGGTCCCGGACCACCCGAAACAGCTCTGCTAGACGGCACTCTGAGGAAGCAATACGGTTTGTGAAATATTGCCTTTTTGCAAACCGTATCGCCACGGAATAGGCCCGATAATTGGCTCTAAGCCGTGTTCGATCGGACTCACAGTGATATTTTCTCCACTTGCGCTCCAGCCGTCTCCCCTCCTGCTTCATTGCCCGCAGCTCAGATGTATATCAAGGAGCTGTCTGGGCTCTGCGTAAGGGGAGAGGACGCTTAGGTGCAATCGTGTCGACCGCCCGGGACATTTCCCTATTCCACAGGGTGACCTGAGCTTCGACAGGAGCGCCGACCATATCAGATGGATAATCCCCCAGAGCTTTCAGGAAACCATCTGGATCCATTAGTCTCCGAGGGCGGATCATCTGCATAGATCCCCCACCCTTGCAGAGGGTAGAAGAAGCTAATAGCCTAAACTTGACCAGAAAGTGGTCTGACCATGACAATGGAGTCAAAACCAACCCCTCCACATCCAAACCACCATCCTCCAATCCCGTTGAGAAGACCAGGTCTAAAGTATGGCCCTTCTCATGCGTTGGGCCGTTGACATATTGAGACAGCCCCATGGTTGTCATGGCGGCCATGAAGTCCTGAGCTGCCCCATTCAAGGCTGCCTCAGCATGGATGTTGAGGTCCCCCAGTACCAACAGCCTGGGGGTCCGCAACACCAGGTCCGAGACAACCTCCGTCAGCTCAGGCAGGGAGACTGTTGGTACGCAGCAGGGTGGGCGGTACACCAGCAGAATCCCCAATCTGTCTCGTGATCCCAACACACAGTACAGGCCCTCCAGGCCTCCTCCCAAGGGGACAGGAAGTCTGGTCAAGGAGATAGAACTCCGATAGACTATAGCAACTCCCCCTCCCCCGACCCTTCAAGCGACACTGGTGCTGGACCGAGTACCCAGGCGGGCATAGCTGGGAGAGGGGAACACCACCCTCCTCTCCCACCCAGGTCTCGGTAATACATGCCAAGTCGGCACCCCCATCCAGAATGACATCATGGATGAGGGCGGTCTTTTTTTGTACCGACCTGGCATTCAACAACAGCACCGTGTGGCTTGTGGGCTCGCTGATATGGTCACCTGGTTCCTTCTGGCTAGGGGTGGAACCAGAAGAGGGGATAGATGTAAGGTATCTAAACTCTCTTCTCCTAGGCGGGCATGTTCCACTCCTACCACCATACCTTCCCCTACCCAGCACAATTCCAATGGCTGCCCCATCCATTGCCCTCCCGCCTTCCTGTTCCTTTAGTTCTATTGCGGGTCCTATATCTTATACTTGATGGCAACAGGGACTCCAAAGCCAAACAGCACCCGCAGGGAAAAGCTGCAAGCAGCCCCTTCTGGCTCTCACCCAAAAGGTGTGGGGGTGGCAGATGTTGTTGGAGTCTCCCGGCACAGGAACGCTGGTCCGACAGTCCCTGGCAGCCCGGTCTTTTCAAGCCCTTTCCTGCCTGGGCCAGGTGGCTGATGTTAAGCAGGGAGGTGTGGGGAGTCCAGGCAGCCGAGTCCCAGGGTCCTGGTCCTGAGGAGATGGCAGGGACTCCAAAGCCAAACAGCACCCACAGGAAAAAGCTGCAAGCAGCCCCTTCTGGCTCACCCAAAAGGTGTGGGGGTGGCAGATGTTGTTGGAGTCTCCCGGCACAGGAACGCTGGTCCGACAGTCCCTGGCAGCCCGGTCTTTTCAAGCCCTTTCCTGCCTGGGCCAGGTGGCTGGTGTTAAGCAGGGAGGTGTGGGGAGTCCAGGCAGCCGAGTCCCAGGGTCCTGGTCCTGAGGAGATGGCAGGGACTCCAAAGCCAAACAGCACCCACAGGGAAAAGCTGCAAGCAGCCCCTTCTGGCTCTCACCCAAAAGGTGTGGGGGTGGCAGATGTTGTTGGAGTCTCCCGGCACAGGAACGCTGGTCCGACAGTCCCTGGCAGCCCGGTCTTTTCAAGCCCTTTCCTGCCTGGGCCAGGTGGCTGATGTTAAGCAGGGAGGTGTGGGGAGTCCAGGCAGCCGAGTCCCAGGGTCCTGGTCCTGAGGAGATGGCAGGGACTCCAAAGCCAAACAGCACCCACAGGAAAAAGCTGCAAGCAGCCCCTTCTGGCTCTCACCCAAAAGGTGTGGGGGTGGTAGATGTTGTTGGAGTCTCCCGGCACAGGAACGCTGGTCCGACAGTCCCTGGCAGCCTGGTCTTTTCAAGCCCTTTCCTGCCTGGGCCAGGTGGCTGGTGTTAAGCAGGGAGGTGTGGGGAGTCCAGGCAGCCGAGTCCCAGGGTCCTGGTCCTGAGGAGATGGCAGGGACTCCAAAGCCAAACAGCACCCACAGGAAAAAGCTGCAAGCAGCCCCTTCTGGCTTTCACCCAAAAGGTGTGGGGGTGGCAGATGTTGTTGGAGTCTCCCGGCACAGGAACGCTGGTCCGACAGTCCCTGGCAGCCCGGTCTTTTCAAGCCCTTTCCTGCCTGGGCCAGGTGGCTGATGTTAAGCAGGGAGGTGTGGGGAGTCCAGGCAGCCGAGTCCCAGGGTCCTGGTCCTGAGGAGATGGCAGGGACTCCAAAGCCAAACAGCACCCACAGGAAAAAGCTGCAAGCAGCCCCTTCTGGCTCTCACCCAAAAGGTGTGGGGGTGGCAGATGTTGTTGGAGTCTCCCGGCACAGGAACGCTGGTCCGACAGTCCCTGGCAGCCCGGTCTTTTCAAGCCCTTTCCTGCCTGGGCCAGGTGGCTGGTGTTAAGCAGGGAGGTGTGGAGAGTCCAGGCAGCCGAGTCCCAGGGTCCTGGTCCTGAGGAGATGGCAGGGACTCCAAAGCCAAACAGCACCCACAGGAAAAAGCTGCAAGCAGCCCCTTCTGGCTCACCCAAAAGGTGTGGGGGTGGCAGATGTTGTTGGAGTCTCCCGGCACAGGAACGCTGGTCCGACAGTCCCTGGCAGCCCGGTCTTTTCAAGCCCTTTCCTGCCTGGGCCAGGTGGCTGGTGTTAAGCAGGGAGGTGTGGGGAGTCCAGGCAGCCGAGTCCCAGGGTCCTGGTCCTGAGGAGATGGCAGGGACTCCAAAGCCAAACAGCACCCACAGGAAAAAGCTGCAAGCAGCCCCTTCTGGCTCTCACCCAAAAGGTGTGGGGGTGGCAGATGTTGTTGGAGTCTCCCGGCACAGGAACGCTGGTTATGTGAGTTGACTGATCATGAAGGATATAAGCAGCAAGTTTTAAAATACAGTAATATTAAGAGTAACTTGGGTTAAGAATGTTATGCAAGACAAGCAGATATTTATTCTAAATTTTGACTTGATCAACAAGCAGTGTCTTGCAGTACAAGCACTGAAGCAGGTCACATTATCACAAGTGAGCCGATGATGGCTCTCTCTCTCCTTCCCTCTGCTGAATTGTGGGTGATTATCTGGAACGTTCCCTCTCAGGCAGCCTCCAAACAGAGGAAGGAGAGAGGAATACAGGTCTCCCTTGCACCATCCAAGAACATTTTCAAAGGGGAGTGCTGATTAGGGTTTTATTTTTCATTATATTTATATCTTTGTTTAAATTGTTTTCAACATTCTTTCTTATTTTTTCAAACAATTTATAGTCATGGGGCAGCTAGCCAAGTGTATATAAGGCTACAAATTGCACTTTATTATTGTAGCAATAAAAATACAAAGTAAAATCCAGTTGTTAGTCCCAAGCAGAGCAGATTCTGCAGCCAGGTACCTAAACCATGATGTGGACGTGGACTTCTAGCCAACTTCTTTTGTGAGTGTTGGCATTTTGTGTGTACAGTATGTGGTCTATGGCTCCCCAGAACGAATAATCTGAGTTTCCATTGTTTCTTATGGGGAAATTTGCTTTGATATAAGAGTGTTTTGGTTTAGAAGCATGTTTCCAGAACGGATTATGCTTGTAAACCAAGGTATTACTATAACTTACTCCACTGTTCTTACACTGGTGTAACTAACCAACAACTTTTTGTCCACTGTGTGGAAGGGCATGAAAATAAATTTGACAGTAGCTTTATGACAAATGTGGGGATTACTGTGGGTTTGGGACCAAACCCCTGCCTCCAAACCTCACCAAATGCTACATTAAGATCCTGGAAATGGCTGGACAGTGCCAAAGTGTTTTTTAGAATGGTTGTGCCTGGATACACTTTTATACAATAGGGCCCTCTTATCCCCTGGATCAATTTCTGCTGATTCACTTGTCCATGGACTGAAAATATTAAAAGAATGTTTTCTAAACATATTTCATATATATGTCCATGCTATAAGTGTTTTTCCTTCTCATTTTTTTTAACCACAGTGGTTCCCAGACCTTTTCAACTTTTGGCTCCCTTTTTTCCTCAATCCTGAGTGCAGGGCACCTTTCCCTTTTACACAGCTCCTCCTCCTCCCTGGGTTCAGCTCCCAGCCCCCTCACCCGGGCCTTCAGTCTCAGGCAGGTGGACAGGATCCCTGCTCCTCCACTGTTGCCTGGGAGCCACCCTCAGGCTGCAGCACCTCACAAGGAAGCAGAACCAGAAAGGGCAATTCTCACCCCCTACCCATCCTCCACTTGGCAGCTTGGCCTCTTCTCCCAGTGTGGGAGGTAGGTGGAACCCATCCCCCATGAATATGGGGTGTCCTACTGTATTTTATACCAAAAGGGAGGTTACTTGGCAGGCTCTGGCATGGCCTTTTGCCTGCAGAAATGCCCATCGGAAGTGCACGCAGCCCACAGGCTTCATGTTGTTCACCACTGGTTTGAGAAGTCAGCTAGCCAAAGAGTCACTAGCATGTAATTATGAGATTACAAATACCATAAACTAGATGGGAGAAATTAAGATTTGAAGTTGAAAATGAAAGGGCATCATTACAGTATAAGGGAGAAATGTACTGTAACTCCTTTCTAGAGCTTATACAGAAGAGAATACTCACTCAATTTTTTTAAAAAAGAGAAAAGCTGAAATTATTGGTGTATAAGAAACAGATCAAGGAACAGTATAGAAACTATTTCAAGACTTCTAAGAAGAGGTCAGATCCATGCTTCATACAAACAAGAGCTAAATCAAAATGAGTTGCTATAGCAATTAAGACATCTTGTCATGTTCATCGTAATGAGAGTTAAAATTACAAAGAATTGCATTTCATAACAGTTGGAAACAGTTGAAAGCATACTTTGAATTCTTGATCTGATATTAGTAAATATTAGTATCTTCCCCATACCAATTAAATAATTACACTTACTATTTGAATCTGTGAAATCACTGATTTGTTTCTTTCTACATTATGATACAGTTTGATAAAAGAAAAACATAAAGCACAAGTGGCTTGTCCTTTTAACGCTTACTTTCCATTTCAAGTAGCAAACGAGACATATTAAATCAAAAGAAGAAGCACTGGATTTTTTAAATGAATTGGATAAGAAGGATATCAAAGCTATACTTTTGAATGATGACAGACAGATAGCTCAGGTAAGGGGAAAAGAGGTAAAGCAGACTTTACAAGATGGTAGCTAGAATCCATTTGGGAATTTATATTGGAATAAGTAGAAATGCATAAATCTCCATGGTGAATTGTTACTGCAATGGAATCTCAGGAATCTTCCTCTGAGATCGGGCTATTTTAGCCTCTACCCAGGTGTCAACCTTGCAATAAATCACCCGCAGCCGATCTATGCAAAAACCTGGAGATTATCAAAGCCTCGTGAGTTCAAATCTATTTAACTTCTCAGTCTGTGTTTGCTGTGAGCACCAGATTCCAAGGCACCTTTAAAATAATTAAATTCATTTATTTAGGCTACTGGAGATGACACACAATATTACTCCTTTCTAGAAAACAACAAAAATGATTCCTAACTTTATGAGGCCAAGAGTCAAAGGCCTCCCTCTGATTTCTAAACTACATTTCTAAGTTTGACTTGTCTTCATGCACAGCCATAAAATCCTTTTTGAAAATAAGTCTCTTCTCTCCTCAAACTGTTCACAAGCATGGGAATAGACAGTCACATGTTGCTTACAGACCAATCAGGTTTCACTTGCTTTTGGCTGGTATCTTCATTGGCTTTTATTTACACAGACACCAAGATAACGGTTAAGGACAGAACTAGCTTGCACATTAATATTCTCCATGTTTACATTTGGCCTAAGCTACTTCTAAAATCCGTTACAGTTACTGATTAATGAGTTGCTACTGATTAATAAGTGGAATGGACCAACTGACACACAGCCAGGAAAACAACCAATATGTCATTAATTATCAGCAACTCACCACCACATTTTACACAACTACAGTTAGACTGCCTTAAATCCGCAATAGGATTCTGACCATAGTACTGAAGAATGTAAAAGATAGATTTGGTAATGTGGAGTTAAATGGATATTCAAGGAGTTAGACAAAGAGAGTCACTAATGTTTAACTATAGGGTTACAGCTGATACCAACAAGATGGGAAAAATTAAGGTGGTAAGTTTAATGTGTTTAAATGTGAACAGGCTTGATTATATTGCTATAATACAGCTAGCTTAGTTTTAAAGGGGGGAAAACCTAAAAACATTTGCATACCTGAAATATATATTAAGGAACAGCATAGAACATACTTAGAGACTTCAATAGGTCCGACCTATGCTTCATATCAAGGGCTAAATCAAAATGAATTGCTATACCAGTTAAATCACCCAGTAATTTTTATCTAACGATGCTGAAAAGGTAAAAAAGAGTGTTTAATAATGGTTAAATTGAAATCTAGAACTTTTAATCTCACAGTAGTGATTACTGTATATATATGCCCCATACCAATCAATGTTTTTTATTAATTATGAAGGAAAAAATGTAATGTGAGAAGATTTCAATAGTACTGTATTACAGATCCAATTAAATATTAGGGAAATAGATAGTTAAAAATCATAAAGACAATTCCTGTACAGATCTTAATCAATTCTGAGTTATATTGGTTTACTGGTATTTGGAGGTGTTGGCATAATAATGATAACTATAGATTTAGATTTTTCTATACTGTAGCCATAAACCTCTACTTTACCCCTTAATAAATTAAACCAAATAATCGCCAGTGAAATTTTTCCAAACATATATACTCTTGAGTGTTCTTTTTCACCATCAGTTTTAATGTTGGGAGAGTGGGGGAGGAAGCCTTATATATCCATGAGAATACCAGAGGAGTCCCCGTGAATGACGACAGGGGATTTGCAGGCTAAAGTGAGAGCAAATTGTAAAAGGAGAGGGTTCCCCCCCCCCGAGATACATATTTGAATTCTCTCTCTCTCTCTCTCTCTCTCTCTCTCTCTCTCACACACACACACACACACACACACACACACACACACACACACACACACACACACATATATATAAAATTCATTCTCTCTCATCTATAAAAACAAATGTTAGTCCAGTGGAGCACCTCCTTCTCAACCTCCACCCCCCATTAGCTGTTCTACTATTTCACTGCTGGAGAGTGAAAGAGTACCTGTAGTAGAGAGTCGGATGCATAACAGAGGATGAACAATTTACTTTTTGGACTCTGACATCCAGAATCCCTTAGCCAGAATAGTTGCTCACCATGTTCTATGGAAGATAGCAATACTGCCATTTTGACTGCAATACTGCCATTTAACCACTGCTCCACAAAGCTCCTTCAGAGGGTTGCCATGAGCTGGAAGCAACCTAATGGCGTAGAATGACAACTTCTAAATTCCTTCCATGTTGAGTACGAGCCCCTACCTCTCTTCCGTTCTTGAAGTGATGTCAGCAAAAACCCTATTAAGTATTGTCATAAGCTAGATGTGGTTTGATAGCATGTAAATTCCACCAGTTTACGAAGAACTAACCAATTGATTTTACTATTCAGCCTTTCCTGTACCTTACCAAAGTTCCAAAGCCCTTGAAATGATTTCACTGTTAGAAAAACAAAGCAAAGATCTTACTTTAGTAATATTATATATAGACATATATCATAGTGAATAAGATTGTAAAGATACTTATTTGAATGTATTTTGAACAATCAAAAGGAGCCATATAGGATAGGCTCCATCTAGACACATATGAAATAGGAAAATCTGGGAGAGAAAATAGTATCAAAGAGTGAATGTACTGAATGATTGTGTTAGTCCAAACATATCAATTGTCATAATGTACTGTAGCTCAATGGAAAAAGATCTTGCAGCCGTACTAAAGTATTTTTAAAGGCTCAAGGGGCAATAAATCTTGGAAACATTTTTATTTCTATAGGCGCTTTATTATAATGTATGGCTGAAGTTGTTGATGGACATAGATTACCACCAATGCTACTCCTTCATAGTCTCTGTGATTTACACATGTTTTTGTGCCTGCACAGAACACCACATGGGATCTTCCAGAGCTAAATAGACTGTAGATGGGAAAGTCCTTTCCCCTAACCTAGTGTGCAAGGCTGTTTGTTTGACTTCATAGAATCACTGGGCAAATAATTTCCTTGCAGCTCCCACAACACCTACACTACAGGCATAAGTGACATTGCCAGCATTGACTGATTTCATAAGAACACCAGCGCCTCCATTTTTAGTTCCCACCCCTCATAATGGGATTTTTTGTCATGCTCTTTGTAGCTTTAATGTCACCCACTGATCCACCTTCCTTCCTCCCTCCCTTAGTCCCCACCTTCTTTCCTGTGGGTGGGGTTGCAAGGGGTCAGTGGGTGGGGCTTATGGGTCAGTGGGTGGAGCTTGCAGTGGGGTGGCATGGTCGGGGAGCAACCGGCCCCTGACACATTCTCAGCCACCAAATCTGGCCCTCCTTACAAAAAGTTTGGGCACCCCTGACATAGGGGGTTGTTAAAATCAAAATGCCCAAATGAATTAAAAATGAAGGCTGATTGAAATGATAAACTGCAAGGGAGTTGATCAGTTTTAAGGCCAATAATGAACTGATTCAGCTGCAAATGCCGCTAAAGGAGGTATGTGCAATGATTCCCGCAATTTTATCGAGCAAATCCACTAATTAATATGGGTACGAGCAATGACTAGAAAACAAGGAAGATCAACAACACAAAGGGGAAGAACAGAATCAGATCCGTGCCAGAGGGAAGCAACTATATGAAATGAAACCTGGGAAGAGAGGGAGAGGCTCAGACACGTGGCTGCCCATGCAATTTAATCAACAGGGGAGCGATAATCCACCATTTATAATTCAATTAATTAGCCAAATAACATTAAATAGCCAAATAACCAACAAGCACGTTTTAATCAATTGGATCAATCAAGAATCAATTAGATCAATCAATTTAAATCGCATATATCAACCAAATAATTACTTAGCCCAGCCAGCAAGTAAAGTATTAAAGACAAAGCACTCAATTTCATGCGAGAGCAAATAATTCAGAAGGGAGGGATAATGGAAGGGGTTAATGATACTGCGAGCCCAGCAGAAGCAAGAAGGCTGGAGAAGGTCTGAGAGAGAGAGAGCCCTGCTGCCGTGCGACTCTTGCCTTTGACACCGGTGAAGAAAAATAAATGAGCGAGGGTTTGAGGAGCCCAAAGGAGGTTTGGGAACGGGGGCGGGAAGAGCCGAGGACTTGTTGGGGTGGTGGCTGGGTGCATAGAAGGGAGGGGAAGGGCTGGTGAGTGGCGACCCCTCTCCTTTGCTCCACTTCAAGCCATAGCCACCTGGCTCAGAGCAAAGGGCTGCTGTCTGAATACGCTGCTGCGGGGACTGGCCCAGACTTGCCACTTCCCAAGGCCAAGGTAAAAAAACACTGGTGCATGGAGGCTGGGCTGTGTTGCATGTGAGGGGGTGGGATAAAGGGAAGGAAGGAAGGAACTGGAGCTGGGCTTCGGTCAGGGCAGGAAAGGATCGAGTTCTGGGCGATAGGGATCTCAAACGGCTCCTCTTTCTCTTTTTAAATCCATTTGCCTGTTTCAGTGCTGTCCAACTTTAAGTGGCCCCTGGTCCACTTGCAGCCATGGAGCGTCCCTCGTGGGTGCCCTTCCCGGTGCTCCTGGGTGGAGGGTGTGGTGTGGTGGTGGCGGCAGGTGTCAGAGGGGTGGAGGTCCGGATAAGGTGTCTGAGTGGGCAGCATGCCTGTCGGGTTTGCTCGCTCACTGCCAGGGGTGAGCAGAGGAGGGAGGTGGCATGTGCAGGCTTCCCCGCATGAGCACCCTCACTGGACACACCACTCTCAAGTCCTCCCTGCTGCCACCGCCACCCCTGGAGACCAACATCGGTGCAGGCCTGAGCTTTCACCCACACCCCTTCCTCCATGCCTGTTTCCACACATACTCCACCCGAGCTAGCGCAACCCCGCCTCAGCTGCTAAAGGGTGCAGGACAACAAGCCACCAAGCTCGAGGGAAGGCTGGCGGTTGCACGGCCATGGCTCGCTGTGCCCAGCCAAGCAGGGGCGGGCCCGAGCTGCCCGTGAATGCAGTGCCAGCAATGGTGGGCGCAGGAAGCAGCAGCCGTAGCGGTGGCATCCTCCTCCTCCCCCCGCTGAGGGTGCAAAGCTGAGGAGCTGCGGAGGGGAGGTGCGCTCTGGCTGCCCTGGACTTTGGCTGCTCCCGCCACTGCCGCAAGCCTCCAGATTGGGATGGGCGGGCCCCTCCTGCTGCTGCCGCCACTGCCTTATCCCTTGCAGGTGGGGTGGTGCTCTGAGTCTCCCCCTCCACATTTGAATTTGGCACTGCACAAGCACCCTCGCTGGTGCAGCGCCAAATTCAAACAGGTTGAGCCTTTCCCCTCCTCCCCTTTGCCATGAATGGGAGAAGGGGGCAGGTTCAAAGAAGGAGATTTAAACAGCCAGGGGGGTTACCGAGGCAAGCAACAGTGGCGGATCCGATCTGCCAATGCTGCTTGCCTCGGTAAATTTCCAGGCTGCTTGAATCTCCTCTTAAACAAAGGTGCACTTTCACTCTAACCCAATCAATTGGGGGGGGGGGTGCAGCTTTTTAAAAAAGATGTCAGCCTGCCCAAGGTCCCCCGCACTGGGCGCACACTCTCCCGCCTCCATTCCACCCCCCACCCACAAGATCCACGGCACTAGCGGCTGCAGAGCCCTGGCTGGCCACTTGTCCATCAAGATTCTCGGGGCTGCTTGCGCGCACACACCCGCTCCACCCACCACCTACCAAGGTCCCCTTCACTGACAACAGAGGCAGCAGAGCCTCGGCCACCTGCCCATTCACCCACCCACTAAGTTCCTGAGCAAAATAGGAAACGAAACGAAAAGTAACAAACGTAATTTCTTTTGTTCTGTTCATTTCATTCCTATTTCATCGCCAGGGTCGTTATTTGTTTTGTTATGTAATGAAACAAATAACAAATAATGGAACAAAAATATTTCGTGCCCATCTCTACTGTAAACTAGAGGTAAAGATCAGATGGTTGTCTCCTTTAGTGTTCAGTATTGGCCTAAGTCCTCAGGTATTATGCGCTAATCTTATTGGAGCACATATTGTTTTGCTTTTTGTAGCCATTTCCCTTTGCTTTCTTATTGCATTTGGCACGTTATTCACTAAATCATAATAATTTTTGCCATATTTTATTTACATTTGCCAATTGAAAAGTCATGGCACTTTGGGGTGGTTGCCTAGAAATTCCCGGTGCAATTGCCAGATCCAATTATCTTTGCTGGAATGGAAAAAAATTGATTACAATTGTGAAAAAGTCTTATCAGCAGCATGATTCCAGTTATGGTTCTCTGACTGGACTCTTGTGCGTTCATACAGTTCACGTTGCATCTCTCTTATCATTGTAGTGACCGTGCCTGCTTTTCCACTTTGTTTCTCCATGCAGTTACTATGCACAGGAATTATGTGGGAACAATGGATATGTGTTCTTTTAATATGCAGCTCTCCTGCCAAAAGCTTTTTCAGCTATATATTTTTCCTTAATTGGACCATTACTGGGGATGCACAGAGAATTAGAGTTACATGGAAGCAATCTGTCTTGTCTGCCTTAACTTCACCAGAGTGTAAATCTGTGCACAAAAACATGGATGTGTCTACTTCCATGATCTGTACATAACCAGTAGCAGTGAACAAAGATACTACCTCAATTTCTTGTCTGCTGTAAGGAGACTAGTTTGTCACATTGATTGTCTTATTCTAGTACGCATAAAAATATACGGCTTTTGTGCTCCCCACTTTCTCAGAATCTGATATTTGTCTTAGCAGGTATTCACATTCAGCTGGCGAGAAGACATCCGTCCAGGAGACCCACAGCACACAAAGAAATTTTGCTTTGATGCAGTTTCCCCCAGTAGCCCTGTAACCCTCTTTGACTGTCATGGAATGAAAGGAAATCAGCTCTGGAAATACAGGAAAGTGAGTGCATGTAATTATGACATCAATTCATTATGTTAATCTCTGACATGATAAACTATTTTTTAATGTTTGCTCCTGTGTCTCTAATGGAAGAAAAGTTTGCTATCATTTGACAGAAGCTGCTTGGGATATTTTTAATATTAGCCATGAAGAAATAAGAGCATGGTCACATTTCTGCAAGAGACAGCAGAATTAACCTGTTTGGTTTAAGTGTGCCATGGAAAGTTGTCCTCAACTGTTCCACAGTATGTTGGTATTGTGGTACTTTTGTACTGCAGTTCTCCCAACAATCTATTTTTCCTAATTATTACGTGAAACTTATTTCTACTTCAAACTAACGCACATACCAGAAATAAAGATGTTTGTGTTATTTGCCATCAAATTGGAACTGACTGACAGTGGCCCTAACTGGGCTTTTAAGATATTTAAGGAGTAATTTTACCAGTTCTATTCAGGGAATTTCCATAGTGGGGCACAGATCCAAATTTAAGTTTCCTAATATCTTCTACATTGTTATAGGAATAAAGGTAACACCCTCTTCTGCCTCATGACTCGGTATTCAGCCATACGTTTTTATACTTGACTGTCATTAAGTATTCATTGTTTTAAGCTTTTTATTGTTATTTTGTTGTTTTGCTATCCATATAGCATTCCAGGATTAAAGGTATAGGGTGCTGTTTATACAGATGGAAAAAACTTAAAATCAAGAATATTAAATGGCAAATATAACATTGTGTGGTAGGATATAACAAAACAGAAGGGGATGGAGTGTCTTACTAGCTGGAACTAGAGATGGGCACGACTTGAAAAAAAAAATTTTCGAGTTGTCGTTAGTCGGGCCGGTTCCGTTTCGGCTCGTTTCCGTTTTTCGCAAAAATTTGCAAAAATTAGTCGGTTCGTTTTTTCGTTTTTTCGTTGTCGTTAGTACTGGTTTGGGGAGGGGGTAGCGGGCTCCTGGAGGGAGCTGCAGGAGTCAGCCAGAGCCACAAGTGACGGACTGGCAGACTCTTTGCACCCGCTGTGTCTCACGTACTTGCATGTAGTGCAATGCAAGTAGATCTGGCTTAGGGTTAAGACGGGTTAGCGGAACGGCTAGGGTTAGGCTAGTTACGGGTGAGGTTAGGGTGAGTATTGGGGTGCACCTCTGGGTGCCTCTCTGACCCACTTAGAAGGACAGTGTACTGGCGTATGGGTTAGGCTTAGGGTTCGGGTTTGGGCTACGATTAGTGGGCTGTTTATGCCCGATTGGCACATCCCAGAAGTCTCTGTGGTCAACCTGGCCAAGTGGCCATGTGATTGGTGGAAAATTTGCATGGTCTACTCCCATGGGCGAGCCCATCATTGCAAATGTGCAGGTGTAAAAAAATAAAATAAAATAAAATCAACGGAGACTTTTTTTTTGCAAGAAAAACCCACTGCTGCTACTGTAAAAATTTAAGCATTTAAAATAGCCAATTTTCGCATCTTTCTGTGGTGCTTTGGTGGGGTTTTGGGCAACGATTTCAAAAAAAATATTGCGGTCGCCATTTTGGATTCCCCCCCCCACCGCATGGCAAATGGATGCGCCCTCCCAGCCTGGTACAGTCAGCAAAACCTGGCCATGCGATTGGTGGAATGGCTCCAAAACTTTGCATGGTCCACTCCCATGGGCGAGCCCATCATTGCGAATGCGCAGGTGTAATAAAATAAAATAAAATAAAATAAAATCAACGGAGACTTTTTTTGCAAGAAAAACCCACTGCTGCTACTGTAAAAATTCAAGCATTTAAAATAGCTAATTTTCACATGTTTCTGTGGTGCTTTGGTGGGGTTTTGGGCAACGATTTCAAAAAAAATATTGAAGTCGCCATTTTGGATCCCCCGCACTGCATGGCAAATGGATGCGCCCTCCCAGCCTGGTACAGTCAGCAAAACCTGGCCATGCGATTGGTGGAATGGCTCCAAAACTTTGCATGGTCCACTCCCATGGGCGAGCCCATCATTGCGAATGCGCAGGTGTAAAAAAATAAAATAAAATAAAATAAAATAAAATCAACGGAGACTTTTTTTTGCAAGAAAAACCCACTGCTGCTACTGTAAAAATTCAAGCATTTAAAATAGCTAATTTTCACATGTTTCTGTGGTGCTTTGGTGGGGTTTTGGGCAACGATTTCAAAAAAAATATTGCGGTCGCCATTTTGGATCGCCCGCACTGCATGGCAAATGGATGCGCCCTCCCAGCCTGGTACCAGCAGCGCAGCAGTAGCAATAGCCAAGGAGAGGGGGGCGGGGAAACCCCCCCCAAATAAAACACCCTTCTGGCCTGGTAGGTGCCCTCAGACAGTTTTCGCCTACTTTTAGGGCTGGGAATCGGGTTTTTTTTAACTTTTAAAAACTTTTTTTCTGTGCCGCTTGGCATTGCGCGATGCAAGTAACGAGCACGACAAATCAGACCAAATTGTTCGTTTGTCGGTTCGAGCTCGAATTCTGGTGGAGTAATTCCCGTTTCCGTTTCCGTAGAGTAACGGATACGAGTAACGGAAACAGAAACGGGAATACCGCTAAGTCGTGCCCATCTCTAGCTGGAACAAAACATCTTTCCAGGGAAATCTCTAGGCCCTTATTTGATTACTGAATTCTACCTTATAATGCCACTGAACATAGTACATATGTGATTTTTTTTTTAAAATGTATGCAGAGGACACCAGGATATTAATCTTGGTGAGACTTATCTTAGACATTTCAATGTATATTTGAGAAATATGGAAGGATTGACAAGGTAATAACAAGAAAGCAATATCTTGCTTTCATGTAACATGGTTTCAGATGAGCTCTAATGAAGTAATACACTAGGTCAGGATGTGTGGGAGGTGCTTTCTTTGTCTCATAAAAATGGCATATTATAATTCAGTTGTGAAGACTTGTTTACTTAACCATTCAAAGCAATAAATCAACATCAGTAAATGATATAGATGATCAGAATTGATAAAGCATGCCACACATGAGAAATACAGTGGTACCTCGGATAACAAATTTAATTCGTTCTCTGAGGCAATTCGTTATCCGAAACGGGGTTTCCCATTGAAATGAATGGGAAACCTATTAATCCATTCCGGAGGTCCAGGAAAAAAGGCAAAAAAGCCTCTCCCCCCCCCCGAGACCTCTTTACAAGGTGCACTTTCAAAGTGCACTCCTCCCCCTCCTCGCCCACCCCTGCCACCGGCGCTGCCTCCCACCATCCTCCCCAGAACCCCCACCTCTCCTCCTTTGCTGCCACCGCCGCTGCTGGGCACCCAGGTGGCGAGCAAACCCTGGCAAAGCCGTGCACCTCTGGCTCCTCCTCACCCCCACCCCTTCCCCTGCTTCTCCACTTCCTTGAGATAGTCCTTTTCCAGCCCCATCCAGCCTCTTTGGGAAGCAGGATCTGCCCAAAAACCGGAAGGAAGCCAACCACACTTCTGCCAGACACAGAGGTGGGTGCTTCTTGCCTGCACTCCCCCCTCAACTTCCCCCACATCAACCAAAGAAAACTTTCAAAAGGGCTATGACACAGATCAACCTGATTTTATATGATTTTTACAGGGGATCATACTAAAACCACTGTTACATCATAGGTCCCATCTCTGCCCGCAGATTACACCAAAAAATGAGGGGTCCATCAGTGCATGACTCTACAGTGGTGCAAAAACATGGATCCAAGGCACGGATCCTCACAGAACTACCTGATTTTTCTACAGGATCACCTCCAAACCATTCTCCCATGATAGGCCCCATTTCTGCTAACAGTTTACAGACGAAAAATCCTAGGTCCAGCAGCTCATAACTGCAGTGGTGCAAAAACATGGATCCAAGGCATGGATCCTCTTGGATCTACCTGACTTTTATCCAGGATCGCCCCCAAATGAGTGTCCCATCATAGGCCCTATCTCTGCACACAGATTGCACACCAAAAATCATAGGTCCATCAGCGCATGGCACCTTTTACCCAAACCTGGTAGGGAAGAAACCTTTGGACTCCCCTGGGGCAGAGCTCTGAGGTCAGGAGGAGGGGGGGGCGAGCAGGGAGCAGAGGCCGATAAAGTTCTCCAGTGTCACGCCAGGGGAGAGGATGGCAGTCCCTCATTCCTGGCACACTGCAAGCTGACAGCCCCGACAGTCACCTTGCCCACACCTCTCCTGGCCTGCTGCCTTCTCCTCCCCTCCCACCCACCCCAAGTTCCCTGCAGCCCTGGATGTACCCCTCTTCTCCCCGCCTCCCGCCATGCTACAACACAACAAATAGTGTGCCTCTGCTGCGCGGGCATCACTGGTGTCCACTCACTCACTCAGCACCCCCAACAAGGCTTCTCTGTTTGCCGCGCAACCCAGCCAAGGGACGTGGGACTCTTACAGGCAGCGGCCAGAGAGCCTTCTGCGTGGTTGTGGGAAGTCTCCTGCAGCTACTGGGTGGGGAGCCATTTGGCACCCCTAGATGTCCCCTTTTGCCCCTCCCTAATTACGTGACTTAACATAATAGAATGTATGGACTGTTGGGCAATAAATTTTGAAAAGGCAAGTACTTATTTCTTTACAATAACTTTACAGATATCATTGTACATATTCCAGTTTCATGAACTATTTACTTTCTCTTTCTCAGGATAAGACTCTCTACCACCCTATAAGTGGCAGCTGCATGGACTGTAATGAAAGTGATCGGAAAATCTTCATGAACATGTGCAATCCTTCCTCTCCAACACAGCAGTGGATATTTGAACACACAAATTCAACGGTCTTGGAAAATTTTAACAAAAACATCGATCTTTGAGGACTGGCTATGTATGTTTGTATATATGTATGTATATATTACAATTATAGTTTTTACAGGAAAATGACAAATTTTGTAAAAGAATGATTTTTTAATAAACTAAGGTAAAAGGGAGTATCTCAGGAGAGGGTGTGACTATCAAGATGGTCTTTACTTTAATGATGCTGCATTTTTGTGTTTTGGACAACTGAATCCCATTAGTAAGTGTTCTAGAAGTTTGCATTGCTGCAATCATATTGAAAGGTCTTGAATCCTGATTTTTAAAGGTAGAACAGTGTCCTTCCATATTATTGTGGGACCGTACTATTAAAGTCACATTTTGAACTAGCACCTTTTTCATAGGGTGTCATGAACTCTGCAGTGTGTGATCTAGAAGTCAACATGTCACGCTAGTCTACTACCAAGAGTACGTCTTGTTATATCCCAGTCTAAACGATTAAGTGCATAGTTGACGCTGACTCATTATACTGACTTTTATTTTGGTCTTACAGTCTTTTTTTTCTTCCCTATTTCATGCAGTAAGCATCAGGCAGAGGTGTGAGCTGCCTTCAATTGTCTTTCTCACTAATGGCCAAGGGACCTATTTCTTATCCATAGAATTCATTGCCTTTTTTGTTACAGGAAACATCTTTCATTAGCATTTCCTCTTTTCTTCCAGCAATTCCTGAACATATCTGACAATTTGTTTAAAACTGCTATTTTATAATTTAAATTGAACACATGTATCGACTGACATATCATCCCAATGGGGAGGGAAAATCTATGCTGCCAACAATATCCATCATACTGTACTGATAGCTGAGTAAAACCAAAATTTCAAATGAATGCCAATGCATATAATTTGATTTAGGTATTCCTGACTCATAGCTTCAGGTTCTATGTATCTAGAAAGCTAAGCAGTGCATCTCCAGAAAAGATTTCAGTTTTTCAATGAATAGTCACAATAGAACTCATTAAACAGTTAGAATAGATGACACATGGTACATGCTATATATCCATGTGGTTACTGTTATAGAGCACTACACAAGCTGTAACCTTCTGTATCACTTAACACATATATACATATCATCTGCCCTTTTAATTTCATGCTAGCATTACCAAGTGGTTAATAAATAATGACTTCTGCATAGGAAGAACATTTTAAAATGTAATGAGGACAACTTGGTATTTTGAGATAATCTTGTACACAAATAAGATCAGTTTAGACGTCTTGAATTTAATCTGAACCTCACTTATTGAAAATATTTACATGTTTACTTTAGTTAATGATCTGTACCTTCAAATGCATGAGGAATTTGGCCCATGATGCTAGTTGCAAACAGTTATTTTACCATCATTTCAATCATATATTCATATATGTATATATTTGCATATGTGAGAGAAGCAAATAATATAATAGTAGTAAAGCAAATACAGGGTCTCACAGATAACCTGTTTAGTTCATTGATACCAAGGCTTTGACTTAAAGGACCCACTTACACAAAAAGAATTAAGCTGAAATCCAGAAAGCTTCCTACAAAATCAAAATTTTGTTGGGTGTGTGAATGAGCATTTTAAGAGTAATGCTCATAACTTTTCCATCAATATGAACATAAGTGCTTTGCTGAATCTGGTAATCAGTCTGATACCAAACTCCATAATACAGTGATACCTCGTATAATGTAGGGTTTGTATAACGTAAAATCTGTACAACTTAAAAAGTTTGCGGAATTCAAATTTCAAGCATGCACATGTCGGCGTCACCTCCGCTGCCAGTCCCGACAACTCGCTTCGCTGCCCCCACTTTCACGTCGTTCACTGTACCGCTGCCACCGTGGAAACAAGAGGGGGAACTCTCGAGTCCCCCCCCCCCATGTAACCACCAAATCAAAAACAGAGCCCTTTTTGCACGAGCCGAGGCAGCGTTCACTCGCTCCAGCCTTTGAGGGCGAGCAGCGCTGAGCCCAGACACAAAAGGCTTCCCCCGGATGTGCGCAATGCCCTCACAGAGCATGGCGGGCATGCAAACGAGAGGGACAGCAGGGGAGAAATATGGAAAGAAAGGAAGCGGCCACCAGCCAACCGGCGGCGCACATGGTGGTGGAAACGCTCGCTGCACCCAAAGCCGGGCACGCCACCCCAGCACTCCGGGGTGCATCTGCCAATCTTGGCGGCGGCTGGGTGGCAAGCGGTTCTTGCTGCTGGAGTGCGCCTCCGTGTCCCTGCCGAGCAGGCCCATCGTCAGGGCCACTGCACTCGTCTCCCCATCCGTCACTGGTGCTGCTGCCATCGCCGTCTCCCCCGCAACCGCCGCTGCCCACGCCCGCCTTTTGCTGTGTGATGATGACAAAGAGGATGATCCACACTGGCTCCTGCAGCAGCTCATCCTCTCCGGCAACCTCATTAGTCTTGGCTATGCATTGGAATGGATTAAATCCGTTTTCAATGCATTCCTATGGGAAATCGCAATTTGTACAACAGAAAATTTGTATAACATAATTTCATTTGGAACGAATTAATTACGTTATACAAGGTACCACTGTATATAATTAATATAAACTGCCCTAGTATAATTTTTTTTCCATATTGAACAAATATGGTTTGATTTCACCTCAGATTACAGCACTGTGCATTTGAGCCAATCTTAGAAAAAATATCACCGAAGTACTGGAAGAAACTTAACATGTCATTCAGGAATCAATCCAGCACCCTTCAGAGCTCAGCCTCCCTGCATTTCCTCCAGTCCAACGCTTACATGATTATCTTTAAAAGCCCCTTAGTGAAATACTTTTCTGTATATGTTGCCTTTTTAGTGTTTCAGGTCTTAAATTACAACAAGCAGCCTCCCCAGATCTGTGTTACTTGCAATTCTCCATTGTGACCTTTGTGAAGCCACAAAGCATGCGTGCGCAAAGGTTGGACATCCTACCAATAGGAAAGTTTGTTAATCTCCGCCCCCCCCCTCACACTGAGCATGTGTGAGAGGTTTCCTGCCCAAACACCTCAGTTCCCTCTTACCGCCCCCTTAACAGGTCACATTTCATCAATCTCCTTGTGAGTTCTTCAATTTCTTCTTTATTCTTCTGTTCCAATTATTTTATGCCATTTCTGCCACCTTTTAAAAATGTGTTTTGTGTGCGGGCAGGATCTTGCATACCGATGGTCACCATGAGTGTCTTTACTGTCTGGGCAATTCCCACCGGCCCGACTCCTGCCCAGTTTGTAAGAATTTCAGTGCTAAAGCACTCAAGAACAGCCTCCGTACGTGCTTATTATAAAAATCACTTGCCCCTCAATCTATGGAAAAGGGCAAGTCTTCAGCTTCAACCTTGGCGAGCCCATTGAAGCCTCTCCCCACATCGAAGAAGGTTTCCACTTGCAAACTTCCAAAAAAAGCCTGAATCTTCCAAGTCAACAGTTGCTTCTTCAAAACCGTTCAAAGTCATACTGCTCAATACCGACAAGCCTTCAGTATCAACCCCAACTCTTTCTGAGCGTCCCAAATTCAGTCCACTTCTTCCATCAGAATCTTCAGATTCATAATTCGATAGTGAGCTTGCCGTGGTAGAGGACAGCCCTCTGGACATCTCTTTGATGAAAATGTTCTTCGCCAAGATTCAAGAGTTGGTTCCACTTAGTCCTCAGCAGAATATTTCAATACTGACCATAGCTGTGTCCACTGGTCATTCTCCTTCAGATATAGTGATGTCTCAAGCTGTGCATGCATTGGCAATTTCTGTTTTTCGGCCTGCCACTTCGCCAACTGCATTGATGTCTTGAATCGATCTGTATCCCCATCAGTTTTTTCAGCTGAATCTGGTTGCCTTTGTCCAGAAGGCTAAAAAGCAGCACAAGGACAAAAGTCGACACCATAAGCGTGTTCATCTTACCTCTGACTTGACCAAGTCCTCTTCTGAGACTTCGGTCCCGAAGGCTGCTGTCACTGCTGCTGCTCTTTCTCTACTATCTTCAATTCCAATACCTTTACCGAAGATAGTTTCGGTGTCGACCTCCACTTTGGCGGGCATTTTGGTACCAAAAAAGAAGCCTAAATTTTCCACATTGAAGCTTACCAAACACCGGGCTCCGTCCTTGGTTTCAATGCCCCTATTGGCATCTTTCTCACTCCAATTCAAGGGAAAGCAGTGGGTCATCCAAGCTTTCGATTCGTCCAGTAAGGACCAACCATCTAAGGCTTCTACGTTGGATCCGGCATTGGATTCAGAGGCTCCGCTACCACCTCTAGTGATGAATCTGAGGAGGGCTCCCCACATCTCATCACTACAGCAGATTCCGAAACCGAGGAGCGTTCTTCACCTTCCTGTTTGGAAGCAATAAGGAATTATGCCAATTTCATTCTGAGAATGGCAAGATCTATTGATCTTCCTATTCATCAACCAAAACCGAAGCATATAGACCATATATTTGGAAAAATATTGCTATGATTCTCTTGTTCTTATCCATGGCTGAGGAATCCTTCCAAAAAGTTTCAAGGAAAATTGAAGGGCTATACAAGGTACATGATGAGAAGGCTCCTTACCTCTAGAAACATCCGCATCCTAATTCTGTTGTCGCAGCTTCGCAGGTGCAGTCCCGCACCAAATAAATTCCAATCCCTCCTTCCAAAGAGAGTAGGAAGCTGAATATGGTCAGCAGGAACATCTACAATTTTGCCTCCTTTTTTAAAGATTGCTTACTATCAGGGAGCTATGGGAGCATACCAAAGGGAGCTCCTTTCTCACCTTCAGCCCTTTTTGGATCTTATCCCTGATAGTAAAAAAAAACAGACGGTTTTGCCATATTTGTGGAAGCAATGTCTTTGTCTGCACAGCAAATGAGATTATCCAGACATGCCTTCGATTGCACATCCAAGGTTTTAGGGGCCTTCATTGGTCTTCATAGACATGCTTTTGTCCCTGCTAAACAAACAGCCTATTCAATAAGTAACCTTTCCTTGCTCTTCAGGGTCACTTTTCAAGATACTTCACTGTCCCAAAGAAAGACGAGGCCTCCATCCCATTTTGAATCTCAGACTACTAAACAACTATCTCATGTCTCTGAAGTTCAGGATGGTGACACTGGAGAAGATAATCCTTCTTCTTCACAGAGGAGACTGGTTTGGTGTTTTGGACTTAAAAGATGCCTAACTTCCACCTCTCCATTCATCCTGCTCACCGTCAATTTCTGAGGTTCACAATGGGCAACATCGTCTTCGAATATTCCGCCCTACCATTTGGTTTGGCAACAGCCCCAAGAGTTTTCACCAAATGTTTGACCCTGGTTGCCGCATACCTCAGGAGGCAAGGTAACATTGTTTTCCCATATCTCAACAACTGGCTTGTGGTCACCAAATCCCAAGACCAAGCCAAAAGGGCTATCAAATTCATCCTCAGTACTCTTGCCAGATTGGGCTTACAGATGAACAAAGACAATTCTATCCTTACTCCAACCCAAATTGTTTCGTACATTGGGGCAATCCTAGACTCAACACAAGCCCTGGCATTTCCTCCAGACATTACAGGAACCAAAGTAAGACATTACAGGATGGATGCTTGCATGAGACCCACTACTACTTTTGGGACGGTCGTCCTTTCCTTTGTCATGGTGTGACTTCCCACCATCCTATGAGTATTGCTTATAATCGCCATCTGTGTGGCTTCACAAAGACCACGATGGAGAAGAACCAGTTACTGAAGCCACACAACACCCACCCTCCTCTCCTCAATCCGTCACGCCATGTCTGGTACTTACCTGTCATGCTGGTGGTTGTGAGGGAACTGAGGTGTTTGGGTGGGAACCCTCTCACACATGCTTAGTGTGAGGGGCGAAGACTAACGAACTTTCCTGTTGCTAGGGAACTTCAACCTTTGTGCGTGTGCTCTGGGAAACCCATCTGTGTGGCTTCATGAAGGTCCACTCGAAGAACCACCTTTACAGGTAACTAGCCGGTTCTTTTTTCCTAGTACATAAAATTGTCCAATATTGCTATGTTCAATAACTTAAACCAACAGATTAGCTACAGAAACCAACTGGGTCCCTTTTCCCAGCTTGATATTCTTTATTCAGCAGCAATGGCTTCTTATTCTTCATCACCAATAATATTTGTTTCTATCCCCATATACTGGGTATTTTATATCTGACAACATATGCCCACAAAGTGACACAGAACTCAGTGGATTAACTTTTATTGAGTAGACATATATAGGATGGTGCAAAGACTTCTGAATTATTCCTTCTTTGTAATTTTGTTGTGTCTGTCTTTGTCTGTTTGTTTGTGTGTTTCTTTAATATAAGCTTTGCATTTTTTTATAACCTCAGGGTGAGGTCTGTTTTGAAACTCTGTAGCTGTGACATTTAAAAGGGGGGTTATCATAACCAAGTGATAAAACAGACTGATCAGTGATCTAGTATTGTTTTCTTCCTTATAAACAGGTGCTATTTTGTTCTTCCAGTTCTACCTCACTAGTCTTTACTGGTTATCAAATAACTTTTTATTTGGCATACAAAACCTTGGTACATACACAGATTTATAGTAATTGCTTATTCCATTCAATAAAGGGAAATATATATACAGAAATTTTCCATTTATTGCACAATATGAGAAAAATTAGGGAGTATTCAGGATTTAATGGTTTCTTTGCCCATATTAATGCTTCGGATAATGATCTTTCTTCACCACTAGTTCTTCCAGCACTTTGAACATTTGTAGGCAATCTGTAACTGGAAATTTTCAATCATTATTTCATAGACTTTCTGATAACATAGTATGCCAGTTCCTGAGGCTTAAAAAACGATGAAAAGAGAACAGAGAAATGTAACATCTCATGTTTTCAGTTCACTGTGCAGCCAAGAAAGTGGTCTGCTAACAAGATAAGGATTAAAATATTTAATAGCCACATTCACAATTGAGAAGTCTAATTAAAAACTACAGTCTTATTACTTCCAAGAGCAGTTTCTTAATTTTTTTTCCACTGAAATAAACATTAAATAATTTGACAGAGAGTCCTCAGACTCCAAAAGCTTGTACACCTATGTTTTTCCAGAATATCCATTGGTCCTTATAAAGCTATAGCATGTGTCTGGATTTTGGTTTTATTTTATTCTTATGGACCAACCCAATTGCCTTTGTTTTTATATATTCTTCCATGGACTATCTATAAAGCCTGTTTCCAGGCCAGCCTCTGTGAAAATCCAAAGGAAGACCTTACTGCTTGCACCTTAAATTAGTAGCTGCCACCACCTCTTCTTCCTTTATCCATCCAGATGAACAAAGCCCTTGGATAGCAACAGATAGGAGGAATTCTATTTGGGGGGTTGTCCCCTTTCCTGCATCTGGGAAGTACCATAATATAGAGTAAAGAACCAAACATACTCCAATATTAATACTGTTGATCAGTGTTAGCGAATCTGTGGCATGGGTGCCAAAGGTGGCATGCAGAGCCCTTTCTGTGGGTACACAACATCACCCCCTCACAGCCACTTTCCCTTCTGCTCGGAGCACACCACTGTGCTTCATGCAAAAAGCCAGGTGAAGGACAGACTGCGGTTTGTGGGCTCCTTCGTAGCCCCCGTTTAGTCTCTAGCCAAACCGCTTTTGGGATGCCCAAAGCAGTGTGGCTGGAGAGCTAATTGGGGCTATGAAAGAGCCCACAATCCACCACCACTCCCCCTGGCTTTCCCAATGGTGTAGCATCCCATCTGCCTCTCTGCCCAGGGCAGAAAAGTGGATGGGGTGCTACTCTTCGCGAAAGCGAGGATTGAAGAGCAGGTTTTTGAATTTCCCACGGCCACAGCGAGGGTGCTGTGGCCGCGGGACATTCAAAAGCCTGCTCTTTGATCCTAAGTTTTCCAAAGGGTAGCACTGGAAGCATTTGTAACCCAAGGTACCACTGTCTTCAGGTTAAATTGCTGTATTGGCACTGAGAAAAATAAGTGGGTTTTGAATCGCAGTTTGGGCACTCGGTCATTTCTAAGAAGGAACTAAGTTAAATAAAAGAGTGCAGCATATTCAACAGACATTATAGCAAAATAGGTAATCATGGAGACAGGTCTCTAGGTACAAATCGCAAAAAATGAAAAATAGTAGAAGGAAACACATGTAAGTATTTATGGCTAATCAGCATAACTCAACAGAATCATAACCTCTGACACAATTGTCTCATTCTACATGCAAAATCTAGATCCCATTGCCCTGGGATCAGCTCTCCCTCATAGCCTGGTGGAGAGAGGAAAGGCCCAAGGGAGATCAGGGAAGCTCTTGCTGGTTATTTAAAAATATCCCAATCAACCTTATGAGCAGATGCCAGTTATATGAGCATCATCATTGACATCACAAACTACCTCTCTTTGGGTCTTAACCTTTTCCAGCCTTTCCAGGTATACATGTTGCAAGCCTGTAATATACAGCTATATTGTAAATAGGGACTTATGATTTATGCTGTTGCCTACTGAAACAGATGAATCTGCAGTTAGTTAAACTGTCCATGAGGTAATTTCTGTTTTAAAAGATCACAAAGAAATATGGAAGCTACATGGAATTTTCAGGAAAATGTCCACAAGCAGTCTATTCACAAATTTTTCATGACAAATTTGTCCTGAAAAAACTAGGATCATGGTATATATGTAGGTGTTAGTAGTGGCCCCGTATCCTTTCAATTTAAGTTATTATTTCTATCATAATTTATTTCCTAATCCTTTCAGAATATGATCTAAAAATTGTGGAGTAATGTAATGTGACCAAATCAAGAGGAGGGGTGGCTATTTCCCTAGAGGACAGGATAAAAATCCAAAATGGCCTTGATACGTTAGAGTGCTGGGCTAAAGCTAATGGAGTGAGTTCCAACTGAGAGAAATGTAGGACCCTGTATCTAGGCAGAAAAAAATGAATTGCACAGATATAGGATGGGAGACATCCAGCTCTGGGAATCTGGGTGGACCACAAATTGAACATGAGTCAGCAGTGTGACGTGGTGGCCAAGAAAGCCAATGTGATTCTTGGTTGCATCAACAGAAGCATAATGTCTAGATCATGGAAAGTGACAGTACCACTCTATTCTGCTTTGGTCAGACCCCACCTGGAATACTGTGTCCAGTTCTGAGCACCTCAATTTAAAAAGGATGTTGACAACCTTGAATAGGTCCAGAGGAGGGCGACCAGGATGGTAAAAGGTCTAGAAGAAATGTCTTACAAGGAGCGGCTTAGGGAGCTGGGAATGTTTAGCTTTACAAAAGAAGGGAGAGAGGGGTTGTGCTGGCCATGTTTAAATATTTGAAAGGATGTCATATCAAAGAGGGAACAGGTTTGTTTCCCATGGCTTCATAGACTAGGACTTGGAGCAGTGGTTTCAAACTACATGAAAAGAGATTCAATTTGAACATTAGGAAGAATTTCCTGATGGTTAGAGCAGTTCAGCAGTGAAATATGCTGCCATGGAGGGTGGTGGATTCTTCTCCTTGGAGGTTTTTAAGCAGAGGTTGATGGCCATCTGTTGGAAGTACTTTGATGGGGGTTCCTGCATTGCAGGGTGTTAGACTGGATGGCCTTTGAGGTCTCTTCCAACTCTTATGATTCTATGATGGGCTGCACCTCCTCCCTTTGTCAGTTTACTCTTGGCTAGTTGTAATAATTTACCACACATCCATTTGTCTGTCATTATACACAGGGCTTTTGTCACCGGATATATTAGATTAGATCATAAACCTAACTATTTTTGCTTTAAATTTCTGTGGCGGGTACAGGAAATGTTAAATTGAATAGGCTTTTTAAAATATTTGAAGAAAGGCAGAATACTCTGTTGAAGATATACATAATTATTCTCTGTGATCTCTGTAGAAAAAGTGGAGTAATCTCCTTACTGGTTTTACAGCCTAGAATTTTAAATAACATTTACATTTAATAGATACCACTATCTGTTATTTATTAAATTGTTAAAGAAATTATTCAAATCACATTCAAATGTCAATTACCAAACATTTTTTCCTTAGAATACACATTATTTATCCCCTTTTTAGCACTGGGTTTCAGAGCAGCAAATATCAAATGTAGCAGAAAAGTCACTATTAGTTTGTCTTCTATAGACTGTAAACTCAAAGTAACTCCTAATGTTATGTATCATATAAATTACAGCAAATGTCATACAGCTGAAGCCAAGAATCCCTTTAGTAACATTAATGCTACCATAACGTCAAATCTTATAAACATAATTGTAGGCCATGTCTGGTTATACCATTTTGGCCTCATTACTTTGTTTCCAAGATTAGCATATACATAATGTTTCAGTGTTACATATTCTAGCTTGGTGATGGCAAATTTTCTGCACTCCAGATGTTTTGGACCACAACTCCCACAGTCCTTGGAATTG
The DNA here is from genome assembly GCA_037367245.1 of Phrynocephalus guinanensis. Taxonomy (NCBI): domain Eukaryota; kingdom Metazoa; phylum Chordata; class Lepidosauria; order Squamata; family Agamidae; genus Phrynocephalus; species Phrynocephalus guinanensis. Next base: position 62,024,808 of record CM074734.1, on the reverse strand, counting down.
TGGGAGTTGTGGTCCAAAACATCTGGATTGCCAAATATTTGCCACCACTGTTCTAGGTACACAAGCATTTTGCAGAGTGAACCAATATCAGCACCATGTTGGGATTAAGGTGAGATAGCACCCTGCCAGAGTGAGGTCATCACTGAAGACTTGGGATTTTTCAACTTGTTCTTTAAGCCACTTCACTACACTCCATCTTATTCATTCTCAGCAATGTGGCAGTAATATCTGCTATCCAATAAAGAAACTAACATCCCAAAAAACAAATGTTAAATGAGCTCTCAACATTCTGTTCCAGTGATGGCAAACCTTTTAGAGACTAAGTGCCGAAAGTGCGATTCAAAACCCACTAATTTTTTGCACAAGTGCCAATATAGCAATTTAACCTGAGTAAAGATGGCTGTGAAGGGGCAATGTTGGATGCCCACAGAAAGGGCTCCGAGTGCCACCTTTGGCACCTGTGCCATAGGTTCGCCAACACTGTTCTATCAGTGCTTCCTGTTTGGCAGCATATTTCTTCATTAATTTTTTTTAAAATAATACAGTATTTTCCCAACTAAACAATTACCTTGCCTTCAGGATGGCATTTCTTGATCTGGTCACATTAATGATGCATTCACTGCCTTGTGAGGCATTGTTGGAGGGTAGGCAACTCTAGGTTGAAAATTGAAAATTCAGTTTTATCGCTCATCTATAATGCATATGTGTTTAATTTATACAAGAGGTGTGCATTTTTGTACAGAGGTAGACTGAATCAACAGCATTCTGGAGTGAGTTTCGAGGCATAGCATTAGCTGCTGTGACTTACAGGGCAGAGCAACACTAGCATAAATACTTCATGTTTCAGAATTCTGAAAAAAAATAGCTCTTCACAGCTGTAGACCCATCAGTGTAAATGCATAGGGACCATAGAATTTCTTAGTTGGAAGGGGACTATAAGGCCATTAAGTCCACCGCCCTGCTCAATGCAGGAATACAAATCATAGGATATCTGCCAGGTGGTTGTCTAAATTTCTCTTCAGTGCTTCCAGTGCTAGAGCACTCTACGCCTCTCAAGGTAATTGGTTCCATTGCGATACTGCTGTAACAGGAGTTTTTTTCCTGATATTCAGCCGAAAGCTGGCTTCATGTAACTTGAGCCCATTGTTGTGTGTCCTGTGCTCTGGACTGATCATGAACAGATCTTGCTCCTCCTTTGCATGACAGCCTTTCAAGTATCTGTCTTATTTTCTTGAGGCTAAACATGCGGTCTTTCCTCATAGGACTTGGTTTCCAGCTCCCTAATCATCATTTCGCCCTTCTCTAAACTTATTCCATTTTGTCAGCAACCTTCTTGAAGTGTGGTGTCCAAAACTGGTCACAGTACTCTAGATGAGGCATAACCAGTGCCAAATAACCAGTGCTACTTCTGCTAATGCAGCCTAAAAGAGCATTTGCCTTTTTTTGGAGCCACATGACACTGGGGTCATATTCAGCTTGTGATCTAAAAGACTTCTAAAATCCTTCTCACTTGTAGTATGGCTGAGCCAGGCATTCCCCCATCTTGTAACTGTGGGTTTAGTTTCTCTTTCCTAGGTGCTGTACTTTGTGTTTATCCCTGTTGCATGTCATTCTGTTGTTTTCAGCTGAGTGCTCAAGCCTATCAAGGCATTTTGAATTTTTATTCTGTCTTTCAGGGTATTAGCTCTTCCATCCAGTTTTGTGTCATCTGCAGATTTGATTAGCATTTGCTGCATCCCTTGATCCAGGTCATTAAAAATGTTGAAGACAAAGAAACATTATGATCCATCCAGCAAGGGCCAAGTTTAAACATTTTTTGGCCAAAGACACCCAACAGTTAGAACTGGAAAATAGAAATGGAGAAAAATGAACTAGCACCAAAGGAGAAGGTGAGAGACAGCTGAAGCTGTCAGTAAAGCCAGAGATCTCATGTGGACTAGAGATGGGCACGAATCGAAAAAATGACGTCTTGGTTTTTTGTTGCAGGTCCATTTCGGTTCGTTTTCATTTTTTGTGAATTTTTTGAAAAAAAATTGTTTTGTTTTTGTTTTTGTTTTTATCCGCTTTTTGCGCGACTTAAAGCATTTCTGCGCATGGACGTCCCCCAACGCCCCAGACCAGAGGGAAAACACTAAAACAAATGATGCTGGCAGAGACACAGTATAGACAGGTATGCAGGGAGGCTGCAAAGGCAGCGGCGGGCATTGCCCAGGGCGTAAGGCAGCCACAGAGTGACTGCACTGCGGGGCAGGGGAGGGTACTCACCGAGAGGTACACACGTACACAGGGAGGCTGCAAGAGAAATCTCTTCTTTCTCTCCCCTACGAGCCAGGCTGCACACACCTGCCTTGCTGGCCTAAAGTAACGAGTCGCAGAGACAGCAATCCCACCCTAACTCCCACCGCAGACTGCAAGGAGGACGGGGGCTGCCAAAGCTTTTTATGCCCTCTGTGGCTGCCACACCTACCGAGTCTGCAACCTGGGCATGCTATTGGTTGAAATTGTCCAAGAATTTACATGATCCCATCACATGGCTTGCATCCATCTTGTGGCTGGAATCCATTTTCTGTCATCCTTAAAGAGAAAAGAAAAAATACATCACGGTGGGAGAAAGACAAAAACAAACATTTTAAGGACCACAACCCCCTGGTAGGTAATAATTTCAAATAATTATCACTGCGTTTTTACAGATGTCCAGGGTGTTTTAATACCCAAGAAATCAATAATAGGCATCTGGGAGCCATTCTGGGTAGATGTCCCCTAACTCCCCTTAAAGGAAAAAAAAATACAGAGATCTGAGAAAAGACATAAATGCATGTTTTAAGGACCCCAACCCCCCTGGTAGGTATTATCAGGCAGAATAAATAATTATCACTGGGTTTTTACAGATATTCAAGACTTTTTTTAACATTTAAAAGCAGCTCATTTCATTGTGCGTCGCCATGAAAACGAAACGTAACGAACCTGATTTTCGTGGTTCTGTTCGGTTTGTTCCAATTTCATCACAATTTTCGTTATTTGTTTTGTTACGTAACGAAACGAATAATAATGGAACGAATATTTTTTTCATTTCGTGCCCATCTCTAATGTGGACAATCAGCCAGTGAAGCATTTAGTTACCATTGGCTATCCATCCCCTTGCGACCACATTGACGAACATTTTGTGTAGGTGGATGATAAAGGGAGAGACTTTCATTGTCATTGCTAGTTAGGATTCAGATTGTGGGAGGGTCTTTCTTTTCATCTAGTTTACTTAATATAGCAAACACTTTAAGCACTAGGTGTATAAGGATTTTGTGTAAGTGTGTGTAAGGATTTTGAAGCTGAGGCTCCAGTACTTTGGCCACCTCATGAGGAGTGAGGACTTTTTGGAAAAGTCCCTAATGTTGGGAAAGATTGAAGGCAAAAGGAAAGGGGGACTGCAGAGAATGAGATGGTTGGACGGTGTCATCAATGCAGCCAATATGGATTCGACCAAACTCAGGGAGGCAGTGGAAGATAGGAAGGCCTGGCGAGCTCTGGTCCATGGGGTCACGAAGAGTCGGACACGACTAAACGACGAACAACAACAACAGGAGGAGGAGGAGGAGGAGGAATACCTGCATTCCTCTTGTAAGGGGTTTGATTGGCTAGGTCAGAATTATCATGCTAGACTTCTGACACTACTGTATTTAGTCTCCACCCTATGTCATATTTGTTTTCCCCATTTGTGGGAATTGAGCTTTTCCACTGAGATCTGGAAATGCACAAATATGATCACAGACCTCGACAGGAATTAGGATGGAATGTCACCAGAAAGGCACAGGGTGTTTTGAGCACCTTTCCTTTCTCCTTTATTTGAGCATAGAGTGATTTGGACTAATTCACATCCCTGATTTATACTTAAAATTTTCAAGCATAGGTTTGTGGACGAAAGACAGTACATGCATGACAGTGGTTGCCTCTGGAAAGTTCATCAGTTAACTGAAGTAAAAATAAAATATTTTGCTTCCAGTATTGTTAGCATTTGTAATTAAGATTCATAGTCACCCTATCTGATGGCATCAGGCTGTTGATATCGGGTTTTTGGAGAACAAGAGTATGCACAGTGCTAACTTGCACAACAGCAATTATGGATTTTGCAGCCAGGAGCAGTTACATTAGATGTTGGACATCACTGCTAGTTGAAATGTGAGTTTTCATAGCAAAAGTATCAAGAATGGCCTGCCCAAAAGACTGTGACTCATGTATCATATCTCAACTCAGTTTTGAATATTTGGAATAATATGGCTGAAAAGTATGAACTGGATATTTTTTAATATGCATGCTTCAGAAAACTTTTATGTCTAAACACACTGTTCTGAGATATAATGGGAAATAATCAGCTTCATTAAAATAAAACTTAGCAGCATCATTAAAATAAAGAAGTGCCTTTTAAAATGCAAATGTACAGCAGATGTCTAAACTTGAATAATTTCCTAGTGCCTTGCTGGACAAGAGAAGAGTGAAGTGTGGAATGTAGAAGAGTTCCTGTGCTGCGTGCAATTAGCAGTGTTTGGAGGGAGATATTTGTGTTTAATTTTCCAATTTCAGGCTGTCTGTATAGAATAGAAAGATGCTGGTCTTGATTTAAAAAGCAAGGAAATTCCTGAGTTCCTATGTTTCACTTTTAGTCAGAGTAAATACTTGAGATCGGAAACATGCATCCCTGCAAATACAAGGGGATAATTCTGTCAGAATGCACTGAGTGTCTGGTGATCTCGGATGCTGGCACACAGACATATAAGTTTCACCACAGGGAGTCGATTAAAGTAACTCAAATTAGGTTAACAAGGTAGCTTCCATAAAGTACACTGTTTATTGAGCATATTTACCAGTAGGTAATGTAAGATACTGTGTCAGAAAAAAGTTAGATGTTGTTTCCACCTCATATATGAGTGGATACCTTTTCACAGTGAAATCCACTTGACTCTAGTAGCAACTTAAAGATTCATAAATTTTAGCCCTTGAAAACTTATCTCAAATAGAATGTGTTAGTCTTAAGATGCTATTAGACTCTGTTCTTTCTCCTGCAACAAAATAGCATGGCTACCTTCTCAGCTTTTCACATTGGTTTCTGTTTCATGAAACTGAATAAAGAGAGCTAGACTGTTCAGCATGAGAAAGCTGAAATACTAGTGGGTGCACTACATACACCAAGATGTTTTGAAAGGTATGTGCTTGTTGCTAGAGTCGCCACACTTTGTAGCTATGTTGCTCCTGTAGACCATAGTGGTGGCTTGGCAAGTTGGCATTATTACAAGAACCTATAGGCTTTATAAAATGAACATAAGAACATAAGAACATAAGAAGAGCCATGCTGGATCAGGCCAAAGGCCCATCTAGTCCAGCTTCCTGTATCTCACAGCGGCCCCACCAGATGCGTTTGGGAGCGCATGAGACTAGATATCTGTCTCCTGATACCACTCCCCTGCATCTGGCCCTTGAAGTACCCTGGTTTAAAGCCTAGAGATTACACATCTCCATCATGGTTTGTAACCCGTGATGGACTTTTCCTCTAGGAATCTGTCCAATCCCCTTTTGAAGGCATCCAGGCCAGATGCCATCACCACATCCTGTGGCAGGGAGTTCCATAGACTTACAACACGCTGGGTGAAAAAATATTTTCTTTTGTCAGTTCTTACTCTCCCAGCACTCAATTTGAGTGTATGTCCCCTAGTTCTGGTATTTTGAGAGAGGGAGAAGAGCTTCCCTCTATCCACTTTACTCATACCCTGCATTATTTTGTATGTCTCAATCATATCCCCCCTCAAGCGCCTTTTTTCCAGACTAAAGAGGCCCAATTGTTTTAGCCTTTCTTCATAAGGGAGGTGCCCCAGCCCAGCAGTGCATTTCTGTACTTGATTATCCTGTTCATTTGATCTCCATTTTTATATGGGGCTCTGATGCAAGAATACTCGCAAATGAATACAGCAGATAGTATATAAAAGCCTGATTTATAACCTACGAGCTAAGTACTGATGCTGATATAAATATCATTTATCCCAAAGTAGTATCAGGTGTCTAGTATTAAACCTCCTTAATTAGAACTACAATACTTTTTATCAAAGATGGCTAATTGAAAAATTGAACATATCTTTGTCTTGATTCACTTTCAGTACAGCCTCTTATCATGCCTTCTTACCCACAAAATCATTTAATTGCAAATGAATATCCTAATTTGGGTAGAATTACAACATTAGTTGTTCAAAGGCTTGGACATATATTCACTGTGAAGAATTCTATAAGGTTTCTTAACATGTTACATATTTTGAAACATTTTACTGACCTTTTTTGGACAAGCTACATTAAAAAATTTGAGTCAGAAACCACAAACATAGGGGTGTCCTTTAAATTTTGTGAGTTTGTAGTTCTTTGAGTAAACGAACTCCCAGTTAGTCATGATAGTTAAAAATGCACGTAGAAGGGACTGATTTTTACGAGCAAATCAGATGTACAAGAAAGTCGCTGAACCCCTCCCCACACCAGCCTGCAGCCCCTTCCCACAGCTGTTTTCCTCCCAACCAATCTTAATCTTATTTGTGCTCTGATATGGGCATCTGATCTTGCCTGGTTTCGGAAACTCAGCAGGGTCAGCCCTGGTTAGTACTTGGATTGGGAGACCACCAGGGAATACTAGTATTCCTGCCAAGAAAACTCCATGGACGTGGAGTCACAAAGGGTCGGTCACAACTGTAATAACACAACACAACACACACACACACACACACACACATGGGAAATGGAATCTCCCAAATGGCCTGCAGGGAATTAAGCTGCAGGCAAAATGAAGGCCCTGCATCTTTTACCAAAATCTCGTTTGTTCTCAAAATATGTACATCAGTTCTCTATATGTATGGTTTGGTCAAGGGATGAAGCTGCTCTTGTCAAGCCACATCTACTTTGGTTCTTGATTTTTCTAGGTATCATTGGGGTACCCAATGTGGTGGGTACAGGACAGAGTGATGGACTAGGACTCAGGAGACCTAGGCTGAATTTTGGCTTAGTCATGGAAACTCGCTGGGGTGGGGAGGTTTAGAACTGGTAAAACACTCCTTAAATGCCTCACTTAGCTTGAAAGTTGTATTTAGAGTTGCTATAAGTCAGTTTTGACTTGATGGCACGTAACAAGTATTAGTGATCATTGCTTATCACTTAAATATGAAATAAGGAAAAAGACAAGTGTTTAAATTAAATCATTGTCTAACTTGTGATTCAATAACAGTAATTTCTCTGAATATATTGTTTTGTTTTTTGTTCTCAGTCTTCCTAATTTTGGAGAGAAGGTTTTAATTAGAACTAGCTGGTACAAAAACACTTTGCTCCGATTAATACAAAGAGGCATTTTGTCCTAAATTTTAAAAAAAAACAAATGAATTAATTTCATGACATATTATTGAATATAAGTAACAGAACTAAATGTTAGCTCTTCCAATATAATATCAGATGGCCAAATATATTCTGAGCAAGAGAGAGAAAAGATGAAGAGATAGTACTCAAGGACTCTTAAGTTGTTTCACAGATAATAATGCATGCTTAACAATTTGAAATTGGATGTTCTTGTATATTTATTTTGTACATCTTGGGACAATGTCCTATTGTGTTGGGGGAGGTAAATGATGTCTAGCACTTTAATGTAGAATCATTAATGAAACAAATCATTTGGATGTAAGGTCTAGTGTTTTTAAGAAATGATTGGACTTTCTTTTATAATATGCTTAAATTAAATTTTTATTGTCTCCTTTTCTGAAGACCAGTGGAAATGTTTTCTTCTCTAACAGCCAAGGCATGTTTCTGTAGATGTGAAAGGAGGGACTGACTACATTGAAATAACTTATCAAATATTCTGGATCTAGCAGAAGTGGCTTTGGTCACTACCATCTGGAGCAGTCTTAAACCTCAGTTTACTCCAGACGTTGACTTGTTTTTTAAATACATTTTTGTAAGAAGTACTTTCTCTTTCTGTGAAAATGGTATTATACTTGAAAATCCTGAATATGGGGAAACTATCATCCAGTCATGCCATTGCTTGTTATTACATAATAAATGTCAGTCATTTAATAAATGAGAGTTTTATGAAGTCTTCAGCCTATTAAAAGTTGATTTGTTCATCTTAAACCAGCTTTACATTTCTCAGAAAAAATGTTACTGCATGCTATCTGGCTGGCTACAGTCATCATACGTTTAAAAACGTAATGCCAGCCTCCCAACACATCCAGTTCAAACAATTTACATGCTGGCATACCATGCCTGAACAATCAGTGAAGAGATAATCTATATAGTATTTACCAAAAATACACAATATATATACATGTTTATGTCAGATAACATTCTAAGTCTTATACCATTTTTAATAAGAACATACTCATAGTACCATTTTGGAACAGAATCATTACAGATCCAGAATACAAAGGGAAACAGCTGAGATAAAACTCGTATGCATGATGGACACACAGAAGAATGGAACATAAGTCAGGGTTTCTTGAGTCATTATCAAATGTAATATACCGCATTACCACCTTTTTCATGGATGTTATCTCCCGCCAGGACTCTTAAGGTAAAAAACTTTCCCACCCTTTTCCTCTTTTTTTCTTCCAACCCCCACTCACCCTGCTCTGAACCTGTCTGGTTTTCCTCAAGGCATTCACCACAGAGCCATAAAGCTACATCAACGCCAGAAGACCCTGGCCTCCTTCCCATCATTTTTACAATAAAAAAAACAATTTTACAATTTTATATAAAAATAAATAAATAAAATATGTCGTGAAGATTCTCAGTCATCCAGGTGAGTTTATCTGGAAGTTGAGTCATGGCAATTGGACTTTTCTTGAGAGATTGAAACTGACTGAAGCTGTTTGGATGAGCAGCGAAACATTTCATTCTCTCAAGAAAAGAAGTCCAGTTGCCATGACTCAACTTCCAGATCACTAAAATAAGAGCAGTACAGTAAAATCATTGACACCTCCAGAAAACAAACTCCTGAAGCCATAAAAGGTCACTGGCCTATTTTTCTTCTTTGCCAAAACACCTATACAGCAATCACTATAACCAACCAAAAGTCTGGGAATTAGAATAACACAAGCATTGGGAAGACCTCACTCAAGAAAAAAACTCCACAACCTGGAGTCCAGCCCAGCAGGCTTCTCTTCAGTAGCCAATTCCATGTGTGGACACTTCTAATGACAACCTTAGCAGTTAAATGTGCCCAGAATGATTATCACTTCAAAGGTCAACCCAGCATGTTCAATTACACTTGGAAAGATTTTACCTGATTTTGTACTTGTAAACAAGTACAGCCATTAACCACAGTATGTTACAACTTCTAGCAAATTACAGTTGTTACATAAGCTTAAATCTCTCACTGGTAAACCCTAGTATTAGTCTGCTTGATCTACTATGGACCAAGAGAAGTCTCTAAAAACAGACTTATTAACTTGTTATAAAAGCCCAACTTGGATGTGTTATTAACTGTGACAACAAGATGCTACTTTCAGATGCTACTTTTAGATTCTCTAACCATCACCAGGTTTTGAAGTTTTCTTTGGAAAAAGCAAAGTGCGGAGGACCTTGGTGGGTGGGTGGGCTCTAATCTCCTTTTTAAAAAGGTGCACCTTCTCCCCCAATGGGTCAGGTTGGGGTTGAAAGCGCGCCTTTTTTGAAGAGGAAATTCAAGCAGCCCAGGAATTTACCGAGGTGAGCAGTGGTGGCGGTTTGGATCTGCCACCACTGCTTGCCTTGGTAACCTCCCGGGCTGCTCAAATCTCTTTCTTTGAACCTGCCCCCTCCTCCCATTCATGGCGAAGGTGAGGAGGGGGAAGGCTCAACCCGTTTGAATTTGGCGCTGCACCAGCGAGGGTGCTTGTGCAGTGCCAAATTCAAATGTGGGGGGGGGGGAGACTCAGAGCACCACCCCACCTGCAAGGGATAAGGCAGTGGCAGCAGCTATCTGTTTGAATTTTGGCCCCACCAGATGCATCTGGGAGCATACAAGACTAGTTATCTGTCTCCTAATACCACCCCCCTGCATCTGGCCCTTGAAGTACACATCTCCATCATGGTTTGTAACCTGTGATGGACTTTTCCTCCAGGAATCTGTCCAATCCCCTTTTGAACGCATCCAGGCCAGATGCCATCACCGCATCCTGTGGCAGGGAGTTCCACAGACTAACAGCACAATGGGTAAAAAAATATTTTCTTTTGTCTGTTCTCACTCTCCCAACCCTCAGTTTGAGTGGATGTCCCCTAGTTCTGGTATTTTGTGAGAGGGAGAAGAGCGTCCCTCTATCCACTCTACTCATGTCCTGCATTATTTTGTACGTCTCAATTATATCCCCCCTGAGGCGCCTTTTTCCATTGATGGTTCTTGTGCTGCACCAAATTCAAATGTGGGGGTGCGGGGCAGTGGTGGGTAGAGTGTGCGCACCCGCTCTTGGTGGGGATCCTGTGGGGATGTGCAGCAGGCGGGCTGTTCAAAATTGGACAGCCCTGCTAAAAAACGAAATGAAACGAAAAGGAAATGATTTTTTTTAAAAAAAATGTTTCAAATGAAACAAAATGAAAGGTAACTGAAAGAAATGAAAAATGAAGCAAAAAACTATTTTAACATTTTGTGTCCATCTCTATCCATAAGTCACTTCTGGTTCGCCTAAAAGCACTTTTGGGGCCTCCAACAGGCCCAAGAAGGCCATTGGATGCCCATTTGTGGCAGCACCAGGCCTGGGGTAAGTACAGGAGGCCTGAAACAGGCCCATCCTGCTTACTCCAGGCAGCCTTGCCTTTCATATATTGCAGTCCCGTGATATACTGGGACCACGGCATATGGACCACAAAAGAGCAGGAGAACAATGTATTTGTATATTGACTGTTTTAAACTGCTTGTGATTTTGAAGGTTTTTAACATGTTAAGACGCATCTAGTTTTTAAAGGAGGAAAACAAGAAAAATATTTAGCCTAAGGTTTCATGGCGGGGGAATCCTGGCTGCAAAAAAAGGAAGGCAGAGGCTCCTTGGAGGAGACCTCCTTGCAAAGGAAGTGATTGGGACTAGGGAATCCAGGCTGCAGCAGGAGAGGGCAGAGGATCCATGGGGGAGACTTCTTTGCAAATGAGATGATTGGAACTGTGGAATCCTGGCTGCAGCAGGGCACAGGAGAGGCTCCTTGCAGGTAACTTCTCTCTAAATGAAAATCTGTGATAGCTGTGTAGCAGGGGACTACTGTATTCGCTCTATAAGATGCACATACATTTCCCCTTACTTTTGAGGGTGGAAAAGTGCGTCTTATAGAGTGAAAAATACGGTAAGTTCCAAGTAAAACTTAAATAATGGTTTGATCCAAAATGCAGGAGCATAAAAGCATACTAGTAATATACTTGACGGATCAAAGAGCAAACAGAATGTTTTAATTACATTTTTAAAATGTGTGTGCACATGGAAAAACACTAGGTTTCCTCACCCAAGCCATTGCAATTTGCCAGTTTGCATCTATGGAGAGAAACCCATTATCTCCTCCACTGTATGTTACTGGCGTCTAGTAATGAAGTCTGCTTTTGCTCTGTTGCCTCGTGCCAGCTTCTTTCTGCTCCACACTGTATATACTATATTTTCCTCATTGTTTAGCTACATCTAGGCAAACAAGCAGATATCCACACACTCAGCTGGCAGTCACAGTCAAAGATGAAATGAAAAATCCAACAGACCTCTCTTACTGTGCAGAGAATGTTGATAAGGTTGTTTTGAAAACACAAAAGCTAGTTTTTACAACACGGAAACAGAAATGCAGTATTCTTCTATGGGCTTCATTATTCTCAATGGTTTCTATCACAGCTGCAAAGTTTGTTGGATTACAATGTGCTTTGTTGGTTTTGTTGAGCCAAAAGCCTTTTTCCAGTTTTTTGGTTTGTTTTGTTTTTGCCAGCCAATTGAAATTAGCTGTTTAGCCCCAAATGACCTCTAACAGGCATACAGTACAGTGCTGTTCAAACCTGTTTTATGATCACATCACATATTTCCAGGATTACAACTCATTTATGCCCATTTTATCACTTTATTCATACAAAATGTCAAACTATGACCTCAGTAGTGATTTTACTCTTGTATCATTTATTTATTTATTTGTTTGTTTGTTTGTTTGTTTGTTTGTTTCCTTTTTATACCACCCCACTTCCAATATGGAACTCTGAGTGGTGTACATGATAAAAACAAATAAAAACGATAGATCAAGATGGATCAATGGACGGTAAGCAAATAACAATAACAAACAACAAACAACAAAAAAACTGAATTAAATAAATAAATAAAATTAAATTAGGTCGCCATATGCCTCCCTGAATAGCAAGGTTTTCAATTCCTTTCGGAAGGCGGGCAGGGACGATGCAAGGCGCAGCTAACTTGGAAGGTGGTTCCAAAGTGAGGGGCCCACAACAGAGAAAGGGCGGTTGCGGGTGGCCGACTTCCGCGCCTTCCTAGGAGTGGGCACCCGCAGTGAGCGCGCCTGCGACATCCGAGTGGGTCTGGCCTCAGCTGACCTCTGGGAGATACGCTCTGACAGGTATTCAGGGCCCAAGCTGTGGAGGGCTTTGAAAACCAAAACCAAGACCTTGAACCTTATCCGGAGGACCACAGGCAACCAGTGTAGGTGGGCCAGCACTGGGGTAATGTGCTCATAGCGACGAGCACCCACCACCAGTCTGGCCGCCGCATTCTGGACCCACTGGAGTCTCCGGACAAGGATCAAGGGCAACCCCACGTAGAGTGCATTACAGTAATCAATCCTTGATATCACGAGGGCCTGCACAACCGTCCTTAGGGAGGACTCATCAAGGTACGGGCGGATCTGGGCGATCCTGTGGAGCTGGAAAAAAGCAGCCCTGGAAACAGCCATCACCTGGGCTTCCAGGGAGAGGGCAGAGTTCAGGACCACGCCCAGATTCCTAGCCTTGTCCTCATCCAGAAAGAGGAAAAATACCAACATCATAAGCGGACATGGGTTCATATAGATCAGTGGTTCTCAACCTGTGGGTCCCCAGAGGTTCCTGTACTACAACTCCCAGAAATCCCTTCCAGCACAGCGAGTAGTGGATGCTTCAGGGAGTTGCAGTCCAGGAACATCTGGGGACCCACAGGTTGAGAACCACTGATATAGATGCTCCATCTGTGTGAAGTCTAACAAACACCTTTGCAGCCATACTTTTTAGTAACAACAGCTATCCATTCCGTAGAAGAGAAACAGTAACATGTTGTGCAAGGGGAAATTAAGGCAAAGCACCTGAAGCATCTTCCTTGCAAAGCACAGAGGTGAGGCTGCACAGTCTACACAGCACCCATCTCAATAATAAACATGGTAAACAAGTTCTCACAAAAATTGCACCTCTTAATTGAGTACAAAAGATTATTTGTGCAGCATCAGGCCAATGGATCATCAAGAAAAAAACCAAATAATCCCTAAAAAGACACCAATTCTTTTATCTGTCACAAGAACACACATAAGTATACTGCTGAAACAGGCCACAGCTCATCCAGTCCAGCATTCTCTCACACAGTGGCTCACCATTTGCTTCAGGGTATTCCCAAGCAGATGTCTTCACCCGCTTGCTTATGATTCCCTGCAAATGGCATTGCCTGCTGTCATTAACCTCATGCAGTTTGTTTTTGAACCAGGTTTTCTAAAAGAGTCATCCACTTCACCTTCATCCTCCTTTCATATTTTCATTTGGTTGTTCTTCCCCAGATTCCATTGAACAAAAGTGGTCCCAAGTCCTCTGGAGTGAGACGTATGTTGAAATCAAGTGGTAACTGAAAGGTCTACAGATTTGTGGCAATACAACATGTAGCACGTTGAAAACTAAACAGATTTGCTGCACCAGGAAGTTGAACTTCAAAGGCGTGGAATACAACCACTACTGAGTTTCAGGTGCACATACAAAGTTTGGGGTGTGATGCTTATATGCTCCTGCCTTTCCTTCAGTGGGATCAATGTGCTGTACACGGGTGTCGTCGTCCCCATACCCACAAAGTACCCTGTGCGGTAGGGTTCTTAGGCTGAGCAGCCCACGTGAGCAGCCCAAAAGCACCCAGTTCAGGCTTTATGGCTCGGTGGGAATCAGATCGACCTGGCTTGGAAGATGCGGAGTTTCAGAAGTTTGCTTTCTTCCTCTAAAGACGACTTCATCTTAACGCGGCGGGACGACCAGAGAGTTAAATACCGCCGCTTTACCGGCGCCAAAAGACAAGTCCTCTTGCTACTCCATAGTAGAGATGGGCACGACTTAGCGGTATTCCCGTTTCCGTTACTCGGTTCCGTTACTCTACGGAAACGGTAACGGGAATTACTCCCCCAGACTTCGAGCTCGAACCGACGAACGAACAATTTTGGTCTGATTTTTCGTGCTCGTTCCTTGCATCGCGCGATTGCGCGATGCCACGCGGCACAGAAAAAAAGTTTTTAAAAGTTAAAAAAACCCGGTTCCCAGCCAAAAAGCAGGCGGAAAAATGCCTGCCGTGCCTCAGGGCACCTACCAGAGGGGTTGTTTCTGGAGGTCCCCGGCCTCCCCCCTCATCCCCCGTCCTGGGCTGCTCTGGTGGGACTCGCCGCAGGCTCGCAGCCAGCAAAAAGCCCAGTCTCGCCGCCGGCCGCCCGCAATTAAAGCGCAAGCAAGCGGCACGGACGGCACAGGAAAAAACTTTTAAACTCTCCCCCCACCCTGCCTGCTTGACTAAGGGCGCAGGGCACCTACCGGAGGGGTGGTTTCTGGAGGGGGGGTCCCGCCTCCCCCCCGTCCTGGGCAGCCGGACTCGAGTTGCAACTTGCCACCATTTCGCCATGCCATGCGGTGCGGGCGGGGGATCCAAAATGGGGCGGCAAACACAATATTGTTTTTGAAATCGTGGTCCAAAAACACACAAGCACAACAGAAACACGCGAAACTTTATAAACTGCCAGATTTTTCACAGTAGCAGTGGGTTTTTTCTTGCAACAAAATGTCTCTCCTCTCCTCCTCTGTCCTCCATTGATTTTATTTTATTTTATTTTATTTACACCTGCGCAATGATGGGCTGGCCGAGTGGCCAGCCATGTGGGAGTGGACAACCATGCAAATTTTTGGAGCCATCCCACCAGTCGCATGGCCACTTGGCCATGGAGACTTCTGGGATGTGCCAAAAAGCCCCCTAAAACCTGCCCTAGCCCTAACCCTAACCCTTGACTCCGTACCCATACGTCACAGACTGTCTTCTTAGTGGGTCAGAGAGGCACCCAGAGGTGCAACCCACTAGCCCACCGTAACCTTACCCGTCACTAGCCTAACCCTAGCCATTGCACTAAGCCACCTTAAAGCCAGATCTACTTGCTTGCATTGCACTACACGCAGCAAGTACAATTCCCTTCTGTGTGAGACATGGTGGTGCGAGAGCCTTGTGAAGGGCGGGCATGACGCTATCACTCGCACTGGTCTCACTGTCTGCACATTCTGTTATGCAATATCCATATGGCTATTGCATAGCATTTTGCAGCAGCAGCAGGTGAGGACGGGAGACCCCCATGTAGAAGGGTCTCTTGGAGCCTGCTTCGATAGGAGGCACCCACGGGTGCCTCCAGGAGCCCACTTTCCCTTTATAGCGGGCCAGAGGAGGCACCCACCCCAGAGAGGTGCCTCCAGGAGCCCGCTCCCCCCCCCAAAACCAGTACTAACGACAACGAAAAAACGAAAAAACGAACCAACTAATTTTTGCAAATTTTCGCGAAAAACGGAAACGAGCCGAAACGGGACCGGCCCGACTAACGACAACTCGAAAAAAATTTTTTTCAAGTCATGCCCATCTCCATAGCAATCCGTTGCGCTTTTATTCGGAAGCTAAACGCTTAGAATGAGATTACTCCTCCTTCCTTCCTTCCTTCCTCCCTCCCTCCTATTCCTCCTTCTTCTAAGCTTCCGATCAGGGTCGCTCGCTGTCACCCAACTGCCCCGAGAAGCCTACGAGGTGCACGGCTGAGACTTCGAACGCTCACTAACTTCCTCCCTTCCCTCTGCCGCCCCCCCTAATTTTTTTTTTGGCAGGAAGTAGCCTATCGCCTCAGACAGGCGGCTTCAAGGACCAATCCATTGTATGACCGGCACCGTGATCCCCGCCTCCCGCCCTACGGAAGCCAATGGCTGCTGGGAGTCGGGACTTCCGCTTGGAAAGGGAGGAGGGAGGGGCGGAGCGAGCGGGATTTGTGTGTGAGTGAGTGAGTGAGTGAGTGAGTGAGTGAGTGAAGGAAGGAAGGAAGGAAGGAGTGAGGCAGGCAGGCAGGCAGGGAAGCGCTTTTGCCCAGGAGGGACGGAAGTTGGGGGGGGGGGGGAGTTGAAGGGGAGCTGCTTCGGCTCCCCGGCCTGGCGTGTCCCTTGTCCAGCAGAGGTAGGGGCAGGTAGAGCAGGGCGGAAGGGGCCGGCAGCCGGGCACAGGGGCACGACGTACCGGGCTGCCGGCTCCCGGGGGGGGGGGCGCGCGGGAGCTCGTTGGTTGCAGGGGGGGAGGAGTTGCCCGGAGGCCGTGAGGCGAGCGGTTGGGGGGGCGCGCGCGCGGGTGCCTGTGGGGAGGCGGGTGGGGGGGGGAGCGCTTGTCGGTTGAGGGCGTTCGGGAGGAGAGAGAGAGAGAGAGAGAGAGAGCCGGAGCTGGACGGGAAGGGCGAGGGGACTAATAAGAGGCCGGCCTCTCCCACTCCGAGGCGGAGGGAAGGAAGGAGTTGGGTCGGAGTCGGGGGTGTCAGGGCTGAAGTGGGGTGTGTGTGGGGCGGGCGACGGTTCGTGGCGTGAGGGAAGAGAGCGAGTTTCCAAAAGGGAGGGGTGGAGGGGCAGAGGGGGGAGGAAGAGAGAAGGAAAGAAGGGGAGTTGAGACGAGGGTGACATTGCCTGCGAGGGAGGGGGGGAAGGGACACACACACGCGCGCACACACACACACACACACACACAACCTGGCGACGCGAGGGTTCAGGAAAGGGGAGCCTGGCAACAACCATGCAGCGACGAGGGTGGAGGGCGTGAGGTTGCGGGAAGGCTCTTCGGGGGGGGGGGGGGGACGGAGAATGGCCGCTTGAGCGGCTGCCGGAGCCGACTTTCCTAAGACAGGTGGGCTCTGGGCGAGAGGAGGAGGAGGAGGAGGAGAGGCCCTGATCGGGCTTATTGGGGGAGATCCCGGCGAAGTTGTGGTGAGGAGGGCGGCGGCGGCGGCGGCGGTGGCGGTGGCGGTGGTGCTGCCGCCGCCTCCGCCGCCTGCCTCTTTCGCCGCCGCCGCCGCCGGTGGTGGTGGTGGTGGGTGGTGGGAACTGAGATGAATGGTTTCAGCACGGAGGAAGACAGCCGGGATGGGGCCCCTTCCGCCCCTTTTTACGGACAGAGCTGCTGCCTCATCGACGACGGGGACCGGTGCCTCCGCCCGGCTGGCAACGCCTCCTTCAGCAAGAGGATCCAGAAAAGTATCTCTCAGAAAAAGCTGAAACTGGATATTGACAAAAGTGTGAGTCCTTTTCCTTGCCAACCCTAAACTGCGCTCCCTCTGCCTGCCACTGTATGCACCTTTTCCTGGAAAATAGGGGTGGCTCTCGCTTGAACCTTTTGCTGGAGGTGTGTAAATTCCAGAATCCCAAGTTTTGGGGCAGGCTTTTGTTGACATTTCAAGAGACCAGGGCTCTAGCGTGAGATGAGCATAGCTTAATAGTTGCTGTGCTCCATTATTGTCAGTATAATTGACAGAAATAACCACCTTTGTACAAATTTCCCATAGGAATGCACTGAAAACGGATTAATTCCCTAATCAGGACTGTTTTTCTGCTGTACAGATTTGCCCCATAGCCGACTCTGTTGAGCAATTTCCCCCTATCTCCAGAAAATTTTTCCTTTCAGCAGATTTTCTGTTAAACTGCTTGTTATATGAGGGCCCACTCTATACTCTTACATAAAAGCTATACCAATACCAATTTTCACTCTTCTTCAAGTGCCATGTCTTCATAGAATGTTGGTGATCAGTATCATGATCTTTATACAGTGTTTTCGCTCTGTATAAAGCTATTCCTAAATACAGCCTGGCAATAGATGGGAAAAGATAACAGATTTTTATTTAATTCAGAATAGATATGCCATTTAGTACAGTGCTAGGAAGAATGACAAGATGTTTCACAACATACATAATATGCAGTAAATCTGGAGAATATTATGTAGGAGATTAGGAGAATAATTTAGGTTGTGTTCTTAAGAGAAGCTGCACCCAGCCCAGAACTTGTGAAGGTAGGGGTGGAGAGGCCTACAAAGCTATAAAAATACAGGTATGCTAGAGGACAGTTGTTAATCCCCCACAGCTTTATGGACAGAGAGAACATCCAGTCCCTAATCAAAGGTCATCCAGTGATGTGTGTGCACCAATATTAAAAGCAGGAGCTTGTATATGTGTTTGTGTTTGCAACTGCATGAGGACTGTATAGCAGAGTTCAGGCTATTACATTGAAGTTATTCATTTAGAATTTCCTATCTCCAACTCTGAACTACATAGTTCTTCATGGTAGGCTTAGTTTCAGTCAAAACTATTATTCCTGTAACTTGGTGGTGAGCAGGATGTATAAAAATTAGTAGATTACATGGAATGTAAGTTCATTATACAGAATAAATAAATTCAGCAGGCACTTTCGAATTCATAACATAACTTGTTAGATCCATTTAATAAGTGGAACCTATCTAAATATTGATATAATAAAAATCACCAGCACCATAGAACTGCAAAGCTAGAAGGGACCCTGTCATTGAGTCCAGCCCTTGTCAAATTACCTCTGGCTCCATAGCCAGATAGATACGTAAACCACTGAACTCTCTAACAGCTCATAGTTCTAACTAATTTAGTAGGTCAACTCTATCTGGAGCTGTAAATTGAATGTGGAACCTTAAATTATAACCAGAGGAGTAAATAAATAGAAGAGTCCTATGCTACTTAATGTGTCATAGGCTTTCTTAGACTAGTGCCCAATTGTTTAGATGTTCGTAGCATTTTTATGGTTACTACAATACCTTATTGTGCTCTATTTTGCCACCTGTTCATCCTTACTACAAACATGTGTAGAACATGTGTTCAGTAGGATCCTGTATCCACTGATTCATTATCCACTGATTCAGTTATCCACAGTTGGCAGAGGAAAAAAATACATAATTCAGCAGCTGCAAAGCAAGCTACTGTCACAAAACATTAGTTTTGGGGGGAGTTTGCATTCTCTCTTATCCACAGTTTTCATTATCCATGGGATTATGGAACCAGTCCCCAGTGGATACCAGGGTCCTACTGTATTCTGTTAGGTCACTGTGGTGTCAGTGACATCAGTTTAAAATAACAGCATAGAAGTAGGGAATACTGAATGTTAACGGTTTCAGTCCTTTGGCTTTTCCAATGGCTCTATGACCTTTTGCCATTGTTCCACAGTGGTACACTGTAACTAAAGGGATAGTGTTTCCTTTCATTTGAGAGGAATACTTTCAGTTACTTCACAGGCAGTTACATTCTAAGTCACAGCTTCAGTTCCCTCAACTCCTGCTTATTGAATTCCTTAACTTTACACCTGAATATCTTCTCTGTGGAAAGAAATGTCATAGGCACTAATAAAATTTTGCAAGTGTCCACTTCTTTAATTTTTCAATGTCTCCTTCTCTGCTGTATTGTGAATGCTGTGCCTTTTTAATTCTTAGGTAAGACACCTGTATATATGTGATTTCCACAAAAACTTTATTCAAAGTGTTCGGAACAAAAGGAAAAGGAAGACCAGTGATGATGGTGGAGACTCTCCAGAACATGATATAGATGTCCCAGAGGTACTTTAAATTATGAGGTGGATGGTGGTGCTATTCAGTCATTGTTATATTTCTATTCTACTTGATCACCTTTGTTTGTAGACCCAAGGGCAGCATAGTAAATACTGCTAACAACTGTATCATATCTTGTACAACCCCTCCCCCATCAGTGGCTTCTGTTAGTCAATAATTGGGCTTTTAATGGACTTTAAGCATTATAAAACATTGTAGAAGGATGTTACTGAATATAGATTTCTTACAGAGTACACACAAGTGATCTGGTTCACCTGTATGTTCGCTACAATCCAAAATGTCCACATAAAGCTGATGAGATACAATTCTTTTGATAATGTTTAAAATTTCTTACCAACCTGCTCATTATTTGCTAGTTAGTAGTTTAGTTAGGCTCCTGAGGTAGAATTGTTTTTAAATTTGGATATGTTTTTTGTAGGCTCCTTCTTAGGATATGTTTTTAAAATTGCTTTATTCCTTATTTTTGTTAATTCTGCTGTCATTTTTATAGGTTGACTTGTTCCAACTTCAGGTAAACACGCTACGTCGTTACAAAAGGCATTACAAATTGCAAACCAGACCTGGCCTCAATAAAGCTCAGCTGGCAGAAGTAAGTTAATTAATAAATATCATATTTTTGTCATATAAAATGTACCATCCATTCTAGAAAACTTGTCTACTTGTTATGTTTATTTGTAATTCTTAAGTAATTTTATTCAGTGACAAAGAAGCATTAGAAATGTAGAACTGGAAAGGACTACAAGATTAATCTACCCAGACCCCTGTCAGTATATGAAATCCACAGCTAAAGTGTCAGTGACAGATGGCCATCAAACCATTGCTTTAAAACATCCCACAAAGGAAACTCTGCTACTTTCCAAGAGAGTCTGCTCTACTGTCAATAACCCTTACTGGCAGGAAGGTGTTTCCAACATTTAGACAAAAGCTACGTGTTTTCAGAAAGTAATAACTGTTTCTACTTATTTTTCCATTGGAAAAAAAAACTTTCATTGCCCATTCATTTAGCTAAAAAAAGATAAGCAATTACATTTCTGCACACGTACAAATCACTTTTTATTTTATGCCCCACTTTTCTCCCAACTCAAAGCTTCCAAAACATTTAAAGAAACTAATAAATAGGCAAAAATACAATAAATTGTATTATTATTATTATTATTATTATTATTATTATTATTATTATTATTATTATTATTATTATTATTAAAATTGTAATTTTAATAAATTGTATTTTTAAATATTAAAATTTAAAACTACTAAATAAATGAAAGGCACATTTTAAAAACTCCTTTATTGACCAGTTATTTAAAAGCTTGCTTAACAGTATTTGCCTGCTGTTGGAAAGATAGCCAGGGATGGGATATGCTTGGTCTTCCA
This sequence comes from Phrynocephalus guinanensis, assembly GCA_037367245.1. Lineage (NCBI taxonomy): Eukaryota > Metazoa > Chordata > Lepidosauria > Squamata > Agamidae > Phrynocephalus > Phrynocephalus guinanensis. The sequence continues at coordinate 62,003,584 of CM074734.1, read as the reverse complement.
TGGAAGAGAGATTTCCACAACCTAGAAGTAGCCTATTCTTGTCTCCACACGAGGCTTGCCTCTGAGGCCACTGGAACTTATGTACGACCAATGGACAAGTAGTGTCCAAAGTAACACCCGCAGGACTCATGTCATCTACAGCATCCGGGTCAGAGCAAATGCAAATCATTCTATCTGCAGAGTGTCAAGCCGATTCTTTGCAGTGGGCTGACAAGTGGTCTACCTTCTCTTCTTGTGGACCAGAATGTAACAAGCCCTTGACCACTTGGAGCAGAACTGTTGGACAACTTTGTGCAGATGCAGTCATGGTGGAAAGGAGGGTGTCTTAGCTGCCAACCGTGCCATGGAGTAGGTATTCCAACAGAATCGAACCTGACTTTGATCAGCCCTTTTCAAAGTTTTCTGCCATGATCCTTCTAGTCTACATTTGTTTCATCTTTGACAGTTCACTAGTAAATCAGTGTATAAGATTGGCTCAGCTCCTTGGGAGAGGACATTTGGGAACAGCTGGGTCTGCCGCTCTGGACTTTTCTATTCCAGAGCTCCAAAAGGATCACTTGCTGAAATCATAAGAAGATTCCCCAAGAACTATCAGAAAATGATGTACATCCATAAGCCTCTTTGCATGGACCTTCTTAAGAGGTCCACACCCCTCCAGAAGCTCTGAGTTCAAGATGCCTCATCAAGTATAATATATAAAGAGTATAAACTGCAAAGAGTTCTTGTACCCAGATCACCAACACCTTGCCCAGTACAAAAAGGAGACACAGTTGGCTTAAATTTATGCTGTGGAACCCTGTTCATGTCATCATCCAGCCATGGAAATATTTAACTTAATTACATAAGCATTTTCCTAATCTCCCCCACCTCTTCAGGTTCTGAGGCTCCCTAAGAATGCCCTTTGCCCTTAGGAATCCTCTGGGAACTTTGGGAGATTGTCACTGACGGTCCCACTGGTGCATCAGGGTTCTTAGCTGTTATATGGGGGCTATTTTCTGATACTAGAGTCCTCAGAAGTTCTCAAAGTTTTCCTAAGGGTGAAAGGAGTCCTTAAGAAGCATTGGAACCTAAAGGGAGATGATGAAGTAAATTTTTAGTGTAATTAAATTTAAAATTTCTATCATTGAAATACGATGTCACCCAGCTTCCGCAACATAAATTAATGTGAGTAGGGTTTCTACTGTGTCACTCAGCATAAACAAGACTAGATCCTACCTGGGAAACACCCGTGGTTGTCACTGAGGATATTAAATCCCAAGCCATTCCTAACAAGGCTTTTTCAGCATTAAAGAAATGGGTCAGCACAGTAAGGTGAGGGAACTCCAGAGGTACCCTTGAAACCAGCTTGATTAGTTCAAGAAGGGAGGCTGCTGTGTAACAAGCAAGTGGTATACCAACAAAATCTCTATTTTGTGCAAGCACCTCAGAAACGTGCACAAAAAATCCAACAACCTTCAGGACATGTTGTCTGATAAAGGCAATGGAACATTGTAAACCACATTAACTATATTTCCCAGCATCCACTGTCTTGCCTGCTGTTCCCCAGAGAAGCCAGGCGGTCAGAGCTAACAGAGATTACAACCCCCTTCTTCATCTAGCCAGTACACTCATTCTTCATCCCCTTCTTCATCCAGCCAGTACAGATCAGTTCAGTATACTCATCTAGGATCAAATCCTGAATGTTTTGCTTTGTGATTCACTTGTTTAGCATTACGCAGTGACATTTTCACCCGGTGACCTAACATCAAGATTAGCTAGGCTGTTTGAAATGCAATACAGCTTGGAGGCAACTAATACCCTGTCATTTGGGCCCCGTACCCTATATATTTAACAAATGCATAGAAATCCTGCTAGGGCTTATTTTTGTGGGAGGTCTTCCTTTCGGGGAAACAGGGTAGTTCACTCCTTGTTTCCCTTCGCCACTTTCCTTCTTACAAAAAGACATCCCAACAGAAAGCAATGTGAAACTGAATAGATCTTTAAATAAACAAAGGAAGTAATCAAATAAGGAACAACTATTGCTAGTCTAATAACCCTAAGCAGATGTTACAAAGTTCATAGTGAACACTTATTAGGGAAGTTCATTATTTGATTTAAGTCACAGGAAGGAAAAATGACAAAAAATGGGTTCTGAGAACTATGTGAAATTTCGGGGAGAGGGTGAGCAATTATCTTCAAATGCCCAGAGCTTCATGGAGTAAAACTGTAGTCAAAGTTGACAGGTCTAGTAAGGGTTGAACATTCCCTCCATTATCGCCTCATGTGACTCCAAATGAGAACCTATCCACAACACTTAACATCTCATTTTGCACAACACAAAAGATTCAGCCTGCATGAGGAGGAGCCATAAACACTCAGAGATCCCTTATCTTTCAGCTTGCAAACTTTCGCAAACTTTCACCCAGCACCTTTCTCGTATAGTCATACAGCAGAGCTCCTGATGCAATGACAACACATATATTTCTTTTTTGGAATTTTTTTAATTAATAGAACCAAGTCTGGGGATCAAGACAGAATGTTAAGAAAGACACTTTGTAGAATTTGAAGTGCTTCATATTCATTCCATTTTCATAAAACGTGCAGCAGGTCACTGTGTTATGTCACTATTATTGATTGACATGTATTCGCCTTATGGCTTGCAACCTCCAGAAATCTGTCCAATCCCCCTTTAAAGGCATGTAGGCCAGATGCCATTACCACATCCTTCAGTAAAGAGCTATCCTCCATATCATCCAAAAATCAGCTGAGCAAAATAGAGGAGCTCTTCAGAGCATCATAAGAGGTGACACCGTCATTGCAATGTGAAGGAGTAAGATTGAAATTGGGAACAATATCTTCCCTTTTCTACCAGTGGAAGCCTCTGTTGGATTGGGGTCCTTCTAAAAATGAAAAGGCAGTTCAGAATCTGTCAGAGTTTTGTGCTATTTGATCAGCCAGCGAGAGCAATACTTATTGAATAAATAGTTAGCCAGAGACAGAGTTTTCTTAAAACCAAACAGCTATATTACAAACTGTACAAAAATATATCACAGCATCACATAACTTATACAAAGTTCAACAGCATAACAGCATATATTATATTGACAAAATACATGGCAGAGAAACCAAGTGGGTGTCTTACTCACAGAAGGCCCAATGAACAATGATTTACAGAACATTTTTATACATGTGTCTGTCCAATCATAAATGACATTACCTCATACCTATTGCAACCCCTTGCATCAGCCAAAATTCATTCTGCTAATTCTTAACACTCCATTAGAAAAAACTATACATTGAGTCACTGTGACTTTGCACTTTTACAGACTCCATCATTAAATCAAATGCATACCAGATGTACATAGAACATCCCATCTAATACATGTATTTCACTAACTAATATCTGACAGAATCTAAATGAAAAGTAAACAATACCTATGGTTTAATAGAAAGAAAGTGGTACACAGATTTTATAGTTAATTCCAAAGGGCCAGCTCCTGGTGCTACTTGTGCAAATGCTTTGTGTGGCCACTCTTGCTTTTCCTCAAAGAACCTTTTGAGAAGTGTAGTGTTACCGTGCTTTGCCTCTGGCCCTTTCACAAGCTATTGACAAGCACCATTTCTAATTTTTCTCTTTCGCTGCCATCCACTAGTTTCTTTAATATATTAATGCCTTCAGATTGGTTTTAAATTGAATAAAGATAAAAGAAGTTCATTTATTACAAGGTAGAATTAAAAGTGTCAAGGGCAACATGTTTAAGAACAAACAAAAGGAAGAATATAGCTCAAATATACTAAAGTTTGGTTACTGAGAAAGTTGTTAACATGCATACCCTGTTCTTAAGTTTATAGGCACTCTTCACAGGGTTCTAAAATCGTATCTCCTCTCTCTCTCTCTCTCTCTCTCTCTCTCTCTCTCTCTCTCTCTCTTTAACTGTCTCTCAGTCAGACCTTGTCTATCTTTCTCAGTATGTGTAGGTCCCTATCTGACCTTCAGACAATGTCAGTCCCTATCTGATTAATTGAGTACTGGGATGAGCCTTAAATCCCATCAGGCTCTTCCCCCAAACTCATTGGTTCACAAATCTATATAGACACATCTAATAAATTATTCAACATCAAGGGGTAAACGGCACAGTGAGAAAAAGAGTGGAAGATGCAGCATTCAAACACATCAGGGCTACAAATGGAAGATGGTGTCATTTGGGCCCCTATGCAATTCTGTGAATGAAACTGGGTAATTACACAGGGAGGAAGCCCCTGTTACTGCTAACAGAGTATATCTCTCAGTATCCCGGCTGCTCTGTGTCAAATACTAGCATTGAAATTCATTCTAGAATCCTTGAGAGAACTTAGAGGAGGGGGAGGTCTAGTTCTTTTGAGGGGGGAAAAACTTATTCATATATACATGTCTGTGTGTGTGTGTTTGTGTTGTGTCGTTACAGTCGTGACCGACTCTTCGTGACTCCATATCCATGGAGTTTTCTTGGCAGGAATACTGGAGTGGTTTGCCAGTTCCTACTCCAGGCGCCTACAGCACCTGGTATTCCCTGGTGGTCTCCCATCCAAGTACTAACCAGGGCCGACCCTGCTTAGCTTCCGAAATCAGGCGAGATCGGATGTGCTTAGGGCATCTGGGCAGCTAATATATCTATGTAGATATATGCATATATATATGTAAATACACACACAATCTGGAACAGTTTGTAGGAAGAATTTTTCAGAGAAATTACCTCTCTTAACCTTATTCAAGCAGGCAAAGAAGCATGCCTTCCTGTGCAGTTTGATTTGAGAATAAGCTTGTTTTCTTTTTTTACTCTGTCCATTCTTTATTATGTGGCCATAAATTCAGATTAAAACAGTATAACAATAGATTTTGTAAAAAAATTACTGATGATCAAAGCACGTATGCGAGGCACACGTACACACATGCCTCTGCTTTCCTCCATACAGGTCTTCTCCTCTGCGCACCTGCTGCAAACATTTTTGTTCCAGGTGTAATAGAACCCATACAAGGGGAAGGTACATGTAAGGGTGGAGGTGCATACATGCAGGACAAAGCCCTGCACAGCAGGATTGAAAATTAGAGAGGATGTTGCTGATAATCACATTGAGAACATCTGTAAAATTACTTTGGAAAAGTGTACCATCTCCACTAAGGCCCAAATAAATTTTCTCTGCACCCTAAAAAATACTCAGAAAAGACCCTTGTGCCCTCCAGAGAAATTGGAAGGCAGTTTTGTTGTGTTAGGAGGAGTCATCAGTCCTCACATTTGCCATAGAAGCAAAATTAAAAAGTGGCTACTAGAAGGTGTGAAGGGGCTTCTTTCATTAAAAAAAAATTTCTAAAAGAAACCCTTTTTGAGAGCAGGTGGGGAGCAAGTGTATCCCTCCAAAGTACATGTGTACATATATTCATTTGTGTGTTTTGAATAATTTTGCCCCGCCTTTCTCCTTGGAAAAGGACCCAAGATGGTTTACAGTATTGAAGGACAGTTTACAACCTTGAACATATAAAACAATATTCCAGTTAACAACAATGAATTTGAAGAGGCATCTTAACATCAATTCAAAAGGCATTATTAAAGCTAACAACAATAGGTGAATAATATGTTTGGATTTACTTTCCGTTTGTATATAGCCATTAGACCTCTGGAAATTATCCATCTTTGTCTTATATGGATAAAATATAACTGACATAATGCTTAACAGATATCTTCATTTAGAATCTTCTGAAAAATATTAGCTGCCTGTAGTGTTCTGTTAAACCCTTAGATGAAAAAAAAATTCATCTCATTATGTAATAAAACAGAGCCAACTATGAGAGGGCTGTATATAATGTGTTAACCCTATATTTCAAGGTTCTCTGATTTCTTTTGTCATTTCAGACTGTCAGCCGCCACTTCAGGAATATCCCAGTGAATGAGAAAGAGACCCTTGCATACTTCATCTATATGGTAAAGAGTAATAAGAGTAGACTAGATCATAAGTCAGAAAGCAGTAAACTGGAATGAAGATTTAGCAGACTTTGGACACAAACAAGTGTGATATTAAAGGTGCATTATAAGTATTTTTCTAAACATTAAAAGACTTTTTTGTAAATTAAAGTGTAGAAAATAATATCGAAAATGTTGGTCCTGAATTTATTATTCTAGAACATATGGAGCAATTTCTGCATTTTCAAAGCCTAATAAAGATCCCAGGAAAAATCAAGTTATCAACAACAGAGATTGCCCAGAAGATGAAACTAATTTTGTGCGATATAAACAATACATGAGTTTTGCTGTCCTGATTGGGTTATACATGTATTATGTGCAGAAAAGACTTGTTGCTACAGATTAGGTTTAGCCTTGGAATTTGGTAACATAAAATCATAACATCAATTTGATAACACATGAGATTACTTCTGTTACATTTTCATGCATGTTAGACACTTCTAAATCTTCCCTTTGTGTGTGTGTTCCATTTGGAAAAAGGCAAATCTTTTGCGGCAGATTTTAAAATTAGCCACCCATGCTGAATTTGCTAATCTGTTAGAACATTTGTGTCATTCATAATACAAAATGTTAAACTGTTAAGTATTTCAGTTATGCAAACTACCAAATTAGATCTATAACTGGATGTTGTTAGGAAGCCATTTCTTCCTAAACTCAATCTTATTAAGGCTAGATAACCCTTCACTTTAATGGTCTATGTGATCTTCTGAGACTTGAGTGCATGCTGTATAGAATAGCAGTGGATAACATTATTCATAAATGTAAGTTGTTTTAGCAATGATTTTTATGAATTTAATTTCAACAGTGAGAATTAGTGCCAACCTATTTGTCCGTTCTAAATGCACCCAAATGAGTATTGTCTAACAAACCAAACAAAGTTACTGTTGCCTAAATTTCTTTCAACTGATCACCCTATCCTAATTCAGAATTCAGTGTGCACTGCAGTCTACATTCATACAACTTCCCCATACTGTTCTGTGTTAGAACTACCATCTGACATAGGTTCTGACTTATGGCCTCAAGCTTTGTTACCTGTCAAGTGCTTACTCTTTGCCGCTACCCCCAGGTCTTGTTACTCCCAGGCAAATATCATAGGCAGACTTGTGAGAAAGCCATTTGAGCTGTTTTCTGCAAAGAAAGACACAAAAGAAGAGTTGATCCAACAGACAGAATTGTGGTACTATTTCAGTTTCAGATTTTATTTGTTGTAAACCTTGAAACACTCAGTGCCATCTCAGTTGTTAACTTTGTTGCTTTTTTTAAACTGTGGCCCTAAGCACTTGACTTTGCATATAGATAAGCGGTGGTTTAGGTAAGATGCCAAGGGTGTGCTCTGGGGATGATTTCTTAAATAAGAAGATGACAAAGCATTTAAGTGTCAAAGGTATGACAGGATATTACCCAATTAAATTATACTTTGGTCAGTGACTGAAGGGAAAGAACCTGCCTAATTTAATATTACATATGTTTGTTGTTCAAATATATAAGGAAGCAGCTGCTTATTTCTTAAATATTAATTCTGACAAGGTATGTGAAAATCTGCACTTTGTTTCAAAGAGTGTTACTTCACATACAACACTGTACATTTGTTTATGTTGGGAACAGATGTGTAAGGAATATCATATGTGTGTTACCAGTAGCATCCCAATTAATTGAAAGTTACTTTAAGGACAGACATTTTCAGGAAGACTCGTCATGAGATAAGTGAATTTGATATAGTACATCATACTTCAGCACACTTATAGATATTTAAGTGGAAACAGTGCTGAAATACCTCAGATTGCTACTTTGCGTTTTAAATTTCACAGAGTTGTTCTACTTCCCTGTGCACTGAATTGATGAATTAAGCTAGCCATAAAATCAGTTAAATTGCCATTAAAATTGAGGGCTTAATAAAATAGTATTTTATTATTTGTAGATTCAGTTTATTCATGTTATATAGCTTTGTGGCCATGACAAAATTCTTTTTAAGACAAGCACCATATGCCTCACTTCTAGACCAAAAATGTAAACCATCTAGTGTTAAAGAGTTAGGGCTTATTTTTATAAAGCAAATAACTGCAGAATTTAAAATAAAATGCAGTAGCAGGTGCTATTTCTACAGGAAATGCTTTAAAGATCAACTAAAGAAATTTCTCAAATTAATTGGTTAAAAAAGTTGATATACCTTATAGAGTATAATCAAATTAATATCTTCAAGATGAAGAGATTGCAAAATCTCACCGTAAAATCTGAGGAACTGCAGATGTTCTGATCCTTTAATATTGTTGCCTTTTATACACATATGTACATGCCTTATTCCCAGCTAGAACAAGTGTTGAACTAATATCTTGGCAGCAGAGTGGATTTGATTTAATCATGATTTAAATCAGTTTGATTGTTTTTAAAAGTCATTGATTTTTATCCACCCTGCTTAGCAGCCAGAATGAGCCTATCTTATGGCTTACTGTCCTAGAAACAAATCCTGTTAATAGCAATATCTATATTCAGGGAGAAGTCTGTGGTTCTCAAACATCTTGTTTCAAATCACTAAAAATGCCATATTGCAGTTGTTTAGTGAAATGGCAATTTTTTCTGTCTGCCATTTAAGGAAACTTTTCAGTTCCTTGTGGTTTTAATAAAACCTTCATCAACATTTTGAGCTTCAAATGGTGTAAATTCTTAAGCATTGGCTAAATTTAACAGAATAATAAGAACATGGTCACATTGACATGTTCATGAATATGAACTGGTGAGTTGTATTTTATCATCATTGTTGACTGATGTATGTAGGGTTTAAACTACTCAACAGTGATCCTCAGGCCAGAGAGAATATTCCCACACACAGGGCTTCATAGTGAAAGATTATATCATATTTATATTGAACAGAGCATTCTCCAAACCAAAAGATCTGTTTGAGGCCTTTAAACTCATTTAAGAACCCACTTTAATGCTAGAAGAAGGGCCATAATTGTTTTAATAGCTTTGCATCAGAGCCGAAGACCTTACTGTGGCACATCTTCTATAATGAGGTTAACTTCATCAAAGATGGTGGTAGTCCTCAGCGTGTTAGTTGTTGTTGTAGTAGTAGTACCAGCATGTTAATTTTCATTTATACCTTGAATTGAATGAAGGAAAGAGCAAAGGGAAGGGGGAATGTGCAATGAAGATTACAGGAATGGGATGACATGTCTATGAATATATAAAGCAGTCAAACCCATATGAGGGGTTTCACCCAATTCAGCTTTAGGCTGAATGTAAATATTGCATATCAAACTTACACATTAAATTTCAAAATTTGTCTTACAAGATGATAACAATTAAGACTCAAAAGGAGACAACTGTGATGTTTTGCAGAACACTTGAGTCTTGGAGTTGCAATGCTAATCCGAACAGTTTGTTTCCTATCACCTGGGGGAAAATGGCAGTAGCCACCCAGAGTGGCCTTGCTGTCAGATGGGCAGTATATAATCCAATAAATAAATATTGTGGGCAGTCCCTTAAAGCCAAAGTTACATGTGGTTTAGAGTGGTTCAGAGTTTGAAATTAGAAGAAAAGAAGCCACGAGCAAGCTATAACCCAGAAAAATAGCTGTGGATGACTTATGTGAAATAAGACTTAAGAGACAGTGTTCTAAAATTCATAATGAATACATTAGCCAAATGCAAATACTGGAGGAATGAGGGGAAATCGGGAATCTTGCACTTTACCTTGTGTTGATAAATTTTAATGTAAATTAAATGAAAACTCTTTATGATGTGATTGAGGAGAAAACATCTTGGTAAAAGTGTTTGCCTTAGAAAGCAAGCTTATGTTCAGTGCAACCGTGTCAATTCACTCTACACATTGAGGCAAGAGACTGGCAGATCTTCAGAAAAGAAGAATCTCATGCCAAGGGATTAATGGCCCTAGTTCAATGAAGCAGAATGCTCACCAAGTTAAGATACCCCCACATGCTCTGCTGTGATTCTACGTGTGCATGTGGATTTTCAACATGTGATCAGTAATGGTACACGGTAATTCTTGCTCTTCTGTGGAGTTTATCCATTCTCAATTATTTTCTATTCCTTAATTAGGTGTTAAATTATAAATGTTTGTGGAGGGAAATGGGCTTATGCCTTAAACTCAGATTTTCAATCAAACAAGACTTGCATATTTTTTAGAAATAGGTTTTCTGCAGTTATATTTTTACATACTTCAACCATAGGCTTATAAAGCTTGCCTTTTATTTTTGTTATGTTGCCTTCATCCCTCCTGTCTTGTCCTGCTGCACGCTAGAAAAAGAGAAACACGTATTGGCTAATGTGTTTTTATGCCCCTTTGAGAGGTTTATTGGAAGAAAGCTTCCTTTTGCTTTCATTCAGTCTGGTGGGTCTTTATGTCTTGTACTGATCTTTATGCCAAATGTTTTGGATAAACTTGTATTTTTAATTGTGAATTATAATTGTGTACTCTTAAAGCAATCTATTAACTTATAGTGGAACCATGCAGTTCTTTTCTTTGAGATGTATAGTGCATCCTCCCTTCCACTGTGTTTAAGACTTAAAATTGTATTGGTGCATAAAGATATAATAAATAGCTCAGATTCGTTTCTAATAAATGATCCATTGAGCAAGTACATGTTTCTTTCTCTGTTACGTCTTGTACATGGAATCCAAATTCAATAAGCATAATAAAGACAATTGTTATCAGCATGTGTAATACGAATATCATATGCTTGAGGAGGAAAAACCTTCTTCACTAACATTGCAGAATGTGCAATCTATCCTTAATCTCTGTTTTAAGCAGTTTCAGACTTTCTAGAATCAGTGCAAGTTTTTTTATATATATTTCGAAAAAGTTTTTAAATTTTGTTGCATGCCATGAAGTCACCTTCAACTTGGGGCAACCCTAATACAGTGGTACTTTGGTTTAAGAGTGCCTCGGTTAAAGAAATTCTGGGTTTAAGAAAAGGCATTTTTGGAAATGGAGATGCCTTGGTTTAAGAAAAAAAAATCATGCCCCAGTTTGTTTCTTCCGTAAGGCATTAAAAGTTGATGCATGATGTTTGCATGATGAAAAGAATGAGGATGCCTCAGTGGAAGAAAATTTTAAATGGAATGCTCCAGTTTGCCTTTTTGCCCCTGACCTCTGGAACAGATTAATTAGTTTTTAGTGCATTCCTATGGGAAACAATTAAAGAATTGTTCACAATACAAAATGGCCCGGAGAACAAATCAGTTACTTAAACGAAGGTAACACTGTAGCTTTTTGAAGTATGTGATATGTTCAGGGAGTGATTAATTGTTGCCCCTTCCCAGTACATTTCTACAGCCAATTAGAATTTGAACCCAGGTCTCCTGAGTCCTAATCTGACACTTTATCTGTTACAACATGCTGGTGGTCATAATTCGTAGATTACAATAATAAAATATACAGTGCTTGGTTTGTGGGATGCTTCCAGTGTCCAATGAATTCCAGTACCCACCCAAGAAACTTGTGCTACTTTCAATTGAGGTAAGCCCATATAGCATCTGATTTGTTGCACCATTGTCTAAAAAAAGGGTATTTTTTTTGTCCCAACATATTACTACTATCTGGCACAAAATGTCCCATGGCACCTTCGGTTGGATCCAACCTTTCTTCTGAGGTCGAGCATTCACTTTGTGGATTTCCAGTCAGACTCCCCCTCTCAGTACACACAAATTCTGGAACAAATTTCAGAAAAGAGAGGATCTGCAGGGGAAGAATGAATCCACAAAGCTTATGCATCTGAATCCTAACAGTAAGATTTCTTTGCTGGATTAGATGTTTTGTACGAATGAATGAAGCCCTACTGTCAAGGCTTTGTTTCTCCTGCCTCTTAATCCTGAAGATGGCAGCAACATGCTGTAGAGCTTCTGATAATGACCCAAGTGCATGAGTGAAAGAAGGCACATATTGCCTGTTGTACTACTTTGAACAGTGTACAGGTGAAACTCAAAAAATTAGAATATTGTGCAAATGTTCATTTATTTCAGTAAGTCAACTCAAAAGGTGGAACTAATATATGAAATAGACTCATTACATACAAAACGAGATGTGTGAACCTTACTTTGGTATAATTGTGATGATTATGGCGTACAGTTTATGAAAACAACTAATTCAGAAAATTAGAATATTACATGATATTAATAACACAAGGATTGGAAATAGGACAATATCGGACCTCTGAAAACCATAAGCCTGCATATTACTTAATACAGTACTTGGTTTGGGCCCCTTTTGCATCAATTACTGCCTCAATGCAGCATGACATGGATGCTATCAGCCTGTGGCACTGCTGAGGTGTTATGGTAGACCAGGATACTTCAGTAGCGGCCTTCAGCTCCGCTGCATTGTTCAGTCTCATGTCCCTCATCTTATTCTTGGCAATGCCCCATAGATTTCTCTATGGGGTTCAGGTCAGGCGAGTTTGCTGGCCAATCAAGCACAGTAATCCCATGGTCATTGAACCAGGTTTTGGTACTTTTGGCAGTGTGGGCAAGTGTCGAGGCCTGCTGTAAAATGAAGTCAGCATCCCCATAAAGCTCATCTGCGGAAGGAAGCATGAAGTGCTCCAAAATCTGGTAGACGGCTGCGTTTACCCTGGACTTAATGAAGCACAGTGGACCAACACCAGCAGATGACATGGCTCCCCAAATCAACACAGACTGTGGAAACTTTTTTTCAACAGGTTTGAATTGTTATATTTATAAGAAATAATCTTATTTTGAACATAATAAGATAACTATTTACAATTTGCAAGAGAAGGTTGTAAGTTTATAAACAGAACCAGATAAAAATGTAGCAGACCCTGAAGAATCCAACATTATACAATTTTTATGATACATATTTTATTTATTTTCTTCATTAAATTACATAAACAAATATATTGTTTGTCTCCTGTTGTTACCAGTTCTTTCACAGTTTTTCCCAACATTTGAGCTCGGTATAATTCATATCTCCTTTCTCAGCTTGCATAAGCATACTTTCATACTTCGTTTCCTTACTATCTCATCCATACTCTATCTTTACTTGCATCTATTTTAATACAAAGAATATAGCCTGTCTAATCTCAACAATCTATTCAACCTCACTGTTTAGCTCTTCAGTACTAAGCAATTTAGGATATATTTGGCTAACTATATAACTTCTATATATCATCACAGTATAATTACCTATTCTTCCAATGAGTGCCCAATTTCAGCAATCATCTTTAGTCATCTCTAATTTAAGTTAATACTTTATGGGCTATTTTAAAAGAGCTACCTCCTGGTCTATATGTTTCACTTTATGCATAGAAGTTCTTGTCTATGCCCAACTGCCACTATTCTTTTAAAAATCTAACAGATTAACATTTATTTATCAGGTTTGTCTTCACATTTCCATTTTCCATTTCCAACACCATACCAATTATCTATTAGCTTTAGATAATCAGAATACAGAAAACATGTTTATGTAATAAATTCACTAAGCCAAAAATTCTTTTTTTTTTCAATTTACCATTTTCCTGCCAAGCCCCTTATCTTTACAAGTTGTTTTTCCCTTGTCAAATCCATTATCTTCGTGGGTTGTTGTATTATCTTGATAGTAATCTTGATGGCTACCCTGCTACTGAAAAAGTCCCAAATTTTCCTCTTTTGGGAACCCATATTAAGTAAAACAGATGTGTTTATCATAACAGATGTGCCTATCATATACCCTGGACTTAGCACATCTAAGGGCTTAGCCTGCACCATTCTTGTCATATTTGTGTTCATGTTGAGATCTGCCCTCTGTTGTGGTACAATCTCTTGATTCGAGCTAATTTCAGTTTTTCCAAGGGATTTCATGTTATCTAAGAGTTCATATTGAGGTCTAGCTTGCATAGTTCCTGCTGTTTTCATCTGTAGCTTGGAGTCCTGTGTCTGCTTTATTTCTGTTACTTTATCAGGATTGGAAATCTTTGTATCTTTAGAGATTGGGTCCAAGATATCTATTATTCTTTGTAATTCGGATAATAGTATATTTGTGAATTCTTCTTCTGAGATATTTTCCCAATCTATTTTGTTTTCCATTGTGTGTGTGGGTTTTTGGCTCACAACGAAAAGTTAAAATTGCTTGTAATTATAGTTCTTTGTAGCATCTGTGAAATCCCACTGAAGGGATTTTCTTCTGCACCTGTGCAGCTTCCCAGACTTTCTAGAGCTTTCCCTCAGCTCCTGAAGGACCTCCTCCTGCCCATTGCGCATGCTCCAGTTCTCCCGCGCAGCAGGTCCTCAGTTCCTTTCTTGCTGCTGCCAGCAACGGTCGCACTTCTCTCCTTCCAATTTTTCTGCGATAAGAGACATTGTTCATTAGAGGATTCCGCCTTTATATCACTAGGTACTTCTTTTATTCTTTTAGTTTTTTATTCAGCGGAATCCCTGTTTCCACCTCCTCCTTCCCCCTCCCCCTTCCCCCTGCCATTTTATGGCCCCCGGGGGGCTCTTTAAGAGCTGCTCGCTGTGTCCTAACAGGATCCCCGTTTTGGACGGACACAGCCGCTGCTTATATTGCCTTGGGGAATCGCACCAGCCAGCTGGCTGTGCGCACTGCCAAAAACTTACAAAACCTGCACTTAAGCAACACCTGGGCCGTTTGAGGGCTTATTTTTGGGAACAATCCCTGAAGCCCATGGAATCCCAGCAAGCACAAGGGGCGCCTTCCCCCCCTGGCCTCTTTGGCCTCCAAGTCATCCCAGGCATCCAGGGCTCAGTCCGCGGCAGCGGATCAGCTTGCAAAGAAAAAGAAGAAAAAGTCTTCAGAGCCCAAGCAGCAGCCGGCGCGCCAAAACTCGGCGGCGGAGTGGACGAGAACACCTGCCCCCACGCTCTCCGCTCCCGCTGTCACACACATGGGCAGCAGTCGCAGGGATAGAGTGCACCACTCTCCCACCCCACGCCGCCCGTCACGATCTCCGGCTTCCATCCGATCGGGAAGCTGGGTTGCTATGTCCCCATCTAGGGACACCATGATTGAAGCCCGCCAGCGTTCACCCAGCTATCTGCCGGCTCTTGTGGTTCCTGACTCGACCCCCCGAGACCGCGCTTCGCATGCCTCCGCTTCTGAGCACCGCAGTCGCTCCCCGCCCCTCCGTGTAGAGACGGTCTACCGCACCTCAACCTCCAGGCCGCAGAGACAACAGACTCACCTCCACAGTTGCACCGATTGCTCCTGGGGAGGAGATTCAGCCGAACGATCTCCTGGAGGCCGCCACCACCAAGGCAGAAGGACCTATTATGTTTACCATTCAGACTCCATGTCATCAAGCCTCCCTTTGATGGTGAGGGTCTTTTTGCCGCCGCCACCGATGAGTCGTTGGACAATATCCTTAAGATGCGCAAAACAGCACACTCTTACTCCTACCAGGGCTCCTCTTCTCAATCTGTCTCTCACCCTGCATCTTTCCAATGGCTCTGCCCTTACTCATCTGCAGGCCAACGCTCACAACCAAGACCGAAGGAGTCCTATCACTCAAGCTCTTCCTACCATCAGAACCAGCAATCCCGCTCCAGGGCCCCTCCATTGGCCCGGCACTACGATAGGAAGCCCAAACATTCTTCCTGACTGACCCATGCGGGACAATGCGCCTTCCTGCAATGTAAGACTGCAACCCTTTCTCCCTCAGCAGACGGACGGGCAACAACCACGAGTGGAGTCTCTCCCAGAAGGTCTTCCTGGACCTCTGTCACCGCTGGGGCACTCCTCACATAGAGCTCTGCGCCTCCAGCACCAATGCCAAATGCTCGAGGTACTGCTCCAGGGCGGGCATGGGGCCTCGATCCCTCGACGATGCCTTCTCTCTGTGATGGATGGGGGAGCGGATGTATGCCTTTCCCCCCTCTCCCGCTACTGCATCGCACTGCCGTCAAGCTCCGCCAAGAGCGTACCCGAACGATCCTAGTAGCTCAGTGGTGGCCCAGGCAACACTAGTTCCTCACACTTCGGACCATGTCCCTGGACTTCGTACACCTACCACAGGTGCCCGACCTCCTCTCACGGAACAATGGACGTCTGCTACACCCGGACCTCGCCTCTCTCCACCTGACTGCTTGGCTGGTCCACTCTCTCTAGACTGTGTCCTTGCACATTCCAGGAAACCATCCACCAATGCACTTTACCATCATAAGTGGCAAGCCTTCCTGGCGTTCACACGGGACCAACACCTTTATCGGTGGATACCCTCTTAAGCTTCTTGCTGCGACCTTTCAACAGGGGTTTATCTTTATCAACTTTGAAAGTGTACACGGCTGCAATTGTCGCCCACCAGCCGGCGAACTCGGATGCTGCCAATTTATTTTGGCACCCCACACTGAAGCAGTTTCTGCAGGGTGTGGGGAACCTTCGACCCCACAGGTACCCCATTCCCCCGCAGTGGTCGTTGAACCTCGTTCTCAAACACCTGACTAAACCACCATTTGAACCCATGGCCACGGCACCTCTCCACATCCTTTCACTTAAACTGGCATTCCTCCTAGCTATAACATCAGCAAGATGGTCTTCGGAACTGGCAGAACTCCATTCTGACCCTCCTTTCCTCCAATTTCACCCGGAAAAGGTCACCCTCTACCCTGATGTATCATTCCTGCCGAAGGTCGTGTCACGTTTCCACCTCAGCCAACCACTGGTTTTACCAACTTATTTCCCGTCGCCGTCTACTGACCTAGAAAGGGCGCTACACACCCTTGACATCAGACAAGCTCTCCTGTTCTACACTTCACGGATGGCCTCGTTCCTCAGGACTCACAGACTCTTCAACCACACATCGGGCCATACCAAGGGGTTACCTGTCACCTCCCAAACTATCTCTCAGTGGATTGTGGAGACCATCCAGTTGGCATACCAACTGTCTCTCACCCCTTTACCTGAGCCACCTAGAGGTCACTCTACGAGAACGGTTTCATCCTCCTCTGCCTTTCTGAGAGGAGTTCCACTACAGGGCATTTGCAGGGCGGCCACCTGGTCCACTCCCTCTAAGTTTGTGCAGCATTATAAACTGGGTGTCAGGGCTAGATCTGACACTGCTTTCGGCAGAGCCGTCCTCTCCTTTTATCTACCATGACGGCCCGCCGCCTGTAAGTTAGCACGCTAATCTCCCTTCAGTGGGATTTCACAGATGCTACGAAGAAGAAACGCAGGTTACCTACTTGTAAGAGTGGTTCTTCGAGTAACACATCTGTGAATTCCCACTCCTCACCCGTCCTCCCCTCTGTCCGTCACGTCTCTCTCTCTTCTCGTTGCAGCAGCGGACACCTGAGGAACTGAGGAACTGCTGCGTGGGAGAACTGGAGCATGCGCAATGGGCAGGAGGTCCTTCATGAGCTGAGGGAAAGCTCTAGAACAGGCCTGCCCAACAGGTAGACCGTGGGCTACTGGTAGCCCGCAAAGGGTTCAAAAGTAGCCCGCTGGTCTTCAATTTAAAAAGTGAGGGGATAAGTTCTCCACCCCTCCCTCCCCCATCCCAAGGACCACCACTGCCCCAGCAAAGTTCTGGGTCTGCCAGCCCACTGTCTCAGCCAAGTGGGGCAGTTCAAAGGTCATGGTGCATTGAAATCTGTTCCCTCCAGAACAGATTAATTGGTTTTCAATGCATTCCTATGGGAAACCGCTGCTCTACTTACAAAAGTTTTTACTTATGAGCATGTGCTCGGAACAGATAAAATTCATAAGTAGAGGTTTTAGTGTAGTAGCCCTCAGGCACTTTGGGACGGAAAAAGTAGACCTTGGCCTGTTCAAAGTTGAACAGCCCTGCTCTAGAAAGTCCGGGAAGCTGCACAGGCGCAGAAGGAAATCCCCTTCAGTGGAAATTCACAGATGCGTTACTCGAAGAACCACTCTTACAAGTAGGTAACCTGCGTTTTCTGCCGTTTAAATTCCAAAAGGGAGGGATATAGAAGGAGAGATCAAAATTTGATATATCTTCCAACGAATAACCACACAACTTGAAGTCGATGGAGATTACTGAATTAAAGTCCAAGAGGCCAGGAATAGCTATCTTTCAGCCTTTGTTTTCAAAACATGAGATTATCTCAAGGTCGAAAAATAGTTCTTTAACAAACAGCTTCTCCAACGCTGCTCTTAAAACTGCATCATCCAGTCCAGCAGATACTGAAAGTACAAAAAGCATAAAATAATTTCCTTTAGGTTTGCATCTTAGAGGCACCACATACCAAAGAACAGAAAAACATAAACTCATTTCCTCAAAATAAAAGCAATAAAGCAGAGAGGATGTAATGTAGTGTGAAGAAATATGCTTCTTCTGTACTTGTCTTTTTAAAATATTCACCTATTTTCTAAGAGATGCTTCCAGAAGAGGAGGAGGTTTGATACTTATTAGAAGAAAGCTATCAAAATCCAAGGAGGGGCTTGGAGCAGATCTACTCACAGCATGCCAAATGTATACAGCTTATTTATACCATCCAGCCCTGACAACTGTGCCTTCGCCAGAATGCTGTCGGTCTTCCCCCAGTGGGTAGTAAGGCATTTTCCTGCTTCTACCGAAGTTTACTGCAGATCCCTTCATGTCTGCAGGCGCTGCCATTTCTTCGCTTCCCTTCCCTTAGGGGCCCCTTTATCTGGAGGAATTCAACTTGATAAGCGGGAGCACTTACCAAGTTGTGTCGCCACGGTGTAGCTGGAACTGGAAGTCCAGACTGTGGAAACTTCACACTGAACTTGAAGCATCATGCATTGTGTGCCTCTCCATTCTTCCTCCAGACTCTGGGTCCTTGGTTCCCAAATGAAATGCAAAAGTTGTTCTCATCAGAAAGGAAGACTTTGTACCACTGAGCAACTGTGTTCAGGAGGAGCTTGACAAGAGAAATACGCCATTAGAAGCCCATGTCCAGGATTTGTATGTGTGTGGTGGCTCTTGATGCACTGAATCAGTCCACTCCTTGTGAAAGTGCCCAACACTTTTGAATGGCCTTTTCCTGACAATCCTCTCCAGGCTGCGGCCATCCCTACTGCTTGTGCACCTTTTTCTGCCACACGTTTCCCTTACATGGAGCTTTCTACAGCATTTTGGAAACATCCAACTTCTCTTGCAATCTGTACCTTTGGGGGCTTTCCCTTCTTATGGAAGGTGTCAATGATGGTTTTCTGCACAACTGTCAGGCCAGGAGTCTTTCCCATGATTGTGATTCCCACTGAACTATCCTAAAAGACTACATAAAGGCTCAGGAACACTTTGTAGGTATTATGGATTCATTAGATGATTAGAATGGGACACTGAGCCTAGAATAGTCAACCTTTCCACACTATTCTAATTTTCTGAGATTGTGAATTTGGGGTTTTCATAAGCTGTACACCATAATCATCACAATTATACCTAAGTAAGGCTTCACATATCTCGCTTAGCATGTAATGAGTCTATCTCATATATTAGTTTCACCTTTGGAGTTGACTTACTGAAATAAATGAACATTTGCATGATATTCTAATTTTTTGAGTTTCACCTGTAGTAAGAGGATTGCAGCTCAGTGGAATGTATTTGTCCTGTCTGATGTTAGCACCTGTTGTGAGTTTTGTTTCTCTGTATTTTTAGTTTAAAATTCACTATGTAATCGCATCTTAGTCTAGTGAACTGTCTGATGACCTAACCCCATTGGCTGCTGCTAAATAATAAGTGAACCTCGAGTCCAGCCATGCAGCAGCTCACTAGCCTTTACAGACTCTTTTGTGCATAGCTTTTCATGAAACAGGGGATGTTCCAGTTTTTCAGGGTATGGGAGCACCATAATCAACTACCCTTATGTAAAGGAGAACCAGAATATTGTACTAGAAAGAGTGCTGGTCAGGAACTGGAAAATGGGAAACCTGGGTTCAAATCCCATTCAGGAGAGCCAGACCTAGAGCCAGACGCACATTAAGTTGTGCTGTTTTTGTAAAGTGAGTAGTATGATTGTGATATTTGTCATCTTGGGGGGGGGAAGCAGGAAGCAAGCATAGTTCAGTTCCATTCATGACCCAGAAAACTGCTTAATGTGCTACAGTACTTCTACTCCCCAAATTAAAAAACTCTTCAAGGCATCTTAAAATCTTCCATTTTGTGCAAAGAGCCAAAAGCTTAGAACAAAAAGCTTAGGAGAGGAAATACAGAAAACAGCCTGATCTATACAGATTCTATATAATCATAGAATAGTATGGGATTAATGTGAAATGTCTATTCCCAGATAAATAATTATTCACATTATATTTAAGAATGCTGCTTTTGTGCTAGTATTCAAGTCAAGGCAGAAGACTCCTGTTTTGTTTAAAAGGGAAAAATTTGTACATTTTAAGAATTTGCTTATACTGTAACTTCTGGACTATCTTCCTTGATGAATCTATTACAACCCTTGTAATCCTGTTCAGTTGTCATTTCTGTGAAGATTGTTGATGTTTTGCCAGCATTGTATCAGTAAATTGGTGACTCCTTTCTTGAAAACCACATGAAAGAACTTACACTTTTGAAAATCCATAACTCAGAAGATTTCCTAATGCAGGTTAACCACAGGCAGCTGTCATCTGACTTGTAGCTACAATCTTTGGAATTACTATTGTTGGAATCCTGAACTGTGACCACTTTCTGCAGCTCCTTGATGTATTCTTTTTGACCATAAGAGGGCAGTGTCATCTAAGCAACACAGTTGTTGTACTTGTGCCTGTCCAACACGCCCCCCCCCCCTCAGCTGCAGCTCTGTGATTTCCTGACTAAGCAAGGAACATTTTCCACAGCTGTTAGAAGGGACCACAGCCATTTCCCTGTCACAAACAAGGCTCCCCCCCCCCCATTGTACTTGGCAGATATTGGAAGTAGGATTATGCAGTATTAAAGGATGTGGATGTCATTTAAACAGAGATTGGCTGTGTTTAATGCCTTGTTTAAGAATGAAATAGAACATTTACAGTGGATTGAATCCCTGAAGAAGTTTGTTCTCCAACTTTTCCACAATGTTTGATAAAAAACAGGCTTTGATTTTTTTTCAGCATCCTTATAAAAACAAATTGGAGGATAATGAAGAATATAAATGGGGATTTAATGATTGCTGGTTTTATATGCAACCTGTTATCAAATAGGCTTGAATCTATTGTAGCGGCTGAGGCTTGCATATTATTTTTATCCAGTATACTTAATAAGGAATGATTAATTAGAGACTTTTAGCCCCTCACTTCAAAAGCTGAAGCTGAATTCACATCTCTGTTATATCTGGATAAAGAATAAGTTCTTTGACTGTTGTAAAAACATGCTTGGGGAAAGCTTGGACTCTTTAAGCCTGGTTTTAAAAGCTGTTTTCTAGTTTCTTTAGTGATGGTTGTTATATCAGCACAAATGAGTATTTGCTAAAATGAATAGGACTCACAGTCAAGGAAGGCACTTTAGACCACTAGGCAGCATTCACCAATCCAAGGCCCTTCACTTTGGAAAGCAAATGACAATTGGGTGCAGGAGATCTACTTCTATTGCGATAGATATTTGTGTTAGTAATAAGCAACATAGCCTAGCAAACCTGAACATGTTTCCATGGTCAGTTGAACGTGGGACCAGTCAAGACTACTTGGTTTATATGAATTTGTATGGGTTGGGTGATGGTATTGGTAGCAATATTTTTAACAATAATCCTCCTCCATTCAGTCCATCACCAGCAGCATGATCCAGTGAACCCTGCTGCTTTATATGGTTTAACTAATCCTGAAGAACAGTGCTTGGCCCAATGGTGCCTCCATGACCTATATGTTGTAGGATGAAAATGTTTGGAGTTCTGTTCTCCCATCAGTGTATCAATTCACAGCTGTTGGCAGCTGATGAAGGAGATGTTCTGAAACTCCATAGCATGGAGATATTAGTTTGACTGTGGTGTCCCGGATAAAGCTTCCCATCTTGGAAAAGGCAAGGAGCTGGCAAAGCCAGGAACACATTGCAATGATTTTATTTGAAAGTCAGTCAAGGACCTAAGTGGTTGGAAGGCAGCCATAGGATCAAAGGTTTTCCTGGCTATAAATCTTTCACCTGCAACTGTTGCTTAGTGGGACTTGCGGCCATTACTTTGAGGTCGGGCTTAGGTCAAGATTTCTCCTGTCTTTTCAGTCTTCAAATTCAGAAACATCCTCCTTATCTTTGACGCCATCTTGACATAAAAAACAAATTATGGCCCAATTATTCTCCCTTAAGGAGCCATCCAAAGGGCTGGGGGGAACACCTTAAATGATAGGAACCTTCAGGTGCTTCCTTAAGAAAGTGTAAGCAAAGGAAGGGAGAGGGAAAAGGGGAAAGTGGCAGGATGTAAACTGTTTTTAGCATAAAGTACTAAGCATACACAGTGCACATATTTCCCTTTGGTAAATCAACTGCCTCATTGCTTTGAGTAGTCCATTATTACTGAGTAATTTTAATTTGCTGAGGACATTTTTTTTTACTTTTTGACATAGAACCACAGATTGCTTTTTAGCTGTGCCCTATACCCTTCCCAAAATGTTCTATCTAAAATTTGTTGTCCTATGTCTGCGCTAAATTGATTTCACTGAGCAGGCAAGGTAGCGGAGCTGTAAAACTACATGTTCCCCACGTAGTATGGAAATGGAACCACAACACCTTCAGTTAAAAGGAGTAAAATGTGCATGAGGAGTGAAACAATCAGGTACTATTACATCAAACGTCACCCCTGAGCTTTCTTCAGCCAAAGTTCTCCTTCCTGCATGTCTTTTCCCATTAATTTCATTTGAAATGGTCAGCTTTTACAATGTGCACTTTTAATTTCTCATTACCTTGCTAAAGTGTTTTATTTATTTATTTATTGCATTTTGCAAGAGAGAGAGTCAACCACTGCGCTCCCTCTGTTCCACTCAGTTACTATTAGTAAGCAGGCAAAGGGATTTTTCTCTCTAGCACCTCAAAAACAGCTTCTTATCCACACTCACAAGTGCTTACCCCCCTACTCATCCCACAATTTTTTCATCATTCTTAATTTTTTTCTTAGTACTGTACTTCTTTACTAATTACCCTGTTGAGACATAATGGAGAAATTCTGTCTCTAGAGATGAACCGTCCAAGTTCACATGCAAAATCAACAAAACAGAACAGAACAAAACCTGTCCTTGCTTATGATATGCCCGTGTGGGATGGTCAATTGGCACATGCTGCTATCCAGTCAACAGTTACACTGTCAAATGTTCATGGATTAAAACTCCCAGAAGACTTCACCACTAACTGTGCTGACCAGGATTTTTGAGAGTTGCAGTCAAGAATATCTGGAAGCCCAAGATAGGGAACCAATGATCTACTCTACAGTATATGGAGCTGGTCGAAAGATGCCAGGATTAAGGACAATTTTACCTATGGTGAAAGGGAGAGGAGAAAGTTGGTAAAGGGACAGCGAGAGCCAGTGCACATGCTATAAACATACAATAGAGATGCAATAATTTATGTTGTCCTAAAAGAGAATGAAAAAATCCAGGGAATGTATCAATGAGATTAAAAGTTACTCTCCGCGCTGCATCCTCCATTCAGTTATACTGCAATACAAGATTCAAGTCAGAGCTCTTATCCATCACTGGTGCCTGAGTCCTTGTTATCTTACAACAATGCAGAGGAAGGTTTCAAAGGGAGAAAGAAGGCACCTCATTGTCCACTTGAAGCTCCAAGTTGCGCTAGAGTGCTTCCTCTAGGTGGCAATAATGCAGTCAACATTTCTGCTAGACAGTCCAGATGCACTGCAGTATTGCTGTGTACTATCTAGTATTATTTAATAACAGCTACTCGGCCACCCAAATTGACTGCCAGTTTTGGAGTGAAAGAAGACAACTTCCAATAGTTAGTGGTGTTTTATGAGAAAGAGGAGAGGAAGAATAGTGGGTCACTGTCTCTGGAAAGGTCACCAAGAAAAAACTCCGCACTTCTGGACATAAGGTTGGGACTGTTTGGTTTGAGTTTAAAAGAGGGAAAGGGGGCAACATATAGAATTGGCAGGAATAAGGGAGATAAGGGAGGAGGTGGGAAAAGAGGTGGGGTAGAACTCAGAGTTGGTGTGTTGGGTAGAGGAGGAAAAGGCGATGAAGGAGGAAGAATTGTTTTGAGGTGGAAAAGGAAGATCTGTGGGCAGGAGAGAGGGTTCACGCAAGAGTGACCTTGCCCGCCTAGAGTGAACTTGCTGCCAGATGGGCGGTATAAAAATCCAATAAATAAATAAATAAATAAATAAATAAATAAATAAATAAATAAAATAAGAGGTAGCCAATCAGGAATGGAGAAGTAAAAAGGTGCGGAAACCTCCATTTGGGGGGGA
Source organism: Phrynocephalus guinanensis (assembly GCA_037367245.1). Taxonomy (NCBI): domain Eukaryota; kingdom Metazoa; phylum Chordata; class Lepidosauria; order Squamata; family Agamidae; genus Phrynocephalus; species Phrynocephalus guinanensis. Next base: position 61,979,346 of record CM074734.1, on the reverse strand, counting down.
GATGGTAGAGTGAGAACGTCGAAGGAAGGAGCATACCTTTTTTGAGTGAGAAACAAGAGCAAGAGAATCAGAGATGTTGCAGTTCCCTTGGGACCAGCCATGAGAGGAGACCTTTTCCCCCGTCTACAGGCTGAGACCCAGCCAGGGGAGTGAGGGAACAGGACATCGGTCGGGTGTTCCACAAGGACCTGTAACACCATTGAAGAAAGCCCAGGATATGGGCCTGAATGTTTAGTGCCTGTTCCACGCTTGTTAGAAGAACCCAACCAATCCTTCAGGACTGTTAAGGACATTTGGAATGAGTCTAAATCTCTAGCTGAAGTATCTGAATAACAAAGTCCATAGTTTGAAGAGGTTAATAATATAGTAAACACAGAGCCCTTTGCTGTGATGTCTACGGGAACATGGATGGAAGGGGGAGGTGAGGGATAGGACTTGTATGGCTCTCACATATTTACATACATAAGGTGGTCTACTGTTGCAGGCATCTATAAGAAGGCTAGAGAGATGGTTTTTAAAAGAACAATCATGTCCTCTTCTTTAGATAATATGTTGGCTGGATAGCAAAGTGGTTTAGGTATCTGACTACAGAGCCAGAGGTTGGGAGCTCAATTCTCCACTGTGCCTCCTTCAAATAGAGATCGCCTGTGTGGCATTGGGCAAGCTGCACAATCCCAGGACACCCCAATGGACACTTGTGTGTATCCTATAACTAGAAAATACTAGAAAGGTTTTTCTTAGGTGAGAATCAACTTGACAGCATATACGCGTGCGCACGCACACACATACACACACACACACACACACACAATTTAATCTGAAAAAAATAACATCACAGATAAAAAGGGTAATCAGGGAAATAGTTAACTAAAATAATATGCATTTCAATCAGAAAAGCAAAAAGGACATTGTAGCACCTTCAAGACTAACTGGTATATGGTATTTTGATGTAGGCTTTTCGGGAACATGTCTGCTTTGTTAAATGTAAGAGTTAATATACAGTAGGACCCCTGTATCCACTGAGTCATTATCCACTGATTCAGTTATCCACGGTTGGCAGAGGAAAAATAAATAATTCAGCATCCGCAAAGCAAACTACTGTCATAAAACAGCAGCTGTAAAGCAAGCTACTGTTGCAAAACAGCAGCTTTAAAGCAAGTTACTATCACAAAACAGCAGTTTTGGGGAACATTTTGGCGTTCTCTCTTATCCACAGTTTTCATTATCCACGGGGACGCTTGGAACCAATCTCCAGCAGATACGGGGGTCCAACTGTACAGAGATTGCATGATAAAACAGGCATGCAAGGCTCTAAGATTAAAATATCGTGTTAGATTGCATTTTACAACTAGTAGTGATTTAAGACTCCTGTTTGGTATTCAGCCTTTTGAAATCTGGTTGTACAAACAGTAAGAATCATTAAGGGAAACAACAGGAACAACATGTAGTAGCAATATGCATGTGACACATGAACACAGTACAAATCATAGTAAAGATAAGCAAAGCTCAACATCATCCTAGCTAAAATCCAGTACTGAATTACTAAAATATCCAAACCTGCCACAGATTCTGTGGGCCTATTCTAGTTATCATTTTCAATTTCTATTTTAGCTTAGGCTTTTCCCATAAAATAGACGATGGCCCTCCAGACATAAATTAAGAGCAAGTGGAGGGAACAGGATTGTAGCTGGAAATTTTAGTATGCAATTCAAGTATGCATTCAAAATCACATGAGGTGCTCATCCCCCCTCTATTCAGCACTGGTTAGGCCTCACCTTGAGAACTGTGTCCCGTTCTGGAAACCAGACTTCAAGAAAGATCCTGACAAACTGGAACAAGTTCAGAGGAGGGTTACAAGGATAATCAGGGGAAACCAAGTCCTATGAGGAAAGACTGGAAGAATTGGATGTCTTCAGCCTGAAGAAAAGACTGAGGAGCGATATGATAACACTTTTCTAGTAGGGTTGTCATAATTCTCGATCATCCCAGAGTACAGGACACGCAACAATGGGCTCAAGTTAAGAGACGGCTGTGCATGCTTCTCCAGCATCATCTAGTCTTTTATCTAGGCTGCAAATAGAAAAAGTGGTTGTTTGATCCATTAATAGGAATGAACTTCTAAGCTGCGCAATATCTTTACTGGGTCACTAAAAATATGCAAAGAAGGCAAAAGCTCACCTTGACTGTAACTTTTTAATGATCCAACTCAGAAATTTCTTCCTAAATAAATACTGTACAGTATTAGGCTTCCCTATTCCCCATCCACATGTCTGTCAAAATTGGTAGTGCCAGTCTACATAGATGTGAAAAAGACTGTGACATTTCCATGCAACATTTGAATCTATGTCAGTGACTTTTTAAAAAAAGATTCTTGTGAAGACTTATAGGATTGCAGAACTGGTTGACCTCAAATAGCTGCAAGCAAAGCACTGGATCCTTGCCATTTTACAAATCTAGAGCTTTTGGGTGACTTGTTTATTTTAAGAGGTCCATTTCTCTTACTAGAAACTAAGTCTTACCAGTTTTCTTCCCAGAGATGAGGAAATGTATGGGTTTTTTTAATTTTACTACAACTTCCAAAATCCCACAGTCATCCTGACCATTGGCTCATATTACCACACACTTCCTTAGCCACATGCAGTATAATGTATTGAATTAACAGATGTACTGGCAGATTAGAATAGTTGCACTTACTTCCCTCCTTCACAAGGCTGCATCTAGCCTGTGGAGTCAGAAAAGGAATTTTCTCTGTTTAAAACAAAACAACAGCAACAGCCAATAACTTCCTTCTGCTACTCGGGTCCCCAAAACCACAAACATTTCAGAAATACTCTTTATATACAGTAATACCTTGGTTTCAGACTAACTTGATTTAAGAGCATTTTGCAAAACAAGCAATAATTTCTTCTTAATTTTGCTTTGATCAACAAGCAATGTCTTGATATACAAGTACTGGAGCAGGTTACATGATTGCACGTGACCCAGTGTTGGCTCTCTTTCCCTCCCTCCATCTGCTGGATTGCAGGTGATTGTCTGGAAAATTCCATCTCAGGCAGCCTCCAAAGCAGAGGGAGGAGAGAGGAATAGAGGTCTCCCTTGCACCAGCTAGGAACATTTTCAAAGTGGAGTGTGGGTTAGGATTTTATTAGGAGCCTCGTGGTGCAGTGGTTAAATGCCTGTAGTGCAGCTAAAACTGTGCTCATGACCTGGGGTTTAATCCCAGGTAGCCAGCTCATGGTTGACTCAGCCTTCCATCTTTGTAAGGTTGGTAAAATGAGCACCCAGCTTGCTGTGGGGACAATATGTAGCCTGCATAATAAAATTGTAACCTGCCCAGAGAGTGCTTGAAGTGCTGTGGGGCAATATACTGTATAAGCAGAACATGTTGCTTTTTTCTTTATATATTTATATTTCATATTTTTTCAAACCATTTCTGGTCATGGGGCAACTGACCAAGTGTGTATAGGGCTACAAATTGCACTTTATTATTGGCACATTAAAAACACAGAGTAAAATCCAGTTAGTCCTAAGCAAAGCAGATTCCTCAGCTGGGTACCTAAACCATGGTGTGGACGTGGACTTCTAGCCAACTTCTTTTGTGAGTTTTGGCATTTTGTGTGTATAGTATGTGGTCTTTGGGACCCCAGTACAAGTCATCTGAGTTTCCATTATTATGGAAAAATTTGCTTGGATGAGTGTTTTGGTTTACAAGCATGCTTCCAGAATGGATTATGCTCGTCAACCAAGGTACTATTGCACATGCAATAATACTAAGATCATAAAGTATACAGCGAAGTAAAAATGTAAGATGCTTACATAATAAAACAAGGCTTCTGCTTTAAAAATGCAGAATTTCAAACACTTTATACAAGATCTGAGTAAAACCAAAAGATGGAATACAAATTGGAATTTTAATCATATTTAATTTCTGGATGGATGATGGAATATAAATTAGATGCCTTTCTACATATATGTTGTTATGTGCCACCTAGCCGAAGCTGGCTTAGAGAGACCCTAGTAGGGCTTTCAAAATAAGAGAGATATTTAAGGAGTGATAATATTTACCAGATCCTTTTTAAAAGCCAAACTGTAGAATGAAGTTGTGAGTTCTGAGCTTTAGGAAATCTGCTAGCCTGAGGTTTGTGCACATCCTTGTACTGTGGCCTCAAAATAATCCCGATAGCAATTGATGTAAATCAATTTTTATACAACGTATTTTATTTTTAAAAACTTGTACAGGGTTACCTTCACATCAAACTTATGATGTAGATGAAGATAAGAGTGACTAGGCTAAGCAAGCTTCATGTCTGAAAGGAGAGCTGAGCCCTTGTCCTCTGGTTTCACACTCGATATGCCAATCATGTGCAGTTCAAGTGTGTAGAGATGGGCACGACCAGGAAAAATGACGTTTCGAGTTGTCGTGTGTCGGAGCCGGCCCGTTTCAGCTCGTTTCCGTTTGTCGCGAAATTTTTCAAAAATTTGTCATTTCGTTTGTCGTCTGTCGTTAGTACTGGTTTGGGGGGGGTAGGGTAGCGGGCTCCTGGAGGCACCTCTCTGGGGTGGGTGCCTCCTCTGGCCCGCTACGAAGGGAAGGCATTTAGCAGGCTCCTGGAGGCACCTCTCTGGGGTAGATGCCTCCTCTGGCCCGCTACAAAGGGAAAAGGAAGGGTACATGACCGTGTAGCCATTGCGTACCAAGTGGCACTGGCAGAGGCACCTCTCTTTTGGGTGCCTCTAGCTCACTAAGAAGGACAGCATACTGGCGTACAGGGTTGGATTTTTTTGGAACTTTGGACTGTGAGCGAGGTGAGAGAAGAATGCCTCTGCTGGGCGCCCTCTGGCTCACTAAGAAGGGAAGTGTACTTGCGTGTAGTGCAATGCGAGTACAGATCTGGCTTAGGGTTGGGGTTAGGGCAAGGGCTAGGCTTAGGGTTATTACGGGTAAGGTTAGGGTGAGTTAGTGGGCTGCACCTCTGGGTGCCTCTGACCCACTAAGAAGGACAGTGTACTGGCGTATGGGTTAGGGTTAGGGTTAGGGTTAGGGCTAGGGTTATAGTGGGCTTTTTATGCCCGACTGGCACATACCAGAAGTCTCAGTCAAAACCTGGCCAAGTGGCCATGCGATTGGTGGAATGGCTCCAAAAATTTGTATGGTCCCATCCCATGGCCAGACCATCATTGCGCAGGTGTAAAAAAATAAAAATAAAAATAAAATAAAATAAAATCAATGGGATTGGAGACAGACGTTTATTGCAAGAAAAACCCACTGCTGCTACTGTAAAAATTCAGGCAGTTAAAATACAGTACCTAATTTTCGCATGTTTCTGTGTGGTGCGTTGGTGGGTTTTTGGACCACGATTTCAAAAAAAATATTGCAGTCGCCATTTTGGATTCCCCCCCCCGCACCGCATGGCATGGCGAGACGACGAGGATGCCCCCCACCAGAGCAGCCCAGGACAGGAGAGGGGGGGAGGCCGGGGACCCCCCCCCAGAAACCACCCCTCTGGTAGGTGCCCTCACTCAGGCACGCATATTTTCGCCTGCTTTTTTGGCCGGGAATCGGGTTTTTTTTAAAAAACTTTTTTTCTGTGCCGCTTGGCATCGCGCGATCGCCGCGATGCCATGAACGACAACGACAAATCAGACCCAATTTTTCTTTTATCGGTTCGAGTTCGAGTTCTGGCGGCTTAATTGTCGTTACCGTTTCCGTTGCGTAACGGAAACGAGGAACGGAAACGGAAACTAGAATTTCGCCAAGTCGTGCCCATGTCTACAAGTGTGTAATTTATGATTAATCTCCAAAGACTGAACCTGTGCATAAAGAGCAGACTCAAATGGCTATTGGTCCTGTTACATTAAAAATGTTTTTCAGATCCATGTTAAGGAGGCTTAGAAAGAGAAATAGAGAATGGAGAGGCTGGCTGGTTATGAAGATCTGTTTAAAAAAATAACTGCTTTCAAGATATAAAATTATCAATATAGAGAGTATGCTAAAATAATTAAGGAGGGTATAGAAGAAGCAGTTCTGAAATCATATAGAGTAGTAGGTTACTAAAAGTGACTGCAAAACAGCTGGTTTTCCATCTGAGTCTGAAAGCAAAGTCATCTACAATAAACGGCTGTTGAATGTGTTTATAAATAATAGCCATAAACAAAGAAGAGGATTGAAAAGCTGTTTAAATAATTGTTTTATGATATATAAAATGTAAACATGACCAGTAGATAGTGTTAGCAGACCCAATGATTTGTTTTACCTTGATATAATAATACCAGTACTTTGCTTCTTCTCTGAATTGCTACCCCACAGTTATGCTCAGTGCAAATCACTGGACTCTGTCCCTGTTAGACAAAATAATAGCTTATTGTTGTACAGTAGATCAACAGATTCTATGTTTCAGAGGGTCTTATTTTACAGGAATTGTAAAAGCATGGACTTTCCTATTATAAAAAATTATGCTGGTACATCAAACCCCTATTACTTGAAGGCCCTGCAAAAGAGAATGTTTACAGTCTGAAGGGAAAGCAAACATCTGAGAAAAATATAAATATAGGGGAAGAGGAGACACACCACAAAGAGCGATGCAGCACAACAATACATACAGGGTACTAAAAAATACCATATATACAGGATACAGCAACTCCATGATTGTTGCTGATGATTTTTTCTTGATAGATTCAAACTGGTTTGGCTGGGTGAGCACTTGGAGTACTTTGTGTGTCACCATTTATTGTATGCTTAAAGGCTGAGAAAATATTTTTTAAAAAACATATATTCTTGCTTTTAAGAACTTAATATGTTTTAGAAATCTATTTTCTGGTTTCTGATTGTACCCTTCTGGCCTGTGAGCTCTTCCATTTTTAGACAGAAACATTTTAATTTTTCAAATTTTAATCTTAAATTATATTTCTTCTATTGTGGATTGAATTCTGTCAAGGAGTGCCTAAGTTTAGTTTTCATATATTTTTAAGCATTTGTGCCTACAGTATTCTATAGGGGTAAAACTTTTGCATGTTTTCAGTATTTGAAGTGTTTTTGTACATGTGGATCATCGAAGCAAGGTAGATAAATAAAATTCATAGAGCTGGACAAGCTGATGTTGCCTGGAATCACTGCATCAATGAAAAGACTTTTCAAGGGCTGCCCTTGACTCTCCTCCGGCGTTTGCAGCGGGTACAGAATGCGGCGGCCAGACTGGTGGCGGGTGTGCGTCGTTATGACCATATCACCCCGGTTCTGGCCCGCCTGCATTGGTTGCCCATTGCATCCTGGATCAGATTCAAGGTCCTGGCTTTAGTTTATAAAACCCTCCATGGCCTGGGCCTGGACTACCTGTCAGAGCGTATTGTCCAGCGATCAACCTCGGCCCGTCCAGTCCGGCAGTCGCGAGCGCACACACTCCGGGTCGCCACCCCGAAAGAGGCCCAAAAGTCCATCACCCGTAATCGGGCCTTTTCGGTGGCCGCCCCAACACTCTGGAACAGCTTACCACCTGATGTGCGCTCTGCAGAGTCCCTGTTAGCCTTTCGCCGAGCCTTAAAAACCCTTCTCTTTAGCGAGGCTTATGGTGGCGCAACTTAATGTGGGTTTTTTTCTTTGTTTTTTTTCCGCCATCTACACGGTTGCCAACAATTTTTCCTGCTGAGCTGCGACCATAAGTTATGATTCTAAAATGCCCCAGCTGTTTTAAAATGTTGTTTTATCTTTGTTGTTGTCTATTTTGTACTGCAGTTTTATTCCTATGCTTTATATTGTATTGCTTGCTGACTCGCTCAGCTATCTGGAAGCCGCCCAGAGTTCCGCTCCGGAAGATGGGCGGAGTAAAAATTCAATAAATAAATAAATAAATAAATAAATAAATAAATACCACGATATCCAGATGAATTTTGATATAAGAGCAGCTGTACATACATTGGTGATTTCCCAGATTGACTACTGCAATGCACTCTACATGGAGTTACCCTTGAATCTGATCCATAGACTGTGGCAGCTAGGCTGGTGGTTGGTGCGAGCAAATACCCATCCTGGCTCACCTGCACTAGCTACCTGTTGCATCCCAGATCAGGTTCAAGGTGATGGTTTTAACTTATAAACGCGTCCATGGCTTGGGACCTGAATATATGATGGAGCATCTGCCCCTTAGAACAGGCCTGCCCAAGACATCAACCACGGGCGACCAGTCACCCGTGGGGCCTTCAGGGATCACCCGCGAGGTTCCTGTGTTGGGGGAGATTCCCCCCCCTTGCCCTGTCCAGCGGTGGCAGTGGCTGCAGTGGCGACGGCGGACCCAGGCCGGCCTGCTGGGCCCGTTTGGGTTTTCCGGAAGTGTGTGTAGTGGCCGCAGAGGTGGGACCAGGATGGCTTGCTGGGCCCGATTTTCAGAGACACCAAACAGGCCCAGCAACCTCACCTGGGCCCACCTCCATGGCCGCTGCCTGACGCTGGAGCCGCCGCTGCGACCCCATTCCCACCATAGCTGCCATCCCTGCCACAACCACCCGCCGCTGCCATCACCCCTGCAGCCCCCCGCAGCCCCTACCCACCATTGCCTGCCCTCAGGACAACAATCACAACAGGCACCAGCCATCACTTCCCTGCACAAATGTGGAGAACAAACGAAGCTGCTAGATACAGAAGGGAGATTATTTGACAGTCTAACTCTGTGTTCTCTATGGATCTCTACATTGTCTCTGGCAGAGAAATGCCCTGGGACACTACCCTTTGTAGTCCTGCATGGAGCAGATGGTTGGATGTGATGTTGCCTGTAAGCTCCTCCCAGCTTGGCTATTCTATGATTATATGATCCACACACAGTCAGAATGACCACGATGAGGCCCACTTTCCAGAAGAAGACGACAAAGGAGAAGAAACGTGTTCTTAGTTTTATGCTCTCCAACATCCCATGGTTTCTAGTAGCTCACAGGGTTCATTTCTGTTTTGTTTTACTCCCAAGATGTTCTCTGCCTGTGAATCCTGCTACAGGCATTGAGCACAAGCCACCACATTCCATGGTTCTGGGTGTCTCCTCCTAGGCATTGCAGGGCAGCATTTGCAAGACGGTGCTATCCATGCCAGTTAAGTGGCTAATATTTTAGAACCTCCATTGAGTGGTTGTAGCCCACAGCATTAATTAATTTTACCATCATTTGCTTAATACATTTGCATGATGTTGTGGAGCTGCTGAAGCTAAGCAGGTTGGAGAACTTGGCTCTGAAGCCAGCGGCCAGGGGTTCCAATCCCACTGTGTCTGCCAGGAGCTTCATTTTTTAAAAGGAATCTACTAGTCCATATGCAGGCTTTCTATCTTGCATATTATAAGTTTCCAAGGCGTGAGAGGAGGCCTCTCTGGCAGCCTCCAACTGTGGTCTGCAACACAGGGAGATTCCCAAGGGTCAGGTGAGGGTGATTCTTAAACTGATACCCACCAACCTCCCACAAACATGTTGCCCCTAGTATGCCTTCTTGAACAGGAGTGTGACCCTACTGGCTGAGAGATTGGCCATGTACATTAAGATATTGCAATTTAAAATGAAGACATCAGATCATAATCCTTCACGTGCTCTAAGACAGGGCTGAACAGAAGGGAGACTTCTGGCTGACATGAAATAGATTGGAAAAGATACCTCATTCTTTTATTTATTTATTTATTTATTTATTAAAAATTAAAAAAAATACAATTAAAAAACATAAAACAATAAAATACTATAAAGAGTTAGGGTTAGTCTCCCTTGGGACTTTAGCAAAATTACAGCTCTCATGGTACTGTATTGACCAGCCCATTTCCCTCCAGAAATACACTGAGTCTTCTCCAGGTGTATACCTTTTACCTTTCTGAAATACATATACCAACAGTTTATCCCATATTCCATTAAAGTCATTAGATTTACTCAAGCCTTTCCTAATTTTAATTTCACAAGCCAAAAAGTACCTCATTCTGACTTTTTTTCACAATACAGTACATTGCAACAGCACCACAGTAAATTACACAAGTGAAATGCAGAAAGTGGGAATGGGGGAGGCGAACCAAGAAGGGAATTTTGTGTGGAAGGAAAGTGTTTCCCTGTAAGTTCTGTTACTAAAACAAATGCCACGACTGTGAATCCGTGAATCCCAAGTGCATGTATTTGGCACTAGATTCTGGTTAGTGAATCTGCCTGACGTTTGTGTGCCCACTCCTGCTTGGGAAAACCAACATGGGCTCTCCTCGAGCTATCCCTCCTCTTGGCATTCGCAGGGCGCCTCTCATCAATTTCTGGGCCAGTGGGTCGGCGGGTGGGTGCGATCATCCTACAGAGATGCAAGCGGTTCCAACGACCGTTTAATGGCTCCCTTGCACGTCTTGTGAACAGTTGTGTTCGCTCCCTCTATCTTCACAGCGCTCGTGCTCATGGTGTAGGCCTGCAGCTGCTGTAGCCCCCACTTCCCAGCAGCTGCTTCCATTCCCCCCCCTCCCCTTTGGGCGAGGCAATGACAACTCAGTTGAGACAAGAGAAAAAAATAAGGAGGGACGCACGCTTCCTAGAGCCATCTTGGGAGATTAGCCCAGGAACCTCTGTTTTCTCAAAGGCCCAAGAATCATATCCGCCCCCCCACCCACCCTTGTAATTTCAATTTTGCTTCCATGTACCTTTTCCACTCTTGTTTTTCTTTTGGGTTTTTTTTTCCTTTCCCTATCCCCCCCCCAGCCCCCTTTGTCAGATTGGTATTTTATTTGGCTCCGTGCTGTCTACAAGGCTGTCTTGTTTAACCCTTCCCTTGCTGCTTGGGAGATAAGACTTGGCTCCTTTGAAATCAGATAAATAGTCTCATAAATACCGAAGGAAACAACAAGTAAGCACAATGGCTTTCTGAAAGGGGAGGGAGAGAGAGAAAGACAAGATAACTTGCCAAAAGGCCAAATGCTTATGTGCAGGCATGAGTCATTCAGTGGGGGATCCCCTACAGGGCTAGCCACTTACCTTGTCACTGTGACTGCACAACTTACACACTGTCAAGACAGCAAGATGAGTGATTAGCCATGCAGCAGGCATAGGAGAATGCAGATTCCCAGCTTCTGGGTTTTGAGGATTGTTTTTTTTTTAAGTTTCTAGCCCTCAGGGTTGGAGAGAAAACTCTACAATTGGCTATTGTGCTCCTTGTGGATCTAAATGTGTTATTTCATTGTACAGGCAATGAACTGGAAATTGTTAGTTCAGTTGCTTGTGTGTTTTATCAAATCTTATCTTTTATTTCACCTGTCTGTATAACACTGGCCTACCTTACAAGAATAGTAGTCACTGTCATTTCTGACTCAAAAAGTCCTTCGGGATTGACAGGATGAGCGGGTTGCCCAGATAATGCCCAATGGCTAAAAAGAAGACATTCTTTGGGGAGGCTCCTTTCATGTCCCCCTATGTTACTAGCTCTATGTTACTTTGGAGGAGAATATGTTCCCTTGTTTGGTATAGATCAAAACATGCAAACCAGTTGGATGTGGCTTAAATGAAGCAGCACAATTGGTCATGGGGTGTTTTTAAAGCCAGCCCCAGTACAAAATTATGCCGGGAAAGTGCTGTGTGGAAAGAGTGGGTCAAAGTGGTGTCCTTAGAAACACACTTGTTCCACCAAAGCCGAGACTGAAAACAAGTTCTAGTTTCCTCAAAACCCTCCCAAGTCCCAACCATCAGCCCACACAGACCATACTAGAACTATGTAAGGTGAGCAAAGAGCTACTGGGTGACTGGGCAGAACCGCATGACTCTCTGCTGCCTGGCCAAGAAAAACCCTGGCCATATGGAAGGCATTTAAACAGACTGCAAACCAGGGTTGGAAGATCAAAGGATAACCTGAGAAAAATGGGGCTTTCCCTATAGAAGCCAACTTGTGTGAACGTGGTGAAGAACAAAGCATCTTGCACATGTTACAATACATACGATGCCCTTCAGCATGCACAGAGGGAGATCTTATGTTGGCAAGAGGGAATACTTTCGAGGTGGTCCAGTATTGGGTGAATGTCATCTAGGATTTGTTTTAATCTTATTCATTTTGTATACCTTTTTATACATCATAATTATGTCTGTGAAGATTCATTTCTCAGTCATCCAGGTGAGTTTATCTGGAAGTTAAGCCAGGGCAACTAGACTTATTTTCTTGAGAGACTGAAATGTTTCACTGCTCATCAAACAGCTTCATCAGTCTGAGGGAAGCTAGTTGCGAGTCCTCCATTTTACAGTTCACTTTGACCTCATGTCACCCTAGTCTAAAATAGGCTCATAAGATGAACAATGGCCTGAATAGGCTCATTAGGTAGATAATCGTCTCAATAGGCCTTTAGGTGAACAATGGCTTAAGGGGCTGAAACCCATAAACTGTGGGTTGTTAGCTATGGCCTTGGTGGTGGAGGTGTGAAGTATTTTTGATTTGTCTGGATATTGTTGATAGAGCCCGCACCTCTGTTGAGAGGGGGGCTTTCAATACTCACATGAATGGCTTCTCTGACCCCTCAAACCACCTATCTTCTCTGTCTAATATGTGTACATCCTCATCTTTGAATGAGTGTCCTTTGTCCTTCAAGTGGAGGTGTACTGCTGATTCTGGTCATGAGCTGTTTTTTTTTCCCTCCTACAAGTGTTTTTGTCTTATGAGGCATTTGTCCTAAGAGGTACCACTGTAGTTTGTTGGTACTTCTGACACAAATAAAGAAGAAAGAAATATCTTGTAAGGATGGCTGAAAATGCATATAAAGCATGGTTAAGAAATCACAGTGGTGTAGCCTTAAACCTCAAAAACTCTAAAAGCATGTGCAAAATTAACACATGCCTGTGATGCTTTTAACTCAGGGAGGGACATGGAGGAGACATGTGCAGTTATATATGAAAGTACCTTCTGTTGTGACCAGAAGAGAGCCAGCGTCGCCAAGGTGAAAGTGTGGTACAATGACTGTGCCCTCAACTGCACATGCTTCACGAGGCTGTTGGGAATATAAAAATAGATAGGAGAAGAATCTCTGCCACCATGAAGATATATATATATATATATATATATATATATATATATATATATATATATATATATATATATATATATATATATATATATATATATATATATATATATATATATATATATATATATATATATATATATATATATATATATATATATATATATATATATATATATAAAATAAATTATCTCAGAATTGCAGATCTGGAAGGGACCGTGCAGATCCAGTGGAGAATCGAACTCCCAACCTCTCGTTCCACAGCCACATGCCTGAACCTCTGAGCTATCTGGCAGATCTGGTAGTTGACAAAGAATACAGTAGGAACCCCGTATCCACTGATTCAGTTATCCACGGTTGGCAGAGGAAATAATTAATTCAGCAGCCACAAAGCAAGCTGTAAAGCAAGCTGTTGTCACAAATAACATCTGTAAAGCAAGCTACTGTCACAAACAGCAGCCATAAAGCAAGCTACTGTCAGGAAACAGCGGTTTGGGGGGTGGGTGGGCAGGCATTCTCTCTTATCCATGGTTTTCATTATCCACTGGAAGGCCTGGAACCAATCCCCAGTGGATACTGGGGTCCTACTGTAGTGGTTCTTCTCAGCATAACTGAATTAAAGAACACTTGTGCTGTTAAGTATAGCCCTGCCCAAAGCAGACTGTAATACAGCACTCCAAAATGTTGTTGTGGAATCATTTCCAGTAGATAACAGCAGTTGTGATTCTCTACAGTACATAAACAAAAGGCCTGCCGGTCAGGAAATTGTTTTGCTCCCTAATTTCTGAATTTTCTGCCATGATTTGTTTGCTGTTCAGATAGGAGAATTTTTAAAAGGGACTTGTTAACAAAATGCAGTAGAAAAGAGGTTTCATTCATGAAAATCTGCGAGTCCCTCTCAGCATCCAAGAGGAGAAGGCACACCCCCACCCCCCCACACCCTCCCCTGCCCCCCCACATCCCCCCTGGTATGGGGTCCGTGGAGACTGGGAGAATACAGAAAAGAAGTTGAGGGATGCCAGAATGTGGTGTGGAGATCAAGAGATACAAAAATCTAGAATGTGGAATATTGTAACAAAGATTCTCTTTTCTGCTTTTTTTTTTAGCGAAGGAATTTTTTTTTCTTGCAACTCCCATCTTCTTTCATCACTTGAGAGTGATGAAGCGGCCCAGCTACTTCGGGAAGGCCAGCGTCACCCAACCCCTGAGATTCCATTGGTCCAGAAAGTACCCTTTCTCTGAGATCCCATTGGTCTATAATTTATTTATTATTTAGTTATTGTTTCTACTTCTGTATTGGCTATTCATATTATCACTCTCTGGGCCGTTCATAATATACAATAAATATATCATAAATACAATTAGTGATTGGCAGAGTGACCTTGCTGCCAGATGGGCGGTATAAAAATCCAATCAATAAATAAATGAATAAATAAAATTAAATACAACAAACCCTGTCAAGGGTTTTAAAAAGGAATCCAACCTTTAAGTAGAAATGAACAAATTAAGCCCATTTGATCATCTTCATAGCTGATTCATCTCTTGAAATGCTTTCACAACCCTTCGAACTGCAGAGCTGGAAGGCACCCTATGGATCACGGAGTCCAGCCCCTCTCAACAAGGCATGGCAGGGGATTGAACTCTCAACCTCTGGCTCTGACTGAAGCTACTGAGCTAACCACAGAAACGGCAGCGTTCTGCACTGAAGAAGTTGGTCAGGGCCAATTATGTCTACAGCTTGGGTTATCCCTGAGTATCAGTGGGTGACCACAGCACTGGCAGGAGCAGCAACCATATCATCCAGGGGTGTGGGGACCTAGAATGTTTTGGTTATGGTCCCTTCTCCCTGCAAAGGGGTTCAGTTGTGCAGAATCTAAATCCTAAGCAGGAGATGATCTGACCAGGACAAGAGGGGAGATCAGCTTTCCCTGTCCCAATGTGAACACCAGATGGAGGGGGTGGACTGCAAGATGTGTGTACCAATAGCACGTTGGGACAGGCCCATGGCATCCATGAACCAGTCGGCTACATCTCCATGTGCATATTGAAGTAATAGTCTAAGGGACCTCAGCACAGCAAGTACCAGTTTTGACCATGCAAGGCATGCTTAAACCAAGCAAGTCCATAGGTCAATGATGGTAAGTGATTGCCCAAATTGCAATTCAAAACCCACTAATTTTTCGCAAAGTGCCAATACAGCCATTTAACCTGAATACAAGTGGCTGTGAAGGGGCAATGTTGGGTGCCCACAGAAAGGGCTCTGAGCGCCACCTTTGGCACCCATGCCATAGGTTCGCCAACACTGCCTTAGGTCTATGAAATGAGGGAAGTGGCAAGGAGAAACCTCTCAGGTTTCTCAAAGGATACTGAAGCAAAACAACACAGAGAGGGTTGCTAATGTTTTGAAAAATGCCTTGACAAAAGTTAAAGCTGTACAGGGGTAAGTGTTGACATGATGTAAGGCAAGGGGTAGCCTCTAAGATCAAAGGGGCACACCTCATGCTCCTGTACCTTTTTCCTGGGCTCACTGCTGGAGAAGAGGAGATCATTTTTCTTGACTGTCCAACAAAAATGGCTCACTAGTGTATCTAAAAGTTTAAATGCAGCATTGACTGCTGGGTTGAGTTAAAGCAAAGAATCCAGGAGCATTCTGGACCCAGCAATCTTTGTCTATTGTGACTTATACTTGACTGAATACTACACATCTGGTGACATCACACTGAAGATATTCATGCATCTTATATATCACTTAGAGTTATCTTTTTTGAGAGGGTAAGTGAAACAAAAAAAGAATTTAAATCATTCCCAAGTACATTGTTTGTATGAGTCCTTTGCGCTATATCCCTCAGATCAAGGTTGGTAGGTGGACCAGGATAGAGGAGGGGCATCTTACCCCTTAATGTGGGGGTGCCCCTTGCCTTGGTCACAAACAGATACACCTCAGCCAGTTTGGGGCAGTAATGTTGCCTCCCATTGATATACATTTATAGTGGTCCCCCACCCATTCGCGGTTCATATACTGCTGTCCCGCTATATCACGGGACGGCAGTATATGAAAAAAGTCCCCCTTGGGTAACTGGGAAAGGCATGTTTCAGGCCTCCCTTACTCACCCCAGGACTGGCGCTGCCCCAAACGGGCCTGCGAGGGCCTTCCCAGGCCTTCTGGAGGCCCCAAAAGGGCCTGCCTGCGAACCAGAAGTGACATCCAGTAGGCAGCGCCAGGCTGGGGGTAAGTACAAGAGCCCCCAGCCTGGGCGCCCCAGGCCCAACCCGACCTGCATCCGCATATCATGGATTTTCAATTATCGCAGGTTGGGTCTGTCGCAGAGCGGTTCAGCAGAAGACTGTGAGAACTGTGTAAAAGAGTGTGAGCTTTAACAGCCTGATAGCAGTGCTAAAAATATAGACGCAAACACAGCTGGTGATTCCCATCACCAAATAAACTGTATTTACAAAATATACAAGTCCAGCACAAAAACAAAATTGGCAGGCATATACCTCATAGACAGTCCTGTAGTCCAAACTCTCGGGATCCAAACCAACAAAGTAACGTGCTGCTCCTTCCAACCTCACCCCACACAATACAGGACAAACTCTCTCACTTTTATACATGTGGCTGATGCAACCATTGCTCAGCAATTTGATAACTGAGCATGTCCAAACTGCTCTGTCTTGCATCATCCACAATTGCATCATCCACAATTGCATCATCCCTTGCAATATGACAATTCTAAATCCATTTTGTATAAACCTTTCAGTTCTCATAGTCATTGAGAGTGGGGAGCTGGGAAATCCAGAAAGGATGGGCACTGCATGAGGATGTTACGTTTCTGATCCAAACGACTAGCTGACATCCAAACCCATCACTTTTTCCTGGGTCTGAGAGGATATATTGGGCATAGCATGCACTTTTACACTGGAGCCATTAGTATCAGCACTGGCCCAAGTACATTTTCCCACTGTCTAAGTAAACTGCTTTTTCAACTTTGGTTGACATTGCAACTCTGTTGCTTTGGTTGGTCAGCTGGCTTCTGAGATCCTGTACATTGATACCAATCTATCAAGATGTCCAGATGTCCTCCCCATTTTAAGTCTTTGTTGGATGAAGCACTAGAACAGTGCAGAGCCCTGGTGTTGGAGCCATCCCAAAAATATTTTGCCACCCAATATAAAGCTCAAGATGTCCTCTCTGCTACCTGTGTCATCTACTCAATGAGATGCATCCAGCACTGACAATGAATGGGTCAGTGTCCTCTAACTAGGCTTGTTTTAAGAGTCACAGGGCAGGCTTTGTGGTTGCCTATCTTGTTTGTTTGTTTGTTTGTTTTCATTTACACTACTCTCCTCAAGTCAGGGAATCTACTCAAGATTGCTACTGTAATTCCCCAACATTTATCACATGAGACAGTTGCTTCACTTTACCTAATGGCAGGGCTGGTTCATACAGATGGATTTGTCAGTTAAAATGTGGAGATCCATTGCAACATGTCCATACTCTCCTTCCCTCCCTCCCTTCTTTCCTAAAACCTCAGACAATGGTCTTGGTATAGATCCTCATACAAATTGAAGAGGCGTTTCAAATGTTCAGATAACGTTTAATATCCTGTTCAAGTGCAGTTATCCTTCAAAGAGCAGACTTGTCAGGTTGGATGGAGTTTGGTTTCCAGTGCGTTGTCACCAAGTGTCTTTAACTGAAATGATTTGCATATTGAACATGCCACCCCTGACACAAGTCACTTGCACTTTGCTCACTTGTTGGGGGAAGGTTCACGCATCAGTGACTCCTGCCTTATGAAGAACTATGTTTGGGGCTTTACCTTTCGAGTTCTTCCACTCTGAAGTGAAAGCCCAACGATTTGTGTTTTCTCAGTGAGGATCTGCCTTCTCTCATCATCACCAAAAGACTTATTAAATAGCAACACTTTCAGTGGGATCAGCACACCAAAATAAACTGGTGCAGGGGTTGGGAAGACGAATTTAAGGTGTGAGCCTGGATGGTTTTCTTCAATGCAGCTTGCAAATGCCTTCTTTGCCTTCAAGAATGATCTCCGCTGATTTCACCAGGCATCTGACAGGGAGAAGGAATCTGTGCCGGAGAGTCTCTCCAAATGGGTCCTCCAAGTGCTGACAGTGGAAAAATTCAGCATGCAGGAAGGGTGTCTTATCGCGTTAAGAGCCTGGATTTGTGTGTGTGTGGCATCTGTCCAACAGTAGGTGCCTCTTGGTGCTTTTCTTTTTCTTTTTCAATGACGAGAGACTTGTCTGGTTTAGCAAGAGTGGCTGTCAATCAAGCAGCATTCTGTGAAACAGCGATCAAGAATAAGTGGCCTTCCAGATGTTGGACTCCAGCTCCCATTGTCCCTTACTATTGTTGACCCGGGCTAGAGCTGATGGAAGCTACGATCCAATGACATCCTCAAGACTCTAGTGCTGTTTCACACACTAAAGCAAATAACAACTGTGCTACTGATCTCTGCAGTACAAATACTTCCAGGAGATAGATGAACTGACAAGTCACTTTTGAACTCACAACAGATCACTGACTGCATTGTGGAAGCCAGTCTAACAATGGTCATTTTGCTAAATGGTCAGGGCTTGATTCTGTTCATCTTTATGTTTTGACTCTCCCGAGACCACAGGAGCTGCTATATGCCTTCCGAATGTTGTTGTACTGCAGGATAAACCAAGCATTGAAACGTTTTGTTTCAGGGTGGAGGGTAAGATCTTGAAGCACTTAGCAATGTTAACTAATGAGAGGAGAGAGGAGTGTCACAGTCCCATCTTAGCCACCTGAGCAGTGGATCAAGTTTATCCACGACTGTGGGTTCAAGACAGTTTTGTGATTGCATTTCAGTTTTCCTGAAAGATGGATGGATATGAAGAGAAGGGCGAAGAGACCTTAGATCTCCTGGCATTTCCACCTACAACACCCACCTGCAAGTTGAAGTGTAAATGATGGTGGGAAGCACATTCCAAAATATCTGGAGGTCCAAATGTTTGCCAAACTGTGATCCCGCAGCAACAGGTGTATAGATTTATGCTCTCCAGTTTGTGTGGGGGAGGGGGGCAAGGAATAATGTGAAAACCTCCCAATGCAAAAGCTATTTGGGGGGATTTTCTCCCTCCCCTATTCCCCCCCTCTCTGTGTGTGTGTGTGTGTCTGTCTGTCTGTCTGTCTGTCTAATCTCTCCCCTCTCTTTGAGAGACTAGCACTATCAAGTTACTATCATGAGGCTTCTTCAGACATCATTTTGTTTCCCTGCCATACCAGCTCTAGCGGAATTTCCACTCTGACTTTATTTATTTTTTTTACAAAAATGAGGGGGCAATTACACTTTGTTCCCTCCTTCTACAGAATAACTGCCCCATGGCCACATGTGGCCCCCAGTGCCTGCCCTGGAAGGAATACAGGAAAGCTGTGCAGTGTGTACACCCTGCAGGTGCTTAACAGATCCTAATAGCTGAATGAGTGTTGATTGCAAACACTCCAGACTCATACACAGGTGGGTTTACTGCTGGGGGGGTTGTGTTATGAGGAAAGAAACAACTCCAGATTTCCGGGTGCCCAGTTGCTCTGTTCACAAGCCACCAGGTTTCCTGAATCATCTGAAGAGTGTGATCTTGGAGGAGGAAATTTTCATAGAGGTACAGTCCTACCTTGTATAAAGGAATTAATTCATTCCAAATGAAATTATGTTGAGCAAATTTTCCTTTATACAAATTCCCACAGGAATGCATTGAAAATGGAGTAATTCCATTTTTATATGGATTTTCCCCATAGGCAATTATGTTAAGCAAATTTCCCCTATCTCCGGAATTTTTTATGTTGTACAGATTTTATGTTATACAAGCTGTTTGTTATACGAGGGTCCACTTGTATTCATGCTAGCCTGTTCCAGGATCTATATATAGAGAGAGACTTAACAGCGCCCTCTGACTGGAAAGAGTCTGTGTGTCCTCTGACATGTCACCTGAAATCCTGTCCTACTGTTTCGTTAGAAGAGGCCCATTGACTCAGTGAGGATTTGGTGAGTCAACATCTCCATAAGCTCCATTGACTCAGTAGACTTAACTCTAGTTGTAACTTGCTATGCTAAATAACAGCACTCTCAGGATGTAAGAAAATAAATCTCCCTTTATTTCAATTTAAAATTGACCATTTATGGTCTTCTTCAAGGACGTGGGTGTCTGTACATTAGATCTTTTCCCCTTTATTTGGTCTTATACAGTTCCAATATTTTAGTTATCTAATCGTCCAAAAATCCACATCCTGAAAAGAACATAAATTCAAACTGAAATACTGTTGGGCAATGTGAAATTGGAATAAAGAGAGATTTATCTTTCTGACATCCTGAAGAACTATACATCTCCTTTAGAATCAGATTTATTGAATGTACTTGTTCTTTGGGCTTGCTCTGCTCTGCTCTGCTCTGCAACAGGATCTGAGCTGTTGTCTCAAGAAGTGGATCGCAATCTGCAGAAACTCACAATAAATGAATCCCTTGGTCTACAAGGTACACCAACACTTTTGCTTTCAATGTATTCTCAAAGGGCTTTCATGGCCAGGATCTGATAGCTGTTGTGAGTTTTCGCCCTGTTCTGGAAGCTTTTCTTCCTGACATTTTTGCCAGACTTTGTGGCCAGCATCTTCAGAGGGCAAGGAGCTCAGGGAACTAGGAGTTCTCTCTGCGCTCTGGGGTATACTTTTGCTTTCATTTTTGCTTTGTCTGGGAAAGCTTTGCTTTGTTATCTGCAGTGGCAGAGCTGAATGGAGGATTCTTGGAACAGTAGCTCAGAAAGGTGCTTTTTACAATAAGTGTTTCATCCCATTTATTTTTACTAGCAGATACATGTCATTGGTGTGCTGAAATAAAGGACAATGTTACTTAAAGCTGAGATTGGATACAACTGATTAGGGGGAAATAATAATAAATTATCCTATTTGTCTCTTGACATCACTTTTACTGCATTGAGTTAGCAGCTAAGAATAAGAGCATAATTACATTAAAGTTGAACTGGGAGTTGAGTCATGGCTACTGGACTTCTTTTTTGAGAGATAGAAACATTTCGCTGTTCATCCAAACAGCTTCATCGGTCTGATGAAGCTGTTTGGATGAACAGCGAAACGTTTCTATCTCTCAAAAAAGAAGTCCAGTAGCCATGACTCAATTCCCAGTTAAACGAACCTGGATGACTGAGAATCTTCACAGATGTACATTAAAGTTGCTTCAGTGTTAAAATTAAGCTGTGTGTTAAGGTTGGGTAGAATCCAGACAGCCATGTTTTGAGTAAGGCTACTAAAAGCAATGAGATTTTTTTATTACTCTGTCACTGTGAACTCCAGTGCCATCTAACCCATTAACTGCAATGGAAATGTTAAGCATACCTTTACATTAACTTTATGTGTATAAGACTATTTTTGTCTAAAATTCTTAGACTGAAGATTGGGGGTTGTCTTATACATGGAAATAGTGGTGAAATTGCAATTTTGGGTTGGAAAAGTGGGGGAGTCATCTTATACACTGGGGCATCTTATAATTGGAAAAATACAGTAAGTCTGAAAAAGTGGCCTTATCCACAAAAATGCACATTTAAGATATAGCAGTTAGTCTTTCAAGTACCACCACTTTTTGGTCTTCATTTTATTTTATTTGTTTCTGCCTGACAACATTTAAATTTTCCCATGGAAATCATTTTCAGGTCTGAATGATTTCAGTGAAATTTATAGGTCAACACGTGCTCAAGGCTCCCACTGAAATCAATGCAATGCAAAGGTGATTTATCTCAGCATTCCAGTATCACTTAGGGCCTTTTTACACGACCCCTAAGATCCGCTGGCCACTTAAATTCGGACCAGAGATCTTAGGGGTTCCTCGCTCTTCCTCTGTCTTCCTCTGTCCCCACCCCCCTCCGCACTTCCTGGTTGCTGGCTGCCTGAGGGAGGGAGAAAAAAGAAAGAAAAGACTGCCGGTTTACCTCTGTTTTGTTCCCGGCAGCATTCAGATCTCTTAAAGGGGCGGGGCGCAAAAAAAGAGCAAACGGAAGCCAGGAGAGCCCCGCACTCACTATCCTTACACCGGATCAAATATTTGTCACATCCAAAAAGCAGGTACAAGAAAACTGCTGTTTGGTCGGGCTAAAGTGGGCGGGGTCTCACTTAATTGTCTGCAAAGTCCGGAGCTGGTAGGTAAACATTTCTAAGGTCCGGACCTTGCAGCCATTTGCGGCAGAGTTTAGGGGTCGTGTATAAACGCCCTTAGATATTAATTCTGTGGACTTCAACAGTATTGACTTCCAAATTAAGGTACTTACAATCAAGGCTAAACCATCTTTGATTCTTGCATTACCATTTAACCCTGTTGTGGGACAAATTTGGGTGTGGCTGCATATGTGGGTATGTGTGTGGGTATGTGTCTTTTTCTGCCAGACTATTTCTAAGAAATGAAAAACATAGCTGAACCTGTGATCTCTGTAACTAGCAACATGTTTCTCTGTAGTATCAAATCATATAAATTAAGCATGCAACACTAGGAGTGAGCATGATCAATAAATATGAAGATTATTCAATCTAATATATGTTTTAAATAAGACCATGCTACTTATATCTGTGTGCAAATATTTATTTCAATTTCTCTCCTGTGATGTACTGCACTGGCTCTAGATCAGTGTTGGCGAACCTATGGCACGGGTGCCCAAGGTGGCACTCGAAGCCCTTTTTGTGGGCACCCAGCATAACCCCTTCACAGTTTATTCAGGTTAAATTGCTGTATTGGCACTTTGCAAAAAAAAATTAGTGGGTTTTGAATCGCAGTTTGGGCACTCAGTCTCTGAACGGTTCTCCATCACTGTAGATAGTTTACAGTAGTAGATAGTTTACAGTAGTAGAAAAGATGTGTGTCAATCACTAATGAAGTAAATGCCATCACAGGCAGAAGAAGTTTGAAGTCTCCTTTCCTGAGATCACTGGAGCGAAAGTCGTGCCTTTACAACATCTGTGGCATCAGACTTTTCAGCTTCATTTCCATAACCAGATCTTATTCTTGTTAATGTCAGACGCCTTTGTTCACTGACATCTCTGATAAACACAGCAAGGAAGTCGAGGCCTGGGTACGACTTCACCTCCAGTAGACAAGGCTGTCTGAAGTAGGAAAATAAATACATTTCATGTTCATAAAGCTTTTATTTATTATTATTTTTAAAATCCACTTAAATACTTCGCTTGGCAAACCTGTTCTCTGAGCAAAAGTGGTCATACAGATTTGAGGTAGAAAACCCGGTACAGGAAATGTATCAAATGCACCCATTTAGGTAGTTTAAATACATCCAAAAATATAACATAAAACCATCAACATTCGGAGAGGAAGGATGGTGGGGAAGGGAAGGGGGCAGAGAGGAGAGGGTCCAGAGGTGTGTTTTGTGTTTATTTACATCGAACGCTACCGGGGAGCACAATCCAGCCCAGGTGAAACGGGCTTAGGTCCTACAGATTCGGCCAGAAAGGATTTACTCTCCGTGTGCTTAAAAACCCTCCACCTGAAATCCGTGGCTTTAAAAAAAGTGCTTGGCTATAGCCGGATCGTGACCAGTAGCTCCGTGCCCTCACTTCCTTCCCCCACGGAGGAAGCGGAGACACCGGTCGCCTGAAAAATTGAAGTGAAAGAAAAGTGGGAAAGGAAAGGTTGCCGGACGGGAACACCCAAGACCGGGAATCTCCTGCCAGCGCAGTTTCCAGGCTGATTCCAACCCTCATTCCCGACCACGGTCCCAATCGACTCCCAGGACCAGATTCCGAAACGACTGTTCTGCCTTTTGGCCCTGGGGAGTCCCGATTCGGGGCCTAACTTAAACGGATCCCCTTCTAAGGCCCTTCTCAAGAGGGGTAACGAGGGGAAGACACTCCAACAGAAGGGAGCGAGCCTCCAGCACGGAGATAACCCTAACCCTCAATCCGAAGTCTAAATACCTAACAGTGGGTTCGGATTTAAGCCCGATCTCACCAGGGCCGTTATCAAGTCGGGAGGCTTTTTCCCGGAGAAACCCCCATTGACTGCAACGGGTCTCTTGGGAGGGAAGAATTCAAGGCACTCTCTGCATCAAAAATTTTTCACTCTCCCAGAGCAGGTACCTGAAAAGTGCGCTGGGACACGCTTAGGTGGGCGTGGTCGCACTTAATTTTCTGTTAGTTCTGGAGCTGGTGGGGAAACATTTTTAAGCTCCGGAGCTGGGAGCCATTTGCAGGGGAGCTTAGGGGTCGTGTATAAATGCCCCAAGTTCCGCTGAAATCAGAGGTTCTCTGACTCCGTGTGGGTGGGAGGCGACCTGGTCGAAGTGGGGGTGTTTTCCCCTACAACCGGAAGTTTCTTCCATCCGGCCGATTTCATTGGAACACAGAAGCCAGCCGCCGCTGAACTAAAACGAATGGGGAGAGGTGAGGAGGGGAGAGGGGGCAACAGAGTCCCGAGCAGGGGCTAGATCTTGCGCGAGGGCCAGGGGTTTTATTTTTTCCCTCCAGGGCTGGCGTGAAAACCGTCGTCCCCAGGGGCGCAGGACGCGGCTGCCAGCCTGTCACGCCCTTCCTGGGAGCGACTGGCTTTGGAGCACGCCGGTGTTCAGGATCGGGACTGCAGAAGGGCGCTCCGGTCCCAGGGCATTTCCACGCACTCCCTTGATGGGCTGGACACTCCCTGGTCCGCGCCTCCCCCATCTGGAGCTAGAGATACATTTCAAGTCGACGGCATTAAAAAGCGGTGGGTCCGCCCTCCCAGTCCGAGTGCCCTCTCCAGCATTGTTGTTGTTGTTGTTGTTGTTGTTGTTGTTGTTGTTGTTGTTGTTGTTGTTTGCTGCTGCTGTTGTTTTGTTGTTGAGATTTCCAGCCTGCCGCCCTGTAGGATTTTCCTACTCGGCCCCTTCCACCAAGCGGCCCCTAAAAAGAGGCAAGCTCGCGTGGCGGCTCCCGGTTCCCTTTGAAACTCACCCGGCGCCCCCTTCCTTCTTTCCTTGTGCAACACCGCCTTTGGTTTCGGGCCGTGCAGGTGCATCCAGGCGAACCCTCTCACGGCCATGCGCGCAAATCCCGCGCAGTTCTCTACAGCACCCTGGATCCAGAACACATTCAGACAAAGGACCGCAGCACATCCGATGGGCCCGAGAGGTTTTTTTTGGGGGGGGGGGGGGTCGGATGCTTCAGCAGCGGCGCCTGTCTCTTCCTTGCGGGCTTCCGAGAGAGGCAAGCAGGCAGCCAGGCAGGCGAGAGTGTCGTCCAAAGCTTCGGATCAAACGATCCAGTGACAATGGGAATCGTTTGAGAAACGTGACCTCCCCCCATTTTGAGGCGCAACGTCCTACTGTCCAGGTGTCTCTGTACCCCCCCCACACACACGCACGCACACACACACACACACACACACACACACACACACACACACACCAGTCTCCTGCAACCTCCACATTGCACATGATCCTTTCTGGAGGGAGCGGCTGCCCCCCCCCAGCCGGGCTGCGCCCGGGAGAGCAAATCACCGGAGGGAAGCAGATGCACAACCGACGGACGGGGGGGGGGGAGAGAGAGAGAGAGAGAGAGAGACGGGAGGCGAATCTCTTTCCTCGGAGAACTGGGGGGGGGGTCGCGGGGGAGCTGGACACCGCCGGCCCCTCCGCCTGGCCGCGGTGGAGGAGTCCGTTCTCTTCCGTCTTGAAACTCCGGGTTTCATTGATTGAGTTCCAGCGCCCAGACCTGCTGAGGCCATCCAGTCCTGCCTTTAAGCCTTTTTTCTCCTTGGCCTAAAGAGTGAGAATAACCCTCGGGTTGCTGCAGGAACGAGCAAAGGGGGAAAAGGGGCGGGCAGGAAGGAAAAAGAAAACAGAAAACGAAAGGAATTATTACGATTGAATGCAAAAAATGCCCTTCGGTTACACCGTCATCGTAGACAATTCCCCCGGTAAAAAAAAAACCGTTTCATCCCATTATAATCATACATTTAGAAAGAGTTAAAAGGGGGTTCATTTGCCAGACAAGATGTCGGCTTTCTGTCTGACACCTAAAGAGGTCAAGGCCTCGTAATCGAACCCGCAGAGGCACGCCTATAAAGCCAGTTCCTCAGGTGCTGCTGGTTGGTTTTGGAGTAGGACTTCGTCGTTGGGACGGCCAAGGAGAACCCCCATAAATGTCCGGATGGGTGAAGCGAGCTGCAGTAGAGGGAAAGGGGAAGGTAGTGGATGGACTGGAGATATCACACAAGACTGTTGGTTTTCCTAGGACCGGCTGCTCGCCTCCCCCTCCCCGCCCAAATTAAAATAAAGAGGGCCAAGAAAAATCCAAACGAAAGAAATGTTCAAAGAGGTGGCAGTGGCAGTGACAGAAATAGGCGCTTGAGGCCCTTATTCTTATTCATGGCACGCCAACCGTTGGATCCAGCCCTCAACTAGTCAAAGCCAAAGATACAGTACTAAAGAAACGCGCTCTTTCTCGTTCCCTCGCTCGCTCTCTTCCGCTGAGCCTGCAAAAATTTAAAAAAAAAAACGCCTCAAGGAAGGGCCCCAGAGTGTCCGTTTGCTGAAGGACTCCACTGTTTGTAAATTTCCCCCGGAAGGTTGTAAATAAGACTCCGGAGTTGTTCATCTGTTTATGAGTATTAGATTATCAGGCAGAAGGCAATAAATTGTTGGCCTTTATTTGCAGATCTCTTATAAATAGCACCGGCCGTGTTTTGGTAAATATAACAGAGCCTTCTACTAAATTACGTCCCTTATGAGCCTTTAATTGCCAGGACGTTTCCGTTAAAAGATTCCGCAACCGGACTGAATAAATAATACAAAGTTTATACGGGCGCTGGAAAAACATAAACTCATAACTGTGCAGAAGCCTTTATTTAAAAAAAAAACACCAAAAAAGCCTCATGGATTATTTCTAAGCAGACCACTTATATTTAGTTTTAAGTCGCTTTTCTAGCCAACCCGCAGAGGGGGGTTTTTTTTTTTATTTGTTTATTTTTAAATTCCCCGAGTAGTGCTCTCACAGCGAAGGAATAAAATTGGGTGCGAGCCTCCCATTTTAAAACAACAACGCGCCGGCACACACCCATCCCAGCTTCAGGGGGCTGCTGATTCAGACGGAATTACAAAGAGAATTGTGTATCGAGACAGATTTTTCGGGGAAGAGTCACAAATGGTTTTACAGCGGATGGAGGACAACTGAACAGGCGAGATTCCCCGAGGATCGATTAATTGGTTTTGTCTGGACATAAAGTAATATATCCTGGCAGTATTCCAAGATGGAACTGCGTCCGTGTCCATATGTCAAACAAAAAAAGGAAAAATAAACAAAATAAAAAGCACCCCCCCCCCCCCCACCCCAAACAGTCGTGGCAGTATAGTACTTGGGTTTAAGACTTACTGAGCGGCAAGCTGGATTTGGCAGAACCAAACGGAACCTAAGAAAATAGGTGGGGGGTTTTTTTTGGGGTTTTTTTTTTTGTTGTTGTTGTTGTTTTGTTTGTTTTTTGCTTGTCTGTTTGCTTTGTACCAACACAGCTGGATCCTCGGGGATGCCAAGAAAAACAGGCCGCGTCGCTCCCCATTGTCACTGCATCTCCCCGCCCTAAACTTCTACAGTTGAAAGCCTGGTGTGTGTGTGTGGGTGGGGGGGGCGTGAATGCTCTTGATAAGGCCCAGTTCCTGGGTGAAAAATATCCGAGATATTTTTGAATCGCATTGTGTTTGGGTTTTTCTTGCCGAGGGACCTAGAAACCAACTTTCAAAATGGCCTGCCAAAACCCTTCTTTGAGAATGGCAGAAGGCTCCCCCCCCGCCCCGACAAGAGTTCTAAAGGGGTCGTGGTGACTGTGATGTTGCCCCCCCTCCCTCCAATGGAAAGGGCTTTGGAGCAATGGGAATGCAGGGCGATGCTCATTGCTTCAAATAAATCGTTGAGGGTGGAACGGGATGGATGCATGCCTTTTATGGGAGAGGGGAGGGCATCTCTGTCCTTTACCTACCTATCCCTCCATAACTACCTCTAGCTATCTGTCCATTTACCAT
The DNA here is from genome assembly GCA_037367245.1 of Phrynocephalus guinanensis. NCBI lineage: Eukaryota > Metazoa > Chordata > Lepidosauria > Squamata > Agamidae > Phrynocephalus > Phrynocephalus guinanensis. The sequence goes on along the minus strand of CM074734.1, from coordinate 61,951,330 downwards.
TCCACCTTAACAGAAATATGCTGAAATCACCCGGAGGCTCATCCCACCTAGCTGCTTTATGCTGCCACGAGCGTCCCCGTATTCCTGAGGACACTGGCATGGGACTTGGTCCCATTGAACCCAACGGGCTTGCCTGCAGAGTAGAGGTGTCCAGCCCTGCCCTGGTGATCTGACACCCCATTTGGCACACGCAGAGGGGTAGCGGAGCCTTTCTTTTTCGGTCTTCCTCCCTGGCTCCCACGAAAGTCCTTGACTGAAATGTATCCAGACCAGACCAGACCAGACGTGGAGCTGCGGGGAATCTACTCGAACTAACCCCCTACTCCAAATTGGCAGCCCGCATAGCGAAAACTCCTTTTGTTGCTGACCTTCTGGCTTTTCTGTGGATGGGGAGGATCTTGTCCGGGGAAATCCTCCCAACATCGTTCCTTTGCACCTTTCAGTCCAAAATTCCAGAACGGGATTGGGAGTAGAGGTCAGTGAGACTACTCTGCCATTTTCTATCTCTGACCTCTGCTCCTTCTCACCGATCCCAAATTGACAAACTCAGGGGCTAGTCTTGCCATCTCCCACTTTAACTGATTTTCTTTTCTTCTGGAAGGACCTGGCGTCCTGTCAGTCGTTCCGCAACGAGCAAAACACATACAACGCGAAAGACCACCATTTAGTCAGAATCGTGATTTAGGCTTTTCTGTCTTCAATGTGGCTTTCTCAATAAAGTTCGTTATTTTAAAATATTTTTAAAAACTGCTTCGCATACATTTTTATAGGTCTGCCCTGCGGACTGACCGCCCTGGGAATCTATTTTAGGGCGACGCTGCCAATACACAATGAACTGGGTCGGAGGGTCCCTCTACCTCTCCAGTCTCGGTCCTCCCTTCTTATGCTCCCATGCCCAGAATTCTTTAAAATGGATTTTAGCGAAAAGAGCTTTGGGAAGGTCTTGAGGAAACGTTCCCGCGATCCTCTTCCGTAGAATATTGGCCTTCCCCGCTGTGGATTTGTTGAGTCCAAAATCTCTACCGAACAAAAAAATAAAGCTAAAATAATGCGGTGGCCTCAGATTCTGGCCGGATCTAAAAGCCTGCTGGGACCCTTCTTAAACCTTTCCTTTTCTAGGACAGAGCCTGACTCCCGCTTTCCGCCCCGTTACTTGCACGAGCCAGTGGGTGCGAAAGCCAGCGAAAGGGCCGACGGCCGGGCCTTCCCTCCTAAAGGAGTTCCCCGGAACCTCAGCTTCGGCCGGAAAGGATAAGGGCTCCCCGCCTCCCGAGGAAGCCCCGGCGGCAGGACTCCAGGCAGGCGAGGAGGCTGAAGCACCCGCGCGGCCTCTTCGCAGCCCGTGGGGAGATGGGCGGCAGCAGGGCAGGCGTAATTCTCGTCCAGCGGCCACTTGGTGCCGAGCGACGTTTGTAAGAGAAAAATAAAAACGGGGGAGACCGAAGAGGATGAACGGAACCCTGCCAAGAGCGACGAAGCGCCTCCGCGTGATGTCAACGGCACGGAGAGGAACCCGGAGGCTGAAGACCTCCAAGGAGACTTTGATTTTGCATGCCTGGCCTGCAGAAGGCGACGAAGGCTGCGCGGAATAACCGCGGGCCCGGGTTCTTTTGTTGAGGGGGTTGCGTGTCTGTCCCGGAGGAACCTGGCAGGGAGCAGGAGTCGTTGGAAGACTGGCTCCGCTTAAGACCAGACCAGCCCAAGTCCAACCCGGGCTCCTGTTTGAAGACCCAGCCATTCTGCCACCATTTCTCTCTTTCCCCCCACCCCCAGGCCCTTCGCCGTCCCTTCTCGGCCACCTGCCCTGCGGGGGTCTCTTCTCCTCCCTTTGCTTGGATGTCTGGTGGAGAGACCTGTCCCTTTTGCAAGACGTCGGGTTTCCCTGTGTTCCAGGCTAGCGACGGCTCCCTGGGGCGTGAGGATCATGCCCCGTTGACCACCGTCCTCGGAGCATTTCGGGCTGGGCGGGCGAAGGGACGACGGGTTGACACAGAAGAGAGCCATACCGGCCAGATAGCCTCCCCAGGGCCCTGAGCGCAAAGGAAGCGACACCTCCGGGGTGTCGCTTCAACCACCGCCTAGGCCTGGTGTCTCCCCGCCTGCCTGACAGCGCCGGACAAGAACCCTGTTCCTTGCAAGCAGGCATGTTTATAAGCAAAGACGGGCCCTTCCCTGAACCGGATTAATTCGAGACTCAAGGAGGAGGCCCTGTGGGAACGGGGATCAGAGGGCGGCGGGCGAGCTTTCCGCCCCGGCGCTGCCAAAACTTCGCTTTGTGTTCTTCTCGGGCCGCCTGGTCTGAGACGTGACGCCGGAGCAACAGCTTCGCCTTACATTTAGCTAGATCCAGAGACAGCGCCGCGATTTACACACACACACACACACACCCCAGCCCCTCCGGGCAACCAATGTTCTGGGCAAGCGAGTGGTTGGTCCGCCCCAAGGACGGCACGGGATTCGGGGCCATCACCCGGCGGGTCTGCCGGTCCGCTTTTCTCCACCCGTCCGGCCTCGAGAGAATTCAGCCCAGCCCAGCAGAGGTCTTGAGGGCAGAGCGTGTCCGGACACGTTTACTCACAAGGAACACACACCCACACACGTGCGATTTTCCTCCTTCTGCGCAGTGTTACGATGGAGCCCCCCCCCCCCCGAGGACTTTAGAGGGGCTGGCACTGGATTAAAACTTAAAGTGGACGGTGGCGGCGTTTGTGGCGCTTGTTCCTATTTACTACTGAGGGGACCTGCTAGTGGGATGCAGGTGAGGCCTCTAAACGTGGGGCCGCCGCCGCCAAAAAATAACCCACACCACTTCAAAAAATACAGCTGCTTGAGGAGGGGTTAACCCCGTCTCCCTTTAAGAGCATGTTAATTGAAGCCGATCCAGTTATTTCGGCGCCAGAGGCAGAAAAAAAATCCTACAAACCGCTGCCTCCCACTTTTCCTGGCAATAAAAACCTGTACAAATCCATTGAATACTTTGCTGCCCTTTCGCGGTAATCAGAATTTGCTGCCCGAGGCGGATTTTGCGATGTCGGCTCTGCGCCCGCGCTCCCATTAATAAGTACACCCGCCGCCGCCGCCGCCGCCGCCGCCGCCCTTTTCCCTCGCTCTTCTGAGGAGGATTTATTTACCGTGTGAAACGCGTTTAGGACTGGGGCTCCCTCTGACCCAGGCGTGGAAGGCAGACTTTCCCTGCTAGGTGGCCTTCGGGTTCAGTGGTCTGCAAGCTGGCAGGGATGATGGGAGTCCTAGTCCCACCCTTCAGAAGTGCAGCTGGCAGGGCTTGGGAAGGAACCCCAAGGGAAAGAACCCGCCTTGTTTTGCTGAGGAGGGTGGAGACCTGAAGGCAGGGTAGGCCCTAGCAGGGAGACCACAAACTCCCCTTGCTTTGGATTTAGGCTATGGCAGGGCAGAGGCCACCTAAGACACATTTTGTTGTGACTCTAGGCCCAGCCATACCCTTTTACACATTCCTATGGTATCCTGTGACCACACTTGATAGGAGGGCCCTGATGGCTACTCACCCTGTCTGCTATCTCCTTTTTAAAAAGTCGATGGGAATCAACCTGAGATGGTGAGCACCAACAAGGAAAGTTGTCCAGCAGAAGTGGAGACCCGAGCTTGGGCAGGGCTCCTTCATGGCAGCCTGGACGATAAGGTTAGAGTGGCTCAGGCCAGGCCAGTCTGGTCAAAGCTGGGGTTCATTTTTCTATGCTGTTTTCTTGTTCCTTAGTTGTTATGTTGCAGAGAAGTCACCTCTAGCTTACAGCAACCCCATGAATGAGGGGTCTCTCGAGATGTCCTCTCCTCAACGGCTTTACATTTTTATGTTTGGAATACAGTTCTCAACTTTCCCTGCCCAGCAATGCCAGTGCCCCCACCACCACCACCACCACCACCACCACCACCGCTGCTGCCGCCACCACCACCACAACTGTGTGCTTTGACCAAACCATTGCTTTTTATTCCCAAAGGAACAGTACAATCATAGCCCTCAGAACCCCCAAGGAAGTTACTAGCTGGGCAGTGCTCTTCTCTTTCTCCTCCCTTTCTCACCACCACCACTGACAAGTCCAGCAGACACTCCATGCCACTTCCCCCTGCCCTCCTCCAAATCATCCATCTCAATCTGTTCAGGTGCCAGATAGAAAAGAGGATGCATCTCAGGCCAGACAGAAAGACAGCTCTTTAATTCGATCCTAGTCACACTTCAAGGGGAATGGAGGCAATCTATTAATCAATTAATATATTAATCCAGGACTAGATTAAAACCCAAGGAGCCTGGGCCCAGAACGAATTCTACTATTGTGAAAATTAGTGATGGTGGGGGATCATCATAATCTGAGGCCTTAAACTGTAATCAACTACACTTGTGCTTCAGTCTGACATTTTGCTAACCAGAGAAAAAACCACCCCTGTTCTCTACCCAATTCCAGCTCAAAACATTTATGAGTTCGGGTGGGTGGACTGGGTCAGCTGCTCATGCCAGTGGGCTGCAGATTGCAATCTTAGTTTCACACATGGGATGGATCCACAGTTTAGTGGAGGCACCCACAATATTTAGTGGAGGCACCACTCGATACGTTTAGAGACCCTGGGCTTCACGGATATACAGAACACCAGGGCTTTGGGGCATCAAAGTGTATTCCTACATTTACGGCAAGCATATTATTTCTTTTCTTTCCCAGACCTGGCTCTGCTGCCATTCCAAGCTTTGCAACTGCTTTTACACTCCTGGTATGTCAAAACAAAATAACCAAAAGAACATTTGCCAATGATAATTTTATTATTATTATTATTATTATTATTATTATTATTATTATTATTATTATTATTATTATTATTATTATTATTATTATTATTATTATTAGCAGCAGCAGCAGCAGCAGCAACAACAACAACAACAACAACAACACTCAGGCCACATGCAGTCTCTTATTTTAAACATAAACATACTGCAGCACTGCTACTAATAAAATGGCTGCTTGTTTCTCCTTTCTGGGAATAAGCACTGCTTTGTTGCATGTTATGCATACCTGTATATGGAGGTATCGGGTGCTTTCAGGGAGAAAGGCGGCACAGAAATATTTTAAATAAAAATGATTTAAATAATGGATATATAGATATATGGCTGTAAGGAAGATCCATGCAATGTACACAACCAGCTGGCCACCCAGATGTACTATTTTTGCAACTGATAGGGAGGAACCAAAGATGCTAAAGCATGGAGCCCCTGCCTCCACTGGCCCCAGCAGTTTCAAATGGAGCTCCTGAGCTAACAGCTGAACATTAATTATTATTATTATTATTATTATTATTATTATTATTATTATTATTATTATTATTATTATTATTATTATTATTATTATTATTATTATTATTTATTGGAACTGCAGCTCTCTGGATACACACTTTTGGGAACAAGCCTCCACATGGGAGTCTAGGGATTGGCTCCAAAAGACCAGCTCCCACTGCACCAGCATCATTTGGGGAGTTCCCCAGGAATCAAAGAGCCTTCCGTTATGAATCACACAGCAGTGAAGTTCTACTGACTCCAAGGGAACGACCCCAAGCATGTCTAAATATCTTGAATGGCCAGTGGGGCGGGATTGAAATATAACAAATATAGTAAATATTAAATGTGAGCCATGCAATTTCATTCTCTCCCTGAATCTGGGGAAGGCCACCCAGCCCACCCCGTTACCCTCTTGGTCGCCTGGGCCTTCCCATGTCTCTGGAAGTAAATATCATAAGAAATAGGAGGCCCATACCAGGTAGTAATGCCACCGTCAGAACAGAAAGGGGCAGCGACTCCCAGCGTGATGCTCTCCATTATTCCTACAGCCCATGTTTAGATCTCCCTTGTGATCAACACGGAGGTATGGTTGCCACCCCCCAACACACGCAGTTTGGTTTTGACCCTCGGGGTAAAGCTGCGCCTGGGATGTTCCAATCCAGACGCAAAAATGAGGGGCCATCTATCAAAAAACGAGGGCACGCAACCCCAGGCTTCCTTGATCAAGGGGCTGTCTGATACCTTTGCCTCTTCCTTTTTGTTCTCGTTGGTCAGGAACTACTTTTGTAGTCCACTACAGTCCACTCACTTCTGCACAAGGACTTCTAGGACAAGCGGCGCCACAGACACGTACCGGGAAAGCTCCGGACTGTCTCCGCTCCCAAACTCAGCAGCCTCAAAGGCGAAGGATCTAACCCTGAGGCATGCGGCCTGAACGTGTTAAGTTGCGTTTCAAGCCGAAGAAGTCTATCCGGTGGTATAAGGTTTCCCTTTCTGACCGTTCGAGGGTACCTCTCTCCACCCGCTTAATGTTTCCGATGGGAGAAGGGCCCGAATTTCATCATTCTCCTGATGGGGAAGCTGGACGCGCGCTGAATTCCTTTACTAGACATCTCCACCTCGTCACTGCCAGGCTGCCTTAAGAGCTAGGGCTGGCTTTCATAAGTCTTGCTTCTTCCCGAGGCGCATCCGCCGTCCTACTAGCGATCCCCCACACATTTGGGACGGAGTGGTTGGCAGCCCGGTTCCACCTCCAAACCCGCTGTTCCCTCGGAACCCTCCTGCGGTCCGGCCATCCCTCGGA